>CANUEZ040000024.1:6185000-6855000 GCA_948099385.1 Fasciola hepatica
CAGATGGAGGCTGTCAGCAGAAACTCTGAACACCTCCACCAATAATAGAAGTAATTACAAATGATCACCTCTGTGTATCCTACAGACGTTTCTGAAGGGAACTCACCTTCTGTTCGTTGAATATGAAAGTCTCATTTCCCTGTAAACCTTCAACAATAAGCTGCACAATAAACCAAACTGATTTAGCTCCAGCGTACTTCACCTTAGTTAGCTGAATACGTGGACTGTTATTGGGAACGATGCTGAATAACGTCGCCTGGACGGTTCCTAATTATTGTTGAGAAGGCCCAAGCTGTGGAAGTGTGCCGTCTCGACGGGACTAGAGCCCATGCGTGAAAGCCACTCACTCTTTGTGGCAAAGGATGAGCCCTACCACATGAGGCACGTGATCAAAGTGGTTTTTTATTTATTACAATTCTACTGGGTTCTTCATGAATACGTGATTAGGAATTTACATTTTGTGAACAGTTGGTTTTGTAGGTTCACTACTTTTTGAATGGTACGTGTTTGAAAACTGATCCGAAATAGCAAAATACTTACTTCTGGATCACTTCAACAGGTCTGACGTTCTATTCCACCCAACGATACATGTGCTTTAATCTCGAAAGCCTTCTCTCTCTCTTTCATCTCTGCACACCCGGCGTGCACGCGCACGCTCAATATTTCATAATTATAACAAGATCTTTTGGTTTATTTACTTAGCTGGAAGCCGAATCACAAAAATGTTCCATCTTAGCTCATGCTGGTATTGTCATTAACCATGAGTTATTGCCAAAAATTTCAACCCGACTAACTAGGAAGTAGGAGATCATCTCTACGGAGATGGCGGCAAGCTACTGTCCAAATATTCAGCGGCTGGAGGGTCCGGAGGTGGTCAAAAGATCATCACGGTGGACTTTAGACACTTCTGTTCAGGGTTCGAACTTGCAACCCCTCCACCGCCAGTCACTACCTCCTACGGCTACCTATAATTGACCGCGACCCCTTCCTGGAATTTTTTGTCATTAGTAAATCATAAAAATTAAGTGAAGAACAAAAGAAAAAGGCAGCTTACAATTTTAACGCTAATAAAACTGTAGACAACTAACCGAAAGGTCCAGTCGCTATGGAGTGTCCATTAGCCATGTATACAAGGTTTAAGTTCTCGAGGCACCGGGCTCGAGGGATATGCATTGCAACTGACGATTTCTAACAAATCAGATGCTATAGCTGTCCAATGTTAATATGGTTCTGATGGTGAGCTCAGTGTCGATACGGCTTGGTGAAAACACAAATTAAATATCCTAATGCTCTAAATGATAACCAGATGAGATGACATTATTTCGTGAATTTAAAACCATTAGGCAGATTGAACGAACCTAACGGATGAAAGTGAAAAGCATTGCTATTCGCCGATGAAAATCATTTGGTACACTGCTTAGCTGTCTGGTATGGAGCTTCTTAGAAATCGTCACCACTTCTTATCGACAAAGTCACCGCTAGAACCAGAGCCCATCGAAACACACAGGGCTGGAAATACCGGACTACCACCCTTAGTATTCTGAAATGACCGTCTTATTCTATGGAAAATACTTATTTGATTCCGAATTATATCTATATACTAGAACATAACAAAGTGCTGATATATATATATATATATATATATATATATATATATATATATATATTATATATATATATATATATATATATATATATATAATGCAAACATTATATATGTAGGATGCTGAGTGACCGTAACCAGCTATCGCACAAAAATAAATAATTGGTCCAAATGGTTCGCCGATCCCCTCTTCTAGATGGATGTTAATGTGATCAATTTGTCCATCAGTGCCATCGATCCGCTGTGAGCTGTTTTATCACTCGCGATTGGTTGATTTCGAATCAAGCTATGGTCGTACTTCACGTGACTCACAGTGATTGCGCTGATCCGTGAGTAAACGTAGTGTGTCCATCAGTACGCTCATATACAGAATGACTCTCAGCGGCCTAAGTCACATCAACAGTCACCACTGGCTTTAAACTTACATATCAGGCTACCTAAACAGGAACGGAAACCTTTCTTTTACTGTTCTGAATGTAAATAAGACATTAGAAACAACCAGTAGAACATATCCGTTTGTGTAGGCTCGCTCATCAGTAAGGACAGTTGGACTGTACGTATGCCAGTTCGAACCAAACTGATTGACCACATCAGTGCGGACGTGGTGATAGTGGAACACTTTAGTGTCAAACAGCTATACGGGTATTTCCAGGGTAATGTTTATACCAGAAACTGAAATTGTCCGCAAACCGAATTTATCCAGTAGCTGAGCTAATCTTTTAGATTGGATAACATTGCCTATGTCTCTGTTATCCGTACCACATACGAACGACTAACTGTTAGACCAGACGCAAACATGCGAAAATAAACCAGTTGGCTACAGTCCTTATTCCATAACTAATCGGAAAGCATAATCGCCCGCCACAAACGGGATAGTTTTCGCATAGGTGTTGTAACCGATTAACCTTACAGATCCAAATCTGGAAGTCGTGGATTGGAACACGAACGTCCACTGTCATACAGCCAGAGCGAAAGCATGTGGTCTACAGTATTTCGTTTTCTCAACTCTATTTGGTACCGCCGTTCAGCAACAACTGCAATGAAGTCATAAAAGGCTGGTGCTTTTCAGTTGATGATTCAAGTTTTCTGTCTGTTATTTGTTCCTTTCTGCAGGGCGAAGTTGTTGGTCGGAGCATGACACACAGAGAATCTCGGTGCACGTGACCACAAGAAGTGGTTCATATTCCGTAGAAGACGGGAAATCTGTGCTCCATGAGTGTCGATGTTCACAGCACAATCAACAGACTAATTCGGTCAGTAGTATGATAAGCCTAGTTCCCTATACTTCAAGTTGAACTTTGTTTTGTTTGCCGTTGATGTCCCAGGTCCCCAAAGTGTTCAAACAACTGGGTAGATAATTCAACCAGAGATCTGTTAGGATGGGGTTCATTTGAATGTGGTGCTGCACATTCGTTCTCGTTACTGTTCCCGCTCGTGACCTTGGTATGTTCACTTTTGTTCCCCCCTTTTCACTGGCATTTCTCGTTAATCGCTGTTTATAACAATGCCAGCTACCGTTTGGATACTGGAGATTTGCTGTTTCGTCGTTTATGTATTGATCATGTTCATTATTCCAATCCATTCTTGGAGAATGAGCCAAATTTGTTAACGATGGTAACGACTGTTAAAATAGTGTTTTATCCGTGTTTGTACATGCGGAACAGGCCTGTCATCACATAAACGAAATGGTTCACCACATTTTTAGAAGGAACAGGCTAATATGACCTTGAAACTTGGACAGGAGGTCTACGAAAGGCCCCAATAGGTAACGCGTGTCAACAACACAGGTGTCAGCTTAGGTGGCGCCAACAACCCTGTTAATCTATGACTTACCGCACCACCGGTTTCACCGTCGTCACTGTGCTTTTTCGCACGGTTACTCCGCTTTATCACAACGTTTCTCAACCGTGTACGATAATCCTCTACCAGTAAGTACATTCAGCATGAAATCTGCCGAAGTGAACTCTCAAAATGGACCTCGTAGGTGGAACACAATGGAATACCCACTGTTTTTTGGTATAGCCGCCCAGTCAACAAATATTCCCCACACGCGTTCAGTTTTAAGAGTTCATTTCAGCTGATTTCTTGACGGAAGTACTTTTTCACGGAAAATTATCACATATGGCTGAGAAACGATGCATCAAGATTGGACCAAGACTAGAAAAACCCCGTACGCCGATAATATCGGAATACTCTAAAAAACACGGATAACTATCAAGTTCCCACACGAGGTCCGTTCGACTTTGCACATCTACCTATTGTGCACATTAAACCGTACTTCAGCAACCAAATTATGACTTAAATTTGGAATCTGAAAATTCTCCAGTTGCACGTCCTCGAATATGATTTATCCTCTTAGGATTGCGTGAAAAGAAAGTGAGGTAATTAGCTTTGCTGTATCTGGATACCCCACAAAACAGACTTCCGGCTTCGTACGTGGTATTCCCCTGTCCAATCATCCCTATATTTGAGCACTCCATATTTGTTTCATCGACCTAATCTCATTTGAATCGTGAGGAGCGCGCATGGACGAGGAGTCCATCTTTAGAATCAGATACACTAACATACTAGTTATATCGGTAATCGAAACCTAGGACCACGTGTTCTCGTTCTGAAACTTGTCCTTGACTAACCGACGAAATAACTTGAGAAAAATCACCTTAAGATTCAAAAAATGGACTCTTTGTCCCTGCTCGCTCCTCAGGATTCAAGAGAGATTGAGGTGATGAAAGGAAAATGTGTTTACAATAAAAGCAGCGTGGCCATGGCCCAGATTGGTCTTTTGTAACCATAGTAGTTGCCTTCGTCGTTTAATCCCTTCAGTTTGTACTGATGTGTATTGCAGTATGATCTTTACAAAATGTTGGTTGAAGACGTCCTTTGGTGTTCAGTTTAATGACGGCTTTTCTGCACAGTGCTGAACGCTCGTGTCCATCCTAATGACACTGCCACCGTGTGTCGTTTTTTATTGCCGTGTATTTGTTTCACATATTTTATTCAAGAAACGTTTGCAACCCAAGTTCCCAAACAAAGGTCGACCAAGTTTACTAACTTGCCATCTACTGAAATGCCCAAAAAATTTCATTCTCGGTACTCTAATTTGAGTCTATCTTCTAGCCCTGTTGATAATTGACCATAAATTCCCACTAGTTACTAAGGTCGCAAAACGCATTCTAAGGGAACCGCCCCTTTGATTGCACAGAAGAAACTCAGGCTATATTCCAAGAGCCGAAGGGGGTTTACCAGCAGATCCCTGGGACAAACACACACACGCCCAGACAGTGGTGTGGGAATAATAAGGTCGGAATATGCCTAAAAGCAATCGGAATTGCTGTGTGTGTGTGTGTGTAGGTGTGTGTGTGTGTGTGTGTGTGTGTGTGTGTTAGTGTGTGCAAAATAGGACAACCGATTGGGGAGACTCAAACGGGGTCAGATGTGGACAAAATGACGGAGGAATTACTCACAAATCCATTAACACACTGAAAGACCGATTCGGACACTAATGGAGTTGTGGTTAGAGCAGTGTGTTGCTACTCGAATCTGATAGAAAGCCATGGTGGAATTCCAAGATGAGTTTAGCGGTCAACGAGGAAACCGAAAGACGGAGAGAGGGGGTGTCCTGGGGGGGGGGGTTGGTTACCGAAGCGTTCCGGTTTGATGGTAAGCCAGTTTATCTAATGCAATAATTGGGGAAGAAGAGTGGCTGCGAAAGGTTGAATATGCGTGTGTGTGGGGGGGGCTCTGTCCAGTTTAACACTGACGAACTTCAGTCCACATCTGATTACAAATGCCCCAGTTAGATGTCAGATGTCAGAAACTTGGGAGGGGTGGGGCGGGGGGGGGAGGGAACAATCCTTTTGAATTCTTGTTCACACTGCTGATTGCATTCACAGTCCTAGCTACAGTCGATTTTATGTGCGCCCTGATTTTTTTAGGGAACAACTTAACACAATAGTGTAGATGCATAATTCATCACGTGAACACTGTCCCAAGTTATTCCTATTGACCTGTTAAGAATCATCGTAATCATTACCAGTACACAGCCACCGAGGTCCACTTGAGACTCGAACACGGGCTGTATGATTATGAGTCAAACATAAACACACGTTACCGCTGGGTTTTATCTGGACTGGCTGTCACTGGTTCGCCTCACGTCAACCGAACAAGACCAAGCTCCCATTCGTCACTGATTGTGGAAATGTGTTTTCGTATCTCGTGCCGGTTAAGAAGTATTTAAGAAAATAATGAATGTTATTTTCATTACTGATCCGCTCGGAGTGTATCGAAAAGAGACGCGCCTTGTGTGATGTTAAAGGTAAGAGTTCACTGTTCGGTAACACAGTGTTATCGGAAAAGATGGTAGTTAGTGGACGTTTCGGTTACCGCGGCTAACCTTTCTCAAGACTAGTTCGCAGTCGACTGACTACCATGTTTTCCGAAAAAGCTTCGTTATCGAACAATAAACACTTACTTATTTTCATTACGTTGGAAAATTTTCTGTTCACGAGCTCCTGCGAAAATATTTCTATCTGATTACTGGACAACGTTTTTGAAAGGTCAGAGTCATTTGACTTTGAACTGTATTCATGAATTTCTATGAAATAGTTCATCCGGTAGTAGCAATGTTCCACGCATCACTGAGAAATATGGAGGCTCTCACGATACATTTGCTTCATCCTAACTGGGAATCACCATATCCATTGACTGAGTCTTACTAGGAACATGACAGTGAGTCCTACACACACACACACACACACACACACACACACACACACACACACACACACACACACATTATCACTAAGCCATCAGGCTTGGATCTTAACGACCTGCCTTGAATCAACACTGTTTAGTTCACCCGATAAATTCTGCACCGTTTGTGTTGGCGTGGTAAACTCAGGCTTTCCGATTACGTCCCGAGCACCTTTTGATACGATAGTAATGTCGGGAGACGTAATAATCTGCAGCTAGACCGGTGTGTCAATGACATTCATCGTAAAGTGCTGAAGGTAGCCATGATGCTGTGAGAGTTTGGAGCGGACATTGTTAACAGGCCCTCAAACTGTTTGATCTCCTCGTAAAACTTGGGGCCGGAGAATTGTTTGGTTCCCCAGTGATCTTCCCTGCGTCCTAGCTTGTGACATTTATGGCGGGGGTATTTTTGAAAAGAACAAGATCGCACGAGATGCCAGTGACCGCAATGCCCGCATGGGTTCAGTGGTCTGCTCGAAACAGATTTCCGGACTGGTTTGCCGGAAAGAGCTTTGATAATACGTGAAGGCATAAGATTGTCTGGGTTTCTCTACAATTACTGAGTCATGCTTCAGATTCTTCAACTGAGGATGCGCTGAGACCAATATCCGTAGACTTTCACTGGGGTCTTCTTCAGTTCCACTGGCTAGACGTGGTCTCAGTTCTGCATGGTAAGGTGGTCGGAGAGCGCAAACAAGAATTAGACATGTGAACTGGCCCTCGGTCACCAGGCTAGGCTTGGACTTTTCGCGTTCACGGTTGACTTGACCGGCCAGAGCAAGAAAATCATCATCTGACTTGTTCTTCGCCATCTTTAGACATGAATAACGAATAGTTAACAAAGATGACTTGCAGCCAAAAGTGTCAGAGAGTTGTCTCATCGTGTCGTCCAAGGAAAAACCACAGGAGCACTTCGATAGGACAAGGCAAGTGTAACGTCCATCTACTCCTGCATCCGATTTTCGCATCAAAAGAGGCACCTTCCCTGCGTCGTCTCTGTTGACAAGTTCAACACGGAAAACGTTTTTCCATCGGTTAAACCACAGATCGGAATTGACGCTCGCATCCGTATCACGTAGGATGCTCAGTGACACTGGCAGCAGCTGCATTTTCTGAAACGGATTACGCTTCTTTTCACGATGAAGTGGAAAACAGCAAACTTAACTGTTGTATCATGAACTTCATCATTTTCAAATGAGCAGTGTGTGTTGGAATTAACATTGTGGGTTCCCAAAGGAAGTGTTGACAATTTTAAACCCAGTCGCCAATAATTCATTGTCCCCCGACATCTATTCGGCATTCTATTGTCTGTCTGCACATTGATTCCAGCTTGCCAGCTCTGCATAAAAGAACAACATGATATTTAGTGCACGCTTAAAGCAATCTCGAAATCGGGCATTCAACCAGATCTGAATGCCTCGTCGGGTCAGTTAGTCTGCCAATTTACCAGCTAACCAGATGGGCCGACCTTTGATCCAATGGGGTTGGAATGCTCTCCAAATTTTCAGTCAGTTGAAGGAGTTAGGCCTTTTGTAAAGCAGCAGCTTATTGATGACTGACTGACTGACCGGCTTGGAAAGTATAAAACTGATTTGTAACTTTACTTCAGGAAGTTTCTCTTGACTCCTTGACATGGCTGGCTTTGCGTCAACTTTTCTCGATATAGCTCTCATCTGAACGGTAACAACTCAAGCCAAGTCGAATCAAGTGGACCCTTGTACTGACCTCAGTCGTTTTGAGAAAATAAACATTTTCCGGACGTCAGTTCGCATTTATTTTCTCTATCATCTTCTCCCGCGCTGGATTTCGACTGCACTGCTGTTCTTCGGTTGCGTGCGTTTTACAGAACCGACATTCGCGAGGTTTCTGTCGACCAAATCTTTGACGCACTTTCGGTTTTCGCCGACTATACGCCCTCGGTACGCTTTCCGCTTCGACTATGAGTTTATTTGCTTTTCGTGCATTTCTCGTATCGGTACTTTTTCGGTGCTGCGATACACAGAATACACTATCCCATCTGTCTACAGAAACTAGTCGTTTCTACTCATCCGACTGAGGAAATTTCGTTCGTGGTTTGCTTCAAGACCCCACAGAAGACACCTTCCTAAGCCGCTAGTCGAACATGTTCCATACCGTTTATACTCTCGGAGGTAAATACTCAGCACAGAAATGGTTTCGCACGATGGACGAATCCTCAGTAAGGGTCCAAGTAAAACAGGGCTTCTAAAAGGACCTGGCTACATGGCTGGTGTCTGTAGTAGTAGCAGTAGCAGTGATCGAGTAATATACAAAGATCGGCGTACTTCCGCTGGGGCTTGTTTGTGTTCGACCTGCAAAATACGGGAATGAAAACTCCACGAGCACACCGGCTCGGTACGTGCATCAATAGAATCATACTATTACATTAATCGAGCACCAGTGCGGCTGCCAACAGCCTTCTCAATACAATAGTAGTAGATTTACATTATTTATGATATTCTCCTTGTTGAAATGTCATCATTTAGCTCCCAATTTCCCAAACAGACTCATCGTGATTTATTCTATATTGGAAAGATAGTTCACTCTGTCTTTTGGCACTTAAATGTCTTACGCTTTATGACCTTGGTGACAGAACCTATTTTTGCACAGCAATTATCCCGAACTTGGTATTCTTCTTTATTGTTTCTGACTACGTATGAGCACCACATGTGATTGTTCAGTTATAGCGAGCTCGTTATGGACATCCTCGTTCAACACGGCTGTCACGGAGAAATTGCAGTTGGAAAAATTATCTGACTAATTCCGAACAATAAAATTGTTTCAAATGACGTATATTTCTAAAAATAGAGATTTTTCAACTTTATTCTTCGTCAAGAGATTTTAGTCAATTTCTGTACTCAAAATGCAAATACACCACATTTCTGCTACGGAGCTGTGAAGTGTTCATTTGGAGACCCATGTGGATATTTAAGGCAAATGAGTGACACAGTGTGCCACACAGGTGGGCATGCTTGCTTGGCATGTTGTGATATAAACAACAGATGTCACAATCGGTTTATCGGAGCTCAAGTGCGAACAGTCATACCCAAATTATTACACTTGTCTCGAATATGGTTGATAAAATTTGATAAATAATCATAAAAACACTTAATGGCATCACCCGTACATATAATTTCTTCCGTACTTTAGGACAGAGATGGAATTCCATCGAATTGCAGATGTTTAGGCTCAAGTTTTCCCCCATATATATCCACCTACGCATACCTCCCCCCCCCACCCCCGCTCCAATAAAACAGGTGGCCAGTATGTGTGAAGCATTGCTTCAGCGGGATGATACGGAACAGATTCGTCGCCTTTTTACCCATCTTCCTTCCGAGTGGATTCAGCCGAGCTCAAAACGACACTGTGTCCAACCTGACCCGGTATCACGTCAGTCCATCCTGAAGGCAACAACCCGATTGGCTTTGGAAGATGGAAATTTTCCGTTGGTATTCCAGATTATCGAGCAGAATCGTTTTGATTGTCAGCATCACATCCTGCTACAACAAATTTGGTATCAGGCACATTATGCGCACGCGACACTTCGTCGTGGCCGGCAGCTGACCGCCGTGGACAAGTACCGAATTCGACGACGCTATCCGCTGCCGGACACCATTTGGGATGGAGAAGAGACTGTGTACTGTTTTAAGCAAAAAGTGCGGGAAGTACTCAAGCGTTGTTACGAGAAGAACAAATACCCGAATCCCTCTGAGAAGTACGCGTTGGCCAGGCACACAGGCTTAACTTTCACTCAGGTAAGCAGAAAAATACAAATTAATTACAGGCATAACCACTAGGATGAATTCAGCAGGCAAAATTAGTCCCAAATCTTCAGAGTTGAAGCAGACTTATCAGTATCGTTCCTCAATTGGTAATGAATGCGAGATGTACATGGTTACAAGCATCAAAGGAAATATTTCACAAGAAAAATTTCTGAAATCATCTGCTTCCGCGAAAAGTGTCTGCTTAGCAGTGGACAAAAGGCCAATATTTGAGCTTGCATTTATCAGTTAATGATGGAATAAAGAGAAAAGCAGCGGTCACGTGCTTGAATGTAGGTGAATACTCTTTTCGATGCACAACTTTACCCAAATTAGTAAAATCAATGGGCCCAGTTTTTCGAACGCAAAGGAAAACGAAAGGTCAGAATAATAGTCGTTAGATTGTTCATGCAAAATAAAGTCGGAATTGGTCCAAAAAGGTTATGACTTTTAACTATCAATGAACAGAAATGGCACAATATCTGTGATCCACGAGAATCACTTAGGACAAATAAAACCTTTGTTTCACCCCATATTATCATTCTTTCTTTTGGGTGCTTGTTGAAGGTCAGTAACTGGTTCAAAAACCATCGCCAAAGAGATAAATGCTTGATGCCCGAGACTGTCCAAAAAGATGAAAACCTGGAACAAACCAATTCGATTTTGGAAGATTCAGTAACGCAGACCTCACAGACACCGGTCATTTCTTCACCGACATGCACCCCAGCAATATATCCAAATTGGCACCAGCTTGAACATGAATATGTTAAACAGAACTGTACTGATCTAACTCGATGCGGTTCTATGAGTAAATTCGATGAAATGCATTGCAAGAGACCGGGCGAAAGCCACAATTTTTGCAACCATGATGATCAGTCTGACCCTGTGGGACGAAATCAACCATTTCCAGATGTGGAATCTACCACGTTCCATCGGGCCTATCAGATTCGGTCAACTGAGTTCGGGGGGCTGAAATCACTTCACTGTATGCAGTGTGATACTTTCAAGCAGTATAACTATGAGCCGCATTCACTCGCAGATTACAGTTCACAATCCGGTGATATACATCCGATTCCGGGGTGGGGATACCAGGATGAGGACATGTTCAATCCGACACCAGCTTTTCACGGAACAAATGAAGCAACTAGCTTTGACCTTGCACAACAACAGGAGGACAAACAAATACGCCTACAGTGCGCACCAGTGTCCACTTGTTTGTACACCTCAGCAAAGATGACCGCTGATTCGATCCCCAACACAGGCGCACATGACTGGCTTTCGTGAATGATGAACAGCTTTCAACTGGACTGATATTGCGAAAGTATGCTCGCATTATCGAACAAAGTTTGATTATCGAATAAATAAATTTAACTCAGTCAGACCCTTTCAGAATGGATATTTTTCACTGTTGAAGACGGGGCCCACCAAGTCGATGAAACAGTGAAGTCAGAATTGATGGATGAATGCAACGGGAATCAGCCTTAGCTTCCGTATCGAGCTAGTTCAGTTGCGCACAAGACCAGGGACGGTTTGATCAAAACTAAAAACAGATTGAGGAACAACTATGCGGTACTAATAAAATAAATATGAGTAAAATAACTTAAAGAGTAAGCCTCAACAGTTATCGATTACGGATCTAACAAGGTTGATGAGTCAGTCTTTCGGTAGTTGTTCAAGATCAACTGACGTAGCACCAAAAATGACTGGGACAAATCGTATGGGTGAGGTCACATAGAATCGCTAAAAAACATTCTCAGAAGTGTGTCTAACACGGAAGAACATAAGAGGATTGTACAGCTAAAAACAGTATCACATCTACATTGGGGTCAATAAACTGACTGATGGTTTTTGATATGTTTAGACTAGCAGTTTTCTCGTCGTTGCTCATGCTTGCTGTTTTTTTTAATAACTCAACCTTCTTTTCTCTTCGCAGATGGCGAGTTTTTCATTTATTGTTGTATTTCATTTTTACGCATAAGACTGGGTGCAAAGACTTGTTTTTGAAGTAAACTGCATCACTTTCAGAAGCTTATAGCTTGTTTTCATGTGATCATGGTTCTCACCAACACCGTGTTTGGACGTAGTGTGTTGGACAATCTCTGAATCACACTCTCAACCCTGACAGACTAAGGTGTTTGTCACAGGTGATGCGAGCGTCAATGTACAGGTTCCCTCGGCGTACACTGCGCTGCGGTGCGTGTAGCCGTTAGCGGATAGGTCGAGGCGGTCAGTTTATGGCAAAACAGCAACAGGTTTGGAAATTTTACCACTTGGGTTTCATCGATTGGGGTACGTTAGATCTCGGCGCTGGAGTCCACTAGTTCCGCCAATTGAAAGGTTGGAAACTCCAGGCGATACGGCTAGAAGCCGCGGTCCCCGGAGTACGAGCAGTGCTTTCACCTGGTTTACTCCCCGTCTGCTTACTCCGTGTGTCACCATTTGTTCTACTCTGGATTCGAGTGCACTGCAAACTCGCAACCGCAACCGCAACCCCAACCAGAGCACAGAAGAGAGAGGTTATTAGTGGAAATGATTGGCCTGAATCCTTAATAGTTGCTTATGGTTTTGATACATGTATATGTATACAATATTGTCGCATTCGATAGCAACTCTATTTGATTTCGTTGGACTACGAGTGTGTGGTATTTTAAATCATTTGTTGATCCTATTACTTGTATTCATACAAAGCAAATATTTTAGTGTGTTTTCAAGAGATGTTCACATGATACTTCCGGATAAAGTGGTAATCATGAATAAGAGCACTTCGAGAAAATATTTTCGACCGAATAGAACAAACTTTGTTCTGTTTACGTCGGTGATAAGTGCACCGCATTTTGTGACCACATCAAGCAGTGGAACCCTTGGGAAGTGTCGACATCTTCAACGAATTCGCCATTAAATAGACTTCAGCACTAATCCACGGCCCCTAAGATAGTAAATCTCAAGTGAACTGATACGCATATTCGAGTTCATCTTATTTAACAATGAGGGAAGTTCATTAGGTAAAATAGCTGCTTAGTTTATTAGAAATAGCAAATACCAAAAGGATATATATGTCAGTCTTTTTGGAATTATATGCATAATTCCAGTCCGACTGTAATAATAAAACATTTGATAACGGACCATCCTCAAGTGGGTAGAGTGGTGACTGGGAACGCAAAGATCAGAGGGAGAAACTGAATTTTACACTATGCAGGATTGTACACTTCAAAAGTCGGAATATTTTACCCCGTAGCTTCATTCCAGTGACTGCCCACTTAATCCATTTATACGTTTCACACAAAGAACATTATTACAGTGGTCACGGTATATGCGTATCTTTACGTATTTATTTCGGGGCTAAATAATATATTGTCGAATCTCCGAATTAAAGCATTAATGTCGCTGACCGCCTTATTGGGAGTGTTCAATCTGGTCCCATATGCGTACAATTTACCCGTTAAACAGTTGAAAAATACAAATGACTTCAGTAGCCAAAGTCGGAATTCGAACGTACTACAAAGAATCCAAAATAGAGGAACTTGTTGCGCGAGTACAATATGTTCACTGTGAGTGGATCCGCTCCAGGAGGGTCGAATGTCTATATATGTTACTGAAAACGATAGCAGTAGTTACATTTTGGCATCCGACGAAAAATGTCCTGGACTGCCCGCTTGAGGTGATGATGACCGATACCGAGATTTGCTAATTAAAACTTCAAAACAGGCTCACTTTAGAGCGGAGTCACAGCACAAATCTACCACCTTACTCCTACTGCACTGTCAGCCATATATCAACCAATGTGGATGCGCCTATTGCTAATAAACCGATCATGTTGGTCACTTTTAAAGAGCTTGCTTGGAAAAGCCGAGTAAAACAGCAACTGAAGCAACATTCGTTCTACAGTATGTCATCCATTGGTACAGTATTTATGGCTAACCTGTTCATGGTTCAATCGGGTATACTAACATTGGTCCGCAGAATTTACGGGTATTTAGTGGAACTTATTCCTTTGTAACAACCATTAACAGTTCTTTGATTGCGGTGGTTCACTGATTCCTGCTTCTCAGCAACAATCTAACTCCAATATAAAAAAAATCATCAGGATTTAAAGTTAGAGGGAAACCTGTAAATAATAGTATCCTTTCGGCTGCTAAGTTGTGCAAATGCAAGTGCCACTTTCTATGTCACGTAGACATATCTTCCTGCATATGACCACTGACTAGATATATCTCGTGGTTGTGTAACCCACTTTGGAAACCCGATAAGCTCTGAATGACCGAGTGCACCGGTTTGACTTTCAACACCTTCCCTCCATGTTATGGGCTGATCACTTAATGGCGTTTATCCTATCAAGTTTAATACAGTCTCTGACAAGTGGTATACAATGAATTTGTCAAAGCAACCAGCAATCCGACTACCGGTTAAGCCTCCATAGTGTTTGCTCTTATAATTGCGAAAATTTCACTCGAAGACTTTATCCAGCGGTCAGATACAGACTGGTGAGAATCACTTTAGTTGTTCCGGTGGAATACATAGTAGCTGCAATTATTATGTGCATAATCATTTGCTTATGTAGTGTAACTTTGGTCATGGTACGTGTGACCCCATAAATGAGCAGTTCTCCAATCGTTTCGACAAGGCTTGTCAGGTGACTTTGTAGAACCTTGGACAAATCGGCAAATTTTATTTGGTTTCACTGTTTCTCCATCATTTTTGCCGACCTTCTAGTGAAAGATATTTTTCACTTTGTAAAGGTTCATTTAAAGTATTTCAAGGCCCAGTGGTATCTACCGCCCTAAATGGATCACTTTCCTAACAAAGGGGCACTTTGCTTTGAGCAACAAACCTGGCAGTAATATCACAAGATGAGGTAACTTGAAGAAATTGAAAAGTGGTAATCTGATGGAGTTAGAAGCGAGCAATTCTAGTTCCAAAGTCTAACTACTGTTATAGCTCTCAGTAGCATATGTATAATATGTTCCACTTGATCGGCCTCAAAATTGTTGTTTCGCGGTCCTGTTTCCTTTGCTAGTCACTCCATAGCTATGTTTTTCTCTATTTACCACCACCCTGAATGCAACCTGCACACCTACACAGTGGAAACTACTTTTATGTCCAATGGAAGATTAGATCCACCCCACCAAAAGTCTATATTTAAGCTGAAGGTGTGCACCACGAATTCCATGACGACACGGGTGTGAACTATCAGTCAGATTCGTTGGACGTCGTGGACCATGTACATTTCGTTACGTTCCTTTTAGACATGATTAAAAACGCTTTGCAGAGAACCGCGTGAAAGGTTAAAGCGATGTGCAAATGATTCGAACATGTAAGTTTTAGATGGCTAAGTACAATTAAGTAAGGAGAGAAAAAAGATCATTTAATAAGTTATTCATTGATGTCTAAAATAGACTATGAAATGTTTAGTATACGTGTGATATAAACAGAGTGTCAGAATGATACCCTGAAGAATTTCTGTCGTCGAAAGTAGCTATGACGTTGCGACCACGACCACGTGTTAATCATTCACGATTGGTGAAGGTGTCAGATTACTGACCTCCTTTAGACTGCGGGCTACCATCTACACCTAATATATTTCGAAATATTTATCTCGCTACACATTCGAATGCATCATTACCACAAATACTAGCTGATTCACATATCCCAAAGAATTAAAAATAAAATAGTGCATGACTTTTGTGAACACTGAATGGGAAACCCAAGTGACGATAGTAAAATTGGCCGGACCAGTTCTTCTAATCTCAAAGGACGTTCGACGTAACAGAAGTCTTTGGACACAAGTCCAGAGTATTAGGTAGCACAATATATCATCCAGTCAGTAATCATGCACTCGCATCATGGAAACCACTAGAGCAAAATCAGTGGTATTCTCCCGAGACAAAAGTTGGTCATATAAGTGTGTAAACGCTGAGGACGAAGTGAGAGCTAATTCAGATTATAACCTTGGGGTCAACCTGTCTGGACCACTGACCTTATCACACTTCATTTTCATTAGTACTTCATGTACTTAAAAGGAAAGTGTCACGTACGAACCCTTCGTTAAGGTTAGCGTGGAGCCTAGAGCCACTATTCGACATTAAATACAGGCCAATCTTGCTAATTCGCTTCTCTATCATACAATGTTCGCGCACAATTCTCTAAACTGGCTTTATTATTTACTTTGTGGCATTAACTTTGTTTTGCCTACTAACAAGGTTTTGAGTAGTAAGTTTGGAAATGCGACCTCCCCATGGTGTATACGAATGTTTTGTCCCCCAAGTACACGGGCACGTATACACCCCTGGAGCTTCGAATTTCTAATGTTACTACTGAGAACGGTAGCAGTAGGTAAATTTTGACTTTTCTGAATTCTCGCCAGGAAAATTGCGTGGCATTGTCCGCTTGGAAAAACGGTGAACGACACCGGAATTTGCAAATTATACATTCGAAGGTTCTATTTTTAACCGCAAAGTGATCGGATATATACTTAGGCCTATACAGAGAAGTCATCCATCATAGGAGTCCATCGCTGTGCGGGAAGCGGGTTGTTACCGTTCAAAGCCAGTGACGGAATGGTGCTATATCATGTAGTGTAGATGTTCAACAAACTGTTGAGAGCCAGCCCGGATGGCCTTGTGGTTAAGGTGTTCGATTCACAATCGTTCACCCCGGGTTAGAGTCCCCGTTTGGGCTCGGTGGATGTGCATTGCTGATGATTCTCAACAAGGGTGAGTCAGCTGTGCAGTGCTTCTATGGTTTTCAATGGTGAGTCGACCGTTCAAGCTGCATGATGATTCATATTATACAAGTCTGATCTCCTATTACTCAATAGCATATATATATACAACCACTGATGGTCATTGGATTTTGGCAGTTCTGGTGGCTACTTCTCAGGAGAAACCGAACTACGAAATGAGATTTATCAATAGTATAGCAAAGTACGAAGAGGAGGAGGAGGAGCAAAAATGATGGTAGCAATATGATGATCAATTTGTGCGAATACAGGTTCATCTAGCTATTGATAAGTGTACAAATGTGATAGAACTAATGTTTTAATCTTATCAACCATTGTTAGCATTCTGGCACTAACCTCATTAAAGCCGTTAAATAGGTATGATAACCAGGTTGGATAGTTCTGGAAGAATGCACTGCAACTATTATTGTCGTGTGCACAGTCATCTGTGCTTATTTCATACCTGAACACATTTCTTGTTGTCCGGTATTTGATGGAATCTCCGTGGGTTGCGGTTAGGTATCAGTTCAAGTAACTTGGGGAAATTTTGGACCTATTGACAAATCCTGTTTCACTTTACTTCATTTTCCAAAACTGAAGTGCACTGTAATGAAATTGTGGTAAAATCATACAGTTCTATTGGACCGTGTAGTCACCGAGATTTCTAATTGACAACAATAATCTTTATTCTTTTCATTTCGACCATATAGGTAAAATAGGTTTGCCAAATTATCTGCTGATCACACTTATTCGTCCCATTATGAAAGTGGCAGTGATTAGTATTCATACCTATACGCAGTATAGAGGCACCGTTCAATCAGCCAGAAGCAAAACTGCTTCCACAATAGAAGGACTGGAAATCACGACCGGTCGATGAGCTCTGACCATCAAATATATTAGCATCGTCACTGAAATAAATAACTGGTTCATCGGCACTTATTCATGGACTTGCAGCTGCGCCTAAGTGGTCAACACAACCTCTGGTTGTCCGTTTATCATAACTCCTTCGAACAATACAATGCGGTTACCGTCCTCTAATCATAATTACCCTAAACCCTTAAGGGTGTTGGATACGAATGGACCTCACTTGTGTTTCAACGTCTTCCGTAATTATCACTTTATCTTGCCAATTCACATCAGTACTCACAAACGATGAATCACCCAGGAGACTTTTTCTATATTCACCGTGCACAGTTCACCCTTAGCGGTACAGTTATTTCCGTCAATGTCAGGTCAGCGTGCATGCACACCTTCACGTTTAAGTGCCGAAAACGTACATGAATTCCATGGTTTACAGTTCGAAGCGTGAATTGGTTGCCATCATCAAGCGAGAGTGGGTGAATATTGGCCAAGGGACAGTCGCAGGTCTTGCAGTATGTGCACTGAGAAGTTGTATGGAGGCCCTCGAGCAGGATGGCTTTTGCACACGATTTTAATTAATAACTATTGAAGTCGAGATGGAGGGTTTCCTATAATTCGGTCACCCTCTATTTTCGTATATTCTGATCAATGTAACCCAATATAAACTGTTTCGTTGTGAAAAATATGTGGGAAGATGAACGGGGGTCCCGTACTTTTGTCACGCAGAGTACGGTTGTCAGTTTGTCGAAGACTAATTAATTTGAATCAAAATAATTCTTATGCTCGTGTGCGTGCGTGCGTGCGTGCGTGCGTGCGTGCGTGCGTGGATACATGCGCGCATTTGTTGTCTGAGTGAGTGAGCGAGTGAGTGAGTAAGCAAGCCTCTCTGAGTGAAAATTCGATCTCAGTATCGATCGATCACGGGTCATGGGCGAATCACCGGTTAACCGAGCTAATCTGACGGAGGACTACGATTGAGTATAAGAGTGAATCTCACGGTCAGCAACCCAGTAATTGGAGAAAGTCTCTCCCATTATGATGGTCCCGATTAAGCTCACTAATAGTAGTGAAATTTGTATTGTAGCGTAGTAGATTTGATGCAAGAGCTATTTTTCCTGAAGTTACGAAAATCGAAGTCGTTCAAAGCAAAACGCAGATTTCATATGATTTACGGTCAATTAACTTCGCCAACCACATTGATAGGGTAAAAAATAAATAGTAAATGATCTTAGTGGAAAAATTCCTCGTGAAGTTTGTCTGTTACCTGCTAGAAAATGAGCACAGATTCGAGACCGAATTTTGTACAAGTCGGTTGTTTCTTTGGTGAAGTATAGCGATATTCAAAGTTCGGTGTTCGGTAACAGCTTCGCAAATAAGTCTTGGGAAGGTTACCCGCGGCAACCTAAAAGTCGACTGATTACAGTCATTTCGGATAAAGATGGGTTATCAAACATCAAACTCTTATATATGAAATATCGTATGACACATAGTTCTTTCTTGGATACACCCTGAACCGATTTCAAGACTGATTCATTAACACCCAGGATTCACTCGAAACTATCTCATTTTCTAGCATGCTGTAGTTTTGTGAATTAAGTCACACTGCTTCGACGTTTAATTTCTGCCCTCCACATAGTTGAGTTGAAAATACAGACAATCAACACGAGAGGAATACATTGGTATATAAAAGTCAGTTCGTTCAAATGTTAGAAAATAAGCACTGGCGGAAATACCTAGAATCTATGTGCAATTTGCCACACAGAAACCGCTTCACAAAGCTCTGTGGGGAAGTTTTAAATGCTCTCGATTTAATTTGCTTTCAGAAAAATATATCAGAGAACAGAAAGTAACTAGTCCAGTGAAATCATTATGTTGCCGGATCCATAAGTATCTTCGAACAGTCATTTAGTAATCAGTTTGATATAGGAAAATAAATGTTTTCCCGAAGAAGTGCTGGGGATTTCTCAGAGAGTTATGCTTCGCGGCTGCCCATACTGCAGAAGAAGTTTCCTTGGGAATCCAAGCAAGTATCCTTGACTCGGAAACCTGTAAGGTGATAAGAATCGTGTTTCTGTGCTCTTTTTCGAGTAACCTAACTGGAGCTACACAGCTCGTCTCGTGGGATACTGAGGAAATAATTGACCCCGTGGGTGACCCAAGCACCCATTTGGGAGATTATTCCGTGAGAACATAAAGTTGGAGTTTCGAGGTACTGCTTTGATTGAAAGTCCTCCTTTCCAATCTGGTCTTCGACTCTTTGCACCCACTGGAACGAGCGGAATGCCCACAGAGCAACATCCTGTGGGCTGGGTTCTACCGGGCTTCCGCGGATAACGCTGCTCGGTTTAGGTGCAATTATTTCGGATACTGCCACAAAAAACCTCAGATACTCCAACTTCAGTCCGGCTAAGTTTTTTACCTGTAGGTGGCTTCCCACCGAATTCCTGTCCAAAAGCACGATGGTTGGTGAACAGCAAGAACAAAAATGACCAGCAGAATCAGAAAGTGTATTACTATTAGAAGAAAACGTGATCAGTGGATGATAAAAGGAATTAGATGAGTGTATTTGGGATGATCTGGGGCATGACAACAGCGAGTATACTGCCCTTACTCATCACAGTTCGTACAACTGACTTCACAAGCTAGTGACTTCCTCAGGGAAAACATTACAGAGAGGCTCCGAGACAGTTCACACAGGCTATTATTAGGAGCGGAAGCTTAAGACTTTTTCACGGTAAATGCTTTCACTCGAGAGATGCCAGCATCTGGGTTCCATATGACAGTACTGGTGGTAAAGCCGATAACTCGCAAATCAGAACAACAATGGGGCTCAGAAACGGCTTATCGGAAATTCAAAACCAATGTGTCGCCTAACACGTGACCTCAGTACAATACATGAACGAACGTGATTGGCCCATTGGAGACCAATTAAAGCAAAACAAGTTCGGCGATATTGATTTTTCGATTAAATGTCAGCTGAACAAAAGGGTCTTGACAAACGGGATAATACAAAAGCAATGTTTGATAGCTGGTTATGGGAATGCCTCTGTAACAACTGGCTTCTCTAATCAGACATTTCCGCATACGGTTTTCGGTAACCCCGGGAATTAACTGGTGCGCAAATATGTCATTTTCGAATTTATCCTTTGGCACCGAAGGGTAATCTTCGAGACCACACATTGTAACAGACGGTGGTTGAAATCTTCCAGCGTTTTGGATAGATTCCGTTTCAAAAGACAATTAAAATCTTGTAGTGAATACATTTGTACGAAGTGTCCAACACATCCAGAGCTTCCTAGACATTTGCCAAACAGTTCAGCTTGTGCAGGCGCCTAGGGCGCGGAAATGCTGCTGGTCCGTAACGTGAAGATGACGCATCAGTAGTTTCAGTTTCTACCTTCCCGTACAGAATTAGGCTGAAGGAAATAAATATAAAGAATAGTTTACACTGATACCAAGCATTTCTGTGCTTATACATCCGTCAATTATTCGCGAGTAGTGTGTGGGAATGATGATACTTTGTCTGACTGGCTGGCCTTTGGACTCCATTTTTCACGCCCAAACTTCAGGTCATCTGACCAACCTGTACTCGGAAGCACCAGACTCGAGTTTCGCTCTTGTTAGAGCTCATCAGTGATGGATATCTTCTGCCACACGGTTGGTTTGAACCCGGGCCTTTTTTACCTCGAAAGCGTGTATTACCACTGCGGCACCCCGCTCCCGTCCGGGCTGATCCCATTCACCGGATATATGTTTGTTCAGGTGTTGTCCTCTATTTTGGGCGAGAAGCTGGGTGGAACCAGAAAACAGATATGCGTAAATCGCATGGGTTCCGTGAACGCGACGCCAGAATGTTTTATGCAAAACGAACCAACACAAGAGCAGTAAGAAAAACAGCCGCACTACAGGCGGAGAGCTGTATTCTAATCAGGGCTGGCTCTGATGTGTACAGATCCTCTATGTTTCGATTGATTGTTCACGTGACACCGTCTCGTTTCGCCAGCATTTATCGCATTCGCTTAAGCCCACCTGCCACGTGTTTGCCTGTCTGACCTTGACAGCTCTTTGTCCGTATACTATTGCATGTCATCGATCGCATTTGCATGACTCAGCTGGCATCTATGCCGTGAGCAGGCTGCATGTCCGATTGAACAGTTATCCGATTTGTTCTCTTGTTCTGGACCCGATGTACAGACTGTACACAGAGGTTCATCAGAGAAAACAAGGCAGGTGATACTCATACGAAGGCGTTTCCAATGTGAAACAAAATACTGTTCCATTTGAACGACTGATAATTGTGTACCGTGTTCGACAGTTTTGTTAGCTATTTCTCTTTACAAAGCCCTGTTGCAGATAGGTGACTGGAAACCTTGAGATGGTGAAAGACTAATGTATATGCAGACAGAAGAACCAGATAATAGTCTGTTTTTGGGGGAAGGGTGGATGGATGAGTGGGTTTGTGCGTCTTTGTGTATGGACATACAAATACCCCTCGTTGTGATGATGGTGGTTGTTGTGCTGCACTGAGGCAATCCTTAGAGCCCTTAACTGCCGAGTAGGCGGATTATAAGGACCAGAATTAAGGAACCTATTTCACTGCACAGTCTAGTATCAGTTTTTTGAAACTGGCCCATCACTTTTCTGAAAAGCTGAACTCCGGCGCCCATGGTTCAATGGAACGAAAGCTCATTAACTACCTTCTTCAACACGGAGGATAAAATCTCAGTCACATTCAGATTTGGACTGGTATGCGAACATTATGTAGAAATTGAACCTTTGAAATGTCTATGATTTTGCCGCTGTAAAACCATGTGACAAATGAACGAATATTTTCATGATTATAAAAATTATCCAATCGCTCGGGCACCTGGCGCGGCGCATCACACTGCCGTAAGATAGAAAAACTCTCAGGCTGGAAACAATAATTTCGTGAATTTCATGAATTCTGTCTTTCAGAGCTTCATTTATAACACTCCTCAGACAAAGGTGATAATGATTTCCCGCAGCCCAAAGCCACCAGCGTACTGAGTTTTGCTAACTTAAAGCTATCGATGTTGTGTCTCAGATTCGATGGGCAGAATGAAGGCCCGCTGGTACGGTTGATCGTGTATGTGTAGTATGCGGGATGCAGTGTCCTCCGTGGGGGTTGCACGTGTGCGATCTGCAAAGACAGAAAGAAAACTCGGTGAGCCGGAGCTCAGTAAGTGCATCAACAAGCATCAACACTTACACCGATAAAGATGGGAGTGGCGATCTGTCTGAGCGTATTACATATGCGGTAGCAATGTACGATAGTATCTGAATTCCTTTGGGATCACAAAACATGATCGCCCCTCTGAGGTAAATGTTGTCCACTTTAGACAGCCTGAAAGCTGAAGCAACTGTATCCTTCTCATCGAAGCATGGAAAGGTATTTATAAAATCTTCGACAGGTACACACTGCTCTTTGGGTTTTTTTCTATCAATATGCCTAAACAACCAAGTCGGATGAGTTCGTCCCCATCCCACCGAATCTTGTTGAGACATCAAGTGTCATATGAATGGTGCGAAAAATACGAAAAACTTCCGAACCATACTCGAAACATAATAAAATAATTCGGGATTCGTACCTATGATCATTTATTAGTTATACATTATACATGCTGCAACTTTTCGCGGTCTGCTTGCTGCCTTCTACTGACGGCCTTTTTAAATGATCTCTGATCCAGTACACTAGTATATGGATAGAAATTGAGAAAAGTGGAGTAATGATTGTGCAGTGCGGTATTTGAAGTGCAAATGGAAATGTCTAAAAGCTCGACCATGTGCAGGACTAATATGGTTTCTATGGCGTTGACTAAAACGATTGGTTAGTTACCGTTCCACTTCGAGGACGCCCACGCGTACCCGATCGCGCTCTGGACCTGAGCCAACATGTAATGAACCGATACTGATCGGCAAGGCGGCTCGGTTCAAGCTAGGTTGGTGTATTTGTTTCAGGGAAGAATGCGGGGCCCTGAAATCCTATTTACTTTTTAACTAATATCGAACTCATCATACTACTACTGTACGGAGAAGAATGAAACAAGCTTTTTCGATAACTGAATTAGTACGAGGCCTATTTAAATTTGACTTCCACGTCAGTACTTTTTTGT
Organism: Fasciola hepatica; assembly: GCA_948099385.1. Taxonomy (NCBI): domain Eukaryota; kingdom Metazoa; phylum Platyhelminthes; class Trematoda; order Plagiorchiida; family Fasciolidae; genus Fasciola; species Fasciola hepatica. The sequence goes on from CANUEZ040000024.1 coordinate 6,208,845, forward strand.
CTACCTTACTAAGGTGAATGCTGGTCCTTGTTCATAAATGATTGTCTCCCGTTTGGCTGTCAGAGCACTGACTCTCTCCCACCCCCCTCCCCCGTGGTCGGGAGCATGTACAAACGTGAGTGCAAGATGTAAATCCCCGCTTAAATTTCCCACACGCTTATTGCGGGGGAAAACGTGGACGTACACTCGCCCTATTTTTTCCTCATACAATGGATGGTGAGATACGACAGTGCCCCCTCCCCCCACACACACACAAACGAGTGGCATTTAATTTGGTAAAATGCTTACCAGACCTCTATTGACAAAACCATCTGTCCTGTCATGATACACAGATATGTTGATGTTTTGTTGCATAGTGACAGCCGAAAACCGGGACAAAAGAGAGGAAATAAAAAACGCCTTTGTACAACAAAGAAGTTTGTTGTACGGAAGGAATGCACATCGATCAAGTAGGCTCCAGAATCATCCGTGACTGTGGAAACAAGATTTGGTATTCAGCGCCAACCGGGTGTCTTAAAGAAGGCAACGTTTTTGCGTCACCTCAACGGGAACACTGTACAGTAGCCAAATTCAGTGTGATATGATGCGCAGATATTCCGTTATGATCACAAACTGAAATCAATTGAATCTACCAAGGAAATCAAGTTGCGATGTTTAACTTATGCTGAGTGGAATCGAATTTGTTGCTGGCGCTGTTGTTTTTGCCGTTGTTGTTGGTGGTGGTGGTATTTCACGACCGTAAAACACTTTAGCTCCATTAGAAGCTAAAAGCTCAGCAAACACTTGAATTGTAATATTAGTAACGATAGAAGCAAAAGTAGCAAGACTGCAAACTCTCAGTTTTCAATTTCTCTTCCGTTTTCAACACGTTATCCTTCGAGATTTTAGTCACCCTCTTGGAGCAGTAATAAAGTAACGCTTTGTCATGTGTTAACATGGAACAGGATGCCGAGAAGAGCTGAATATAATTTATGATTTCTGGGTTTCTTTGGTGGAACAGAGCTGCCCAGTGTTCTCATAGGAGTTTCCAGTGTCAGTGTACAAATGGACAGAAAGGAGCGATCTAATCCGCGGTGGATGAGTTACCTATAAATCTGCCATTCATGTGTCGATTTTGTATTTGGTCGTTTAAATGATTCGATAAGATTGTTTTTCTTATGCAGCGCACAAAAAGATGTCCAATATGCCCTGTTTTTCTGAGACCACTTTTGAACCAAATCACCTAGAAGGACTAAGTTTGCTTGCTGGTGTGTAAACCCACTACTATTCCAACTATACAGGCGGATTTTAAACATAAAACAAATAAGCCGATTTATTCTGGAAAAAGTTTCTCATGTGTGTGAAATGCTGTTAAATCCATCCCTAGGCTGTTGGCAAAATACTGAGTGGGTTTGTAAACGCAACAACATTCGCCAGTAATGTCCCATTTTCGATGCACCGAGATGTCCTGTTGGACAGTGTTCACTTCAGATGAAATTCATGAACACAATACACTCAGGTTATTCATTCTGAATACATAGAAGCAGTAACCACTCATTTATCAAAACAGAGAGATGGCGCGGACAAGGAAAAGTACTCGCATACAGAGAGACTCGCCGACTAGCATGCACTGTATTACCAAGAAAATTTCCAGGTGGATAATGGATCTGTGTTTGCTGAGGTTTTTTCCAGCAACTTTTGTATAATAGCGCGTGAGGAACTCGTTTATTATTGTGTTTGTGTAAGCGGATATGTTTGATATGCACGTTATGTTTGAACACATATCGCTGTTAAGGGTAAATAGTGATTTTTATCGTGGAGCCTGTTTGACACGATCATCTTTGTCGGACATTTTTTCCAACTTTGCTTGGCTCCGCACTCAGTTGCCTACCCTTTTCACAGCTGAGTCCTTATTACAATCACATGTAACAATTTCTGTTGGGTATGAAGTGCTACCAAGAACATCCCGTTTTTTACAGTTTCTTTTGAACTAAACCAGCTGGGACAATGAAATTTGAAATAAACACATTTCAACCCAAATTCATGATCCACCATAGTTTGTTGTGACTTTTCGAATGATCCAAATCATTATATTGTCGAATGAAAACATGGAATCCGAGGGAGAATCTCCGATCAGACGATACGAAGACTCTTACGGGATGCTTCGAATAAACTTACACACTCGTCGAAACTGCAGAGGTCCTTACGATTGAGTCTAAGCTTTCGGCGTGTACAGTTACTACTACAGCTTGTACCACCTCTGCATCATAGAAAGATGCAGTCAGTATCTTAGATGACAGATCATCTTGTTTAAGGTCGAGAGCTATGGTCCAGAAATCACACCACATGAAATGCTGAGTGGAAAAGTGCGACACTCAGCGATGAGAAGTTTTATGCAGACAGCCCAGACATGCTTCCAATTATATTCTTGATGATCTAAGCTTCTATGCTATCTCATTAGTCCAGGATGAAGGACGCAAGTTCGTGCAAAGTGCCAAAGACTCTTCCATCCGCACAGACCCACCTCACTAACAGAGTCCGGACATTTTCCATCGGGCTCAAGTGCGAACTGAAACAACAACAATCTGATTCATTCGGTGAGTGGATTGGGCGACTGAAAAATACATGAGAACCGGAACCACGTGATTCATATGCACTAGAGCACATGATTCACCCCAGTGATCTCGGTGACCTTCATTCACATTGGCTGCACGTAAACACCTGACAGAACTCACAACCAGTTTTGTCTTCTCATTGTCACACGGAAATGAGCTAACCGATCTGAAGAAGGATGAACTATTCGCGTTCTACCAAGTGGAGCTCGGTTAGCATGAGATCGAGAAATGTCGTACGACGATACCAGGAATGTAAGGAACAATGTGCACCTGCGACACGAATGGACAGTTGTGAGAATTTTATCTAACCGGCCAATCGTACGTAATGAAACAACCTGGACACGGACTATGCGCACTGGAAGAACGACAAGACCAGACAAGAACAGTGAGAATGTATTCTGTACATTTGGTTGGTGCTCACTCGTTTACATACAAAAAAATGGGCATGTACTTATTAGGAGATAAAGTGCTGACCAATCACAAGGTGACTTCGCTGTATCTACACGATCTAGCAGTTACTGTCCAGCTTCACCTGATAGGGTGGATACTGAAAATGAAGCTATAGCTCACTGGACCGCGTGTGGAAACAGTTGAATCACAACAATTTGGCACTTTGCACGAGTTTGCTTCCGTCATCCTCGACGAATGGGATAGCATAGAACTTGAGACCATCAAAAATATAATTGGAAGCCTATCCGAGAGCGGTATTTTAATCATTGCCAAAAAGGTCACTGTGTTTCGCAATCACGTACTTGTTTTTTCATTAGTCTAGGAATGGGTTTAACAGCATTTCACACCCCTGAGACACTTTTTCCAGGATAAATCGACTTATTTGTTTTATGTTTAAAATCCGCCTGTATAGTTGGAATAGTAGTGGGTTGATACATCAGCAAGCAAATTTGGCCCCTCTAGGTGATTTGGTTCAAAAGTGATCTCAGAAAGGTAAGATTTGTTTAATAATTATGTGGATTACTGCAAGAATTTAAACTGCTCTTTTTTAATTAGTTTAAAATATATATTTGATGGAAAATCCATATGTGGAGAGCAGAGTCAAATTTCGAAAGAAACCCCATACTCGTTATCATCATAACCCCAAGGTCATCTTTTCAATGAACTTCATCATCATCACCATCACCCGAATAATCAAAATCACCATCACCATCATCTCGTCATTATGTTACGAATGTTAGAAGTTTACCAAAAATGATCTCTATCAATATTCTGAATGTGACTCGTTCACGACAGAGATTGGTGACTATCCTCAACTCTGAGTACAGTATTCTAAACTTTGTTCATCGAATTGGCCGTGGTAAGGGCCTCATTCGTAATTCGTCAATAAGAGATTCGCCAACCAGGTTTTCTGTTCTGCTACTTACCGGAATCCCACCACTAAACTAGTCGGTAACGACATATCGTTTGAGAATAAGGTCCGAACGAATGTCAAAAAGGTGTATTTGTTTCGAATGGATCCCGCATCAGTTCAAAATTGTTTTGGTGGCAGATTTTATCGTTTGTCATTATCTGTCTTTGTTTGCTTAGCTCCTCCAGTGTAGAAACACCGACAGACATGATCACACACACACACACACACACACACACACACACACACACACACACACACACACCGTCCTGAATGATTTGTGACATTTCTACCACTCAAACTGGCTCCAGGTCGCCAGCATCTACATACTTATATGTCCAATTCCGGACAATGTACGCTCAGTTGCTCGGATATTTTACACCGGATGAGCATATCATTCAAACGTACTAGAATCATCTCAATTGCGATCCGTTCAAGACAAGTGGTGCCTTTGTGGAATGATAGTGAGAGATAACCAGATCACTTAACTTCAAACGGTGTTTTTCACATCTTGTAAACATGCCCATAGAAACAGGCCGCGTGAGTCACGACGACGATCTGGGAAAGCTTGACGACGCCGAGATGATGGTAGTAAGCCCTGCGTCTCGTCCATCATCAATCCAAAGACATATGCACGTATCGGACTACCGGAATTATCTGTTACAAAAAAAACGAGTCGTAAAAGAAGGACAAAAGTGGTCCAATTGTCGAAAATTAATCACGAAACATTTCACTCCTAGATCAGGACCCAGTAGGGCACAAAGTGAGACTGATATTCGATGTGGCATACCGATTCAATCCGGCTTCGAATCCGATTTGATGAGTCCCCATGCACCAACAGAATACCGCAATATATCTGATCAAAGTTGGCTCGAGGGAGCCAGTACAATGTCGACCGGTAGTATTTGTCCATCACTCTGTGCAGCCACTCATTCTTCGGTCGAGTCGGAATTTCCCACTGTAGAGTTTGACACCGGTCAACCGGAACAGTTTGTTAAATATACTCATGTGTTGTCAGCGTACGCACAGACCTTGAACTATTTCTTTCCCTCAGTCTCCACTGATTCGAGCTTTGACTCAAGTTGGACATCGCTCAGAGGGCCTATTCGGAATGACACAGATGAACTGACCACATTCATACAACAAATTAAAGGTGAGCCTTCAGTCTAATCAGTATTTTCATTGGAAAAGGGATCTTATTTTCATTTTGTTAAGGAGCTTCTCTGTGATTGAAGAGGAGACGACGTGATTTTAGCGGTCAGTAAGAACTTTGTGGGGTAATGCTCTCCGTAGTTCAGATGATTCATGCCAGTTTACTATTGAGCATTCCATTCTGACCGTTTATTAGACCGTGGAAATTCCAAATTCTTTGCGAAAAAGAAATTCCCCCGAAACGAAAGCTGTAGATGAACATGTTTTAGAGTTCTTTTATTCTCACACCATGCGGTTCCCATTTAGAGTGGAATAAAATAATATTCATAATAATAAGGGAAATTAAAATTTCCCTTCTCAGTTTATTTGCGGATGGTTCTGGGGGATAGGCGAGAACAGATGAGACCACTTGAATTAAGTCACGTTTGCATGGATGATCGGATTGAGTAACAGCCCATGAACGGTTCTCTTAGATCACCGATATGCTCGCGAGTGGCATAATCGACCGGGGTAGAAAGAGTACTTTGATCAACTTTTGTTCTTTGCACATCGCTTGCCGCTTGTTTTGGTACCTAAGATGTGGCCGTGAAGGTCAACTGGATTTCGTGCTTGTGCCGGCAGTTTTTATTCTGTTCTTGAGTATGATGAAAATCTCTTGAATATATACTGCGCGACAAAAGAATAAGAGACACCGTCATTATTCTGTATATTTCCTGTAACAGACTCCTAGCAGTCGTTGAGATACACGTAACTCAATCCAAAAAGGCCAAGCGTCCAATTGTGGTTTTCACTGTGGTTCTTTATAAAATAATCATAAATATGACACAAAACCTGTACAAACCTCAACGGTAACCGTTCTGTGAATCAGAGTCAGCCAAATGCGAGCAAATTCAGGATCGCTTGAGGTTCAAGCGGTCAAATCAACGAAATGTCTATAAAAAAAGTGGGTCAAGGGTCACAGAACAAATCAACGCACGCACCAGTCAGTAGTCACTTAGGCTCAATGTCGGATGTGTGGTTCGGCGAATAAGCAAGTGTGGCGCAAAATTTTGATGGAAAACATAAATTTGGAGTGAGGGTAGGGGGGTCAGATCGATCCTGAGTTACTGCCTCGAGTTTGGTTGTTCTGTCGATTACACATATGATTCCAGTTCTCATGGATTTACCAGTCATCAAATCCACAGACTGTACTAATCATCTTGTTGCTATGCTGAATGGTCCGTCGAGTTTTGAGATGCTTTCCATACGAAGGTGCATCGGAATTCGGGTCGTACACTTTTGTCACTCTTGTTTTTCACGTTTTCACCTCTAGCACATAATGCGCTGTTTCGTTCGGAGATTTGGTATACCGTGTAGTATTCTGCATTCAGTCGTTCTGACCAGAAGTGGGAAAATGGTTCTAATTTAGGGGTGCTACACTTTTGTCGCTCGTTGTACCTCATAACTAAGGGGAAAGGTACTCTAATATCATGGAGAACCAGTGGCCATGAATCTGAGATTTGGAGTAAAAAGATGTCGAAAAAGTGATGATGATGATGATGATGACCCGGTTGACAGTGAATTGATGTCTACTAACGAAGGTGATCCGTGGTGTCAGGGTTCAAAACTCCTCTCAGACTTGATAACCTACTCTGGACAAACCCTTGTAGTTGATGTTGTCGCGTCACGCGATTCATTGGATGTTATGTACCGCGGCAATTAGATATCACTGCGCTCTATTTTTCCCAGTCTAACGTATACATGAGAATAATTTTCTTGAAGCAGAGTGCCTGACGTGTCTCATTCCAAAGTATTTCTTTAACAAAATTTCGCTAAACTTGACCTAAAGATTCTCAAAAGCTATAGTCTGGTCATGGATTGTTCTCGTTGCCACTATATTCTTGATGTTTTATTCGATGTATTTTTGTCTGACTTTCTCTTAAAAACTTGTAGGAGTATTTGAATTGCAGTTTTGACAGAACAACGAATTTAAGAATATCCTAGTTTTGAAAAACGACCCAACGGTTTTTAACTAAATAGTTTATTTACAACTAAGGAATTAAATTTTAACGCAGATTATAGAATGAGAATTCCGTGTCATGAAAGGACTACGAAAAAGGAAACGAATTTGTTACCTCGGATTGATAATCCGATTCTTTGTGAATGAAACTTAGCTGTTTGGACTTCGGAGACCTAACTGATGTGTAGTTCCATCGTTGGTCGAGCCTCTGATATACTTCTTTATCTGTCAGTCGACACTAACCATTATGACACGCTCACACATACGCACATCACCTTGATCTCACTTATGCCGTGAATGGTTTGTTCTAACCAATCAAACTTCTGCCCTGAGTTGCACTTGCCTGTTGATTCGTTGCCCGCTGAGCAGCTCTGCTTGGCCGCACTCGATTGCACGTACTGCTTACGCTTGCAATGTAGGTTTCGTTTGTTTACTTGCTTGCGTTTCCGCTCCTACGCTTGTGCTCGTGCTGAAGGCACATTCGTCCATACACCCGTGCTCACGTTTCGCCTACCGAATGCGGGACAATACAAGCTTGCCAGATAATTCTATCAACGATTAAATCAAATCCCTTGTCTTCTGTCTGTGGGTCACGGAATTCACTCGGTGACCGGGAGAAAAACGATCGATCGATTTCACATACCAGATATCGGAAAGTAGCGTTGACATCAACCTTTCTCCCCAACAGGCTGTTGCACAAACCGTTGCACTAATCAACGAAAACTCAAATCGTCGGTAGTCAATACCGCAATTATGATTCATTTCAGTGTTAACAGGTTTCGGGGGTAGGTTGATGACTGACCGCTATCAAGCCAATCATTTATCTGTACTCGAAGATCGGTACTATTAGTGCCTTTATTCGAAGTAATGTTGAATTCACTGGAAGTAACAACGTCTTTATATAAACTTGCAATAGTACAGAAACTGGGGGGGGGGGCAAGTTTCAGATAGAGGGGGGATTGTGAAAGGCCCGAAGGTTAGATGCGCAATGTCAGTAACCGTGGCTTTTCAACATAACTTGTGAGACGAAGGTCAGACTCAAGGAAAAATATTCCGATTTGTCCCAACCGCTTCGAAGAGTGCGTTCAACGGAAGTGGTGATTATTGCTGGGGATTCAATCACCAAAGACGGTCGTTTGAGGGGATTCCAAAGGGCGCATTTGCTGTGTTAGATCCACTGGCAAATTCGAATTTTATAGAGTGAATCCGGTGTCCAGACCAGTATGAGAGTTATGTGCAACGTCAGAAAACGAAGTCCAACCCGACGTGGGATTCATATGAGTATATAGGCAGTACTTCACGAGAATAATTATTACAAGATAACGAATTGTACAAACCTCAATTCATGGCGTTCTCCAGGGTGTTCACCGAGGACTCAGTATCATAGCAACAGTGAGGAAACAAGCAACGGTAGTCTAGGGCCAGTAGGCCAGTTCAACCTACCACAGTTCCGATTGCCTAACAAAATCCACTGGCTAGGCAGAGTCACACGCTGTCCCGTCAGAGGTGAGGGTAGGAAAACAAGTCGAGCGAGCATAGTTGAACTGCGCTAACATGGATCATATCTGACCAAAAGGTCACAAGTGTAGGGAGTGCAAGGAATAACTTGTGAATATATACATGTACGTGTGCATGGGAGAGATGGTCGGACGGATCAATAACGAGTCACAGAAAATTGACCGTAGCAAACTGAACAGCGGCCTGCTACAAGACAAAACAAAGGAGTTTTGCAAGTAGGCCAGTCTGCTATCCTGGCCGATCGCACTGACAACGGCAATCGTCTCATCCAGCTGTGCTCTGACCATAGGTTGCTCCTGGCGAGTACGAACTTCTGCCTTAAGAAGCAGCATAGATTGACGTGGCATTCTCCTACGTCTTCAAGACACGCGAATCAGATTGACCATATTACCTCTGGTTACAGCTGACGTGGATAAATTGAAGATTGCCGTTCATTTTGGTCTATGCCAGTGGACTCAGATCGGGCTTTGGCACGTGCTCACTTCCGTTATCGTCTCTTCCGTGGTCACACCCAGGCCAAAGCCCAACATCCTGCGCAGTTGTTTCCAGACGTTAACTGTTGATCTATTTTCAGGTAGAGCTGTCTACACGGTTTCGATGTAGCCGGATGTCCAAGACCCAGATGAAAGCTGGCAACAGATAAAGGAAACCTTGTATGCCGCTTCCAGTACCACGCAAGACTCCGGTTCAAGTAGGCCTCACAACAGATGGATATCGTCGATATCAGTTGCTCTGTTGGATGCTCGCAGATCCCTCCCTCCGGATGCCACACTCAATGAAGTGCGTAAATCCCTGAGAAGCCAACTGACGAGGAGCCTGAGAAATGACAGTGAGCAGTGGTGGATTGCGAAATTTAGGGAAATCGGAAAGATTGCATCTATTGGCACTACTCACAGCATTTACCCTTTGAATAGGGGTACCGGTACAGTTCAGTCACTTCAGTATTGGACCTCCCGAGCATACTTGCAAGAGAAACGACGCAGGTACATATCACTCCTCTATCAGAAATGATTATCTGAAAAGGTACAAAGCTGCTGGACCTGATGGGTTGTCTCCATCTTTTTTCAAGGATGCAGGCGTAGCTTTGGTTTCGGAGTTAAAAACCTCTCCGGATTATTTGGGATTGTGATCCGATTCCTAGGGAATGGTATGAATTGGTGATTGTACCGACTTACAATAAAGGTGACAGGTCCCCTTGTGAAAACCACAGAGGAATTATCTTGGTAACAATCTCGTCTAAACTGCTTACCGGTCTTATTCTCCACCGATTATCCGGTGCCCGCGAAATGTATTGCTTGTTACATTCCAGATGCCGTCGTACGACGTTTCTTGATCTCTTACTCTGTCTGGCAATTTCATGCAAACTGAATCCCATTTGGTGGAATGCGGATATTTCACCTTTCTCCAGATCGGTTATTTTCTTTCCGTGTGGCATTGCGCAGACAAAATTCGGTGTGAGTTCTGAATATACTCGTATAAACTTATATACATACGTGTAACCGCGAAATGTGTACGGGTGAGAATCAAGCCTGTTTCAGACCCAGTCGTGGTTGTATCAACCACATCTTTACCCTTCGGCAAACCCTAGAAGACAGACACATCTTCCATAGGCCCACAATCTGTGTCTTCCTTGATCTGAAAGCGGCGTTCGACTCAGTCGTCCTAACAGTTCTCTCGCGTTGCCTCTCATTGAAGGGTGTACCAGTGAAGTTTATTTCTCTTTTCAAATGCTTGTATGCAAACAGCCGAAGCAGAGTTCGTGCTTACGGCGATCTTTCCCCCGAGTTCACCACGGAAAGTGGTGTTCGTCAGGGTTGCCTTATTTCACCCTTTCTCTTCAATTTTGTAACTGACTTGATTCTTGAGATAGTACTATCCTCGTGTGAGAATAGTGGCATCGATCTTTGATCAGGTAGTAAACTGTGTGACTTGGAATACGCAAACAATAGTATTCTTCTGAAAGAAGATCCAGGTAAGTTGCAAGCTTCCCCTAGTTAGCCTAGGGAACAGTGTAGCAATGTTTGGGATGCGTTTTGCCCCACCAAAGTGTAAAATACTGTTGCAGAACCGGATTGGCTCAACACCAAACCCTAAGCTGACAGGGGAAACTCAATCTGAAGTGGATAAATTTTGTTACCTGGGTAGTTACATCTCACCAGGTGGACAGATATCGGATAAAGTGTCATCACGTATACAGAGGGCGCGTTTGGATTTTGCCAAACTCCGTCATCTGTAGTGTCGGCGTGACATCCGACTGTCTGTTAAGGGTAGAGTCTACAATGCGGCTGTTAGGTCCGTTCTTTTATACGGTTCCGAAACATGGCCGTTGAGGGTAGAAGATAGACGAAGACTGTTGGTGTTCGAGCATCGATGTCTCCGTAGCATTGCCCGAGTATGATGGGAACACCGTATCAGCAATGCTGAGGTTAGGCGTAAGGTGTTGGGAACCAGAGGTCAGTCTCTGAATCAAGTACTGAATGTAAACAGGTTAAGATGGTTGAGACATGTGTTACGCATGTCCACGGATAGACTTCCTCAGCGTACGCCGTCCTTTGAGGCAGGTGTTGATTGGAAGGTAGGTCGAGGTGGTCAACCCATGACATAGCACAAGGGTATGAAAACCTCGACCAGTGGACTTGGCCAAGTTGGAGTGCGAAACTTCCGGGTTAGGGTCCACGTGATCCGCTTACCAGATGACTGAAGACATTAAGTGATATGGCTAGGTGTTGCGACCAGTTCTTCAGTTGTACTCAAACTCTTCTCTGTCCTCGTGATTTCCGTTAATTATTTAAATTTTTTGGATCTTTTCGCTGTTTGCTTCTATTTTTGCTCTTAATTAGACGATACTGCGAGATAGGCATCAAAAAGGGCACAGAAGTGCGAGGTTAATGGCTGAATGTACTGAAGTGAATGGATATTCCAGTTAAATATAGACTAGCGCAATCAGTATCATGTTTTGCACAATGATAATACCCTATCTCGGCTATAATCTGAAAGCCAAAGTAACACTAGCAGGAAGTTTCAAGAACACCATCTGACGAAAACTGGCCACAGACCAGAGTAATCGGGCAGACGCAGCTGAATAAATTAAGGGGTTGTAGTAGATTCGACAAATATATGTGATTTATCACGCAGCATCAGTGCTGAGGTCATCATCGAAAACCATGGAAGCGCAGCGATGGCTGCTTCATCTGACATTTTAGGACTTATCAAATACGATGCACATCCACCGAGTTACACAGGGACCCGAACCCAGGGCGAACGATTGTGAGCCGAATACCTAAACACCGTGCTATTTGGAATGAACCTCAATGGCTTGTTCAATAAGAACACAGCTTCACATAGCATATTTGAGTTCAGCATTGATACTTCATGAAGAATCACATTACATGTGAGTAAAATATCCTACTACTCAGACTGATATAGTGGTCAAACTCTGTATGCTGCGCCTACTACCGGACAACTTTTTTCACTTGGGCCCTTTATGACCGTCGTAATATCCGAGCTGATAAGATATACTGAAATCACTCCCACCCGGAACTACGCAAACCAAAGTAACAAGAACACCAAGACTGTCGAATAGCACGTTAACTGTATTATGTAATTGGTTTGTATAAACATGTTGAATCAAAGAGAATATTTGGTAGATTGGAAGCTGACCAGTCACATCAAGCTTTTGCCGTACCTGTCGCCGGTGGCCCTGATTGGTTGAAGCTTCTCAACGTGCGTGGTTGTGCAGCTGTACCTGGCCATATCACGTGCCATGGCCGCTGAATCACCACTCCCCTACGGAGAATTCATCCATCAGAGGAGTCGACTGATTTGCGAACAACGGGTCATTGAGCGTGAAAATCCCATGGCGGAAGGGAGGTATATCACGTGGTGCACATAATTCGTCAAAAAACACCCTCGCCTCCCCAAGCATTATATATTAGTGAATTTTTTTAGGGAAATCAGAACGTTTTGTTGTGAATAGAACAGTGTGGTCCTTCTCAAACAGTCATTCATTCGTACATAGCTGAGGAACCTTTAAATAATGAAACAGCATTTGTTCATCGATTCTTGTTCGCTAGCAACCGTCTGGTAGTATTTTGTGGTATGAGATCCCATTTCTCCCGGAAGACAGTCTTCATCTTCCCTAGAGATTTGTTTTACCGCCTCTGACCCACCTTCCTCCCAAAATGGTCCCACGAAATTTGGTTGGATTAATATCATGTGATCCAGTTGGCCAAGGGAAAGTCTTGTACAGTGATGCGCATTAAACTCGCGCATGACCGGGGAACGACGCGCGGGCGCATTATTGTTTTGGAAAATCGCTTGAGTAGTTGAGCACAACAGTGGCAAGATGTGTCGGACAAGGACTTCTAGGTAAACTTGTCAATTGATAACGTCGTTCAGAAATACCGGCTCCCTTCTACTTCACCACCAGATGGCTCCCCAGAGGTTCACTGAATAGGCATGGAGCCACACTGTTGCTGTCATCATATCACTTTTATTAGTTCCAGCGATTTGTTTCCAAACTCGCCTTCAAAGATCACTTTTGAATAACGAAAATACCGACTCATCGGTTCAAGTGATGGATTTCCACGGGTGAACTCATCAGTCCCTCTGCTCACTGCCCGACTAGAAAGAGCTTGACTTTCCTAATTACGACTTTCTGGTGGCACACCAGATGACCTTCACCTTTGTGAGCATCACGTGCACTTTAAAGAACGGTTAGACGTGAGGGCTGTCAGACTGAAAAGTACACACCAGTGTGTGTCTGATCATCACAACGAAACTCATGCAACGGTAGACTGTACAACAGTTATGGGTTTGTTCGACGTAATCCGAACTGATTGTATGGAACAGCAAGTCTATAGTTCGTTTCTTTGTTTTATTTTGCTTGTTTTTCGTTTGTTTCTGGGGTGCGGCAGAGACTTTCTTTCGGCTAACAGTGTATATGTTCACCAAATCGTGGACAGCTGACCTGAATAATCTGGCGGTTGGGTGTGACTCATAACCGTCAACACCGGGTTCGAGCCCACGGGAACTCGTTCGTAGTCGAGTTGTTTAGGTCATCCATAGCTACCAACTCGAAGAACACTGGCGATTTGAGCATTATTGCTGCATGACACAAAACAGCTCTAACCAAATACTGCAATCATCAAAGTGGACCTGCTTTATTCCAATCCGTTTATCTGCTCAAATTATTAATGGAAGAGCAAAGGGACAATCTAGTTCGACTTCTTTCTTATCTGCTTCGGATCTTGTTAATATATCTGTCAAGAATTCTTGTATTTGCTGAGAAAGAATGTAATACTCCTTCTTGTTCGGTCACTGAATCCTCGGATGAGCTGGATCGGTGAAAAAGTACACCAAAAACCATTCAGAAGTCAAACCTTACGAAAACTAGGTGATTTTTGTTGGTTTGTCATGACTAACTAGGTTAGACGATTCTCCGTCAAATTTTCCTGAAAAAAATCTTATAATCTGAAGGATTTATCGATGACAAGAGAAGCGGGACTATGCATATAACGGGGGAATCAGGTGCTTTTTCTCCTAATCAAAAGTTCACTCCGTGAGCCAGAATTCAGTCGGCAGCTTTCTACCTACCGGCCAGTTGCGCTATCAACTGAATTATCGCGGACTTTCCATTGTCTGCGTTAATCCGTTTCCTCGAGATATCGATAGACCTTTCAGGCAAATCAGAATATCATTTGGATCTTGTTTAGTCGTATGCTAATCGTCAAATTCGGAGGCTAGTGAATAAAATCGGAACAGTTGTGTACCACTGATTATTCCCTTGCTTTGTCAGGGTCCAGTTGGGCGTACCGCGTTAACTCAGCTGACAGAGCAACAGATCAGCGAGCGGAAGGTTGCCGACTGAATTCCGGCTCGCTGTCTGGACTTTCGAATGCAAAAATGCAAGTGGACATTAAATAATGCACTTATTAAACTATTTGTGATTTCCACTCAGCTTTGTCTTTTATCGGTATATCATGGATAGCACACTGCCACACCATACGAACGGTTAGTACTGGGTGACGTCAGCGCATAAAGTGTGGATAGTCTGTAAACTTTCAAAACACGATTCCCACAGCCGGACAGCCATGGATAATGATATCATTATCATAAATTATCATCCAATACTCAATGATTGATGCCGCTGTTAAGCACTCGTTCTACACTTTGATAAGAACTGTGATGCTGTGAACAGTACCATGGAACTCATCAGATTGATCGAGTATAAAACTTCTCGGCTGATCATGTAGACCAGAAAGGTCACGGTTCGACGCATTAGGATGAAAAAATGCTCAATAACAAAAGCTGACTGATCAGCTTAGAGTGAAATTCTGTAATGGGAACCATTGTTTTTTTCCACAGTCTGTTTTCAACTAAGAGGAGAGACAAAGAGTGGGCAAAATACTGCTCGCTTATCGACGGTTCCCTGAGCCATCGGTGAAATGCCAAACTACAGTGCACAGTAATGCCTCTTGATAAAGCCGTTATTTTTTTTACAAAACGGAACCCCAGCTGTGCTGAACATCAGTGCGGGGACAGAACATCATCTCGTCCTCGGAATGACAGATTAAATTGCTACTTCGTTTTAAGATGGTCTGGGCACTGTTTCGAACTGTCCCCCTAACTCTAGCGAAAAGACTCCTCTGACTTCTAACCATCTTGTTTTATTAGCGCAAAACAATGACTCTATGGGCTCTTGGTCCACGTACCCACTCACTGCACAGAGCATGCTGGTTCGACTGACTAGAGCGATCGTAACTTGATACTCAAACACCGACGACAGGTTTCATTGCTCGTAATACCGATCAGCATCATTGATTAGTTGTCCTGTCATTATAAATTTCGTGGGCTCAGTACTGGGCAGGTGTTGGCACGCTGTCTACCAGTAAGACCAAACAGTCTATCGATCGATCAGTCAGACTATAGCCTCACAGGAACCAAACAAGGAAACGAACCAGCCGGACTCCATAATCATTTCGGTTGACATAAGCAGTCCGCGTAAACACCAATTAAAAGACTCTCAGTGAGAATATTTCCATCATTCTGTTTTTTATGCTAAGATGATTGCCTTTAACTTCTTCATCAAGAAACATCAGATGATGGCCGCAGCCGATGATGGAAAAAGAAACGCAACGATAAGAATTGGCTTTGAGACATAAGAAAACTCGCACCGGTACTCACATCAGTTGCTACTTTCCAGCTTCCCGGTTGGTGTCCGCAGCACGAGGATTGGCATCGATTCAAACCGCTAAAATATGACTCAGGATTGAAACAAGACTTAAAAGCCCTTCGCTGTCCATTGGGAATTATTAGCCGCGTTTCATTGCAGTGATTCGACTGTCTCCACACGCGGTCCAGTGAGCTATAGCTTCATTCTCAGTATCCACCCAATCAGGTGAAGCCGGACAGCAACTGTTAGATCGTGTAGATACAGCGAAGTCACCTTGTGATTGGTCAGCACTTTATCTCCCAATAAGTACATGCCTATATTTTTTTGTATATAAGCGAGTGAGCACCAACCAAATGTACAGAATACATTCTCACTGTTCTTGTCTGGTCTTGTCGTTCTTCCAGTGCGCGTAGTCCGGGTCCAGGTTATTTCATTACGTACGATTGGCCGGTTAGATACGATTCCTACATTATTCCATCCCCTTTGATCTTCCTCTGAATAGACTTGTCAACCAGCCCCAGCCCACAAGATATTGCAGAATCCGAAGCATCCATTACAATCTGACTTATCTACTTGTCCTTCTCACTCATCCACCTGATCTAAATTTGAGCACCTTTCTTCCAGAATTAACGTATATACAAACTCTCCTGCGTTCTATCTGATGCGGATACTGACTAACAAGGACAAGACTAAAACGGAATTACTTTCTAAATTTGGTTGATTTTCTTTTCCACTTTTATATACCTTTGGCGCCCATTTTTGTATATTTTATTTATTTTATCGCAGTTTTGTCACAGCCCTTTTGACCGAAAGTAAGCATGTTGCTTGCAAAATGTCTGTCATACAGATACAAATAAAGAAATAACTTGAAACGCCTATCAGAACGTGTAATGAAAATATGCGTGTTGGTTTATTTGCTATCTCTTCTTTGCTAGTCATGTATACGTGCAATAAGCAATGCAAAATCAGTTTCTAACGCTTTTTTATAGTGATCATGAGGGTTCGGGCTTGGATCGAAACATAAACGAATGGGTTGAGTCACGTGATTCATTCGACCCCCAGAATAGTGGCCTGTAGCAAATCACCTTTCAGATAATGACAGCACATCCCCGATGTACGGTCAGTTGTGTGCACTGGCGTACTCTTTCTTTCCGTCAACAGATTCTCTGCTATGCTTTCCGTCCAAGCTTCGTTGACTAGACAACCATCATGAGTAGCACACTACTGTGGCATCTATGCACTCATGAACAGTGTTACTATCTGTCTAACAGTGTCCTCTCATGGTTGCTTCCGTTTGACGAGCATTGGTGTAGTGTACGATAAACATGATTATTTGTCGATTTAGGTGAACAGCTTGGCAGTTTAAGTAGATGTGGGGAAATGTGTTAAACGCATTCACTGGAATACTTTTCAGCGTCCACCCTTGAAAGAGACCAAAAACTGACTGAGTACGCAGAACAAAAACCAAAGCGAGACAGAAGGATATACAAATTTTGAAAGCGAACTTCAACAAAATGGGACAGTGAGTGACAAAAGTATCGACCTCCCCCTCATATGCTCACATATTTCCCGTCTCTGCATTCTATAACAAAGCCATACCTGATTAGAACAGTACGATACAGCATACCAAATTTCACTACGAAACTATGTGCCGTGCTCTTATAAGGGCAGAAAATGTGAAAAACAAGAGTGACAAAAGTATACGTCACCCAATTCCGGTGCACCTACATGTGCAAAGCTTCGCAAAACTCGATGGACCATTCAGCATGACAAGTAGTTAGTTAATTCGAATCGTGAATTTGGTGACTGGTAAAACCATGGAAACTGGAATCATGTGATTCATGTGAATTGGAGCACGTGATACACCCTAGTGGTCTAACCACTCCCAGTGGCCTTCACTCGCATTGGCTGCACGCATGTATATACATTTATACGAGTATATTCAGAACTCACACCGAATTTTGTCTGCACAATGCCACACGGAAAGAAACTAACTGATCTGGAGAAGGCTGAAATATCCGCATCCCACCAAATAAGATTCAGTTTGCATGAAATCGCCAGACAGTGTATAAGAGCAAGAAACGTCGCATGACGGTATCTGGAATGTAGCAAGCAATATGAGCCTAAAAAACGAATGAGTGGTCCCAAAATATTAACGAAATCGGACGAACGTAGATTAATTCGTCTAGACTCCAATAACACATATTCCATGTCGACTTTGGAAGTCTTAATTGGAGTCAGTGTACTTTAGTAACGAAAAATTATTTAATTTGGATGGACCGGATACTTGGAATTATTACTGGGATGATATCAGAAGAGAAGAAGAAATTTCCAGTCAAAGAAACGATGGTGAGACCTCAGTGATGGTTTGGGGAGCCTTCTCAATCAATGGCCAAAGTGAGCTAGTTATACTTGAGGGCATGCAAGATTCCGTTGCATGTATTCGTATGTTGGAACACGTTTTGCTCCCGATACTGACCAGAAGATTACAAGATGATGCCATATTCCAACATGATAATACCTCTGTTCACTGTTCATACACTACAAGATGTTGGTTGTTGTTCCGTGGGATCAAAGTGATACAATGGCCAGTGTGCAGTCCAGATCCAAACCCAATTGAGAACGTGTGGGGAAAAATTGCTCGCCACGTGTACAAGGATTCCATGGCTTATCAGTCAAAGGGTGAATTAATAACTGCCCTTAAGTGAGAGTGGGTAAATATTGACCAAGGGACAATCACATGTCTTGTAAGGGATATGCCGAGAAGATGTATCGGGGTCCTCGAGCAGAATGGCGGTTGCACACGATTTTAGATAGTAACTGCAGAAGCCCAGTTCGGGGTGGTCCCATACTTTGTCGACCCTATTTCTCGCATTTTCTGATATAATTAGCTGATAATAAATTATTTTGTTGTGGAATTTTGTATTCTGCGTCGCAATAGGCAATCGGTCATTCTGGCTAGGGAATATAGAATTGGATATATATGCAGGAAAATGCGGAGAGTCTGATACTTTGTCGTGCATTGCACTTAACCTCGGGGAGTGAGGTTCGTCAGGTCCTAGTATGAGGAGGCAGTGGTTGTACCGCGGTACCGTTGTACGTTAGTACAAGATCAGAGTTTGTCTGACCTAAACGGGAATCGCCATGTGGTGTCGAATATCATTGAAAAATTGAAGTTCGTTGTTTACGCTTTTTAACTCCGTGCTCGGATGATCCAAAAACCGCTGTGCCTGATCGTAAGAGGACGTTAGTTTATTGATTGAGGAATTTATTATCCCAGTGACCATCTGACTTTTTACTCAACCGCATGCGATTGTAGTCCATTCGCTGGGAATATGATGTACGGACAAGTCAAGGTCAAACGAAAATTGACACAATATACATACACACCTCAACTCGGCTATCTTCACATGACCATTTCGGTGGTCATTGAGTGGTACGCCATGACAGCGTCCTTTTTCGCACGTCTTGCCTTAGGTCCACATGACGTATTCTCTCCAATGTATTTTGGCTACCTTGGTGAACCCCGGAAAGCCAATCGTAACGCGGCTCAAACGTCGGCCCACGCAAACGTGTGCGCTCGGTCCAGTGAGGGGTGATGCACACTGGGGCTCCTGAACGCGTATGACTCATAATGGCCCAGGTGCGCCTGATCTATAGAGCGACAGTGAACTGTGCGTGTGTGTGCGCTCGCGTGAACAGCCGGGATATAAATGAACTAACGATCAGTTCGCGCATGCGATTTCTATTTGGTCATGTTCTTTGCTGGCTCTATTCGGTCCTACCACGGTAAGTCGACACGTAGTATGAAATAACTGTATGTTCACGTGAGTGAGAAAAACATGAAGAACGACGAAATCGTGTGGGGTTGAGTCCCGACTCGTGCTAACCGTTTTGACCATACCTGAATGGATATCGCTTTGTACGTTAGAGCTGTCTAATCGTTGCTGACTTTTCCAACTTTTGACATGCTCGGCTGCTGATTGTCCATTAGCAACTACCTGAAGTGAAACACCTTTTCACCTCACCTCTAAGGGTGTACGAAAGCAGGGGCGCAGATGAATAAGTCTTGTTTCCGTGATTCCTTTGAGCGATTCCGTCCTCTTAACGGTTTCAATATAGTGATTAAATTAGTTCACACCATTTAAACAACAATCTGTTTTATCTACGGTTATCAGTACAAAAGTTATGAGAGAAAACTTGATTTGTTATTGGCTCAAAGCCGGTCCCCCCACGATTCGCCAAAACCGTTCACGTTTCGTTCCAGTATGGAAGTACACCTCTGAACGTAATGTGAAACTGTAAAACTACTTCTCAGTGTTAGGAGTCTCCGTTCTTCTGTCTATACCAGAAGTTTTTCTCACTATCAGCTTATCTAGCCATTAAAAGCAGTTCAGTGCAGCGGGAAGTTTTTGATTGTATGTTTACACCAGCTTGAGAGCAGGCACGGTGACAACGCAACAACACTTACAAAGATGGGGGGTGGGCGGAACAGCAGAGTACAACAGTCATTCTTTGTATCGTAGATATCTTCTGTGGTTGTTTGCATTGTCGGCTGTTTTACTACTCGGTCGCCCGGTTAAGAGCAGGCCTTTTTATTCGAGGATGCACCTCTGGTTCATCAAAACAGATGCACCTCTGGCCTTTGCGCAGCCAAGCACGTCCGGCAAAGCAGCAGCACAGGTCCAGCTGAACCGGTGACCAACTGTATGGTCCATTCACCTCTTCGGGAAACCTTGTCGGGTAAGTGGAACAACAAGGAGCTATGACATTTAGTGGTAGGCCGCGATTGCTTCGTTACAGGGCTATCATCAGATTAATGTGGCGTTTTAGAGTGGATTGAAAATCCCACCACATTCTTGAACATTGCTACTAATCGTCCACGACCACTTATTTGCCGAGTCCATCTCATTCACGGTTAACCGCGTGAGCCTTCGTTCCATCATCCGTCCTCTGGGGACGTGCTCGGTAGCGTACAACTCTGCTTTGTCCGAGTGGGAAAACCGGGCCAGTCTCACTCAGCTAACTAAGATCAATCGATTGCACAGTGCGACCCATAGGAATTAACCCTCCGATCGCATTAAACCAGTCCCAGTCGGACCAGTGGACGAATTACAATCAGAAGGCGTGAATGCATTTGTGTGTGTTTACTTGTGTATAACTTCTTGTGCTCAACGCATTCCAACGAGTGTGACTGAATGCGATAGTTTCATTTGTCTTACTGTTCACCTTCTTGTTCCACTCAAACTAATCTTGACTTCTAAATCACTTTTAACTTCATCACGCTTTATCCCGAGTCTGCTTAGCCAACTTCGGTGTCCGTATACTTGAGAAAATTGAGTCGTTGTGATAACACAGACTATCCATTGTCACATGGCTAGATTTTCCATTTAGCTTTACACTAGCTGGTTCGGGCAAAACCATCCCTTGCTTAAATCGACTTGTTCACTTACTTCAAGATTCATGTATTTATTTGTAATGGGTTACATATCGCCAACTATGAAAAAGTACTCCACACTGTTTGTAAAACCGGTTCTGCGGTTGGTGGTCTATGTGATATGGTTGTAACCATGTGTACCATGTGTAAACTACCTGACTCTCTGGGTTTGGTTCCCTTTGATGAGAACCTTTATTCCATGAAACGATCTACTGTAAGGCGTTTGATATGAATGACTCATTAAAGAATGTCTTCTGCACAGTCTCATTGGTCTTGAATAAGGAGAAATTCGTTCCTACGAACAAACTTACCAGACTCGGAATAAACTTCGATTGACCGTGGCTAGACAGCTAGACGGATGTCGAATTTCCATGCACAGCACACTGCATCACTGCCTAACTGGTTTCTTGTCGTACTTTCTGCTTCCTGTGGACCTACAACGATTTTGGTCGAACACCGGTCACAGCGCAGTTGAATCTGCAAAGCCGCTTATTGCGATCAATGTGAGTCATGTGATGTTCACGTGACGTCAGTTCCTTCACTCAAGGCCGAACTGGAAGTGTGAAAGTTTAACCTTGTTTCCATAATGAGACATTTGACCTTTGTCTGCCAAGGCCGTCGAAATGATTTGTATTTGTATGACAGATATTTTGCAAGCAACATGCTTACTTTCGGTCAAAAGAGCTGTGACAAAACTGCGATAAAATAAATAAAATATACAAAAATGGGCGCCAAAGGTATATAAAAGTGGAAAAGAAAATCAACCAAATTTAGAAAGTAATTCCGTTTTAGTCTTGTCCTTGTTAGTCAGTATCCGCATCAGATAGAACGCAGGAGAGTTTGTATATACGTTAATTCTGGAAGAAAGGTGCTCAAATTTAGATCAGGTGGATGAGTGAGAAGGACAAGTAGATAAGTCAGATTGTAATGGATGCTTCGGATTCTGCAATATCTTGTGGGCTGGGGCTGGTTGACAAGTCTATTCAGAGGAAGATCAAAGGGGATGGAATAATGTAGGAATCGTATCTAACCGGCCAATCGTACGTAATGAAATAACCTGGACCCGGACTACGCGCACTGGAAGAACGACAAGACCAGACAAGAACAGTGAGAATGTATTCTGTACATTTGGTTGGTGCTCACTCGCTTATATACAAAAAAATATAGGCATGTACTTATTGGGAGATAAAGTGCTGACCAATCACAAGGTGACTTCGCTGTATCTACACGATCTAACAGTTGCTGTCCGGCTTCACCTGATTGGGTGGATACTGAGAATGAAGCTATAGCTCACTGGACCGCGTGTGGAGACAGTCGAATCACTGCAATGAAACGCGGCTAATAATTCCCAATGGACAGCGAAGGGCTTTTAAGTCTTGTTTCAATCCTGAGTCATATTTTAGCGGTTTGAATCGATGCCAATCCTCGTGCTGCGGACACCAACCGGGAAGCTGGAAAGTAGCAACTGATGTGAGTACCGGTGCGAGTTTTCTTATCTCTCAAAGCCAATTCTTATCGTTGCGTTTCTTTTTCCGTCATCGGCTGCGGCCATCATCTGATGTTTCTTGATGAAGAAGTTAAAGGCAATCATCTTAGCATAAAAAACAGAATGATGGAAATATTCTCACTGAGAGTCTTTTAATTGGTGTTTACGCGGACTGCTTATGTCAACCGAAATGATTATGGAGTCCGGCTGGTTCGTTTCCTTGTTTGGTTCCTGTGAGGCTATAGTCTGACTGATCGATCGATAGACTGTTTGGTCTTACTGGTAGACAGCGTGCCAACACCTGCCCAGTACTGAGCCCACGAAATTTATAATGACAGGATAACTAATCAATGATGCTGGTCGGTATTATGAGCAATGAAACCTGTCGTCGGTGTTTGAGTATCAAGTTATGATCGCTCTGGTCAGTCGAACCAGTGTGTTCTGTGCAGTGAGTGGATACGTGGACCAAGAGCCCATAGAGTCATTGTTTTGCGCTAATAAAACAAGATGGTTAGAAGTCAGAGGAGTCTTTTCGCTAGAGTTAGGGGGACAGTTCGAAACAGTGCCCAGACCATCTTAAAACGAAGTAGCAATTTAATCTGTCATTCCGAGGACGAGATGATGTTCTGTCCCCGCACTGATGTTCAGCACAGCTGGGGTTCCGTTTTGTAAAAAAAAATAACGGCTTTATCAAGAGGCATTACTGTGCACTGTAGTTTGGCATTTCACCGATGGCACAGTGAACCGTCGATAAGCGAACAGTATTTTGCCCACTCTTTGTCTCTCCTCTTAGTTGAAAACAGACTGTGGGAAAAGCAATGGTTCCCGTTAGAAATTTGCACTCTAAGCTGATCAGTCAGCTTTTGTTATTGCACATTTTTTCACCCTAATGCGTCGAACTGTGACCTTTCTGGTCTACATGATCAGTCGAGAAGTTTTATACCCGATCAGTCGGATGAATTTCCATGGTACTGTTCACAGCGTCACAGCTCTTATCAAAGTGTAGATCGAGTGCTTAACACCGGCATCAATCATGAATGACAGGTCACGGTAATTCTGGAAGAAAGGTGCCCGAATTCAGACCCGGTTGATGAGTGAGAACAACAACGAGGTAAGTCGGAGTGTAATGGATGCTTCGGATCCTGTAATATCTTGTGGGCTGGGGCTACAGGGGATTCAATCTGCTGGTTGACAAATTCATTCTAAAAAAATTTGGGGGGATGGATGAAACGTGGCTAATAATTACCGATGGGCAGCGTAGGGCTTTGAAGTCGGATTTCAGAACACTGGGGAGAATTACGGGAGAACAGTGGAATAAGAGTAGAGGTTTACACTCAACAAATTTCGAATCTATTGTTAGTGCGCTCGAAACTGTCTGAGTTTTCTTGTATGAAAAGAGAGTCGTCGCAGTTTACCGACACAGTGCTGCATGTCAGATGTCCATCTCAGACTGGTGTGTAAGCTAATACCTAGATACTTGACACAGCTCACTCTGGATAAGGATTTGGAATTGAGGAAAACAGTCTGTAGGAAAAGGAGACCAACAATTGCTGCATATACACTGAAGACATTGGGTGGGGGGGGGTCAGTTTTGAACCAGATGGGATCGAAAATTGTTCTGCTTGTGATAGATTTCTACTGAGGATTCTGATTTCGGAGGAGTCGAAAATAACCTGACAAAGAACAACATCCTTGGCGTATGTAAATGCCTCAGACGGGGAAGAAACTGATGGGTCGTCGATATACGTGGAAAATAAGAAGGGAGAAAACACGACACCCTGGAGCGCCCCAGAATTGTTGACGAGGGGTTTGGAACATTTTTACAGGTAGTATCTATTGTGTTGCATACGAAAAGTTACTCAGTTTATATTTCGAGCTTCGTGAATTAATTAAGGTATATCAGGTCAGCGGGTACCAATACTAATTTATTCTTTGATGATCTATCGATGGTTGAATGTGTGTGAACTTGGTTGTCAGGGCAAAACGGTCTGAGCAAAGTAAGCTAACAATTAGCAAGCTATGGTAATATAATTAATCTGATTGACAGTACCACAAATTAACCTAGATAGTATTCAGCTAACAGCTAACATCATTCATTTGGATCGGAATAAAACGCGTTTTGCCTTACTGGTGGACTCCAATTTGAGACGCCTCGAATGTTGGGGAAATCTTCACCGTTATGGCTGAAAAAGTGCCGAAATTTAACGAAAGAAAGTTACCTGGGTGGATAATTGTTATGACTCAACTGTTAGGAGGCACAGAACAACCGATCACTGAGTGGATCTTTTTATGAATGAAAATAAACGTGAGATACAGGCACGTCTAACAAAATAGATCGATAAACGGAAATCGATACAAAAATGAGCGATCGCGGCTTGGCGAATAACCGGACAGTACAAACACTGTTTCATGTGAGCGTGCGCGTACGCGGGCTCGTGTGTGGGTGTGTAGGTGTGTAGGCATGTGCATTGCGTCAGCTGACGGTCCGTTCAGTAATAGTTTTTCAGGGTAATGTTCCATGCTTTGTTTCACGAGAGCATAGCGTATAAATTCCTGCAGAACGATTTGTCGGTTAATCATTCACGGTAAGATTTGTCAATCTATGCGCAACTTAAAGGTCCAGTTCATACAATTACCCTCTAGTAGTGCAGATTTAAACGTAATCATAAAAATGTACCTGTCGTAAAGAGAGTAGTCAAAGGGCTACCTACACACTGGTCATTGGAGTTAAAAGTGCACTATGTCATGGTTTATAAGATGCCTACATGGTGGAATTTTCTCCAATAAGACTGCGAAAAATCCTGAAGAATAAAGGTAGACTAAATGTTTGATACCATGTATGAACATTGTGTTCTGAATAACAATAGGATTAATTCAATGTTAAATAATGTTGTTCCATTTTCCCTTAGAGTCTCATATTCCGTTCTAGTTGTGGCCCACTGATGGTAGCAAGAATATGAGCAATGCTGTTCACCGCACGCAAGCATACCGCAAGGGTAATTGTCCTTAAAAACGTCACCACAACTGGCTAGTAATGGTGCATATAAATTACATGGTTCTGCATCGATGCTGTCGTGTACGAGTACAAAATGTGCTTATCGGACACTGGTACGCATCACAGTCAACACTCGCTCTTTCTAGAGAGCCAGACAATTGAAAGCTTCAATCTTCTGAAGAAGGTAACGAGATACTGACTCAGAAGTTTGAGGAATAATCAAGAAACACAGTGGACAGTTCGGGCGGATCTGTCTGGGGGTTCAGTGATGAAGTGAAATGACGAAGCAACGGCGTCGAGACTGGATCTTTTGGGTTTGTAGGCGAACTGGCAGGGGTCTGAAGGTACATTCAGGTGGGTTTGAAGACGACTGAAGATAACCTTCTCCGCAATTTTTAGTACTGCCGGTGTGAGAGCTGTCTGATGAAAACGCTTTTCTGTGCCGTTTATGTTGGGGCACCTGGGATTTGGGATAATGGTGCTAAATCGCCAAAAATCAAGGATTGAACAATTTGTTAGGGATTCATTCAACAAAATTGATATGGGTTCCACAAACTGGCCAGCACCATGCCTGAAAATAGCAGGGGAAAAGCCATGTGAATCTGCAGAAGAGGGAGCTTTCGACTTGAAAAGAATTTCAAGTATGTCATAAATAGCGAAAGGTTCAAAGTCTGTTTTAACACATGCAGAATACGAAGGAGGACAGTCACTGGAAGGATTTATGAAAGTAGCATTGAGGTGGTCTACATCAATTTTATCATTGCACGGGTTAGGCTTTCTGACCAGTGGTGAGTACAGCGTTCACACTGCCTGATGAATCACATTGTACAGAGCCTAATCTCTTACTATTAGCAATATTATTATTATTCATAAGTACACGAAGCATGGAGTCAGGTTTATTGCCAACACCACAAATACAGAGACGGGTAACGAGGAGGAGAATGTGAGTAGAACAGTTTTTTGATTGTCTCACGGCAAGCACTTTTGCAATATTTTGTGAGGTTTTGTTCAATATTTATGGGGTCCGAGAGACTCTGAGTACACTGCACAGCCTTCCTTTCATTGGCTACAGTCCTCAGTCGTAACCGTCAACATCTTGCCAACGATGGCCCTAATCGTAGAGCCCGGAGCAGGGCGTCGGGACGCACCAGCTGAGGCCAGTGCTGACGTCAACTTATTCATACCGTTACGCCAAGTCATAATCTGCATGGCGTGTCGGTTCTTCCAGCCATATCCAGGAAGCTCAAACAACATACGGAATGATAGACGGTCGGTGGAAATGCGTAGAACGTGACCAAGTCACTGGAGGCGTTGTAGAGTGGTTATTTCTGTCAGAGGCGACTGTCCAAACCTATTGTACGACGACAAACCTCGTCGTTACTTACACGGTATCCCCACCAAATGTTAGCAATCCTCCGGACACATCGTTGGTCTAATACGGAAATTTGCCGAACGTCTTCAGCCGGGAGCGATCGGGATTCGCAACCGTAGAGAAAAAGACTGTGCACCGTGGCATTGAAGAACCGTCCCTTCCACGAGGGAGGGATGTAGTGGTGGTGATGCAGATTCATGAAAATCCGTCTGACTTTCGCCATTCGTGATGTGTTCTCATCCCGGATACTATCTCAAACTGCAATATGACTCTGGAGGTACATAAATCTGCTGACTAATTCTAACTGCTCACCACAAGGGATGAGAGCATGCACAGGCTGTTTGCAGTCTTTTACGAGTACTTTGGATTTAGGTGGGGCAAAGCACACACTATATTTGGACATCTCAGTGTTCATGTGGTTCAGGTCTTGTTGCATTTCCCGTGTCTTATCGACCAGCAAAACGATATTATGATTGTATTGTGAGTGCAAAACTCTGTTCCCTGGGAGGAGTTTAACCCCACCGTTTGGAGGGTCAGACAAGGGATTCCGTAGAACACCCTCCATGGGAAAGTTGGAAAGAATCGGGGTTGAGGGTCAATCATGACGTGCTTTATTCGAGACGGCAGTGGTTGGTGAAATTTGGTCGTAGGTCTTAACCCGACTTATTGTTTGGTGGTACAGCTCGTTGATGATTGAGACATACTTCTCACGTGCTCCATTTCGCCAAAAACAGTTATGCAGCGCAGTCCAATCGGCAATCGGTTAGTTTAAGATATCCAGCTGGAAATAATAATACCGAATTTCTGTGAGAAGTCTGGTACTAGGGCCAAAATATCGGGAAGAGTAAGAAAACCAACCGCGACAAAGTATCCGACCCCGAAACAAATGGCCTGGTCAAGTTTTTTTAGATTCGTGTGTTACGGTTATTCTGTCCGGTCTACCTCGGCATTCTTCCCACGCGATACTTGATCACACTGTTGGTACTGCTTCATTCTCGCGAGTTCAGTTGTCGGCATATACACCTTGGCATCGCTGTATACACGGCGAGCCGGCGTTCCTGAAAAGGTTCGTCACTGGGTTGTGTTTGGAGCTGCATGCTGACCATGCCATGGTCTTGAGCCTACAGAACAGTAACAAACATTTGGTTACAAGTGGATTGTGGAGGAATGTGAAAGGTGGGGATATGACGAGGTTCTGCGTAATGTTCGAATTGAAGCAGCTTTCTGTCCTGATGTAGAGCATATGGTGTTGTAGGCCACACGAATTGACGTGCGTTTATCTTGGTATGCGAGTTATTTTAAGGCGTTCCATACGTTTTATAATAGAGCTCCGTAATTTCCCCGCATGTTAAGTGGTATGGTATCCTTTGATCTATGATGCTCCCTAGCAATTCCATGTAAACTGCATGGTTATCGATGAAATACTGACATCCTCCTCTTCTGTAGTTCGGTTAGACTTTTCTTGTGGGACGTGATAGCCGAAGTGGCCACGAGTTCGGACTTACTCAAGGTTACTGTGACTGGGAGTATCAATCATGTGACTTGTCAGCTGGTTGTAGTTAGTGCTCGGTCAACACCGTACCTTCCTCGGGCTTGGGTGGTGAAGGCCCGTAACAGTCACGAGAACGATCCTATTTTGAATTCGTCGTCTTTGTAGCTGAGGTGTTAATATTTTAATCTCCCCCTGAAAAGCACATTGACGGGCATTGAGGTCCTCAATCAGAATGGATGTGACTTACTGAGTAGGCCATGTGTTTCTAGGTCGAACACTTTTCGCGAGTAATTTTCTTATTTTTCTCGATATCTTAGCTCAATACTAGACTTTAGACCGAAATTCGGTGCGGTAACCTCCCGCCTAAGTACGCATCCGTTTAAGTACGCATCCCAGTTAACTACGCGTATTCCCCCCTAAACTTCCAGGTTCAGCATTTATTACTTAAATACGCATGTTTTACTCAAAATGTCATGTTCAGCATTTATTACTTAACCTTGCCATGAACTGTCATTTGGCGCTGGTTTTGAGGTTTCTTTCGTTTGGCTTTGAGAGAGTCTGTCCCGGTCTTTCTCTGAAATGATTCAATCGATTTCTTAAGGTCACCGAATGTATCATCAGCTTCAGTTTGTACTTCAGAGCAGAACAGCTAACCCTTCATGTCGAGAACCTGCTTATAAAGGGATTCAAACCCCTGAAATCTAAATGCAATTTCTAAACCGGCATTCAAGTCTTGTGGATCGTTGTCATCATTATCAGCGCCGATCACTGGTTCAACAATTTTCATCGACTCCAAAAGCTTTTCGACATCTTCCAATACCACAGCAACATATTTTTTGTTGTTCTCTTCATCGACATGAACGATCTCAAGTTCTGATGGAGTGATAGATAATCAAGTAAAGATTTTCTAAAGAGACTAACAGTTTCGGATCGATCTTGTCGACTTCTGCTTCTTCTCTGTGAAGAAACACCTTCTGCAATCCACGCTGAACTCTGAATCGACTTAACTACTGCTAAGATGCCTTTGAATCTGATTCCGGAATTGACGAGTTCGAAGCAATGCTTTTTGCTTTGACAATAGCCAGGGATGGCGGCACCGGAAGGTTGGCACAGCGCATGCTGTCAGTCCAGACATAAAGAACGTCTTCAAGCCCAGTAAACACCGAACTGAAGCCTGTTTAATCATCGGGGCAGATCGCTTTTAGGTCGCTGGATGATTCTCCCTAGTCTTTCGGGCAATGCCTTCACTAATCTTGTATTCCCGCATTAAGGCTCTCTTACAGGAAGCACGTTTTGCTTGGCTTCGATATGATTTCGCAGCGTTGAGACTCATTGAGATGTTTTCCGTTTGGTTTCGTTCACATCGTAATGAGCGAAATGCAAGCTTATGAGGAGTGGCGGCTGGCACACGTAAACTTCGCAGGTCCAAGTGGCGCATTTAAGCGGGAGACTACTGTATTTTACTTTAGAATGGGACCCCTTAGTCTCTGGCGGGAGGTGGAATGTTGTTACTGGTGATGGAGTGGTTTTTAGAGTGTTTGCTTGCCAACTCGGAGGTTTGAGTTCCTGCCATCACCGGTTACTTTAGTGGTAGACAGTAATCCACTGCCATTCGGCTCGTTACCACAGCTAACCCATTGGGACCTTATGTGGTTCTCCACTCCCAGTCTCAGGGTCTGGTTGCCGGTTTTCCCTCATAGTGCAGTGGGTCTGGCTATGGGGTGTACTTCTTCCATCGTACTCATGCACAATCATGTAGTAAAAAATACCATAACGTGATTGCTACCCTAATGAGTGTTAGTGGCAATCAGAACCAGATTTGTAATATTCACATTTAGGGCAAGATTTTTTCTTTATTAAGAGGCTATACTGGATGAGATATCGTGACGGTGCTTCTTCAGTGTGCACTGCTTCATTACAAAACTCGTTACAGCTGTTCGAAGGGTAAGCTGAAGTAAGAATAGAATTGAGGATAAGAATCTCGCTATTGTAGCACCGATAGAATCCTTGAAGTGCTCAGAGGATGAATATCCAAAAGGGAGAGGGGAAGTAGGAAACTTTTGTCACGAGATTTATTTCGTGCATTTTTCACAATGAATGAAACCAGATCGCATTATCCGTTGAAACTAGATTCACCAGAGTTCGGAACGGTAATTTTTGTTGGTTGAGTTTGCGTGTGTGTGAAATCTAAGCCGGATGATTTTCATTGGCACCGTTGTTGGGTTTCTTTACTATCTTCTGCATATTACACACTTGCCAATATATATATATATATATATATATATATATATATATATATATATATATATATATATATATAATGGTTTGTACCGAGGCACTCCAGGCATCTTAATTTTAGGTACCTCATTGAAATGCATTGCCGCGGATTGTTGATGGCGTGGTGTGGATGGGCTAAGAACGCCACTGAATCAATTGACATGTCCATTTTTGTTGTGACCGATGCTCGAGAATAGAGCTGTGGCGAGCAAAGATCGATGGCCCAACATTCATACTTTGGAGTACGTAAAGAATTTGCTTGACTTGATTCGAATGAGTAAAAACAGCCGTGTTCAAGTATGACCGTTTGACGAATAACATTTGGCAAGCTTACGCCTTATTCTGTCCCTACGTTCAACATTTATCGCATGTAGCTTCATTACCTGCGTGTCTATGATAGTCCATCTGCTTTCAGAATTGTCTTGTTAGATGAGACAATTTTAATGTTATGATTGGGTATTTTCTGATTGAAAGGAGGATAGTCACGTTCGTGTGCGACTGTCGGTGTTCTGGCTTGGCAGTATATTTTCACAATTCACTACTGAAGTATAGGTAGATCCCGAACAATCGCTGGCTTATAAATTTCCTTGTACCGGATCGTTTGTGTACTGTTTGGAATGGCAGGCAGGATCCTCTCATTATCTTATCCTCACTATCAGCTTAGGTGTTCGTAACCTACCAGCACCATCACTCTGCTTCAGCGGGAGACAGCAGTTCGCTGTCGCTCGATTTGTCACCACGCTTTTCCTAACGGGACGTCCCGTGGTTCTCTACCCCAGTTATCCGGACCTTGGTTATCGATTCTTCCCGTTAGGTTATTGATCCCTTGTATGCCCCACCCACTGCACTCATGATTAAGTATCGGAGAGAGAAACACGATTAACTAGCGTGTCTAGTATTTATAGAAAACGAGACTGTTCACCTATTTTTGTGTTGTTTTCTCCATGTGTTCTGTCAGATTGATCGGCCAAGAAATCGTTTCTAGACAGTGCAGGACGAAAGCATCAGACTCTCCTCAATTTCCCGCATATGTCTGAATGTGTATTCCCTGACCAAAACGACCGAATGCCCATTGCAATGCAGAATATAAAATTCCACAACAAAATAATTTATTATCAGCTAATTATATCAGAATATGCGAGAAATGAGGTCGACAAAGCATAGGACCACCCCGAACTGGGCTTCTGCAGTTACTATCTAAAATCGTGTGCAACCGCCATTCTGCTCGAGGACTCCGATACATCTTCTCGGCATATCCCTTACAAGACATGTGATTGTCCCTTGGTCAATATTTACCCACTCTCACTTAAGGGCAGTTATTAATTCACCCTTTGACTGATAAGCCATGGAATCCTTGTACACGTGGCGAGCAATTTTTCCCCACACGTTCTCAATTGGGTTTGGATCTGGACTGCACACTGGCCATTGTATCACTTTGATCCCACGGAACAATAGCCAACATCTTGTAGTGTATGAACAGTGAACAGAGGTATTATCATGTTGGAATATGGCATCATCTTGTAATCTTCTGGTCAGTATCGGGAGCAAAACGTGTTCCAACATACGAATACATGCAACGGAATCTTGCATGCCCTCAAGTATAACTAGCTCACTTTGGCCATTGATTGAGAAGGCTCCCCAAACCATCACTGAGGTCTCACCATCGTTTCTTTGACTGGAAATTTCTTCTTCTCTTCTGATATCATCCCAGTAATAATTCCAAGTATCCGGTCCATCCAAATTAAATAATTTTTCGTTACTAAAGTACACTGACTCCAATTAAGACTTCCAAAGTCGACATGGAATATGTGTTATTGGAGTCTAGACGAATTAATCTACGTTCGTCCGATTTCGTTAATATTTTGGGACCACTCATTCGTTTTTTAGGCTCATATTGCTTGCTACATTCCAGATACCGTCATGCGACGTTTCTTGCTCTTATACACTGTCTGGCGATTTCATGCAAACTGAATCTTATTTGGTGGGATGCGGATATTTCAGCCTTCTCCAGATCAGTTAGTTTCTTTCCGTGTGGCATTGTGCAGACAAAATTCGGTGTGAGTTCTGAATATACTCGTATAAATGTATATACATGCGTGCAGCCAATGCGAGTGAAGGCCACTGGGAGTGGTTAGACCACTAGGGTGTATCACGTGCTCCAATTCACATGAATCACATGATTCCAGTTTCCATGGTTTTACCAGTCACCAAATTCACGATTCGAATTAGCTAATTACTTGTCATGCTGAATGGTCCATCGAGTTTTGCGAAGCTTTGCACATGAAGGTGCACCGGAATTGGGTGTCGTATACTTTTGTCACTCTTGTTTTTCACATTTTCTGCCCTTATAAGAGCACGGCACATAGTTTCGTAGTGAAATTTGGTATGCTGTACCGTACTGTTCATTTGGTCGTTTTGATCAGGTACAGAGACGGAAGTATGCGGGAATATGAGGGGGAGGATCCCATACTCTTGCCACGCACTGAATATATGTCAGGTACTGATTTTTTGTCACTGGGAATCTCGAAATCGGTCATTATCATGCCAACACGTTCTTTATGTATTATCACGGGTCTTGTAAGAAGCAAACGGAAAAGTATCGAGGTCCTCAAGCAGAGTGTGGCTGTTGCACTCGATTCTGAGGAGTATGTAGTTTACTCCAATGGAGGAAGTTCCTATGCTTTTATCACCTTTTTTCCGCATATTCTGATTCAGTTAGATGTTGATAATATATTTCCTGTGGAAATTTCATATTACACAAGGCAGTGAGTATTCGGTCGTTCTCACTCGATGTTTTTTTTTGGGGGGAAATGCAGAGGCGAATGTATGCGGAAAAATGAGGGGTGTATTACACATTTATGGCGCAGTGTATTATTCTATGGTTGGTGATTTTTCGCAATCTGCAGATTTGTCATTCACAGACTTCAATGTATTTGGTTTCATTCCGTGTTTTCACATCCGAGATTATTTCGGAGTGTATCGAAGAGACGATACGTTCTGTGATATGTTGTAGGTACGTGTTCCTTGTTCTTTAACAACGTTGTGCGAAAAGATGGTTGTCAGTCGACTTTCGGCTGCGGCGGGTAACCTTCCTCAATGCCAGTTTACTGTACCAAGATCATTCGTTTGCAAACTGGTCCTCAGAAAAGTTACCCGCGGCATCCGAAACGTCGACTGACTACCCTCTTTTCCGACAATGTTGTGTTACCCAGCAATAAACACTAACCTATGGTTTGATTTCAGTTAGACTATAGAGATCGCTGTTGCACTGTTGCTTAAGTCTGGATTTTTCTCTCAGACTGTGCCTTGTGTGTTGGAGTAATGTCTTACAAAACCAATATGGTCTTTTCTATTTGCCATAACCCATGCGCATGCATGTGGGTCCTACGAATAACGTGAAATTTATCACATGACAGGCACAAGGTACCGAAAATAACATTTACCATCAGTACAATGACTGTAGAATTGGTATCCATATCCCTCTGTTTACTTCATGCGCAAAGTTACATATTTTTCTGGGATAAATTAACAATGAATCTGTCCGAGATCATGATCAGTGGTACCGTTGCAGTCAAATGCTCCGCTGCCCGATAGTAGTGATAAATTCCTGAAAACGGGCTGTTATGTGATTATTATATTCTCTTGTCTTTTCCCTAGGAGAAAGCTTTTATTACCAATTCATCTCAGGGCTCAGAATGGTCGACGCGCATTGTCCCATTGGTTATTAACCTAAATGACCAACCAAAACATGTTCTCTCTCTCTTGCTCATTCCCTTTTTGTATAACGTCACATGTGCCCCGCAATCCCGAATTACGGAACACTGTTGTTAGCTGTGTTGATCAAATAGGCCTTGACGATAATAGTAGGCAGCATTGATAATGGTGATGAGGTGGGTGGATGGCAAGCTGGCTGGGATAAGACAGGCCGAATGAAGGAACATATCCCTGAGCTGTGTCTGTTAACTGGCGAGTGGACGAGTGAATGCTACCACGCCTCGATAGTGGACGAAGGTAGACATTTTAACACACGAGCAAACAAGCCAATGAACCCGGTGTGGGCGCGGAGTAAAAAACGGTAAAACCCATTTCGTTTCACGTGAATGTGGGCCGTGAGCATTCGCGCACCTACGCGTGAGCTGGTGGTCTAACGAAACAGAATCTTCCCTTATTTTCTGTGAAACTCTGAACTTGATATTCCG
Organism: Fasciola hepatica; assembly: GCA_948099385.1. Classification (NCBI taxonomy): domain Eukaryota; kingdom Metazoa; phylum Platyhelminthes; class Trematoda; order Plagiorchiida; family Fasciolidae; genus Fasciola; species Fasciola hepatica. The sequence goes on from CANUEZ040000024.1 coordinate 6,243,900, forward strand.
TGCCATCGCGTTTGAACTACCATGTATTTGCACACAAAAACCAGAGTAGTAGTTGTTGGATGAAATACCCAAGTTGCATTATATCGTATTTGATGGACATCGCTACGGGACGGTGTTGGTGGTGACTGTGATAGCCCCATTTCTTTGGTTAAGATGTATCAAGTTAACTGTCAAATGTCGTCCACATCTGTCGATTCCCGTTCTGGGTTGGAAAGGTCGATCGGACAGCTGGTCACAACCACAGTGGCCACAATTGGACCACTTGGTATGGATTTCTTCACGGACTATGCATCTCAATTTCAGCCAATCTATTTAAAAGTCACCACTTTGGATAAGCAGATTGAACAGAGTTATCTGTTCGATTGCACCGTGTCTGCCATTCACTGTAAGTTCCGCCCGAAATTACCGCATTATTTATGGACGATCTTCAGTAGTAGAACAGGGCTACTGAGTGACCGGCATTAGTCAGTCGGTCGTCATTCTGCCCTTGGGATTTTGACGTTCCGGGTTCAATTCCTGCCACCGCTGGTTGCTTACCTACTCTGCAGCCTTTGATTGGCCAAGACCCTCTTCCGGAAATATTTTACTTTGTCTTATAGTAAACAGGAAGGAAATAAAAGATTAAAAACAATTGTTTTCGATTATACTGAGTTGTGCTCTTACAGATCTGGTCATTGGTACAGCTGGGACATGAATGACCAATCCAGCCAGTTGTTAACCCGTTGCACGATTGCGTTATCCGCATAACTTGTTAGAGCACGATTAGAACCATGGGGAATACTTCCATCAGATTTCCTCTCTCTCTCGAGAGGTTGACCCCAACTCTTTGATTTTACGACGCATTCATTTCCCCGGGTTCTCTCACTCACTTGGCCTAGGCGAAAAAGATGACTTACTGCATCGCAGTATTCATTGAGTGTATACTTTCGAGTTTATTTTCTCTTGGTGTTTTTTTGTTATACCCTAGTTTCCCTCATCGGAAGGATTGCATTTGCATAGATCAGGATTCATCAGGACACCATACGTAACCACCACCTGACCCACTTGCTTAGAACCAGACGCTTTCTATTGAAACTGTGGAATCAATGGTTGAGCAAGTATTTGGATCTTGATTTAATCTTATTTGGCATCACTAGTGTACACTAAATGATTAGGGCACCTGATGTCAACAGGTTGGCTTTGGTAGCATGTTTTGTTAATCTCGTCTACTTTTCTCAAGGGACAAAAGACAACAGACATGTGTTCTGTGATTTCCACATTTGAGAACGTCTTTGCATGAAAACTTTCCCACGCTTGACAAGTAACCGACGCTAGTCGAACAAACAACGTTATGGCTCGCCAAAACAACTAAATGTATGTATGTATGTATGTATGTATGAATGTATGTATGTATGTATATATGTATATATGTATATATATGTGTATGTATGTGTGCATGTATGTGTGTATGTATGTATGTGTATGTGTATGTGTATGTGTATGTGTATGTGTATGTGTATGTGTATGTGTATGTGTATGTGTATGTGTATGTGTATGTGTATGTGTATGTGTATGTGTATGTGTATGTGTATGTGTATGTGTATGTGTATGTGTGTGTATGAATGAATTAAGGGTCGATGTGTGAGATGCGCTTCAGTGCTGCCAATTGAGGTAAGTGACCCTTTTTTATTGAGAGTTTATCTTGTCTTCACAAAGCATTCTTGCAGTCCGTGGTCCTGGACTGACTCTCAGTCCTCACTGGTAGCTCCAAGAAGCTGCTTCTCGATGCCGCGACGATACCGTCTCCTCCCCGTGAACCGCACGATAGGGGGGTCATACCAATTGGTTAGAATTAGTGTTCCTTGAGCGCATGATTTCAGCTTTGTTGGAATCGGCAGAATGGATTCATATCAAGATCCAGCGATCATCCACGGCTTTCTGTCCGACGATCTAAAGCTCAATGGAGCCGTTGCATTTGGCTGAACAAAAGCTAGATGTGCATCTACGAGCTAGAAGGTTGGTTGAGATCCCACCAGCCATCATCCTACCCTGGAACTAGCCACTAAGCAGGACAATAGGGTCGGTTCGCTACAGTTCATTCAGTCGTCAACCTCGCACTTCTGTGCTCGGGTTTTGGTTGCTACTTCGTACCATCGTTGAGTGCAGAATAAATAGAATTAGAACACAAAGTAGTAAGCGGAAATCACGAAGACAAAGGAAGAACCCGACCGTAACCAAGTCAATGGCCGCGAAACACAGATATGTCACTTAATGTCTCCAGTTATCTGGTAAGCGGGTCTAGTGAATTCCAACCCGGTATTCCAACACGTCCTACTTGATCAAGTCCAGTGGTCGTGGTTTCCATACCTTTTTACCATATTATGGACTGATCATCTCGACCTAGCCTTCAATCACTGTCTGCCTCTGAGAACAGCATACGCTAAGGAAGTCTATCGGTGGGCATGTGTACCACATATCCCAGTCACATTAACCCGTTTAGATTCAGTACAATAGACTACAGCGTCCAAGGTGGTGATCTTTATGGTCTTCATCCTTTTTATAATCGTTTTATAGTGTTTGCGCCATTCCTGTTTACAGGCCAGTGTAGCGTAAATCTGTACATCCCCTTTGTTTTATGTGTCTAATTACTTGAATAGATGGTGTACTTGATTTTTGGTGCGGAGAGAGCGCGAGAGTGCAGTGGCGTGTTTTGATTTAAATCCTTAGTACAACTTTCGATTCACTTCTCTAGACTGTCAAAACTGAAAACATGATATTCGTTTTAATCCATAACAAGCTGGCAAAAAAGAGAAGTTCCAATTGTTGGTTTTCTTTTATCAATTTGTTAAGGGACAAGAATATTTCCCTCTTCTGTTTGTAACACTGGTGCCCGTTTCTTCACAGAGAATTCAACCAATAAGTCCGCAATGACCATTTTCATAAAACTGTAACAATTATGGTATGAGAACTCTGATGAACTGTTCTTCTCAATTCTCAGTGAATGAACGCATTTGAGCTTCACACTATGAGTGCAGACAGATATAAACAGCACGAAATAGCAAGGGGGTTTGCAGCAATGGGCTCCACTGCCTCTCTCTCTCTCTTCCTCATTTGATAAATAAATGATCTCACAGTATACCCGTTCTAGCTGCTGGAACGTTTTGTTACCAACCAACAACAAGGTTGTCAATAGTATCATTACGGCTCACGAGGTGTTCTGAGACTGACGCGGTGTTTTTTCTCATCAAGAATCTCCCCTTGAAGCACTAAACTTTCTCTCTACGCACCTCATGTATCTATCACTATTACCCCGTTCAATAACTGATTCCGGAAACGGTTAATTGCGAATACTATTTTATTACGTTACTGAAACACATCGGGTGGTGGATAAATAACAATTTGCCGTGTTGCTGTTATGCTGTTTTTCTTGCTGGTCCATGCGCGTACAAGTCTTCTAGCCAGGAAAAACGGCTAGATCAGTTTTGTTACTCGTCACGACGTGGCTTAAAATTAGATGTTCCTTTCTTTTATATTCAGTTGCCCATCACATGCGTCTCTAGGCGACCATTGATTCCGCTCACAAAGATGATGGTAACCATTTGTTTTCGAGGTACAGAAGAGAGTGTGGGAGAAAACAGTGTGCTTATTTGCGACCATCTGTGTTACAATGATTCAGTTTTTTGTGAAGAAGTTGCATTACAAAGACTTTCAGATCTGAAAATGGGAAATCCATTTGCAGTTTTCGCATTTACGAGCCAACGTAGCGAGCCGGAATTCAGCCGATGACCTTCCATTTACCAGGCAGTTGCTCTATGAGCTGATTGACTCCTATGATGAATGACTTCTCCACAGGAGCTTGTCCAAAGAAGGCATTCAGTTACTGTCAGTGATGAAACATATAAACCGGATCTTCCACTGCCCAGTTACATACAGTACTACTGTGCTGTACGTTTTTCTCCGTAACTGAATGTCTTCGTTGTACTGAGCCCCCTACAGAGAAGTCTTCTGTCATGGGAGTCGATAGCTGCGCGGACAATGGGTTTTCCTCCTGCAAACGTCAGTGACGGAAGGTAGCCATTCCATGTAGTGTCCATCTTGAACAGATTGAGAGTCAGTCCGTGCTGTCTGGTGCTCACAATCGTTCACCTTGAGTTCGAGTCCCCGTTGGGGATCGATGAATGTGCCCTACAGCTTCTGATTACAACCAAGCCAGATGAAACAGCACAGCGAGTGCTTCCATGGTTTTCAGTGGTGTGTTGAACGTGGATGCAGCGGGTGAATCATACTATTTAATCTGGAGGGATTCAGAACTATGGTAATAATTTCCATCGATTCCCTGCTGTTTTTTAAATCTACAGATGGTTTTAAATAAAACGGTTCATGAAATGGTAGTAGATTGGAGAGGTTTGTTTGGTTCAGACCCCTGGTTCAAATCAGTAATGAAGATTGTGAGTCACGTGATGCATTACGGCATCTTTCCGGCTTGTGCGTTCTCAACTTCGGAACAGTCTTCCGTTTGTTGCACTTCGTTCTTTCGATTAACACCATTGTGTCATAAAGCGGGTCGGAAGGATACCTTTTATTTCTTAGTTACACATATTGGGCTACTCACTCACCTGGTTGGTCGTGACTTGCTGTTTGCTCACGCTCAAGTTGTGTCCCACACAGTCTCAAACACGCACACAAAACATCACGCGCGCTTTTCGCTCCATGTTGCTAATCTTGGTAGGGGGTTATATGTCAGGGGCAGGTCTGTCCACTTCTCATACTCAGTCCATTGCGGCAGGAAACGAGAGAACGTTAGGATCTCAACCAGTTGGTTCCCACATTCGTCGGACCTGGTACATAGGCTAGCGTTTCTGGCATGCGTGCAATCTCTTACCGATAGGGATAGGTTGCGTGTCTCACGATGATATGCTTTCACGCTGAGCTTAGTATATTCATCCAACTCTGAATGCGTTCTTCCGTGCAGGTGTTCGACAAAGCCCGGTTACAGATCACAGAAACTGTTTTTAACCCTGTAGCTAGAGTCGTATTCGAACTGAAAACGAGACGTACGCGAAAGTATGCCCGACTACTTTGATATTTCCTTCGCTGAATGACTGACTGACTGGCGGTACAACTGGCTGGTTAGGGGTAACGCGAATTACCATTGAAACCACGTTACTTATGCGGGTGTGTTTGCATACGTGAGTGTGCACGTGCGTCTCTGTTTCATGTTAGTCTCCTTATCCTTGTGTGTGTGTGTGTGTGTGTGTGTGTGTGTGTACAGTCTGTGTGTCTACTGGACCCAAGGGACGAATGAATGAGCAAGCCCAAATGGAGTGAGTACCACTCAATTTGACTTTGGGCCCAGTCAGCATATGAACAAAGCGCGTGCAAGTTTGCGTACGGTGTACGTTTGTCTGTTTCCTCAAATGGATGAATGAATGAGTGAATGAACGATTGTGTTGGCACACGCATGTGTTCTCGTGCGATATCATCCGATCATGCATGTTAACTAATGACTGAATATAAACGACCTAACTGGGACCGCAAAAATTCTAATGGATTAAAATGTGTACATATTATGCCATCGGGATATTATCGCGTCCCGATTTGCTTGTTTGTCACGTGGACTGTTAATTCCCACCTAGCCCCATTTGCTGTCCATCATCGGGTTGGTAGAGGAGGAAGGCATGTGTTTAGAATTCGGTCTTCTTATTTGAATGATCTGATTCGACAGCCTTTGTCAGGCTGTAAATAATGAAAAGAGTCCCCCCGAAGTTGGAACCTACTGCTCCGGATTCCGGCTTCACTGGTGAGTTCTTTCGGCTGATTGATTGCATTAAGTTCACTCGTTTTCTTCTGCTATGGTCTTGAAGTTATTTTTCTCTTATGCTAATAAAACTGACCTTGCATTGGTTGAATTCATTAATTAACCTTAGTGGTGGTTATCGTATCATCGAAGGGTGCTCTCCTTACAATATATTCACCAGAATGCACTGAATATGTGTCCCCTCATGGGCTGTGTTTGCTGAACAATATTCCGGTGGTGTTTATGAACTTTCACTGTGGGATTCACGCGATGTGTTACTTTTTGTTGGGTAACTTTGATTATATTAGCCGGGAGAGGAGATGAAATCCACTACCTTGAGTTAAACCACTCCGATTTTTTTCGCAACGACCGGATTAGGTGAGTTCTGCGTTTATGTTCTAACTTACTGATAGCGTGGTATCGTGATTTCATGGTCTGTGAGGTCTGTGAGCTAAAACTTGAACCGAACAAGGTACTGTCGCAGGAAGCACCGCTGTTAGGCGGTCACATTCGTTCATATATCAGGAGCCGAGTGTATGGCATAGCAGTCAGGCCAGTGCCTCTATATGGCTCTAAAACATGTTCCCTGCGGGTGGATGATGTGCTGTAATGACCGAGCAGCGCTCTTCCGAAGGGGGTTGTATATGTTCAACGTACAAAACAACGAGAATAAAAACTTGAGCCGAAGCCCAGTAATAACATTAACAGGATCCTACACTTACATTATTAGAACAACAATATGGCTGCCTACAGCCTGCTCAATACAATACGAAGATTGTCGGTATTCGAACACCGATGTCTTCATAGCATTGCTCGAATCTGGTGGGAACACTTTATCAGTAATGCTGAAGTTAGACGCAGATTGTTAGGCACATGAACCAAATTGTTAGACGAAACACTAAAGGTCACCAGGTTGTGGTGGTTGCAACGTGTTGTGCATGCCCCCTGACAGGATTCCTCGGTGCGCAATGTTCACTGAGACGGATAATGGTTGGAAGATGAGTGAAGGTGGCCAGTCCATGACATGGAAGAAATACATGAAAATCCTAACGAGTGGACTTGGTCATGTAGGGCGTGTTAGGCTTCCCGATTGGGTTCCAAGAGGTTTCCCCATTCATTGGAGGATATGGCTCGTTGTCGCGACCAGTAGAGGTCTTATGTTCACAAACTTTCTCTGTCGACTTGATACTATTTGTAGTTCCCTTCTTGCTGTTCTCATGCTTTTGGTTTTTCTTCATTATATCTGACTGAGGTTGTTGCTGAGATATAGCAATCAGAACCACCGTATCCAGTGAATGACCGAACTGAACTGGTCCCTTCGGAATCCAAATCGCTCATTTTGTTGCTTGATTGAGCGACAGGGAGTTCAGTAGGGACTTATTTGTTATTTCCTAATCATCAGAGAATAGCTGACCTGTCAGAGCAAGGATGTAGGAGAAAATGGCAAATTTCTTTTGGAGTTAATCAAGTTCCCGTTTTTTCACTGTCTCATTGACGGGAATTCCTCGCAGTAAGTCGAACAAATTAAATCACTGCACTTTAAAGTTACAGCTCACATCGAGATGAGGTTTAATTCGCCTGATTGGAGAGCCTGATGAGAGGAGGGAGGTGATAACCCATCATGTGTAACATTCCTTACCCAATGGGGGTTTGGCCTGCATATCCAGAGTAATCGGAAAACCGACAGAACTGCTTTGAATGTGCGTACTTCGAATTATCTCTCAGGTTTGTACTCTGGTTAATTTTTGACTGTGTTGATTGTGTTAGAGGGCGGCACATTTAAGGGAATATTCTGACCAAATTAACTACGGAGTTATGCAATGGACCAAATAGTCGGTGGGCCTGAGCGTGCTGTCTTACCACATACAAGTTCACACGATCTTGGATACCATACTGGGCATCATCAATCGTCTACGTCCCCCTGCCCCTCGTCTGCCTGTAATCGACCGTATATCACCGTCCCTTCACTGTTGAGTAATTATCTTAGGACAAATATATCGCTCCAACATAAATCAGTTTACGTTGCCACTATCTTCCTCCGAAAGGCTTCAGTCTATAGTTGCGGAACAGTTGTTTCAGTTTAACCTTCCTCTTTTTGTTGCTATTTTGACTTATTATTCTTCCAGCGCGGTATCGAAATTCATCTTTCCGTCTATCGTTCATCGCCCCGGTTTGAGTACAGTAGAGCAGTTACTCGTATAAAAGATCACTGCTGCCACGTTTTTGGCTCTTCATTTGACGGGTGGTGGTCAGGTGGTTTATAGGTAACCACCTCGGGGATCAGATCTCCGAATCCGACTACCGACACCGGACACTTTGGTGGTAGGCAGCAATCCACAATCACACGGCTCACTACCAAGCAGGGCTTATTGGGACCTTATGTGGTTCTCCATTGCAAGTTTTGGGGTCTGGCTGCCGGCTGCCTTGATCAGTGCAGTGGGTCTTTGAGGCTATGGGGTATACGCTTTCGAGCTCACCCATGCGCAAACTTGTGATAAAAAAATCTTGATTATACGATGTTTAAGTTCAGTGTCTTCGCACAAGCTTATGACAACCTTTCTGTATAAAAACGGATCAATAAAACTGCACCGCTACCGTTTAATCATTGGAACGGGACATTTTCACAGCAAATTTTTCAGATTGAGATGCGCGATTCAGTTTGCTCTCTGCAACGACAGTACCGGAAGACTTAACGATTCACTCAGCCTCAACCATGGGCGTGACCATATTTGTGGTGTGCTGAAATTAGTTTGATTGTTGCGGATTTTCAAATTCACACAGGTCTAGAAATGGCTATAGGTTTTCTGTTAACTAAGCAGACGGTGAGGTGATCACATGAACCTTACCGATGGACACACACACACACACAGAGGAAGATAAGTCAGTCTACATGGGATACCGTTAGACCATTGGACCACTGAGCGGTAACGTTTGGCTGACTTTCATCGTCCTAATGGTTATGCTGTCCAGACTGAACCAGGCAGAGTCGAAAAATGTTCATTGGTTTTCATTCTTCAGCGCTCCCTAACCGTTCCCTTTATCTTAGCGCATTCTATATATATATATATATATATATATATATATATATATATATATATATATATATATATATATATATAACTATCACACCAACATGAAATGAAACGTGGTGTCAAGGCAACAACAACAATTACATAGTGCGGGGGGTGGGGTGGGGAAGAGCAAGAGAAGAACAGTCAGTCGTTGTCTCAGTGATGTATTCTGTGGTTGTTTGCGTTGCGTTGTTGTACTGCTCGGTTGCTCGGTCCAAAGCATATTTTTTTTACTCGAGGACGCACTTCCAGCCTTTACGCGTCTTGCAAGGTAGCATCTTTGGTCCAGATGAGCCGGTAACTAATTGTATAGCCCATTAGCTCCTTCTGGAAACCTTTTGTACTTTCTTTTTTAATCATTACGCAACAAAGCTGGGAGGGGATCGCCGGCAAGGAAAGGCTGCCAGATAGGAAAGTGAACGGCGGTGGCGGGAATCGAACCCGGGTTGTTATTGTTCGAAGTCCACGATAATAACCGTTTGACCACCACCGAGCAGGTCGGATAAGTGAAACAAAACAAAAATTTATGAACTTAGTCGGTGATGGACCATACTCGCCACGTCACTGTACTATCAGCAGATCTTTGGCGTTTTACAGCGGAGAACGCTAACCGAGCGAAAAGTCCACCACATCCTCGAGCACTGCTGCTGATCGTCCACACCCACTTACATGGCGAGGCTACCTTATTCATGGTTAGTCGCGGAAGCCTCCGTTCTTCCATCCACGACCTGATAACGCGCCCAATAGCTCTGTCTGAATTAGACAACCGTGATAGAGCAATAGGCTGCCTTAGCTGGAACTCTTGAAACTTCCAGTCCCATCTGTGGTTGAAATGGAGAAGGCTGTGGATATTGACAAAGTCAAGACATGTTCGTTGAAGCGGGAGATGATTTGGATAACAACCGAAATTCATTTAGGCAAAGGGTGAAGTATCAAGCGGGGGAAGGTCACAGGCTGATCGATAAAATTTGCTAGAGACAACGGAGATGGGGAACTCCATTGTTGATCAGCTCAGGATAAGCATTAAAATGTGTAAACGTGTTTTAAAAATAGATCCAGTAGCTGGGTTAAAATGAGGCTGAAATAAAGATATTCTGATGCCATGATTACCAAGCTGTGTAACGCTGTGAACGGAAATACTCATCAGACGGCCGTCAAGTTCGAAGTCTCCGTTTTTATCAAGCTTGTCATGTTTAGTGATTGTCTCATTGATTACCACGGTTATAAGAGTAAGGATAAAATCGTGATTCGACCCAGCCGTAGAAACATTAGTAAGGTCAAGGCTCAAAGAACATTCTGGAGAGCGGCGGCAATACCAGGAAATCTCTGGTGAATTATCATTCATAAAACTAACTGAAACAAGTCTTACTTTTTCGCATCAATAAACCGATATTTAAAAGGCAAATCATACATCTAAGCTACCTTCAGTCGAGAGCTTTAACTATATTGCGGCATTTCGATCCTCGGACCACTGTACTCACGTAGGTTAAAAATCAAGTGTGTACAAAAATCTTGCAAAATGCACTCTTCAAGGATGGATATAGAACAGCTAAATGTCGACGTAATGTTATCTTTGATAAAATATCCCAGTACAAGGTTCATGTGCACATTAAAACCTCCTCCGGATCATCCGCAATGGCGAAGGAAGATCACCTAATGTGCCATTTAGTTCTAACATTTCTCGAATGCATCAACCACATCAACTTGGAACAGGTGTTTTCCTCAAATGTTACGTGTTTTTCCTCTTCCTCTCGTTTGGTCTCATACAATAGGGATTTGACTTTATGGGTTAATGGTCTTTGTAGCGGCACTGTTAAGGGTTCAGCTGTTTACGGGACCTATCTGTTTAGCTGAACTGCACAGTTTGTAGAGTTCTTATTGGACATGCGCTCGATTTGTGAACCACGGACAAAAGCAATGGCTTTAGTCGGAGCAGCAGTTCAATTTCGATTCATTCAGTCCCGGTTTGGTTGTATCCTACCACTAAATCTGTATCTAGCCCTATTTATCCGCAAATCACCACACCCCCTTTGCTGAGTAATCCTTTTTGCGTTCCCGGATGAAATTTATCGATCGCCTTTGATCCCACTTCACTGAACAGTGAGTCACAGGTGTGTATGTGTGTCCGCAACGAATAGAAGTATCAAGAGACACCGTGTTTTTTAGGCTGCGTAGGGCGAAAGCAATCAACGATGAACGCATCTGTTTGTAGCTACAGATTATAAGCATAGTCCGATGCATTATGTTTGCTACACGTAAGTCAGTTTGTTCTTTTTTCAGAGGTAGAACCACACTTTCGCTGGCGAATCACATTTGCGCCAAAAAAGACTGCCCGGGTGATGTTCATGCGACTCTAAAAGTACCACTTCTGCCTTGCGGGTTAAGCCTTAGATAACTAAATGCTGCGGTTATGGGCCCCTAAGAAAACCATCTGCCTTGGCCTGGGCAACCTGGCAATATTGCACCAGAAAACAAATCATGGAATCGGGCTTTATCTATCCCTTCCTCCCTGATTGTGCCATGTCTTGTTTGGTACACAGCCTGAAATCAGACAGATGTGATATATATATATATATATATATATATATATATATATATATATATATATATATATATATATATATATATATATATATATGTATGACCTAATGGGGCTCACCTTCGTTCCAAGTCTCAGGATTAGCATTACTGATTCTTCCCAATGATACATTGAGTATGAAGCAAAGACCCTTAGTTGATGCTCTTTAAAGCTGAATTTACTTCCTCGGTCTTCCAATCAGTAGTGACATTTCTCCCTCGCTAATACTTGGTGTTTATCGACGGAGGCGTGTTGTATAAACGAGTGTATTTTGTAACTATGCATTTCGAAGTGAGTGTTTGATGTGACCATCGACCGCCAGGTGAATGCAGGGAAATGTTGTCTGTTTTCATTCACACTATCGCTGTGGCCTGCTTAGATCTACGTGTTCTACTTATCCGGTAACTTAACTCCAGTCCCAATTTAAGTACATCTGAGCATGTGTGTGTGTGTGTAACTTCAATAAACCGTTGAGACCCAACCAGGATAGCCTTGTAGGATAGGGTTTTCCGACCCAATCGTCCACCCCGGGTTCGAGTCTCAGTTGGGGCTCGGTGGAGGTACACTGCTAACGATTCCTAACTAGGATGAAATAGCTCTGCAATGCCTCAATGGTTCGAACGTCCTCACTCTATGATGAGTCATACCCTGTGAAGTATATCTACAAATTTCACAGTTCTATGAAAAATGTTCATATGTTGCGAGTTATTAGTACCCGTTAGTGTCCTTTCGGTCACCCGTAGTAAAAAGAAACCTCTCAATAAGGTCTTGATGTACAACTCAACTCCGGGAATAGTGAATATCCTAACGTGTTTTACTTCGCCGTAGACATGATACATCATGCAGATGTCTGCGTTATGACAATCAAAAAGAGGATTACAACTGCGACAGATAGGAGTCTTGCCACGATCAAACAGTTCGCTGACCTGTCGTTTATTTGTCCCGATGCGAATCTGTCCCGTGTATGTGTTATGTCACTTGTTCTTTTCCTCCATATTTATACTAGTTAAGCACAACTTGCTCCTTCTCCCCTCCGCCGTGTACCACCCCACCCCGCCCCGCGAACGTAGAATGTGTAAAAATCAGGACATTTCCGTTTCCCATGCGGATCGACCTCTATCTGTCCCTGGGATAGTCATGACAACTGTATACATTGAACCGCGTTACATACACTGGTCTCTTAACATTCATCCACCCATCTTGTGGCTTATTTATTAATCCACTGTGCGTGTATGTTTGTGGATGTGTACGAATATCATTGGCCTACATACAACAAACAGGATCGATAGACAAATATGAATAACAATCCCCCGGTACAGGGTCAATACTAACCAGCGTTGTGAACTTACTTCTGTGTTAAGCGAATTCAAATAAGAATTGCGATGTGCCTCATTTGTCTGTGGAGAAGTAATTTTCCGTGTGAAGTATTTCATGATTTTATCTCCTACTTTGTTCTGTCGTTTGCTTACTCACTGCTATGAGAATATTGGACACACACACACATTCACACACCTCCTTATGGATCCTCTGGTATTTGTGAATTCCCTAATCTCATACAACACTTTACTTGACTGTACTTTACTGCGGTTGGCTCCTTGGAGAGAATAAACCAATTTTATGAATGCCTTTGGCCGCGGCTGTCCATGTTGGCAGCAAGGTCCTATTCAGCTCGATTTCCATTGGCGAGTGCCGTATACCATACGAAGGCCACTCATGCGCAAGCATGTAATAAAAAAAGTTGGTTTACGTCCTGGAAAACGGTATCCAGACAGGTTTTTGATTGCCCTCCTAGTCGGCGACGCCAGTCTGGGCATGGAGATGGTGTCAGGACAGTACTGGTTAGGGCGTGGTCAGGTTTACGGAGTACGTGACTAAACCACTGCAGTCGGCGGAGTTGCATACGCGTTGAAAGACGGGCGGAGCAGCAGCGGTTTCCGATGTTTTCATTCGAGATTCTGTCAATCCATCTTTCTTTCAAAATAGATCTGAGGCATCAGTGATCGAGAACTTCTAGTTGCTTGATATTATCCTCTCTTAATGGCCAAGTTTCGCAACTATGTATAGTGAGACTGGTCGAACTGTGACTATGAACACCCTGAACTGGATCTTAAGACTAATCTCGTTTCGTTTCCAGATGGTATTTCGGAGCTGTATAGACGCCATTGGAACCGTATCAATGCGCCGTTTGGCATCATCTGCGGTTTGGCCGTTTGGCAGGATGGTGGAGCCAAGGTACTTAAGATCAGAGACAATTTCTATTGACTAGCCAATCAGTTATAAGGCTCGGTTTGCATGACCAATAGGTATCATGAACGTCTTTGTCTTGGTGGTACTGATCTCAAGACCAATCTCCGAAGCATTTTTATTTACCCGATCAAGGGCCGCTTACAAGGTGGTCAGGTCCTCCACGAGTACCACAACGTCGTCTGCAAACTCAAGGTCCACAAAACGGCAGCATGGGGAAACTTGGACGCCCTGATGACCGTCCATTGCGCGTTGCTTTACCCAATGCACAACAAAGTTGAACAGCACTGGAGTTAGCGAGCACCCTTGTCGCACTTCTGACTTCAAATGGAGAAGGCTCTTCACCGTAAATCTGAAGACGTGCCTTTTTCCCAGCGTAACACGACTTTATCAGACTGACCAATTTGAATTGGACGCCGTCTGCAAGCATTATCTTCGGCAATAACTCGCGGTCTATTGAGTAAAAAGCGGCGCGAAAATCTATGAAGCATGTGGTGGTGAAGCGTTAGAACTTGTGTCGGCGTTTCAGAATCCTCCGGAGGATGAATATTTGGTCGACGCATCCAATGCCTGGACGGAAGCCTCCCCGATTGGTCTGAGTACGTGCATGCCTCGGCTCAGCGAAGCGATTCAGCACGAGCTGGGCGAACGCTTTTGCAATCACATCTAGCAGACTGATACCACGGTAGTTTCCGAACACCGTTTTGCACCTTTTGGGGGAAGCGGAAGCAAAACCGAGGTGTTCCAATCGGATGGGCATTTTTCAGTTTCCCATATCAAGCACAAAAGGGGACAAGGTGGCTCGGTGATCACCGGAAGGCACGTCTTGTAGATTTCCGCAGAGATTCCGTCTTCATCGGGGAGCTTATCAGATTTTAAACAGCCAGTCGCATTCGTTGTCTCATCTAATGACCTGAGATCGCAGTTGATGCTGTATGGGGAGCTGAAGTTGAGTCGATATCTGTCGGTCTACCTAGTGGGCGATTGAGGCTGGCTGAAATGTTATCTATATAGTTATTTTACCATCCGTATCAGGGCTCGGTACATCAGCGGAATCGCGCAAGGTAGGTTGAATGGACTGTCTTTTATCCAACGCCGATCGCATGAGGCGAAAGAGGTTTGCAAAGTGACGAGCACTGGTTGCAGTTCCCATCTTATTTGCGATTTCGTGCCAGTAATTGCGTTGATCTTTTTTGCAGAGCGGGTTGCCTGGCCTCTGAGGGATTGTTATTCAAGACGATCGGATAAACGGGCATCTTTAGCCAAGATGGAGAGATGGATACTATCCCTATATATCCGGTCTTTATAGCCGTAATTCGTAGATCCCAATTCGCCCATTGCGCCTTGATGTACTGCTACTTTCAGTTTAGCCCTCAGCGGGCCGAACGGGTCTGTCGTGTGGTGTGAGGTGGACGCATCGGCTGACAACCGCAGTTCAATCTCCGTTGGAGTTTCCGTTTTCTCCCGGGATTTTAGGAGTTACACGTTGAGGCGCTTCGGGGGAGTTGTCTTTATTCGGGTCGTTAGGTGAAGGCGAGGCTTCACGCGTACCAGCACGTGATCTGATCCTCCCTTGTTGCCTGCCTCACCACCGCGGTACGATCTGCAGTCTTCCATTGACGGGATCCATCGCGACCGGATTAGCGTGTAGTCAATTTAGTGAGGTGTTCTGCCGTCATTGGTATACCATGTGAGAAGATGTCTTCTAGAATGCTGCATTCGTAAGTTGGTTATGCACAACCGGTTAAAATCGCAGAAATTGATCACTCCATCGCCATTTTCACAGCTGTGGTCCAGGCCGAACTTCCCGAGAATGTGGCGTGTCGAGACCTCGTGCGCGCCTTTCCGGGTGTTCCAGCCATTCGCTATATGCATTATCCTTTTTGGGAATGGGATTCACCATGGTTTGAAGACAGGCGTAGGATTCGGCTTCCGCACTAGCATCGGATGGTGGGGTTGGGGCGCAAATTGCAGCCACGGTAAGGCTGACTGGTGGACCTTCGAAACGTGTCACTGCAGTTCCTGATGATATCGGTTACCGAGAATACACAGCGGAATTGGTGCGATAACTTAAAGCTGCTGCTACTCCTTGCTGGCCCGGCGTTTCTGGGCAAATGTGATAAGGCCAATAATGGCTTCCTGCGCCGGGAACCTTGATGTTACGAGAGCCGGTACCGCCTAGTCTGACTTCGAATAAGCAGGCAATATCCACTTGATAGTCGTGTAATGTGCATAGTCACTGCCTGACTTTCAGTGTCCGTGAGAGTTCTGTTCTAGTACCCAAAAAGAGGCTCTTTCAGAGGTAACGAGTTCCAGTTCGCATTCTTGACACCCCAGTCACTGGAGGAGCATAAGGCGCGTCGCTTCCCGGGGATGTCGTAGCATGGGTAGTAGTGCGTATAATGGACATAATCATGTGGTTTACTGGGTGTCTGGTACGAGAGACGTCCCCAGCGTCGCTCGGCTTTTCTTCGACGGGGCATCTTTAACCTTCGCACAACAAAATGCGGACTGCAAAGCAGAAGCGTGTTAATGCATGATTCCCGGTGGCTCCCTAGGAGCCCGTTCGCTATTCGGTTGAACGGAATCGAGCCCATGGTTCCATACAGCCTTGTTAATTAGACAGATCTCCTTCATAGCATTTTATGCAGTAAATCTCGTCCGTTTATTCAAGGATAACTGTCTGCGCATGCTGACCATCGTCATCGGGGTTTTTGGACCCCGGTTATCCTCAACTTGGTTTAGTCCGCTTGTCGAGCGGTTTACCTGAGTGTGGTTGCTGGTTTATGCTTCAGATTCGTGGAGCCACAAAGAAAGCTGGGTATTTGACGGAGACCAAAGAGATGGAAGATACCCCATGGGCACGACAGTAGACCAATTCAGAGGTGCTACTCCTATCAGATATGATTCCCCATACACCCCTTCTCATACCATAAAGCTATCAAGACAAAATGCGTGAATCAGAGATAATGTGATAACGAGGGCGGCTGTGAACCTGATCCATGGCACTTTGGAATTATTCTCAACATCAAATCATGTCACTCAGTATTCGCTATTCTAAAGAATCACTCACTCGGATAAGAGACACAATGTCTTGATTCACTATCTACTACCCGATTTTATGAAAGCTGGCAAAGATGAAGTTGGATTGGGAAACTCAAGCGAGCCGGTTGGCAGACTGTTCTTAGTCGCACAACACTGAGGAAGATGACAGTTCCCACATTGGTCAGTACTAACATTCGGTCCCTGTTTGGGAAGATGTCTTTCCTAACCAACGTCTTGAACTCTCGGAATAACACTAACACCTGTGTGACCTGTATCCAAGAATCTTGGTTAAATGAAAGTATTGATGACGAACTCGTTCTCCTTGAGAACTCCGAGTGCTTTCGTCAAGACAGAAAGCAGTGCAAGAAGAAGACAGGTGTTGGTGTGATTATTGACATCAATTCCGAGTGGTCTGGCAAGTTTGGGGTTATTTTCACTTTCTCCTGTAATGGCCTTGACTGCGTGGTTGTTAAATGTCACCCTAGATTTTCGCCTTTTCGAGGGACTGTGAGCAGTAACTTGTGTATAGCTCCTCTCTGCTCCCAAAGGGACATAGACCTGTTCTTTGAGGCTTTTACACCCGTCCTGGTTCCAATACTGTCTGACTGTTTATGCTTTGTTGTTCGTGATTTTATTCATGCGCCCACATCCCTTTTTTGCTTTTGGTTTAAGTGACCTCTGTCTTATCCCAACTAAAGGGAAAGCTGTTTTAGACAGAATTAACATAAACCATCCCGATCTTTTCTCACTTACAACTGAAAGCTCCTGTTTCAACGAGTGATCACGCTCTCATAATCGTCAGACCCCAAGTTTATTCACGTTCAGCGCACTGTTCACTCGCCAGGACAAAACAACCATAGATAACCTCTAGAAATCTGTCACCCACCAGCATTACCCTTCTTCAGAGATCCTTTTCCATTGTCACTTCGTGGTTTTCCTTCGATTTTTCTCTTTGCCCGCAAGACCTATTTACAAAGACACTGAATGAGGTATTTGATTTGTATTGTCCTATGGAGACTGCATTTTTTAACAACAGCAGAACAACTGAAATCTCTGAGAAGGCAAAAAGAACGTGCCTATAAACTACACGACCAGGCTTCGGTGAAACGACACTCCATCCTGACCAAACAAGAGATTCGACGGTTGAACAGGACATTTGCCCACCAGTTCTTTTGTACCACCAATAGCAAACTTCTCTGGCAAAGAATCCGGCTTTTATGTGGACAACGGGCCCGTTCAAAAAGCTACGAAATAGATGCAGACAGCCTGAACGCCGCGTTTATTCATCCTTCATCGGATACCCAGCCATCTTCCTTCTGCCCCCTTAGATATAGAGCCATTTTACTCAGAAGAAGTCTTCAAGCTTCTTCGAACCTCAAAAACAGCTTCTGCTATGGGTCCCGACGGCTTACCCTCCACAGTTCTCAAATTTGGAGCACGTCAGCTATCCGGATTCAAGACTTCCCTCATCGATAAAACTGTTGATGTTGGTGCCATTCCTGCCTCCTGGAAACCAGTGACAGCAGGGCCTATTCCCTAACACTCTGAGTCCAACATTATGTCAAAACGCTTTCGTCCCATCGTCATCACTTCTTCTGCGCTCAAGTTGACCGAGTTTGCAGTCCTAATTCGATTGCTTTCCCCTCTTGCTGTTCCAAATGACCTCCGTCAGTTTGCGTACAAACCCTCCGGATGCACTCTGGATGCAGTTGCTTCAGTTTGCCATATCATTTCACACAATGTGAATCGTTCCATGAATTCCGTCCGATGTATTTTCCTCGATTATTCTTCCGCATTAGACTTGGCTCCCCGTTCTCTACTTCTTCAAAAGTAAGAGTCCTTTGGCTGTCCCACTTCTTTACTCTCGTGGTTGAAATATTACTTTTCCGACAGAACTGAACGTACTAGATTTAGTACAAGTTTATGGAGTTCTTTGATTAACAACTCAGGTGTTCTTCAGGGTGCCGTTCTTTCCCCCTTTCTCTTCACCACATATATTAGCGACTTGACCACTGCACCACCTGCACAACTTTTTAAGTACGCTGATGACGTTGTGCTCTGTCAACCTATCTCCAACCAACAAGACTTTAACTCTTTTTCCGAGAACTTATATTTTGGACTACATCTCAACACTTCCAAATGTTTTGAGTCTATTATCTCCCTTTCTCGTTCCCCTTATCCCAATGAGCAATCAACCATCAACGGTGTCCCAACTTCCAGAGCTAACTCAGTCAAATACTTAGGCGTCACAATCAGTGCCAATTTACAATGGTCTTCTCAGATTCTTGATTGTGTTAAAAAACTGCGTAGACTGCTTTTTTCAAATTCGTAGGCTAGGGCAGTTTAGTGCCACACAAGTTGTCACTCTTTCTTTTGTCCATCAATGTGTTCTACCAATCTTACCCTACTGCTCTACCGTAATCTTTTCTGGTCTACTTAGGAAAGATTTTATCGTTCTATGCCGCGGCCTATCCACTATCAGTCATGGCTCTTTGATTTCCATGGACTGTCTTATCTCCAGAGTTTGTGATTTGCATATTGCAGCCTATGAAAAATTCGCCAAGAAGATTCTCACGGACCCCAACCATCCTCTGTACCGTGACTTATCTGCATGCCGTTCTCGTCCCTCCGCACGTTCCGATTTTAGACTTATCCCATCCCGCATAAATGTCCACCGTAACTCTACAGTGCCTTGCTTAGCACGTGTTCTGGTTGACAAAATAAAAGTCACAGAGGAACTTCGCACTAACCTCGGTGGCTGAACCAGTTTTATTTCCAAAGTATCTAATTTTATGCGTATTTCAAAGTGTCACTGATCAGTTTTCCTCCATTTGGCTGAATTGTGAGTTTTTTGTTAACTTGCTTAAGTCTTCAACGCAATACAATACAATACAATTTAAAATATTGGTGAATTTAAAGGATTTTTTGATCTCATTTGTACCCATCGGTACAGTGCAAGGGGATATTCCATAGCCTCAAAGTTGCACTGCACCACTGAGGATAACCGGTTACCTGATCCTAAGACTTGGAGAGGGGGAGACCTACACAAGACCTCACTAGAACCGAGAGACGACGGATAGCTACTTACCACTACTAGCGTTATAATCCCGGAAGGCGTGCCGGGTAATTAGTGAACGTAAGACGCCTGTGACTGAATGATTCGCACTATCAGGTAAAATGACTCAAATTCCATCGTCAGGTTTTATTCCTCCCAATGGTCCTCATAATAAAGCCGGAGGTTCTTCGTAATTTGCGGATTGCATCCGACCGATTGCGGAATACCCACGAATATCACTTTAACTAAAAGGGAAGTGGTGAACTTGTATATGAGTGTAGCGAAAGGGACTACGCGATAACAGCCACAAGGACCCACTGACTCTGAGAATAGGGGTGGGGAATCACATAATTCCACACAGTTGGTCAAGTCTGATAACATTTCAGTAGACGACGGAACTGTGTGTCTTCCATACACCATCAGTTTTGACAGATGTGGACGGGATTCGATCCCCGCACTTCAGACTTAGTTTTGTCACCTAAATCGAGCTCGTGCTTACACCCATCTTTTACCCGAACTCACTACGGGCAGAGGTGTGCGTCAGGGTTGCCCTCTATCATTGTTCCTTTTCAACTCTGTCATTGAAATGATTCATGAGACAGTGTAACACGAAAGCGAATGTGCCCACAACAATGTAAACGACAGCGACGATGACGACAACGACGGCGATTCGACACGGACACGAACACGCGGGGCCGCTGGATGTGTTGGATGCAGCATTCTTCCGTGAGGGTTGCACGTGCATGATCTGCAACGGCACAGAAAGAATGAAAACCCGATGAGCCGAGTCCCAGTAAGTGTATATGCAGGTACAAACACTTACTTCAGGGGGAATAGAAATGGCGTTCTCTGCCAATGTGTTACAATAGCTCTGCCCTCATGAGAATAACGGCATCAATCTTTGTTCAGGCTCAGAATATTCAGAATACCGGAACGATATGTTTCTGAACGATGATCCAGGTAAGTTGCAAGTTTTTCTGGATAGTCTAAGAAATAGTGTAGCAGTGTTTGTGGCGCCTTACGCACCTACAAAATTGAAAATGTTGCTGCAGAACTTGGTTGGCCCTACGCTATTCGCCGTAAAACGTTCTTCCCCCCTAAATAAACTATGGTCCTGAGGCTCCTACCCGTTAGTTGGGACTACTGCAAACAAGCCCAGCACAGTTGTACTTTTACGTCATGCGGTCTGCCGTTGGACGTATAATGTGGATCAGACATTCACTTATGTGTACTTTCCTGTCAGACAGCGCACGCATCGGTCAGCTTTTTGAGTTCGCGTGATGCTCATGAAGGAAAAGGTCATTTTGCGTGTAAACGGGAGGTGGGAATCAGGGAAGTCATACCACGTGATTACCAAGCATTTTGGTCTTTCAGGACGGGATGGGTCGATCGGATCAGCAATGGAAATCCACCATTCGGACCGATGAGTCAGTATTTTCATTGTTCAAACATGATCTATCCCATCGAATATTACTGGGATAATCTTGGGGATCACAGACCGCAATGCAAATCTCCGGGGCAGTTGAAGGTCGTATGACACTAGGTACTGTCAGACGACTGATAACGAACATGACACCACGAGTAAATGTTGTTATATCCAGAGATGGATCCACCATGTACTATTGGGTGACCGTTTGAAAACGTTTACACTATTCTGTTCACAAAAAGACATTTTGATTTCGATAAAGGATTTGACTAATGTACAATGTTTTCATTATTTCGGAGGAGAACCTTTACTAGCGGACTTGGTCGGGTAGGACACATTAGGCTTCCTTGCTCATCGAACGGTTGGAGACATGAAGTGACACGCTTAGGTGCCTCAGTCAGTAGAGTAGTAACACTTGTACCCTTTCTTCGTTCTCACGAGTTCCACTTTTATCCGTCTAACTCTTGATTCGACGGTACTGTGAGGTAGCAACCAAAATCGGAACACAGAAGTGATGGTTGAAAGAACTAAACTGGCCTATATCGTTTGACCACCGCCGGTCGCAGACTGAAACGTATTGTGTTGCGCAGTATTCTCGTGTAGTGATAATATAAATATTAGATCACATGATGTTAATGGGCTGGGTTTGTATTGCCGGCTAGGAAGAGGTGTTTTTGCAAAGTACTTTTCCCATAGGGTTGACCAAAGGCTTAGGCTTTTTTAGTTGTTCTTCGTGCAAGCCAACACAGTTCGATTCTGTCACAGATACATGATGTTCCTATATTCATATTTTCTCTTTCTCTATTTGGTATTTTCGTTTGACCTTGCTGTTTTCATTTATTTGCGCCAGTATGCCACTGCCATCCGTGTTTTCGGATTTCATTTCGCCTAAAGGAACCTTAAAATCACCGCACGTGATCTGGTGAATGGTAGTTGTCCAAAATGAAATGGGCAATAAAATGAGCTACCTGAGCCTGTTACGTTGGTCTATGTAGACACTTGACCCTTGTTCACTGTAGATAAATTCTTTCAGTTGAAAGTGATATAGAAAAATTGATTCGAAATATGGAAAGAGATTCATTTCTCCTAAAAATCTGAGTTACTGGTTTCGATAAGAGTAAGATTATTTGCTCAAGACTGCTCAGTTATCGAGTAATTCGATGATTTTACCGCCCACACCCTTAAATTCATTTTTTTGTGCTCTGAGACATTCTTTTTGCGCGTTCATTTGCTTCCTGTTGGTTTGGTTCCTTGCTTTCGGGTTGATTCACGAGTTCGAATACAATTTGTCTGGAACATATTACGTAAACCATGGAGTATAATTTCTTGTTTTGCTGTTCTTTTCACGAGGGGTTGTGGCCCTTTTGACTGTGAACCCAACACGAAACTAGGGGCTTTGGAAAAGGCACTTTAAGGAGTCGTTTACCTAACTGCTTGAACGTCTTGATGCTTTTCACCTTGGCGACGACCAGCGTTACCCGTGCGGTGATGTGATATTATGGCCAATATGTCATTACAGACTCACCCATGTAAAAATTGATATCAGAAATTGATCTTGTCACATTTTAGAATGATATTTTGGCACTTTGAAAACTAACTGGTCCTTACAGCGTTTATCGAGAGTACTTACAATACACGTTATATTATACCTTAAAACAAATTGGTCGACGGATAACACCGAGTTAGTAAGTGCATGCAGCGTGTACAACACAGATCATGGTTCTCGATCACTCACGGATGACTCTTCTCTGAATTGAACAATTTGATCAAGTCGTATTTGTCAATTATTATTTTTGGGTTTCATCTCCAGTTCATCGCACTTGGGCATTGTTGACTAGGTTGTTCTCGTTCTTCGTTGGTTCGTTTACCTTTTCTTCACTAGAGGATCGTGGTGATGGGTTAACGAGGCATGTTTTGTTATTGCATTGCAAACAGGCACACATGCACACACACACATACATTGGGGTTGGATTTTCCCTATACCTGTCTCTGTTTTCACCATCTTTTAGATGAACAGCAACGTGTACAGAAAAAGACATTCACCAATTGGATCAATTCACATCTGCAAAAAGTGAGTTCAAATGTGCAATTTGGTTGATAGTATGCATTCGACAATGTGTGTGAAAAGGAATCGTTATTATACGGGGTAGGGTGTAAACGGTTAATGGTACCACTGTGGCCCCAAACCCATCTGCGTTCGGCCCACAAACCGATCCATGGGCACGGAAATTCTTGGCCCGCTGATCGAATGATTGTACGAGAAAGATCTCTCACGGGCAAGCACAGGTCACTTCATCCGTAGGAAGAGTTGCGAAAATGATGTAATCACTTTATTGAAATGTCGCTCAGATTAATTCGATTCCGGGATGAGGTACAGACACCCAACTCCGAGTTATTTTTCAAATAATTTGGTTGCATAGCGTGTCAGTGATGTTGATAAGATCTTATAATGTGTACAACTGAAGCTAATGTCGAACGTGAATGGTCCTCGAGCTCCGTTACGATACACCCAGTTGAATTTGGTCGACTCGAAATGGTTGAATAAAGGTAGCCCGATCTGTACAGATATTATTGAAATTCCCTAGACATCAAAGTTTTATGAAATAATCCGTCTCCAACACACACTTTTTTTGTAGTCACACGGGAAACTTGCGATAACTTCTTCTTATTCGAATCGTGACTTTTTGTGGGAATGTGTGAATATTAAGTCATTGAATTTTTTAGATGGTTTTGTTATTGTAAAATTTTCTAACAACTAGATAAACGTGTCCACGTCTATGAGATGTACAGCCCTGATATGAGACGTGGCCTGGAGTTATCGTTCTATGTGAGACAGTTTTCCTAGGATAATTTTTTGTCTGAGGGACTGGGAGCTTGCATTTTTTGAGCCCTGCGAATTTTACAGTTGTTCCCAAAACCGTCACTCACGAAGAAAATTTCCGGAGAAACTCCTTCCAGTGAGTCCATTGACGTCTCAAAACACATCACATCAGTTGATCTAAGCATCAATAAGTCCCAATCAACCTTGCTAGTGGAGCGTTGTCAAAGATACCGTGAACAACGCAAAATTCACCGTGCTCAAAAATAAAAGTTTGCAGTCCCTCAGGCAAGAAGTCATTCTAGGAAATTCGATTTACGCAGAATGATACGCCAGGTCATGTCTCATACCAGGGCTGTACATCTCGTAGACGTGGACACGTCTATCTATTTGTTATACAATTTTACAGTAACAAAACCACCTAAAAATTCAATGACTTAATATCCACACATTCCCACAAAAAGTCACGATTCGAATAAGATTAGGAATTTATTCCTTGCATGTGAGAAAGAAGTTATCGCAAGTTTCCCATGTGACCTCAAAAAAAAAAAAATTACCCGACCGCAATCTTGTATGTTGGTGATTCCAATGTTCTGTTTATTCATATAATAGTTCCCAGCCATTATATGAGTTCTCCGGTTTTTAAAGGTGCAGTGGTAGTGGCATGTGAAACCTCTCTTCTCGGATTGTGGCAGAGGAATTCTACGTGCCTCCAAGTTGTTTTCCAGTCACTTTAATACTCGACGACTAGGTTAGAATGGAAAAACTAGCTGTCATTCCATGTTAATTATAACATACTTATTTGCCCTAAACGTGACCAACAGGTCAACGAAGTAAAACAAAGATTTTCTGGAAAGGTTGACGTGATTGATATCAAAACCATGTCCCTCGTTGTCATTCTTAAGATACTCTGGTACCAGTCGAATTTCTGTGCTAATCTCTCGGCAACCAATTATCCCCGCCGGATTTCTATTTAGGCACTGAGTTGTTGATACCGCTGGGTATTTGGTTTTAAACCCTGAATCGCTTTTCAGTATGAGGAGATCCATAGTTCATACTAAAATCAAGTCAAGTCAAATGTTTGCTTTATACACCCCGGTGGATGAATATTCAGCAGTACATACCTATGCTCACAGCGATTTTACAAAAAGAAAGTAGCATTTACAACATTAAATGTTGTCTAAGTTCAGCGTCGACGTTTCCAGGACCACATAAGAAGCGGGTAAGTTAAGGGACGACGTAGGACCGGTAGGCAGTCGCATGTGCATTGATCATTTTATAATTATTGCGGCTGGAATAAGAGGAAGCACGCATGTTGAGGTCCTTGTGAAGCGGGTGATGCGAGACATTCAAAATTCTCTCGGAGAATTTTTTGCACGTTCTGTAATGTTGGGATATGATGGAGTCTGTGAGATTGTTGTGAGGTATGCCACTTCCATGGGATAAGTTCTTGGGAGACCTTTTTATTGCGGTGAAATCTCTAGCGTGTAGTCCAGGGTAGTAGTTAGGGGAAGAATACAACCAATGAGGTAATATGGATGCAGGGAAAAAACATTGGATTATATAAAGGAGTACAGACATTGCTTTCAGACGCAAAACGTACTAGGGTTAGTCTCTTCACTTTTGTGAAAACACAGGCAACATGTTCAGGCCAACAGAGACTATGGTTGATCGTAATCCCGAGGTATATGGTCGATAGTTGACGACACGAATATTCGAATAACGGTGAGCACAATCTTGCCGGTAAAAAACGAGTTTCCCATCAGACAGGTGCACTCTTCAAGGGCACTTGATAGAAAAACGCCAACTGCTCTCCATTAGTCGTTGCGGACTGGTGGTCGTATTTACAAATTAGTGGCCTCAGCGCGGTAAAATCAGATATTCTGGCGATAACTACTGGAAGCAAGAGGTTCGAAATCCGTTATCATTGGTCAGCTCAGTTGGTGGAGACATCTCTCGTGTAGCCCCTATTCGTTACCACATTTGGCCTTACTGTGCGCATTGTACCGTGCTGGGTCAGTGATCTTCAACTGGAGCCGCTCGTTTGTTCTGCCAAGACAAAACAACCTCCATGAGCCCAAAGATCAGTAGGTGCCTCAGCGGGTCCCCATAATTTCACTAATCGAACACCAATATGGCGGTCTACACCCTGACCATTACAGGATCTACAATCTAAGTTTCAGTGTCTTGTTTACCGGTTTATCCTGATACTGCTATGGGCCCGCATGTTTATGGTCATGTCCCTACCGTTGACTCAGTTGTAAGCATGGAACTGAAAAAGAAAATCTACACAGTGTTTATGCAGTTTGCCAAGTAGTATACGGTAATTGGTTATTCGCGGATAATCAACGCTCTGCTCACCATTGAGAACCTTCTAAAGGTCAACTGCATACCTGTTTCATTTCGCTATTGAGCACCCGAACTGGGAAGTGTGACGCTCATTTTTTGGCAAGTAATGCCTTAGCACCAGACCGAGGTGGGTAGCAAACTGATCGGGCCAATCGGTCGAGAGCCGTAGACCAAGTAAGAGACAGCGAATATGTCAAAAGCGGCCCACAACACACAAAAGAAGCCTTAAGGATTTGTAGATGGAACTCAGCGGGATCTCAGACAGTCATTAGGATAGCCCACGTCGATCTACCGATCAAGCTGTCAACGGGAGCAATCGGACTAACGGGACAAGAGGACCAACCCAATGGGCGCAGACACCTGACTAGAATGGAGCCGAAATGCTCAGGCAGCCGGAGGATCGATATTGCTGCCTCGTGGACTTGCAAAGGAACTAAATAAATGGTTGTGCATGTTTTAAAAATTGGAATTGTCTGACTGCTCAAATACAGATGTGTCTCACCCATCCCGCCTTCTTTGTTACAACATCACTGCTACACTGGCTTAGTCCTCAATGCTGTGTTTCACGTCAACGGTATACGGTATGAAAGCGAAGAAGTCAGAGGTGCGAAGTATAAGTATTCCATTTAGTTTTCTCAATCTTCAATACAAAAATGTGACTTTACGTGGTAAAACATCCATCCGTCATTGGATCTACAAGCTGAAGCTATAGTTACACGAACACAGCTATCGACTATTGTGATGGATCTCTTTCAAGCAGAGCTTGAATTATCATACACACACACACACACACACACTACTTACCGACTCGCGCAAGTGTGTATTGAATTGTCATTGATATGCATCTATGTCCATCACATCCACGATGTGATTGTTCTCCTACTCTCAAGGTCACTTTTTCCACGAGTATATTTCGACCGTAATGAAAACTAAAATTGACGTGTTTGGTCAATAACTGCGACCCCAAAAAAGTTTGCACTTTTTACATATAAACCATAATAGATAGATTCTCGTGCTAGAAGGGATTTCTCTGAGTTCTATTTTTAAGAACCACAACCTTCTGTCTGTGTCACATGACCACCGCCGCCACCACCACCACCATTACCACCTCTATTACTGTTGCTACTGTTACTAATCTAACTATCACTACTACAAACCGACTCGGAAGCCGTTTTGCACCTCAACAAAACTTCCACTGATACCTAAACCGGATATACGCTAGTTTGATCATGGAATCGGTCAGGCGAATGATCGTGTTGTGTGAGCCGGGTACGAAAGAGCTACAATCTCCCATTCACTCTTGCTGATAGGATAGGAACGGTTTACGCATACGGTGGACGGACCACGGTGCATTCAGGCTGAAACAGCCGATTGTTTCCGACCACTCTGCACTCTAACTAGGCTGGTAATTTTTCATGGGTTTCACACAATCCGTACTACGGACGTGTCTAAACTCGATGCGTACTTTTTTGCGGCCCTCATATTCTTCTATCGAGATGATCACTTAGAATGATCAGGTTTCGTATGTCTGTTCCGAATGTGGGTTATCGCTCCATGGCTCAAATCTCCGGGTAGTCGGCAGGTTCCCAGAGAACCCTTTATGAATCGCCGTGACAGTGAGCTCATTACACATGCCGCCTCTCTCTCTCTCTCTCTCTCTCGCTTCATGAATGCTTTCTATGCACAGCTGATCGCCTAATTCCCCGTGAATTGTAGAAATCATGAATTGTATCCCCATTTTCAGTAATTTCTTCTTTCATATTTTCGGATTATTGATTGATTGGCTGGAAGTTTTTGCCGCGGCAACCCGCTGTGTTTTGACTAAACAAAACCCACTGAAAGCATATACTTGTTCCATTTTCATACTGTTATCAACTCTGACCGGTTTCTCTCCGATGTAAATATGATTTTTCACGTGCATTATCCAAGTCCTATTTCTGTTAACTCAGTCCCTCTGCGTATCAGATTGTTCTCAGAATCGATTACGTTTCGATCGTTGCAATTGTTGAACCAAATAACCCACATTTATATATATATATATATATATATATATATATATATATATATATATATATATATATATATATATATATATATATATATATATATATATACAATCTTTCACAGTTAGTAGGGCATGGCTCGGGCTTTGTTTTGCAGCGGTGTAATCAACAAGCTTTGTCACCATAGTGAAAAATGGAATAGGATGGTGTAGTATGCACTCACAGATTGCGTTTTTTGTTCTTAATAACCAAATGATTTATATGTACACGTACTATTTATTCTATCTAACTGAGCTGTGAATCCGGGGACCGGGGACCGGGGGATTTTTTCATGGCTTCGTAAATGAATCATGCCGGCTACCAGTCCGAATTAGAGTAGTATCGGCATCTATCAGTCGGATTGCGACTTGATCGCCTTCGGTAGGATTTCTCTATGCAAAACGTCTACTACCAGCTCCACATGGTCTCGTAGCTCCGCTGGTAGAACTCACGCGGTGCCAAAGCATGGGTCCTGCTCATGTGCGAGTTCCAATCCGACCGGGATAGAAGATTTTCAACACTGAGATCACTTCAGAGTTGATCAGAATCTTCCAAACCGAATATCCTAATCACACATTTTCGTCAAATTCCACGACCATAAACGATAACAAATTCTTCGCATATTCTTAGGACCGGTCGTCCTTGTGAGCCGGTTCGACTGTCTCTTATGTGCTGTTGTTCTCCCAACAACAAAACCACGGAAAGTAAGCCCGTTTTGTTTTATTGTGTCGCGCAGAGATTTTGCTTGACTGGGGATGACAGATCTCAGTCATCGGCTTCTTCATTTTGAGTGATTTCGCTAAAAAGTTTTAGTCCTACGGGTCTTCTTGTTGGGGAAGTCAACTACGTGCTGAAGAAGATCGACCCAGATAATAATGCTGTATTGCGTTACATCAAGGAAGGACATAAGACCGATAGAAATGTGAGAAGTCAGAGCCTCAAAGTTCGAGCAGTCATCTGGGAGCGTTTATGGTTGTGGAACGTTGATGAATAAATGGAAATAGGAAGTGGGCGGTGGATACCAGCGATTGATTATTGTCAGGCTAGAAGGGGGCCCATTTACTTCACTCAGTTAGTCAATTGTCTAAACCTTGCCGTACAGTTCCACTTGCAATGGGCATCTGAGCTATTCTGTTCGAACTGGGCATTTTGGAGTGGTGTTTAATGGAGATCTACACAAAGTAATGATTCAATTTTTGCCGTAGAAAATCTCTACCTAACTGGAGATCGGTGTCTGGTCGTGTGTTGATCCGTATACGCGTTAGT
The DNA here is from genome assembly GCA_948099385.1 of Fasciola hepatica. Lineage (NCBI taxonomy): Eukaryota > Metazoa > Platyhelminthes > Trematoda > Plagiorchiida > Fasciolidae > Fasciola > Fasciola hepatica. The sequence continues at coordinate 6,273,570 of CANUEZ040000024.1, forward strand.
GTGGATCTGGCAAACATGCAAGCTGCTGGTTTTTTCGAATTCAGATTACATAGTTGCAATATACTGAATTTTTTTTCCAAATACAGTTCCGCCCCCCCCCCCCCCCCAGATTTCAACCTCCCTGGTTGTAATATCATCCGTGCAAGAAAAACTTGTGCTATACGACCAGTCCTCTTCCTAAATGCAATACTTCAGCACTTCAATCTTCACCACCGAGGGTAGTGAGGATTTCGTCATGTACGCCTCTTTGTCATCGATTTGCAGCTTACATTCGGCCCAGTGCTCTGATCATTCCACTCAATGAAATTTGTTTATATACCTTTGAGCAGGACGTCGTCCTAAGCCACTGTTTCAACTGTTAACAAATTCAGAACACTGGTCGCTCTCCAGCGCAGGCAATGAACCAAGGGGAGAGCGGTGAACTACGTCTTCCAGAAGACATTAAAATGTTTTCCCGAGCGGATTCAGTACTTTTCCGTTCTGAAATGAAGCCACATCGAATATTGCATCCGACAGAATTCGCATCGACTCGCACTTGGCGATACACCTCTGTAAAGCGGAATCTTTTGCACTATTTCACCCAAGATTTTGTAGGGAATGATGCTGTGTATGATATGCTTCGAATCCGTTCAATGTTTACTCAACCAAAAAGGCCTCTTTGTTGCAAATAGGGGGTTTGACTTGTGGGGTCTACTTCTTGCGCAATGGACAGCGATCGATTTGTTACTTTGTAACTTGGCCCAGAGGTTCGGTTGCCTTTCCTCCGTCATATCCCTTGCTGAGTGTCTGTGAGTGCTTCCGATTATTTTTGAGATCTTACGAAAACTTCCTTTTTCAGATAGACGAATGACTTTTGACTGCGCAAAGCATTTGCCAAGGCACTGCAAAGTCAGACCTCTGTTGACGCTCTAATTTCCGACTGAACTATCCCGAGAAACGATTACAATCATACCAAAACACGGGTACGAGGTTGTTTGTTGTTCAGATTGGACCGGAATGTTACGTACACCATAGAATAAACTGTCTCAATCAGAAACTACGGCATTATCAATTTCCATTTTTCGGACCAATTGGACCGGGATTTTAGCCTCTGCTGCAGGCAACGGTGAAATAACTACATCAAGAGCACCAAATTGCAAAATGCGTCCTTTCGACCATTTCATACTCTCCTCTTTTTGTACCTCGCTTTCCTGCACGAATGTGTGCTGTAGACGAGATTCCACACTGCCCGCGATTGGGGAGCCCATAAGTTTGGTTTGGGGGATTTGAAGTGGCGAATCACATACCGCGTCAATAGATTACTCGTTCTGCCGTCGTTACATAACCTTGTGGCCCCGTTGCCCAACTTTGTTGCACCGTTGCTCAGCGTTGTCATACCGTTTCTTAACCGTGTACGATAATTCTCAGCCAGTCAGTAAATTCAGCATGAAACCTACCAAACTGAACTCTTACAAGTGACATAATGAGAAGACCGTATCGTAAGCCACGTTTGTTGTCTGGGTAGCGATACGAAGAAAGAGAGGGTATTCCGCCACCTTCCACTCATGAGGCCCATTTTAAGAGATCTTATGCTTATAGTACTCCTGCGGTGAGAATTAATAAACGCGACTATGTAGCGATGCGACCAGACTGAGTAGCGGTGTGAGAAGTCTGTAGAAGACCTGTAGTTGAGGGTATCGCCAAGGCTACCTACTGCTTGAACACTAGTCCCAGTTTCTCATTGATGGTCTTAGTACACGATCCCGGCCTTGCAACTCCTACTGCATAAACCATGTATTGCAAAACCAGGATTAGTCAGCAAACATTGAAGAGAAAATATATGCTGGTAATCATTAGACATAATATCATAAGTGCGAACAGAACTATCCAGAAACATTCATGGATACATTCCGGAAGGTTGTATCCTCCTCGAACATCTTTCCTTCGTAAGGTGTCACCTCACGTGGTTTATTGATTTTCCCCCAAATTTGTGGACTTTATGTACACGCATGCCCGATCGCGTGTTGAACCTGAGCCAATAGAGGATATGGGATGGATTGATTGAGTGGCCCGTGGTGTGACACGTTTACGCTGAAATAGCATCATCTTTGTTTCGTGGATGTTTTCTCGGTCCCTTGATACCTGCCTCTGAACCTGCCTGGCAGTAACGAAGCTCTGATTCGTTATCAGGTTTATCATCAATTTTGACATATTATGACAAGTGTTGGGATAATATTAGTGTAAGAATCCTTTGACCTTCTCAGGATTCGAACCTATGCGTTGGGGGGGACCGCATTTTACACCACTTAATCGTCAATGATCAAGAAAAACACCCTTTACACGCGGGATTCTCAGTCGAATATCCATGCACCAATAGAAGACGGGGATCGAGGTCTATTCACTTAGATGATAGGCCGATAACCGATACTCCCATTGCGATTTGGAGGCGGTATTGTTTATGGTGAATGTACCGAGTTTTATTTGTCCTGAATGAGTTGGAATGTGAATCTCAACCAATCATGTCCCGTCCCTTCATGCTAGTTCGTCACTCAGAGTTTTTGAATACACGTAAGATTCCTAACGTTTGTTTACATTTGAAAACAAATTTCACTGGGTTTTTACTGTGTAGTTCTGGTTTCAGTCGCCATTAAACCACTTCATTCAAGTACCGGGGTAAAGAGGGCTACTTGATACACACATGTCTTTGGTTCTCAGTGTCATACTCTTACAAAATTACTCAGTAATTAAATGAGTGAGGGTTCCACTACACACCTTTATTCTCAATACTTGAGAACGCCCGTCTACGCTGCACCTGACAGATCCCTCGTTTATTTGTCTAACAAAGGTGGAACCCAGTTAGAGTGCAACAACAACAACAACAACGACTGAAGGTGCAACGCAGTCACGATGTCGGGTTTTGTGTGATGTAACTAACACTGCTTGAACTTGTTGCACACGCAATTTGCTGTTGGCGTCCTGTCTGACGCCAGTTGATTTCAGTGAGCTGTACTTTGTCTGTTCGGTTCAAACTCTCATTTCTCCCTCTCCCCATTTCGTTTTCATTCAACTGATAAACTTTTTATGGTTTATACTGTTCTTCGTACTCTTCCGTCCCCCCCCCCTCCCCACTTCTTCCCTTGGATAGCTTCCGCAACCCATCCGTATAAATGATTTATTCGTGGACATAACGGACGGAACTTCTCTTATCCGGTTGATTGAAGTTTTATCAGGAGATAAAGTGGTGAGTTCGCGCTATTGTTTTCCTCGCATTCAATGTTACTGCTTCTTTTTCTCAATTTTGATGATCTTATTCACTGGACGACTTCTGCGTTAAAACTCCTATAGGTTAGCTAGCGTTCACAGTGTCTTCGTTTCACTAAAAAAAACCATATCATTGTCTCTCAACTTAGCTCATTATTCCTTCTCATTGTGTTTTAGCAACTTACTTTTGGCCCCCTTGGCGCATGTTTCCGTTTCAACGTGAGTATCTAGCGTTCCCGATGTGCTAAGACATATTCAGAAACCCATATCAATTCAGTTCAGTTCAAACAACCATCAACGATGCATTGGTTGAGGTGGTTCTGATTGCTATATCTCAGCAACAACCTCGGTCAGATATAATGAAGAAAAACCAAAAGCATGAAAAGAGCAAGAAGGGAACTACGAATAGTATCAAGTCGACAGAGAAAGTTTGTGAACATAAGACCTCTACTGGTCGCGACACCGAGCCATATCATCCAATGAATGGGGAAACCTCTTGGAACCCACTCAGGAAGCCTAACACGCCCTACATGACCAAGTCCACTCGTTAGGCTTGTCATGTATTTCTTCCATGTTATGGACTGGCCACCTTCACTCATCTTCCAACCATTATCCGTCTCAGTGAACATTGCGCACCGAGGAATCCTGTCAGGGGGCATGCACAACACGTTGCAACCACCACAACCTGGTGACCTTTACTGTTTCGTCTAACAATTTGGTTCATGTGCCTAACAATCTGCGTCTAACTTCAGCATTACTGATACAGTGTTCCCACCAGATTCAAGCAATGCTATGAAGACATTGGTGTTCGGATACCGACAATCTTCCTATATCCTCCATCCACAATGACCATGTTTCGGAACCATAAGGTACACTGGCCTGACTAGTGCAGAGTACATTCGACCCTTGATAGGCCAATCAATGGGTGTCATGTTGGCGTCAGAGATAACTCAGGTTGGTACGTGTCAAACGAGCCTTCTGTATATGCAAAAATACTTCATACGATATCCCACCTCAGGTCAGCTGCCCAGGTCACAGGACTTACCCACGTGATCTATAGTCCACCCAGACGCTGAAAGGTTTAATGTCGGACCAACCCAATCCTAGAACGGAATCTTGTACTTTGAAGGTGCAAAAAGCCTACCGAGCATTGCTACACAGTCCATCACGCTGTCCAGAAAAGCTTTCAGCTTACCTGGATCTTAGAAGAACTATGTCGTCCGCAGACTCAAGGTTTGATACTTTTCCACCCGGGAAACGCTCAATGCCATTATCCTTACTTGACAAAAGAAAGGCTTCTATGATCATATCGACCACAAAGCTGAAGGGGAAAGGAGAGAGGAGGTAACCACTTTTCGTGGTAAACTCGGGTGAAAGATCCCCATAAGCTCGAACTCGGCTTTGACTACTCATGTTCATGGAAGTAATGACGGGAACCAATTTATCTAATACACCCTACAACAGGAGGCGTCGTCAGGGCACCATGTGGTCTGCTAAGTCGAAGGTCGCTTTCAGATCAGAAAAAACGTAGATGATAGGCCTAAGGAACGTGTGCCTGTGTTATAAAGCTTGTGGAAGAGCAAAGATGTGATTGACACAACCTCGACCAGGTCTAAAACCAACTTGATTCTCGTATGATCACTGGTTTTGACCGCTAGCAGAACTCTCCGAATCGATAAACAAACGAGCGTACAACGTACTTTACGTGTGACGCAACACCATCCCAATCATAATAACATTCAGCTTTCACTTTCCAGAATGGTACAAGATGCTTTGAGGGTCGACAATTCACTGATCACTGAAAGTGTAAGGAACACTGTTCTGTTGTTTCAATCCTATTGTTATTCATCAGCAACGCATATCTGACGCGAAATTTCGGGCTTTCCAGCCCATGAAATCCAACACGTTCACCCCCGCCTCTCCCCCCGGGGCCACACAGCTGTGGGTGTAACTGCGTGACCACCGCTGTTGTATCGATCAAAGCTTTACCTCTCGATATGTCCTAAAACGCACGCACATTCTCAGTTGGTAGGCTCCATATATCATGAATCATCTTGATTTCAAACTGGCTTCCATCCCTCATGAGAGGATGTGTCCGAGAAATCCTCTTTTTCGGTCTTTGTCGATAAACAGCTGAAGCTACATGAATTCCCTCACCCGAGTTCACCACGAAAATTGTTGTCTGTCAGGGTTTCCCCTCTTATCCTTCCTAAATCTTGTAATTGGGATTATTATAGACAATAATAACACCAATCTGTGTTAAGGCAGAACAGCTGTTAGACCTAGGTTTTAATGCACAACAGATTGATGACGGTCTTTCCTGGATCGTCAATACGACAGTTCCGTATTCTTTGGTATCGGCTTTGGGTCTTCAAAGTGTAAACTCCTGCGGTAGGACTCGGTCGATCCTGCACCAGGCCCTAAACCAGAATTGGAAGCATGACTAGATGTTTTGTTTTCTTGACAAGTACATCTCACCTAGTGGCTAGATATTGGATGAAGTTTTGTCGCGTATGTAAAAGATGCGATTGGCTGTTACCAAGCCCAGCCAACTTCGGCATTGAGGTGACAGCCGTTTGTCTGTTTGTCCGTCAGGAGACAAGTGTACGCTGCGGTAGTTGGGTCAGTTTTACTATACGGCTCATAAATATAGCCGTCATGGGTTGAAGATAATCGGATCACCAATGTGTGAAGATCAGTATCTTCACCGCATCAGTCAAAGCTGGTGGCAACATTCTGTTACCAATGATGAGGTTAGGTGTATGACGTTGGGAACCAGGGGTCAGCCTCTGACACTTCATCTGAACATGTCCAGTTGGTTGCGACGTGTTGTGTATGCTCCTTGATAGACGCTCTCAGCATGTACTGACTTGCAAGGCAGCCAGCAGTTGGAAGATAGATAAAGGTGGTCAGCCTATGGCACGACGAAAATATAAAAATGCTAGTCGTTATAGCTGTGTAGAATGTTTTGAACTTCCGGTTTGGAGTCCGAGAGATTCGTCCATCAAAACGATTGGATAAGCTGGACGACATGGTCAAATGCCGCGGCCAGTGGAGTGCTTGCATTCCGAGTCCTTTGCTGGCTTGATTTCCACTTGTACTTTTGTACACTTTATATTTGGTATTTAAACTTTGATTTACTGCAGGTACGACTTTGTGATACTGCGTGGCAGCAAAAATTCCAAACAATAGAGTGCGCAGGCAGTGGTTAACTGAGTGGAACTGAACTGAATGTTAACCACCGAATTTTCGATCAATTTCTTGGGACAGAACTGGCATGAATAACAGACATTACCACCAACCCAATAAGCTTGTTGTTTGTAGTGTTAAACTGTTCGGAGTTCAGATGCACATGAGATTATTTGTCATCATTTTCGTCAACGCTTTTTACTCACTATGAAATTTACTTGTGTAGTCAGGTGGAAGATTCTAGTTTTCCGTCATGGAAGTCTCATGTATCTACAGGGTTCTTTTCTCAGCCTTGTCATACTGTTTTCAGCCAATAAGTTTACTCAGTATGAAATTTGCCTTCATGGTTAACCTCGTGGGAGGAACGCATCGAAATTCACGTTTGTTGACTGGGTAGCGGTAGGAAAAATCGGTATTATTCCACTACGCTCCTCTCATGAGGCTAATTGTGAAACCCAATCCAACGGATTGCAAGCCAAATGTATTTATTGACTGATAATAGCAGGACACGACTGAGAAACGATATGACAAGGCTGTGCAACGATGGGGAACACTCTAGTTGCTGCAATACCTCAATATATATTGTGTGGTTGGTCAAACGTTTCTCCTGTAAAATGCTCAATAAATGCGGTGAAACGATATGGCTTAGTCGTAGTTTGGTCGGTAGTGGTCGAGTGGTATTCACATTTATCACATCTGAAGCACTAGGTTCGAATCCCGTCACCCCTAGTCCAATTGGTGGAGGTTGACGATCATTCGATGCTGCCTGACTTACTACCACGCCTGATCTATTGGGACGGTGTGTAGCTCTCCATCCGAAGTCTGATAGCCACTTCGACTGCGTGAAGTCGTTGGGTATGTCGTTTAGCTACACGTGTGGATAAACAAAAAGTAAAAGACAAAGGACATCGAGATGTACTAATGAGTTCTGGTTTTCTCCGTACAATACTGAAGCTTTGAAGTTTCCACTTCGCGATTTTTCCAACGGGTGTATCACACGGAACTGATCGCAGTCTCTTGTCACACATTTCTGTCGTGACGGTACCCAGCGAAATCGGTTGACGGAACATGTCCGCACAAGATGTCATAGGTTTATCGAAAATCAAACACATCATTCATCGTACATACTAAGCACTCGTGAGCCCACACGTTTCGTCCGATGTTTTTTTAATAGTACTTATTCCATGCTTGCAAACAAGTACAGTGTGAGGGATGTACTCCATAGCCTCAAAGGCTCGCTAATAATATGGAAGACAACTGGCAACCTGTCCGACATGAGATGAAGACCCGCATAAGCCCCCAGTATGTCAGGCTGCTGGAACACGTCCGTCTGTGGGCATTTCAGTTGGTATGCTAACTAGTGAGTCCACCGTCAGGGCATCAACCTGAGACACATTTGTTGCCCAGACATAGTAGGGGGATTCTCACGGCACCCTAACACCAACCATCCAATCGAACAAATCAAATCTTCAATACGACTGTTGCTCAGTTGATTTCTGATAATTGTTTGGCAAATATCACATTTGTTCGTGAAATCCCTCACTACACACTTCATATTCCATGATACGAATACGTCAATCACGTCGTTCTACCCGACGCTTTCAATTGCTCTCTGTCTAATGAACTTCATAGAAAATAGTGTAAAAACTGTTATTCCATCTCGTGAAAGCTGAATCAAGCAAAACACCGTTCCCGGGAAATTTCATCAGTCCTGAACAATGTGAGCTTCAAACGTGAGGTGATGGTTCCACCATAAGATTACCTCTCTATCGCGATGGCTCCTGAATAATCCCCAATTAGATTATCTAACCGTACGGAGTTTGCTAACAGAAAACGTATGCATCTATCAACCATCCTACGAAGTAAATCGAACCAGAAAGACTTGTGTCAACTTGATAACCCTAAGACCAACTGAGTAGTATTCGTGAGGTAAACGCGTGTTGTTGCGATGTGTCACTTAACGTTAATCAAAATTTGATGCAAAAACGGTGTACTAGCAATTAAGATTACTGCTTGTTTTATCAGTGTCTGGGTCACATTGACCGGCAAACAACATGGACGTCTTAGCATGAAACGGAACCCCTCCCCCCCCTCCCGGGAGCAACTAAAGTCTTAAAAATTATGTCGGATTGACTTCGATAAGACTCGGTCAATATGATCAGAACCTATCAAGCCCAGTGGCCTAGTGATTCTAACTTATTTTATAACATGGTGGCTCGTGAATGCAGTGGAAGGGGCATACACCATAGCCTCAAAGGCCCACGAAACCATTAGGGAAAGTCGGCAACCAGACTGAGATTTCGAGTGGAGAACCACGTAGGGTACCAATAGGTCACATGTGGTACCGAGTCAGAAAACTGATATCATATCCGTATGCCATAAAGCATAACCAGCTTTATCGGAAAACGAAATCCCCAAATATATTTGACCAGATGTTTCTCGTTGCGCGGGGGGTAAAGTTTCAATGAAAGTGCTTCTTATACGATAGCAACCGAAACCAGAGCACATAAATGCGACGTTAATGGTTGAAAGAAATGAAATGAAATGAACTGTTCGATTTTGGGAGGTTTATTGCATGATGGGAGGTTTTCTATAGGGGAAATTTTCTCGCTTAGAGGCTATTACAATCTGGAGGGGACTGCTATAGTTTGATTATTTCATAGTATTGTAGTTTTGCATGAGAGGTATTGTCACACTCGTTACTAATCCATACGATTTTGAGCCAGAATACAATTTTTTATGAGCGTGGTTTTGCATTTGCACGTCATTCTGCGTTCTATCTAAACTTGTGGCAGCAGTCCTGGCAATTGAAGAACTGCAATACCCATGAAGTTTATTTTCTCCCACTAGGTGATATGGTTACTCAAATAACAATCATGGTAGTCACTTGAAACAGTCTTTCAATTGTCCGCACAAATAGTGACACTGACATGGGCTGGAATTGTCCGGTGTGGATATGTATGATAGGCTTGGCCACTGAATTTTGGGCGGTAGCGCGAACCGCACGCCAGTGGCAGTTCAACGACAGGAAAACCTGCAATCTTTTTTGCTTGTGTCTGCCATATGCGCGTGGGGTAGTATCTGGTTCCGTTAATCTGACTGAGTTGTCCTAATCCCGGTCATCGTCAGCATGAGAATCTAGCACCTCCGCTGATTGGCGCTCTGACACACACACACACACACACACAATTCCCGCACAGTACTGAATTTTGTTCACTGCGACGGGATGAGTCATGAGAACCGGATTTCTGGTTTTGCTACGTTACGGACGATAACGAGTGGGGCCATGAGGCTTGGTTGCCAGTGTCAACGGACGGAATCGGGGCTAATCCCAGTCGCTGATGGGCTGATGGGATATATATATAATGTTACATCCCTGCTCAGCAAAGGACTCAGGTTCCACCAGTCGCTGCTAGACAATTGTGGACGAATAAGAGTTTTCCCAATCTAGAATGACGAATGTCGGTTTTCTTACCACGCGCTTTAGTTCTCCGTGTTTCTCCTGGAGAATTCATTTCGCGTCAGTTGTTCCATATTGTGATGAGAGAGAGAGAGAGGGGACGATGAGAGCGATATTTTCATTGGCTTCGGTGTTCTAACATCACATCGAACATGGCTGCTGTGGTACCGTGCTTGGGCGGCCTCTGCGTGGATAACGAAGACAAACCTAACACCTGGGTAAGCCCTAGTGTTTGTATGCCCCACGTGATAGGGACTGCGTAATTTTCGACAGGTTCCTGTTGGCCTAGTCGACCATGCAGCCAACATGTGGATCACTCAAATCGAACGACCGACAACCGAGGCTGTCTGATGCAGTAAACGTCCGCGCTTTACTTGAGTAGTTATCAATGCGAATGAATTTTCGACTGAGCACAGCCTTCAATGTTTCCGATTTCTCTGAGGAAAAACTACACCACGGCTGTTGTGACGACGAAATGTGAATGAGCTTCATTGTATTTACGAGTCGTTGCATATCTGAGCACCTTCGACGCGGCTGCTGTTGTACATCTGATTGGCCGTGCATTTCACCCACAGCAGCTTGACATTACAGACATGTGTAATTGCGTAAATATTTCCAATGTGGTGCCAATTGTCTTACTTCAGCAGTGGAAAGCCACTGATGTATTCCTGAAACGTGCGGGATGAAAGATAGTGGTAACTTTGCAGTTAAAAACAGATGACGCTGGGCAACGCGAAGGAGCCAAACAATAATTCAACTGTCATCAAACAACATTAGGTTTGCATACCTAGCTGTACTACGACTATTATAATGACAATAAATTCATATATATAGCGAATCAGCCATACTTCTCAACGCATCACTTCAAGGCTTACATTTAATTCAAAATCTGACACTTCTGGATAGAAATCTTCAGACACAGAGATATTTTTTCGTCCTAGGTGCGGTGCCACACTGGTGCCCGAAATGACATTTCTCGCTTCTGTCAGAAAAGGATGTCTTTTCGAGGTTTCACATTGGTGATCAGAATAATCCATGGTGCGACTTTGTGTATGTTGTAGTGATGACTGCTCTTTTTCTTTAAATAAATAGACGCAGGATAATCACGTTGCAGTGTTTCATACGGGAAATCTAACATCAAAGTTTCTAGACTCGAGCAGTAATCGATTCAGGTAGACAACGACACGCTAGCTCACGCGCCAAATAATTTTTGCATCAAAAGCCTCTTTTGTATTTATTGTTCATTCGACTGACTCACACATTAGCCGAATAGTCTGCGGGAACCCCACAAAGGCCTGTCATATATTATAGTTTTTCTCGCGTGGGTTAGATTAAAAAGTTAAGGAAAGCAGATCACACGTGAAATTATCCAGGGGTTAGACTTGCCTACATAAGTTGACAGTAATCCACTGTCGTCCAGCTCGTTACCACACCTGACCTATTGGGATCTTATATGATTGTCTGTCACTCCAAGTCTCAAGATCTGGTTACCGGTTCTCCTTAGTAGTACAGTAGGCTATGGGGTATATATCCCTTCCACTGCACACATGTGCAAGCATGAAATAAAGAAATGAGGGCTCCTAACTTTTTGTCTAACTGCAGCTGAGTTGTTCGTTCCACCGACCCATCATCTCCCTCGAACCCAGTCACCGGCGGCTAGTTTTGTGTATGGGGGGGGGGGGGGGGGGCAGTGTCGTTGTCGCCTGACCAACTATCACGCTTTAGTTACTGGACTAAACCTTTGTATGTCTCACCGTATAGGATTAGGCTCTTTTGGCTTTGGGGATCTGGCTAAAACCGATTAACACCGTGTGACTCCGGTATGTGTCGATGTGACAAACCGCAGATCTATCTAGTCCCGGAACGCGCTAACTTTGCGGCCTATTGTTTTCAGGCGTAACGAATCTTTGCGAGCCATCTCAAAGCAACAACAGTATTGATCCATCGACCATGCTACCCAACTTTCCACTTCCCCGACATATCTGGTGCCGATGATTTGATTAGATATCATTCCCGACGTAGACAACGGACACAACAAACTTTCATGGCGTTCCCAGAAGCTCACTTGGTGAACAAATTCAGTTTGTCCATTTTTGTTTCCGGGCAGGGCATGTATATACCAGGTGCGCCTACGTACGTACGCGTACCTGGAGGGATGTATACGTTTTGTGTTTCGTATAAGTCTGTGGATGATCAAAATGACTAATCAGCCAGTAGCGGCGTCCAAATGAGGGTAATTTTCAGAACAACACCATCACATATATCCGTTGTTTTTGAAACGTCCGATCTGCACTTTTATCCTCCGAATGGTAGATGATTTTCGTTTCACTAAAATTCGACCATGTGGTTTTTCGACTTTCTTCTTTTACATTTTCCTCTTCTCTTTGAAATGGTATGTACACACAAAACATGCATTACTTGTACAAAATCTGAGCATTACAATTCTTCGGTACTACAAAAATAATTTGTATCGGTTTTGTGAGAGACTGAATGAAAATTTCGTTTTTTTAAAGAACAAAGTGACGAATACAAAAACAATTGTATACCTTCTCATCAGCATTCAAGTCAAGTCAAGTGATTGCTTTGGGCACCCGCGGGTGGATAATCAGCAGCTACCGAAAATTTCTTTTGTGTAATTTGTGTTCTGGTAGCATTTCCACCCAGTCTACTTATGAGTAGCATGTGCACGTGCCATGGACCTCTAGCATTCGTAACCTGTTTTCTCCGTTTCTAATGCACCAATATAGTTTATATTTATGTCTTGCGATAAACGTTGCATGAAAATTCTATGTTTATGTTCCTGACTCTGCTATCCTAGGATGGTACATGCAGTCAAGTCAAGTCAAGTGACTGCTGTATGCGCCCGAAGGTGGAATATTCAGGAGCTACATAGTCATAGTATATAAGCATGATTAGAGGAAGGTACACGTAAGCAGTGTTAGGGTTAGTGAGGGACCTGGTGAGATAGGAAGCTGTAGATGGTTTGTAAATAGTGGTGCGGACAAACAGGTGCTTGTAGCTGGACTGGGTTGAGGATGTTGAAACACATTCACTAAGATCAGGATAAAGAGGATGTGATTGGTCATCTAGCATCTTTTGGAGAGCGTGTTTGGGTTGTAATATGTTGAGAGTACTGACTGTAGGAGATCCCACTACAACGAGAAAGATGTTTGATAGATCTGACAATAACTTTAAAGTCTTTCGCAATCAAACGTAGAAAGATAACGAGAGAAGCATGGAGCCAAAGTGGTTAGATACATGCAAATATAAAACGTATGATTAAATGGAGTGGAGTAGAAAAGACTTCAGAGGTAGAACATAGAATGTGAAACGTATATTTTTTTCTAGAAAACTGCTGCGATATGTTGGAACCAGGAAAGACCGCATTCGATAGATACTTGTTAGGTGCTGTTCTGACAGTGTGCAAACCGTTTATGAATAGGTCGGAACTGGATAGAAGATTTGAATATCTGGTCCTATTGTGAAGACAAAATTAGTTATCAGAGCACTTGGAAGGGTTCATTTCTAGATTAGGACCAGAGGACCAGTTAGTGAGTTCAGTGGTTCTTTGCTACAAGATTGTTTGGAGAGAACTAATAGAGCGAGGCGGGCCCAGGATTACGTCATTCACATAGTTGACAAGCAACTTGTCATCGTATATAGGCATAGAAAAAATATACTGAGAAAGAACAAAGGGTGACATAATGGCTTCTTGTAAAACGCCTGTTGTAGAAGGAAGCGTTGAAGAGGTTTGCCCATTGAACCTGGTGAATTATTGGCGATTGTGAAAGTAGTTAGATAGTAAATATGTATGTGATATGGTGACTCCGCTGTCCTCGAGAGTCTGGAGTTGTTTGGACCTGTCGACACAGCTAAACACATCACTGTGATCAAAGAAGCACACTCTGACCGCCTGACTTTTAAGATCTAATGAAGATAAAGTAACGTTGGTGAGTGATGCTAGAACATCCAAAGTCAAGATGGATCGTCGGTATACAAACTGGTTGGGGTCCAGAACATTGATCTGTAAGGAGATTCTAAGCAGAACGAGCTTTTCAAACACTGAGGGCAACTGATCTATAGACGATGGGGCCTAATTTTGATGATTCTTTCTCAAGCATCGGAATAACAGAAGCCCACTCTTCAGAGATTAGGAATGTGCTTCCGAGTTAAACGTCTGTTGAATAGTTCCGAAATTGTTGGAGATAGTGTTCTTGATCATTCCTTTAGGATTTTCATCGGTACACCGTTTGGACCGCTTGCCCCGTTTGTCAAGATTTGTGTTCGTTCTTTGTACACTTCTAGGAAAGGATTAAAATCTGAGAGGGAGTTTTGTTGGAAGTCCACAATTCAATTCGGTATTACTTCTGACTGAGCCGCAGTACTGAAGCATTCCGTTTGTCCAGATACCTAGTTGAAATGCGTACTTGTGCAATTTTAGATCCCCGTTCTCTACTCTCGGATAGGGTAAATTGTAAAATTGACCATCGCTCTCATTTGGTTGCCCTCCCATCATTATCATCGATCATTGCTGTCCATTTGACTTGGGCCTACACAACACCCATGTGTACATTTCTCCTGTGGTAGCGCAACTGACTAGTGGATACCCAACAACTCCCCCCCCCCCCCCGCTCTCAACGGACCACAATTGATCGGCAAACGTGCACAGGCTGTTGTTGATTAATGCGATACAACGTATTGGCTGTTAGGGTTGTGAAAAAATCACACCGACGGTAACCATGATAAACGAGGTGAACGTCACCACAGGAGTTCTCATTATTACCCCGAAAGGTAGTTCATCTTGTCCAGTCTAATTCCGTCTCTTAGCCTAACCGATTCCATCGCAGATCGATCTAGTGATCACTATTTATTGTTGTTATGCCTCAATCCATACATTCTTCTGTTGTTCTTCCCCGTCAATTTTTCCTAGCATGTGGAAACCCCACGTGTTGTTCAGCGTGCGCACAAATTGAGCAACGTTCGTAATGCTTTGGACTATTTGACCAAAAAATGCAAGGTGAGTTTGATTTGATCATGACTCCGAGTTGATTCACTTTTATATTGATTTTTCGCTAACTGTCCAGTTGTGCATACATTTCATTGATCTTATTGTGAAATTTCCATCCATGTTCTTCGGATCAAAGCAACGTTGATTTTGGGCTTACCATTCTTGCTTTTTTTTAACTTCTCGAACCAAGTCCGATTATGATGATAATAATGCAGATTGGAAGAAGACGAATAGTGCAACTCAACTGTCAACCATGATTTTGAGTCAAATGAAAACTGGTTTACGCGGTTCGAATAACCCGGGCCAATGAGATCCTCGATGAAAGGCACCAACTAGCACACGAACGAATGTAACTGTTTGCACATTGATTTTATTATCGTAACACCGACGTCTACTTTGCGGTTCCTATTTGTGTGTTTTGGTGTTCGCGATCCGGCAGTTTTCATACAGGTTTTCAAGGCAACAAGAGCCGATTGGGAGAGTGTGTGTGCGTCATCTATGAGATGCACATCTTCTGCACTGACTTGGCTACACCCAATCGTTTTGAGATGTATTTGTATGTTAGGACCAAGAGACCGGATGTTTCCAGTTACCACATGAGACAGCACTGTTCGATCGATTCGTCATCTAGGATGAATGCATCGATGATAATTCAATAGGTTTCATGCAACTTATTGATCAGTGCAATTACTGAAAGGAAAAAACCCCAAAATGATCCACACACACGCACGCACGCACGCACGCACGCACACACAATGATTCAAATAGTGCCAAGGTAAACGCACAGCGATGAAAGCAATCAATTTTGAGTGTCTATTTTATTCCAGCGACTGTTAAACCATGTGATGCTAGCCTTTATCAGCGTTGACAACCGATATTTAAGGGAAATAAATCCGTGCAGTGTGTTTATTTGTGCTTTTACATCGTCCATCCAACATCGGTCATCTCATACCAACACAGTCACGTACATGCTTACTTGAGACTGAGCACACCTTGTGTTCGTGTATTCCAACCTATCACATGACCAGCAGCCCAATATATATATATATATATATATATATATATATATATATATATATATACATATATATATATATATATATATATATATATATATATATATATTAGTAGTTTTTCCCTGCCTATGTCTTTCGATTTAAATTTTTACAACCTCTCAACATAATTCTGGTTTACATCCATGCGTTATCGTGTTTGCACCGAGCGAACGCAGAGCGGATAAAATCTATTTCTTTTTCATTTGTCTCAACTAAGACTGTTTGTATTGATTTTCTTTCTTCCACGTTCGTTGTTTAGCTGAACAGTAGGCAATCAGTTGTTTACTGTGATTAATTCGTAAGCACTTTCCCATTAGTTCAGTTTCCCATACCTTTCATTGTCTCTTTCTCTCCATGTGGTTTGTTCCATTCCCGTTTCCTCACAGATCAAGCTTGTAAATATCAACTCTTCCGATGTGGTCGATGGCAAACCGGCCATCGTTCTCGGCCTCATCTGGTCAATCATTCTTTACTTTCAGGTTAGTTCCACGATTCGACGGTCTTGGATTCATCATGAATCAGAAAGCATGAAATATAGGCGTGGACCAATTTTTCCAGAGATGTACACGGATATTTGAGTTTTGTGGACTTGTGTGCGTTCGTGAGTACTTGCACCTTCACAAAGGTGGCTATCATTTGCCACTTTACTTATTCGAGAAAGAGACTATGACAGTTTTTGAAAACAGGGCGGTGTCTGTCCATGCCGATTGGCTAATGACTATCTATTGTCCTATCACTTTCATGTTAACCTGGACTGTTGGTGTACTGACTAAGCCAACTGGTTTACGAGAGAGAGAGAGAGAGAGAGAGAGAGAGAGAGAGAGAGAGGGAGAGAGAGCAGAAGAGGAACTCAGAGCACGCCCACATTCAAACGTACAAACACTTGTTGGCCGGCTCAGACGTTCATCTGCTGAACAGTTAGTCCGACCACGAGGACTGGATGAGCAAAATAAAAGCATTGTACAGTACATTTATTGCTTACCATGCATGAGAGTGCATACACTTTTTCTGTGTGCGAGACGACCTTGAGGTGATTGGACTCGAAGCTGTTGGGTTGGGGGACACAAATACACCGGACAATGGGGTGCACAAATAGGCGGATATCGTCGGAAATTTGTTTTCCGGTTGTCTGTGGACAATGACATCAACAAACTATCTGGAATGTGGCCACATTGCGTTGCGTTTACACGACACCCGGAAAAATACAGGCATGTAGAAGCAATACAAATTGACCAATTTAATCACAGAGAAAAGTGTGTGTCAGGATCGGTTTCTATTGTGATTGAATTTGTAAGCTGCTTGGAGTAATTTAAACAAAACTGTCTCCTTGTTTCTCGGATGAGGCTCGTACACAAGAATTTGGACCGTTCGGAATTTGAGACCTCTGGTCGATGTCTGGTATTATGAGAACAAACTGTTGGACGGTTGACCCCTATTTTCAGAGAACACACTCGATTTTTATAGAATTGTTTGTCATGCACCCTGAACACGCTATAGTCTCCAAGTGTTTAATGGGGCTTGTTAAGAAGCGCTAGAAGTGCAAATCAACTGACCGAGTTC
The DNA here is from genome assembly GCA_948099385.1 of Fasciola hepatica. Classification (NCBI taxonomy): domain Eukaryota; kingdom Metazoa; phylum Platyhelminthes; class Trematoda; order Plagiorchiida; family Fasciolidae; genus Fasciola; species Fasciola hepatica. The sequence goes on from CANUEZ040000024.1 coordinate 6,291,082, forward strand.
CAGCACGAATTCGAACCCAGTGTGGTCAGAATCGTTAGTCTCCGACACGTGAACCATTGGGCTCTCGAAGACGTCCATCCGTCACTAGATTTGGACGTTGACAAATCGTCACTTCTTGCGCAACGATCGGCTGCTATGATCAACGTAGTCTAGCGGAGATCGGAGGAAGAACGAAGTCTTCTCATTATATTTCGAACAAGAACTGGTTTTTGTTAAATTGAGTATGAGCCCTATCAATCGGTGTAGTTCTATTTTATCAACCATAGCTTGTTCATTCCGGCAGTTCAGAGCCCTAGGAGACGCGGAGCGATGAATTAGCTGAAGTCATTTTGCATGATATTAAAGTTTTACTCTTTTTCTCCGGAAGAAGTGTCCCAGGGCTCGAAAGATGTTGGAATCGGCTACTGAAATGTTTGGTTAACTCGACGGATGATGAAGGATGTAAAAGACAAACTCGTGTAGTTTTTAAACGACGCTGAATGACGCATTGTTTTACAGGAAGAGGGGCCTTCATTGTTCAACTTCAACTACTTAACTGCAAGCTTTTTCGCCATTCTGTCGAATTGGTTGTGAAATTTGTCATAATTTGAATGAGGTCTATTTTTAGTTCCCGATCCGGCCCTGGTGTGGTGAAGAATTGAGCAAACGTTGATAGCACAAGGACGACATTTTGGGATTCCATCGTTTTGCTACTTTAAATGGTTCGAACTCATAGTGTAAAGCCAGCCGTCGACTAGGATCCAACTTGCGATGGCTGTTCTGACTCAGTCACTCTCTCTTATCTTCATTTTTGCAAACTTGGGCATCTGTCGCAGGGTCAGCCGAGAGGCGTAAACTTCTTGCCTGACTCGGAGATACGTAGTCGGAATTGTGGCAGCTGGTATCCTGAAGACAATGGATGTCTAATTCAGTGCTCTCCAGAGCTGTCACAAGGCTCGCTTGGTGCTGTATTCAAGTGAAGGACTTCATACTTGAGGTCGCTGGTGTAAAATATGTCTGAGGTCGAATAAACTCAGAAGACAAAAATGACGTGCCACTTGTGATATCCGGTGATTTCTTGCTTTATCAGTATTAGGCAGAAGGTGGTGGCATTTTTAAGGAAGTTAACTGTGTAAGATGACATTCTCATGCTTTGTCGACCGATTGTCAATGTCATGCATTATCATGAAAATAGAGAGTTTGGGTTTGTGAATGTCCATGAGTTGAATGGAGAGCCACTAGTGTACTCACTTTGGTGTGAACTTTTTGAAGGATCGCACACTTCTTTTTTGGTTAACGAAATTTAGACCTGCTACGCTAGCAGAGCAGTGTGAGGACTTAAGATCCTCGAACTATCGTTGGTGAATAGATTCGTAGTCTACTGCTGGATGGATGCACTCTGGTGTTTGTTAACTGTTTCTGATATGACATGGTAAGTTTTCCAAATGATTTATCCATCTCTCGTTCGCGAATAAACTAACCAGAGACCACTCAAAAAAAACTAGCCAGTAATCCTTAGGATACCAATTCACCTTTTCATTTGTTTTCACCTGAGAACGCAACGTCTGTAAGATCCGTCAGATCTGTCTAGCCATGGGATCACCATGGTGCAAATGATTAACCCACCATACCATTGGCTATTGAATGTCAGTGGCCAGTTTATCACATCAGTTCTCCGAATCAGCAGGTACTTCTCTCACTTCTCTGTTATCTGCAACCGAGGCACGCTCTGGGTCCTCTGAAAATATTCTCTCTTGATTGCTTACTAGACATGAGTGAGCTCCGATAGGGGGCTTTCGAAGTCAGTTGGGAACTCAGTTTTTCCAATATGAATTGAACGTTGAACCAGACAATGCCACTAGACAAACACCTTCGCTTTCACGCCTCCGTATTATGACGACTGATTGTCCCGGTTAATAAAAATCGAACATCAGAACCACTACAATGATAATTGTAATGAACCATCTTTTCAATTCCTTTATCTATTACACAATGTGCGATATTTCTGGAACGGGGTCACGATCATTCAGAGGCAAGTGAATATGGAAGTGACCGGTGGTGACAGAAATTGAACCTAGAACGTCGAATTCTAAATTACGCGGTGATGGCCGTTTGGTTAAAACGAAGACGAATATAGGCTTGCCGTTAGAACAGATTTTGATGACCATAGGTACCTTTTCCACTCATCCGGAAGGAAAATCAATACTTTTTGGTTGCTTCTGTTTAAACTTTCACAGTTAGCGTGTTCATAAATCGTAGTTGTAGAACGCGTCATGGTTTTATTCCATTTAATTGCAATAAGTGAAACACAACTCGGCCGTAGCCGGCGAGCAAGCGGGCAATTACTTAGGGAAGTAATTCAGTGGAATTACATGTGCTCTTAAGAGCAAGCAAGTAAGGCCAGTCGAGACATGGCCAGGTCGATCAGTTAGTACTGTCTGGACTAAAGCATGACTAAATGTCGATGCCCAGCAGGCGTACGCCCAAGAATGAGAGGGATTTTGATTGGTCGTCCGTGTAGTATGCGGGGTTGTTTAACTCGGAACACAACAATAGTGTATGCAGTTCTTCCACTAACGTAGATGACTGTGTTCCTAACATTGGGAATAAGGATTTCTAGAAGACGACCGGTTTATGCAGTCTGTCCAATTTTCTCTCGTTTCAGCAATATGAATATTAAGTACTTTTTGATGTCTATCACAACAAATGCTGCGTTTTAATTGTGATGTATAGTTTCTGTGACAACTAAATCAGTTTACTGATTATTCTCCTTTTTCTGGGTCTCTTTTCTACACATCCGGCGAGAACAGATCGATGCCCCTCAGCGTACCCTAAACAAACCGTCGACAGCTTCGGTCGCTTCCAAGGCTGCCTCATCCACGTCAGAGACAAGTACGGCAGATACTCCCGATATCGATACCGGTACCCAAGCACAAGTTACAACGGCGGGTGGTCGTCAAGCTTTGCTAACCTGGGTCGAAGATTCGGTTAAAACGCACTTGGGGTAGGTTTTACTACCCCCATTCAACGGCTGTTCTTATCTGTTTCTTCCTGTCTCCTTGTATGTCTGCATCGACCTGCAGCATGAATTTTGTACTGTTTCCTATGTTGCAATTTTCTTTGTGCATTTCGATTTAATACCATCCATGGGCTCTAGTGCATCATGTGGCATCAACAAGCAGACAACTTAGCTGTTGTCGACCCCCACCCCCACCCCCACCCCCTAATCCAAATCACCTGCCCCCCATAGAACCAAATCAAACATGTTTCTTTAGCTAGCAGTTGATGATTTGTCGGCGGATACAATTACCCGTCTACTGGTTCGCTCCGTGGTTTGGAAACATCTGGACAGATCCGACATCCAGTAATACGTTAACCAGAGAGCTTCCTCTTGGTCAGGTGTGTTCTGGCCTTGTGTCTGATGAAAATTTGTGTGCGCGTGTCTGTGCTGAGTCAGACCTCGAAGTGCTTTATTCGCGCACCACGTCCTGCGTGGTGAGTCGGCCTTTACTTGCAGGTGTTGAGAAACAGACGACGCCGATCTAGGACGACGCATCCGGGGGCAGACTTTGTCTGGGCAAAATATGAAGATTCGATTCGAATTTGTGGTACATTCAACGGAACGGGTTGATGATTGTACAACTTCCAGATACTTCATTTCCACCGTGTTTGACTGGAACGATTGCTTTTGGTAGAGTTTTGTTCTGAACCAAACGAGTGAGAATTTTCAGGCTTGTTTAACACAGACAATCACATTCCGAATTAATGAAAGAGCTATGAACCTCTCTCTTTCAGGAGAAACTGGTGGTTTTGTCAGACGAATCCCAGCAGCACAGTATTTCAGGAAGGGAGTTGTGGCTAGTCAGAGATGTCCGAACTGAGTAGGTTGGTCAGCTGGGGTGGTAATCGAACCCAGAACCCCCCCCCCCGGCCAGGTTCGTCAGTTCGGAAAGTTTGACCGTTTGACTACCGCTGATCAAATTAACACGAACTTTGATCATAGCACAAGTTGATCTTCATGCATGGGTTGCTTTCTTTAATCAAAAACGCTGAGACTTCTCAATTGGGATCCGCGGCATTTCCACTTTTTCACCATTCCAACTTCAGACTATCAAATCACAGGTATTGGGATCGGGACCCCGTCATCTCTGGTCAATAGTGCCGTTAAATATTTCCTCCCGGTCACGCGAAGCTTTACCACGTCTGACCTATTCGTGCCTTGTGCGGTTCCGTACCCGTCTCTAAATCTTAGGGTTTCCTCGTTCTCTAGTTCAGCAGATCCGTGTGACTATGTGCAGTATACCACGCACATGGTAGTCAAGCATGAATTTAAACACATGCCGGACGCTTAAAAGGGCAGATGCAATAACTCGATGCTGTCCCGCGAATCATTGCAGATGCATTTTCTTTACGAGTATCCCAACTGCACGATACGGCCAAGCTCAAATGAACAGTTTGTGACAGAAAGTCGATCAGCATCAACGAAACCATCCGATACGAACAAACGTGCCACCGTAGAAACTCCGGAACTGAGGGAGTGTGTGAAGGCGGATACAAGGGAAATGGAGAGAGTAAGGGACGCTCGGCCAACACCTGAGATCTCTGTCCACATTTGAAACGTATGACCAAGTTTATCTTAGCATGCCGAAAATTGATATCCCGTGTTCCAAAAGACCGTTAGATACAAGTGTGTAATTCGTATCTCGCGGAACTCAGTCGGAATTTTGCTGACACCCGTGAGCGTAGGCGAAACCTATTTGGTCGGAAAACGATCTGCACTGTTTCACACTAGCATCTCATGTATAGCGTCAGCAGTGTGAATGGATGCTTTTCGTCGAAGAGTCCACTATGGTATCACAAAGGTGGTTTTTGACAGTTGTCTGTGGACTAACCCAACGAACAACGAGGCTGCTGTTCCGAACTCGTATATAAATTAGTAAGTAGTATGAAGATCGGTGGACAAAAGTTCCCGGAAGCACACGACCGGTTTCCCAGTTATTGCCATTCATCAGAAATGCGTACCCGATGCTCCCTGCTCATTCATACTCACTTTCTTGACTGTTCGGAGCACGTTGTGCTGTTAGATTGAATGCATTGACGAAACCTGCTTCACACAGTAGTGAGGAATTGTATGGTCTTGAACACGGTTTTAACGCGTACTTGTTCAGTCAATCCATAGGAAGATTGCAAGTGTTTAATTTGTTATTCATTTGCCTAAACTGTTAGGGCTGGATAGGAGGTTTATCCTGATTACGGGATGAGTCATTTAACCACATGTCTGTCGGTTGTGGATTGCATGTGTCGGGAGTTTGATTGGTGAGTGCGATTTGCAACGACAAGTATGATTGGCCGCTGGCATACCGCACAATACGTTTATAACACTTTCGGTTCTGTACACAAAACTCCCATTGCATTCCAAAACCCCTGTCAATCCCTCATTGGGTTTATTCTCCCTGCTCTGCTCGTTCTATAAATTGTAGAAAATGGCAATATATGCATCGTCATGTTAGGGCAATACATGCTTGTCAATCACGGTTGACCCAGAGTTGACGCTCATCTGCCACGTTCTCCTACATCATTCAGCGTGAAGCTGACAACCTATCAGCAGAACTGACTCAATTCTGTGTGTGCATGTGTATGAGGCCCGATCAATGAAGCTTTAGCCATTTCCAAGCTTGTACTGCGTCCAACACTGGTAGCACTCATACTACCACAATGGAATTTGTTTCGTAGTGCGCAGTGTACGGTACTTGTCTGGATGGTGTCACGAATAGCCTATTCACGGCGTTTGCGGAAATTCAGATCTGCTTTAGGATCCTCTGTTTGATATGAGTTTAAATATTGCGAAACGCACCGGTCTGGTGTCATGGGTTGTCAGGGATACAAACGAAGTGGACCCAATACTGTTGAACCGTATCACAGATCTCGGTGTTTAGTGCTTAAACAATAGAAAATACCACAGAAAAGTCAAAGACGATCTACCTTCTAGCCAAGCAGATTGTGCCGGTGTGATGATTGTCCAGTTTCTCGTTTTGATCGGAAACGCATTATCATCGATCACATTGATTGCACCAGCGTTATGCCGGAGGCACCCACAGCACCCGTACATTGCGGACTAGTCGTTTGACTTTTGTTCTGTTTTCCTCATACGCGGTATATTTTCTACCACGGTTCGATTCAAATTTTCTTCAAACAAGAGGATGAAATTCAAGCTGGCTATTCCTAACTATGGTACGTTACCATGAAACTGGCCGATCTATGTGCGTCCAAATCTGTGGAACCTCGCAAGACTTGAGATCTTCCGTGGTAGCGGCGGGATTCTACTAGGTGTCTGTACTTTATTTTCTCAAGCAGTTACAGCCTTATGAACCTTTAAAAGCCATTTTTCTCGCTGGAATATCTTTATTATTATTATTATTATTATTATTATTATTATTATTATTATTATTATTATTATTATTATTATTATTAGATCATTATTGTTATCGTCTAAGTGTGCCTGATACGCTCATCACCATCAACTGACCACGTTTTTTTCCCGGTACCTCAACTATGCCTATCAGCGGCGATTTTCTTTCCGTTCTTCGTGAGAACGTGATCTGGTCCTTTTTTCGTCTATTTTCACCTAATTACTTACTGCATTTTATCCGCGTCACTTTAGGAGACCCGGTGTGAAAGTGCGCGATTTCGGGACCAGCTGGCGTGATGGGCGTCTGCTTTATCTGCTCATCAATCGCATTCGTCCCAACACGATCGACTTGGGCAGTCTGAAAGGACGTTCAAACCGGGACAATCTGGAAAACGGATTCAAAATTGCGGAAGACAAATTAGGGATACCCCGACTGTTGGATCCTGAGGGTTAGTTACTGTCTAACTATGATGTGTATTGCTGACTGTTATTGAATTTATGAATCGTGGCCGTTTATTGGGGAATGGATAAAGCAGATTTGAGGCGATCCAAGAAACACTGTAACCGTCCAAATGTTTTCGTACTTACGGTTTTTTTTTTACTTGATTGACCCAATTTTGTGATGTTGGCGAAAACTTATAAGTTAAAAAGCGAGGTATTTTACTATCCGATCTGAAATTCCAATCCAGGATGCACCTCCCCAATCGAATAATAGCCATACGTAATTTCGTAACCAAAAGTGCCCGTCTGTTCGACTGGTGAACATCGTTTGATGCGTAGGGAAATTCTAAAAATGATTCATAATCAAGCAATCAAACTCTGAAGGTTTTCTTTATGATTTGATGCCATTGGACTTCCCATGGATAAGTTGTCCATCATAGGAGTTGATCTCTGTGTGGTGAACCAGTTGTTACCCTTGAAAAATCAATGACGTAATGGCGTCATACTATATAGTGTCGATACTAAACAAACCGATGAGAGCTAATCCGGATAGCTTGGTGGTTTGGGTCTTTGACTCACAGTCGTTCACTCCGAGGTCATCCCCCCCCCTCGGCGGAGAGGGGGGGGGGGGGGTCGGTGGAAATGCATTGCAGCTGACGATTCCTAACACGGAAGAATCATCTGTACAGTGTTTCCACGGTTTGCAGTGGTGATAATCAGGTCAAAACAAGTCTTTTACGCGTATATACGGAAATCTTATGTCAGGCAGAAAAATAACAGCCCGCTTTGAAAGATGTAATGTACTGATGTCACCGTTAAATCTAACTGTCAAATTTCTGCAGCTCCTAGTCCAATCTTCTTTCTTGTTTGGTGAAGTGCGTGTGCCACTAGAGCCCAGGGTGCGTCTCGGTGCGATTTCAAATCCGGCCGACTTTGAAAACTTGTAGTATTTGAATCAATTGGACGGAAATCGTTGTTATCATTATTACGTGTAAGTCAACAATACCCAAACCGGAAAGAATGTCTGTGCATATTCGTCACAGATTTACGGAAGCCTGCAGGTTTCTTTTGGAATGCCTTCTGATTGTTAAAACTTTCCTTTTGTTTTCCGGATGTTCATAAATCGTTCTATCCTTTACAAGTTCAGGTAGTACACGGTGTTTATTTTCTTTTCCGCTGTGGTTCTACAGATGTTGATGTTGACAAACCGGATGAACGTTCAATTATGACGTATATTGCACAATTTGTGCCCAATCCGTCGACAAGTGGAATAAAGAACGGTGTGGACAAGGTTAGTTTGAATACTGTGTGTTTTTCGGCGAATAATCACCGATTATCACCGATTCCGAATCTGTGATTTGTCAAGCAATGTCGGTAGTACTTATTAAAAATATTCTCCTTATTCAAATGACCAAATGTCCAAAGAACAACGGGTTTATTCCTATGGTGTGCTTTCCGGTAAAACAAACGAGAGTGTGAAAGAGAAAGTTGCTATTTTGATCGTTTAGGAAACGTTTTCATATATATATATATATATATATATATATATATATATATATATATATATGGTAGTAGTATGGGTCTTCATACGCTGTGTCAACCTCCCAGTCAGCTTTGAAAGTATGAGCCGTCTGATTCATCCTTTTTGCATGTATCGTTTGTTATGTGTGTTCACTAAACCACCCGTATGGATACTCGTACACAGGACGTCGGGCCTCTCAGGTTAACTCTTGGTTACTATGATTGTATCTCAGTAGTATGCTTTTTGACTAGAGCACATGCGTATTCGCGGACAAAATATGCTCTTCATACGATGGTCAGAGTGTAATTGTTTTCTCTTCATCCCAATCCTTCAAATTTCCGTCTGTCAAACGAAGGGAATAGTAAAATACAGGATGTACCACCTCATATCCGGAGGGGTAATTACAATGGTGTTTTTTTTTTTGGGGGGGGGGAGGGGGGTGATGGTAGAATGATCACATGCACAAAAGCACCTGTCCTGCCGTGGAGATATTCATTTTTCTTATACTCTAGTTGTTAGCGCAACAGCCCCGAGAGACTCGCGTCCAACAGCCTGTTGCCGTACCCAACGAATAGTAGTTTTTCAAATGAAAGAGCAAGGACCCCTTAGTCAAAATGGTCGACTGGGATATCTGGAGAAGCCGGCAGCCATGATTGTATATGGTTTCTCAATAGATCAATACTGTTAGTGAGCCAGCCGGTCGACATCGGAGTACTGTCTACCACCCAGACAATCTTGACAATCGTTGCGGATTTACTTCAGTTCACGTCACGTGATCATAACACACGGGTCACTGTCAATGCATTATAAAAATTTCTCGATATGTAGACAAAGGTAGCCGCCTCCTCAGCAGACGTGTTATCAAAAGGGATTAGGCGTACGTGACTCGTTGACACATCCTGAAGAAACAGTCGTTCTACAGCAATTCGCCAGAGAGATGATCAAAACACAAAGAAAGAGCACATTTCAGTTCAGTTCAGTTCAGTTCAGTTCAGTTCAGTTCAGTTCAGTTCAGTTCAGTTCAGTTCAGTTCAGTTCAGTTCAGTTCAGTTCAGTTCAGTTCAGTTCAGTTCAGTTCAGTTCAGTTCAGTTCAGTTCAGTTCAGTTCAGTTCAGTTCAGTTCAGTTCAGTTCAGTTCAGTTCAGTTCAGTTCAGTTCAGTTCAGTTCAGTTCAGTTCAGTTCAGTTCAGTTCAGTTCAGTTCAGTTCAGTTCAGTTCAGTTCAGTTCAGTTCAGTTCAGTTCAGTTCAGTTCAGTTCAGTTCAGTTCAGTTCAGTTCAGTTCAGTTCAGTTCAGTTCAGTTCAGTTCAGTTCAGTTCAGTTCAGTTCAGTTCAGTTCAGTTCAGTTCAGTTCAGTTCAGTTCAGTTCAGTTCAGTTCAGTTCAGTTCAGTTCAGTTCAGTTCAGTTCAGTTCAGTTCAGTTCAGTTCAGTTCAGTTCAGTTCAGTTCAGTTCAGTTCAGTTCAGTTCAGTTCAGTTCAGTTCAGTTCAGTTCAGTTCAGTTCAGTTCAGTTCAGTTCAGTTCAGTTTAGTTTAGTTCAGTTTAGTTCAGTTTAGTTTAGTTCAGTTCAGTTCAATTCAGTTCAGTTCATTTTGCACAGGACTTTGTGTGGCTGGAACCAATCATGTGTCCGGATAGTCGTTTTGTCGGAGCGTTTCCGTGGCTCGTAACATTGTTTGATATTTTTCGAACGCCAAAAAATTTATGCAGTATCGGTTCCGGCAGAGAAAGGGGGGGAAATGGGCGTATTATCTCTGACCGTAGATCTGCCCAATATACTTCGGAGTATACTAACCCCCAACACTGGTCTACGGCTTTTCTTACAAGGCTTCACAGTGTTGTATTGCCTACCTCATCCGGGAGATTATTCCAAAAAGATATCGTTCTGTTTGAGAAGCAAGTTACCCTAAGTTTGAGCCTTGACTGCTTTCTTCGCAGTCTCAAGCTTTGTCTTCTTGTACCTCTCTGGGATCGGAGAGGTAAAAGCATTCTTCGATTTATACCTAACAGTCCGTTCATTACCTTGAATTTTCTATCAAATCCCCGCGCGCGCTGCCGTCTTAGTGAAAAAAACGGGTTCAAGGCTTGAAAACGCACTGCGTCGGTATTTCTCCTTTGACCAGTCACCCTCCTAGTAGCTAGCCAACGGAAACAAACGCGCCGTACCTTCAAAGCACCTCGATGACCCTGGAACAGACCAAGTTGCACGGCAAGCGTATTTTGCCCAACCTCGCGGAGTATTGGTCACTTTTATATCCATACTTGTGGTCTTTGTTGAAACAGCACTTCATCCACCAAAAGCGACTGCGACATTTTTCTTGACATTGACGACCAAGAGATAGGCCGTTCGACATACTTGCCAGTGCTCCAAGCGCGCATGGTGAAAATGATTGTCCGAGTTTTGAAACATTTTTTTATTGTAAACACCAGTAATTTTCGATACCGGAGTTCTGCGACTTTTTATGGGGTCCCAAACTCATTCATATCAACTCGCGTACGCGGATTCGCTCTCGGTGTATTTATTTCGGTTCGCTAGTTCATTTACTTATTTATCCCGTCTTATTCATTCATTTATTCACTCATTCATTCATTCATTCAATTCGTTCGCTCCCTCTAAACAACTTCTGCCTTTTTGTGCGAACTCAGCGTATCTAAGTCATCAGTCCGTAACCGTGGATTACGAAATTTACGGACGCTAGGGTGCTTTGTTTTTCGGTCCATCTCTGTCAACACCCATTTGTTAGGATCACGTGACAACTCCTCGATTAAACCGTTTAATCACTTAACATTCTCTTTTCGCTTGTTTGTCCGTCGTTTATCTTGTCCAAATTGAATAGGAGCTCTAATAGTAATTATCCGATTGCAGGAAAACAATAAATTATTACTTGTACACTTAGTGTAGATCATTACCATAATCATCTTGGTGTACGATGAAGAACAATAGGATAACAACCTAATTTAATCTGATACGAGCTTAGTTTATTGGGCGTGTGCTGCTGTTGCTAGGTCTGACTGGCGTGAAATACACGGTGTACGCACACACGCACACACGCACACACACACACACACACACACACACGCACGGCCAATGTATTTTCCCATCTGTGAGACGGGGAAGCGCGGCCAAAGTACCGTTTACGTCTGTTTGCTTGCGTGACGGTTAGATGAACGAACAAATGAAATTGGATGAGTCTGGATGTGCACAGTAAAGGTGTTCATAAATGATATGAGTGCTGTTTTTTTGAACAAAAAGAGTCCTATTTTTTCAACTTGGCGGTTTTTGTCACAGTTGTGTTTTCCTAAACGCAACAAAAGGGATCACACTCCGACGAGCGAGCGAGTGTGTGTGTGTTTGTGTGTGCTCGCGTTTGTATTTGTGTGAGAGGGAGAGGGAGTATGTCCCCAAACTGTTTAATCCTTTTTTTGATGTTCATTTTTTGTCTGCCTAGCTAATGGCAAATCGTTTGATGCTTATCAACCATAAATAGGAACACCAGTATTCCTATCTACGAACGCAATTGGCTGTACCAACTGTGGGCCCACACGGTCTCTATCGATAGGGTTTTACATATCACATATGTAACAAATCGGGTAAGACCAGGAACACAACTGAAGTGAAATGTACTCTTTTGCCGGTTTGTTACTTGATCGTAATGAGCAGAAAAATACTTAAACACTCCCAACAATTAGTATTTGTAAGACTAATTCAAGTTTGAGGCTATTGTAATTGCACATCTTATCTGTGTTCAGAGTTACACTTCGTGCGCATGGGAAAAATTGATCCACTCAGTCGCCTTAGTTATATTTAAAACAGTAATACTCTACTTCCTCTATGTATTATACGACAATGTGAATTCCTGGATGGGGAACCGTGGCTCATCAGTGTCTACCGAACGGGGAAGTCATCAGCGGTGGTGGGACTCGAACCCGAGACGTCAAGATTCGAATCCCACGATCGTAATAACCGTTTGACATCCGCATTCGTCCAGCTCGTCACCACACCAAACCTATAAAAACAATAGGATTTTCCGTCCTAGGTACTAGGGTCACGGATACCGTTTATTCTTGTTAGTTCAGTGGGCTCTTGTTGTCACGGCACTGACGCATAAACATAAAATGAAAACAGTTTTCCAAATAATAGGGGTCGCACGGATAATCGTAAGGTGTGATGATGATGGTGATTTTATTTATTAATGATTAAAACCTCATCTCCGTGCCCTTTCAAGTGGTAAGAGGGTGAATAATGTCATTTCATCCACTTCGAACCTACTTATTATACTGAATCAGCTCATTTGTTGCGCGGACCTACAGAGCAAAAGTCGACGGCAAACCACCGTGGCTGTAGATTGTTCATTGCCGGATTACTTTCAACACTTTCCAAATGAACTAAAGCTATCACTGGATATGCAAAAAACTCGTATAGCATCAGTTATGAACATAAGTTCGTTTTTGTGTCAACTGGTGAATTTACACACGGCAACAGATGAGCAGATGTTAATTCACGGCTCTGAACCAAAGAAGCGGTAGGGAAAAGTTAAAATAGCCCATGTGTGGTTATCAAAATCAATCATTACTTTTATCTGCCGGTCAATATTGTCGCTGTTATTATCATCATCACTTGCATCACCATCATCATTGTAACGTTTATTACACACTGCTTATCTTGATCTGCGTTCATATTTAAATTCCCCGCCTACCAATCTTAATTAAGAGTAAAACAAAGTCAAGTAGTGAAGCCGCGAAATCAAAACTCGAGGCGACGACGAAGGCCAAACCAGTCACTACAAAATCCAAAGAAGATTCAGGGAAGGCACAGCCAGATTCGGTGAAACTGAAAACAAATAGTGCCAAATCCAAGCCACACACACCGACCGTGAAATCTGATGCGTCCCCGTCGAAACCGAAAGCTGTTATGGGAAAAGAAGTCGACAAAGTGAAGACTGTATTTGATAAATCGAAAGCAGATACAACGAAATCCCAATCGGGTACCTCCGAGCCGTCCTACAAAGGCGGTGTTGTTCAGTCCGTAAAGGTAGCCTCGTCCAGAACGGCGCACACTTCGAAAAGTACCCAGCCCACAAAATCACAGCTGAGTCCTACCACACAAGCCTCTATAGAACCAGATCCAGATATTGATCCTTCATTGGTTTTGAGCGCTTCAACCACATCCGGATTATTTGAGAGTCGGACACGTCGTGTCAGTTACAGCGGAGCCGATTCAATGGATGAAGAGGCTCTGCGTAGTCTGATCCTAGCCACTAGCCCCAGCACACCAGGCTCGGTTGATGACGGGAGTTCATTATCGTTGGATAAAGTTCACGGACTGGGCTCACTATCAACTTCGTTACCATCTCGTATGCCAGGTGCATCACAATCCTCTTTCTCACCGAACTATCCTACTTCACCGCACCGTAATGTTCGCGCTCGTTCGTATGCCGGACTACGACTGTGTCGTGCGGCGAGGAACGTTTCCAAATGTCGTGCGATTGCCAATATCAAAGTTACCGCGGAACCGCCCAAAGCTACACGAAACATCGTGCCCGTATTGCATCTGGAAGACGAGGTGCTTAGACCATTTCCTCGTGATTCTATGGCTTCCTCTGACTGTAGTCTTTTACCCATAAATTATTCGTGCACCACTCAAATCCTGTCTCCATTTTGTACGTTGTCTCATCCGTTATCGTATTGTTCAGTGTTGTGGTACTCTTGATGAACCTCGGTTTCATTGGGCCTGCTCCTATCCGTTCGTCATTTTGCATTGAATGGGTTAGTTGATTTGACCTATGTAGTGGGTGACAAATGTATTGGTCTTTATTATCGTTGTTGTTAGAATTATAAAGTTACATAATTTTGTTCAGGCCGCTGTCCTGATTTTCACTATTTCATTATGATGCACACGCGTCGATCTGCTTGTCATTCTGTCTAACCACTATATTGCGAGCGACAGGGAGTTTGGTTTTGCAGTCTGGTTTCCAAAACGTGTTACTGTTTCCGATTTGACTAACTGTTGTTCTGTTCTGCTCCTTGTGTTTCTATCCCATTTCTCCCTTATTCCTGCCTTGACCCGCGCACACTCACGAACACACACCGGCACGGCATGCGCACGCTCGTGAACGTCACCCACCAATAGGCCAATGTGTCGAAAGCACAGGCCGAAGAAGAGCGTACTTTCTTGATTAATATTAAGGAACTGATCGCGCGTGTTCGGCACAATCCAATCGGTGCGCAGGATTTTTTCACCGAATTCGAAGTGAGTTTGTTCATTTGGTCACGTGTTTGACTGTTTGTGCGTCTTGATCTGTGCTCTGGTTGCTTTGACTGTCCGTTATGGAGGCGAGAATCTATAACCACGAATCGCTTACTGGCCAGATGACCGGATGATGCTGAATGAGCTTGTTAGACCGATCGGTACACCCATGTGCCTTTTCCACTCCGTAGCAATTTGAATTTTCTACTACGACGAACAACCAGTGGAACAGATTGCAACTGATCGTCTGCATAATCATGCGAATTGATTGTGGTACTTGTGTTGGAGCAATCTCGGTCAAAAACCAGTGACAACGAAGGTGATATCATCCAACCCGATAACGCAATCAAATTCCTGTTGGGCATTTGGCTTGAACTCAAGCCCCCGTGACGGAGACTCATCATTCCTAACAATACAAGACAATTTTACCGGCTTTTCGATGTGCTTAATTTGGGAGTGGGACCTTAACATCGTATGGTGTATCGTCCCGTTGCCGCCGCCGCTATCGTCGTCGTTGGTTGTGGTGGGGGCGACGGGGGTTAAGACGATAGAAAACTACACTATAAATTCGCTTCAAACATTTCATGTTTTCTTGTGCCCGTCTGAATAGTGATATGGGTTTGTATTTCAGTCTAACCACGGTCACGACCATATCAGATATCCGAGAACATGACCGTAAGAGTGAGCTGTCTCGTTCATTTTTCTATAGCGCAAATAGGTGACAGCGGGTTTCCGAACTTGTGGTTCCTTGATTTGCATATTTATACCTATCCATTGTGTGTGTGTATGTGTGTATGACGCGCCACATATGGAATCACGTAATCTATGATTAGATAACCCTGTCATCATTAGATATTCAGAGAAAAAGAGGCATTTAGTAAAAATTAACCATACCGCATTGCGCATTGTCCGTTATCAGTCTCGTCTGGAAGACCAACAGATAGTTCGTGTGGGTCTCATGAGTGTGGTCATCCAAGGATGACAGTACAAATCGTCACGATAGTCCCGGTAAATTTCGCTTCTTCTAATGACTGTACACGTAAATAAATGTATAGTCGAACTGAATAACAGAATTGAGGTATCGGGAAGAAGATGCACACTTTGAACTCAAATCGTTGAATCGGATGAGTGACTAAAAAGAGCAGAATGATGAAATCAACAAGTCCAAAATTGGTGTACTCAGTGGAGAAAATTGTTTATTTTTTGTCCGAGACATTTTCTTGGTCAGATGAGGTCAAGTAATAAATCAGTCGTGGTTTTGCTCCGGCAATGAGACAAGGATTTGAGTGAAAGACGTATTTAGTTCAGTGTGAAAAGCGTGATCCTTAAAATCCCATATTCGGTTATTCGTAGCGTGTGAGATCACATGAGAGCAAAACCGATGTTTCGTTGCTCTATGATCATGCAGGACTGACCATAATATGCTGCGCGACAAAAGTGCAAGACCCTCCGCCCCTCATTTTTCCGCATATTTCCGCTTCCGTATTCTCTAACGAAACTATATCTGGTCAGAACATCCGAATACACATTGCGATGAAAAATATAAAAGTTCATAACGCAATAATCCACTAAGCGCTAATTAAATCAGAATATGAGAAAAATAGGGGTGACAAAAGTATAGGATCCCCTCAGCTGAGATGTACTAGGTACCAGGTAAAATTCTATGTAACCACCATTCTGCTCGAGGACCCCGATCAATCTTCTCGGCGTATCTCTTACAAGACACGTGATTGTCCCTTGGTCAATATTCACCCACTCTCGCCCAACGACAATTAGTAATTCATCCTTTGACTGGTAAGCCATGGAATCCTTGTACACGTGGCGAGCAATTTTTCCCACACGTTCTCAATCGGATTTAGATCCGGACTGCAGACTGGCCATTGTATCTTTTTGATCCCACGGAACAACAACCAACATCTTGTAGTGTATGAACAGTGAACAGAAGTATTATCATGTAGGAATATGGCATCATCTTGTAATCTTCTGGTCAGTATCGGGAGCAAAACGTGTTCCAACATACGAATACATGCAACGGAATCTTGTACGCCCTCAAGTATAATTAGTTCACTTTGGTCATTAATTGAAAAGGCTCCCCAAACCATCACTGAGCACTCGTCATGGTTTCTTTGACTGAAAATTCTTCCTCATGGTATCATTGCAAGCATCGGGTCCTTCGAAATTATTTTTTCGCCACTGAAGTAGACATTTCCTTACATGTTTGTCCATGCTGCATGTGCTTCAGCCCATGATAAACGTTTTTCCTTATGCAATGGTGTGAGATGAATAAATCTTTCCACTTATTTGTGTTTCATCCACGGCACAGCCTTGAGCGTTCTTTGCAAAGCTCGTTTTGAAACACTGACTCCAATCAAGGCTTTCAAAGTCGACATGGAATATGTGTTATTGGAGGCTAGACGGATTAATCTACATTCGTCCGATTTCGCTAGTATTTTGGGACGACTCATTCGTTTTTTAGGCTCACATTGCTTGTTACATTCCAGATGCTGTCGTATGACGTTTGTTGATCTCTTACACTGTCTGGCGATTTCATGCAACCTGAGTCCCATTTCGCCCTAATGAAAGTTTGTTAGTTTCTTTCTGTGGGGCAGTGCAAAGTCAAATTTCAGTGTGCGCTCTGTAAGACGTATACGTGCGAGCAACGCGAACGAAGGGTACATCATGTGCTCCAATGCACATGAATCGCGTGATTCCCAGTTCTTATTAATTTTTCACTCACTAAATCCACAAACCGAACTACTCAGCTTGTTGCCAGGCCCAAAGGTCAGTCTGGTTCTGCGAATTTTTCATGGGACTGGACACCGGATATGGAGGTCCTATACTTTGTCACTCGTTTTTCATGTTTTCTGCCCTAATTAGCGCATACTGCATTTTGGTCTGAAATTTGGTATACCGTAGAGTATACTACATTTGGTCGTTGCGAACAAGTGTTTTAGTTGTTGAATACAGACGCTGATGTTTGCAGAATTTTCAGGAGGGAGGTTCTATGCTCCTGTTGCGCAGTGTATAAGGGGCATACTCCATAATGAAAAATGTTCTGTGCACTGCCAAGAGATTTGAAATAGAGTTCATCCAAACAAGCCTTGTAGTGAAAAGACAGACGTGGTTCGACTGCAAGTTCGTTCATCAGAGAATTGAACAGTCATACCTGTACACGAAAGTACCGTAAGCGCGTGCCTGCGCGTCAGTAGAGTCAGCTGACAACAGATCGATACGCGTACAAAGCAAACGTTCGCGGATGACGAAGCACAGATCAGAAAAATTTCCAGCTGGTAGCACTTCCGGACCGAGGACGTCCCAGTTGGTGTGAAAATCAGTACATGCTCTACAGGCTCTAATGGATCGGGTATGGTAACGATCAGGGCGGCGTCGGGGGCAGTCTACTTTAAAATTAGCTAACGGGATTCTAACATCGGACCCCAAACTTGAATGTAGGAGACTTATATTAGCCGACCACCATCACTCAGCTCCTCAGTCAACCGCTTTCTGGTATGCTTTACAAAGCCAAAGATCTGACACAATACCTCAATCACAAAACTGTTAAGCGAAGAGGAGACGTCTGTGGTGGTGGTGGTGTTGGTGTTGGTGATGCACAACGTAATTATCTGTATCAAATCATTCACATTTGCAATCTGGGTTTCAGTCACGTGAAATTTCCCATCTCTGACAAGTTTCTAATCAGCGCGATTTAGGTGGGTAACCGACTGTCTCTCGCAAATTATCGTAACACGATCAGTTTCCGCCGCCATCGATCCACCTGGGGTGTTTCGTCCTCACTCGTCATCCGTGAGATGCTGTCGACACTCACGTGACGAGAAGGACGTTTTTGAAGCGTTTCACCCTATTTGAGCACTGTGATCGACTTCGCGAAAACGTGCCCGGCAATTGATTGGCAGACTGCGAAATGACCGCCGTCTGCGTACCTGCACGCAAAACACCACACACACACACACACACACACACACACACACACACACACACACACACGGACAGGCGGGCAGGCAGGTAAACAGATAGTGTATTGGTCGATACTCAATTGTGACATTAGTTTTTCCGCTCAGTCTGTTTTTTTGGCAGATTGTTCTCATCGGAATGTGATGAGATGGTAGACCAAATACTGATAAGCCTGAATTAGTTGATCAGCTGCAATATCAATAAAGCCGGTTAATTGTTGGATGCTTTTAACGGTTGTATGTTTAGAAGAACAAATGCATTGTTTGACCTCATTCATTTATTCGTGTTTGACTTCGGGCATCCATTAGATCATCCTGCGAATACAGTTAGGTTTCTAATGGTAATTGTTCGATCTGTGCGGGTTACACAAATGGGTTCTCAACTGTCAGCCATGCGGGTTTCGAAATTAAACTCCTTTCTTCTGATACCTCAAAGGTAAACACCGTCAGAATGCTATAATCACAGACTCTGAACATCGAGGTCGTTAAAGTGAGTCACCATTAATTTAAGTCCAAATTAGTCACCTTTTATTCTACAAAGACTGTTGACACGAAAAAGAACCTGAGCAAAAACCCGTTTTCTTATAATTGTTTGTCAAACAGATGATGTGAGAATATATTCAGTCCGTCTTTGTTGTTCTGGATAGGCCTGATCTCGACTATTGTGTTCTGACCGGTCCTCACAGGGATGGAAGCATGACAATTGGGATCACGGTGACAGGGATTTTCGCCCGTATTTGGTGTTCTAGTCACTTCAAATGGTCGATTGCGCAATAGTGCCACGATCAATTTGAATTATTTAATTCAGAAACCCCATACGAACTGCATCATACCGATTTGTAATATTGGAAAGAGAGTACCCAAAACTTGCGAAGACGTTCATTTACTCAGAAGATTCATGACAATCCATTGACTACCGGTAAATAGTGAAGCACAACCCTTTTGTTCGATTGGTTCCAGTCCAGTGTATCATACATCAATCGATCTTTTCGGGTTTTTTGACTTTTGGTCGCGTTTTTTCGTATCGGAAAATAGTGCTGTTGTTTCTCTATCGTTCATTCACGGATGGTCTGCTGTCGAATTCGGGGACCTGTATCCTTTCTGTTTCATCTCATGGTGTTGCCATGTGATTTGTAGATTCTCACACAAGCTCAAATGGAACACGAGAGTCTGACCGCCTACATGATGGAGCTGTCCGAGCGTAAACGTCAAGGTTTGTTGCTTGGACTGCGGCCCGAAGAATTAGACCGAATTGAGGCCGAGTGGAGTCGCGTTAAACCGGAATTGGACGAGTGGCGTTGGCGTTTGGACGAGGCGTTACCAGGTGATTGGAAACAGATTGGTTTGTGGTTGGCTCAAACAGAACGTCGTCTGATCGCGGATGCGGAGATAGCCAATCAGTTGGGCTTAGAAAAGGCACCGGGAGCGAGGAATATGACTCCGACCGAGCGGTACGATCGATTGCAAAAGTGTCTTGAACAGCACGAAGTGAGCGCAAGTTTATGTTCCCGGGTGTCACTCGCATGTCCTGTTTTGTTATCTTAAGTCTTTTGTCTTGCTTGGACCAGGTAAACGTTGCTTGTGTTCAGACCAACCTGGCTTCAGACGTTTTGATGACCATTTATATATATATATATATATATATATATATATATATATATATATATATATATATATCAGCGAGTACTACGTGGAAAGAGTTACACATAAAACACAGTATTTTCGCTATGAAGTTGGTTTTGACCGAGTTTTACGCATGCTGAAGGGATCGAGATATGTTAAAATCGTCGGTTTGAGTGAAATTCGAACTCACAAATTTCAATTCCACCAGTGCTCTCTGTTGTAACACGCAAGGATCAGCGCTACTTCCTCGGGGATTGCTTGTGTTCGATCTGCAAAACAGATGAAAGAAAACTCCATGAGCACAAAGACTCAGTAACTGCATCAACGGGATCCTGCACTCACATCAGTCGGACATTAGAATGGCTGCTAACAGCCTGCTCACTACACTGTACCAGCTGAGCTTCAAGATCACACTGGGCCCGTCGGTAGTTTGATGATCAGATCACTGTGGTTACCCATTAAAGTCGCAATGATCAAAACTAAGTTAGCCTGAAGTTTTCGTAGAGTTCCTGGGGGGGGGGGGGTAAGCAAGTAATTGGGAAACTTAATCGTGAAAATGAGGGATTCGAGTTCAGGACCTTGACCGTTTGTCTACATCATCATCACGTCTCTGATGGCTGTTTATGGGCTTCTATATCAGGCTGGACATGAGGACAGGTATCTTTCTCTTTTGCGGATGCTGGAGTGCGTTTGATGACCGATGTTTTATTCGTGGGTGCAGGCATTGATGTCCTCCGATACCGCGGACAATTTTTAATAACAATAATATTTTGACTTAAATATGATTGTATGTATTTAAAGTGCTCAGCCTTGCACCAGAGAGACCTGAGGTGTGGACGACTGCAGATTTGTGTGACATTCACGTATAGCACACATTAAACTAGCTGCTATACAAGCACATTATGCATATATGTTGTTCCCAATTAGAATTTCGCTTGAATCTTTCGCGTTCTTTAATTCAGATCATTTTGTAACGAAGAAGACAAGACGGGCGAGGAACACCTGTATTTGAATAGTCAAACAAATTCACTCGATAAAACGTGTGCTATCGTTTGTAGAGTCCCTTTTCCAGGCCACGATGCAGCAACATCAATCCTCTGGTTGCCTGAGTATTGCTGCTCCGTTTTGGCCGGGTGCTCGCAGCTATTAGGCTAATTCTCTTGACCGTCATTCCCGTTTGGTTAGTCCGACTGATCTGGTTGATGGCCTAATCGGTAGCTACTCATCTGGGCTATCTTTCTGATTTCACTGAGTTCCATTGACGACTCCGCATGCGTCTTTTCGTTTGTTGCAGGACGCTTCTGATATATTCACCATTCCTTCTCTGGTCTGTGGTTGTCGATTGATTCGCCCGGTCGGTTTGATATTCGTCTTGTTCTATTGCCACAGCGTTTCCAGCTACAGTTTGGTTGATATTCTCCGGTCTTTGCAAACTTTCTGTTACCGGTCAGTTGACAGCCATTCACAATCGAATTCACGTCGAATGGTGAACAAGTTTTTTTAGAAATCAATAATTATCCCTTGCTCCCTTTCATACCTGAGTGCAGCCACCGTTCTGGGTGGGAATTCTTCGACTTAGGAGTTTGCAGCTTGTATGCTGTGGAACGGGTGTGCACCCCATAGCCCTAAGAACGCACCGCACTCTGAGAGGTAACCGTCAACCTGACCCTGAGGTTGAGAGTGGAGAATTCCGTAAGGTCACTATGGGTCAGGCGTGTTAACGAACCGGGCGACATCTGTTTACTGTCTACCACCAAAGTGAGTGGCGGTGTCAGAGGGATAAGCACTCATACCGGTCGATGAGCACTGGCTTCATTACTTTTGCCTTAACATTATTAGTCTCTAAGATGTACGCACTTGAAATCGCTATTAAGTAAACTGCCAAAAGTCACACAGAAATCGTATTTCTCCGGTTGCCGATAAATCTACGCCAAATCTTGAATGCCTTCTCTTTTCACCGTAGGAATCGTTCAAAGAATGGGAGAAAATGAAAGAGCAATTCGATGTCCTCAAAGCTAAGAACAAAGAACTGAATCGAATTGCTGAGGAGGCACGTGGGAAACCAGACGTATTGACTAAACTTGACGTGCATTTACCCGAACCAGTAGTATATGCGTTGGAGAATAGGTTGCTAAATGTGAACCTAGATTCACCAGTGGCCAAACGCCGAATTGAGAGACTCACACTGCGTTGGAAATTGGCACATCAGTTGGACGAGTTACGTACGCACTTGACCGATTGGCAATCAGTACGATGCAAACAACCGGGAGATGTAAAAAACCAAATGAAGACTATCAAAGTAGGTTCTGCGTTGTCATTATCATTATTATTATTATTATTATTATTATTATTATTATTATTATTATTATTATTATTATTATTATTATTATTATTATTATTATTATTATTATTATTAATATTATTATTATTATTATTATTATTATTATTATTACTCCCTCGGAGGTGAAGAGTTCGGTTGATTTAACCGAATAATAAGTAGTCTGATATAACGCAGATTGGTCATCTCTTTTCACTATATTTAATCTGACTTGTCATACAATACCAACGTTCAAATCACCATCAAAAATCATGCAGCCGGTTCACCTGGCCGGTTACGAATCATCAGCTGCAGCAGACATCAACCGAGTTCTCACTGGGACTCGAACCCGCGTGGGGGCATTGTGTTGTTATTGTATCAAAGTCGGTAACGGAAGCGCGCCATATCACGTAGTGTTGATATTAAACAGACCGTGGATAGCCAACCCAGATAATCTGGTGCTAATGAGCGTGGCTCTTTCATGTGCCTCGAGTCCGTAGGAGATTGGTGGGTGTGTACTCCATTATTGATTCCTAAGGAAGATGAAACGGTTGTACTGTTATGCTTCCATGGTTTTTAAAGATGAGTTGAGCGTTGATGCTGCATGATGAATCATATCATATAATCATATGTCCTACTGTTTACTGTTTAATCTCTCTGTTTTTTCTTGTGATTTGATTGATCATTTAATTTAGTGCAGGAGAGGATTCCCCACTGATATCGGCAGACAAATAAAGTGTTTATTATATTTAAATTCTGATTTCCTGTCATCGATTTTTACTCGTTTCACTGAACCACCGTCCTCCACAATCTAGGACTATTTGGCCAGCCTAGGCTTACCAGGTCGGATAGAAGCTTCTCTGGAAGAGCTCATCGTGCTAGCTGCTAACCGGGACGATATTGCAACCGGGGTACTTGAACGCCGGAAAGAGTTGGAAGAACGTTTCGCCAGGTCTAGTGATGCACAAAAATTATTTCAGTCCTACTTATCCCAAGGCGTGTCTGTCTCAACCGGTGGTGGGGCGTACATGTTGATTGACAGTGCTGAGACGGAAAGAAACGAAGCCAACATGTTCATTGCGTCAATCAAATCTCGCTGGACCGATGCTTGGAATGATGTCACAGATTTGCAGCATCACTTGGAAGAGTTACAAGTGAAGTGGGAGACATATGAAACAGTAAGCTCACGTTTTAATCAATTCAAAAAAGTGATATTTTCCCATGCATTTGTAGTCAATTTCGTGTTCACGCTTTCGCTTGAAATTAAATAATGACTTACCACGGTTTGTTCTGTTCAGTCCCCATCGAGGATATACTTAATCATCATCGTTTTCTCTGTTTTATCATTTAGGAAAAAGCCGCTCTGAAAGAGTGGATAGAGAATGCGAAACGCATATTAATGGACGAGAATTCCACGGTCGAGGACAAGAACAAGTTGTACGCAGAATTATCGCAGTGGCGAGCTCGTATTTCCGCACTGAACGATTTGGGACACGATTTGATGGGCGAATGCGATATTAACACTGCTTCCGCGTTGGACCGGGAGTTGAGTGATGTGAATCAAGTGTGGACGCATTTGAGCAATGAGGTCAGTCCAGATAAGCGGATTCTCCTCAGTGTATTGTCACTGTGTTAGGAAGAAGAAAAAATCTGCATGTACTCTATCTATCAAAACGACTTTGAATGTTAGTTCTTTCCTTACATACTTGATACCATTTGTGAACACTTACGGCTTGCAGTTTGCAAAACGTTCACATGGTTATCTATCGAATGCCTTGCGTTCATAGTGTCCCTTTTCATCTTCGTTTCATATCTTAGCTGAATATATGCGTCCATTGATGCACTAAAATCTGTCAAATGTAGCACCCTCAGAAGGTAACAGTTTGCCAAAAGCTCCCAAAATTTTGGGAACCCAGTCACAAACCTGTGATCTCCATTGGTTTCCAACCTTAAAAAGCAGCACCCTCAAAAATTCGCAGTCTGTAGAGTCGCTTCAACTAGCCTCATTGAATCACTGAGAATGGGTCTCCATAAAGTAGAACCCGATTGGCAAAGGCTGTTAATACACGTGATTGAGCAAAACAAGTCATCTGTTGCACCAAACAACTTGAAGCAACTCGAAAATGTTCGAAAAATACCTAGAAACAGGTGAAGGGATAAGAAAGTTGTGGTTTTTCGATATCGTTATTAGGAGCATCAGGATTTTGCTACTCATAATTTGTTAGTAGCCACAAAATACCTCAACTTTGAAATGAAGCAGTTCTTTCAGAAGCAGCACTTTTCCTCGTACCCGAGGGGTGCGACATTTCACAGACTTGATTGTGTTCGGTTAGTCACAAGTGGTTTTTGGTAATCATGAATCCAGTAAATCACTCTCATGTTTGGTTGTTTTCTAGCACGTAACACGACAGTAGTGTGCCCGTGTGTTCTTGAGCAATTGTCCGTGTATGAATCTGCGTTAGTAAAGTGACCGATTGACTAACTGGTTGAATGAGTGAATGAAACACATACACACACACACTCAGAACGACAGGAGTTTGAAAAAAAACTCATAGACTACTGGACTATCACTCAACTCAACTGATTTGATCATACATCAGAATGCGTTCGAAGCTGTTGGTAAGAAAGTCTGATCTCACGTGCGTACCGAGTTAGACAGGTTTGGTCTGGTCCATTTCAATCCACGTAGCTCACGTTACCGTGGACAAGTTATTGAGCACTGGTGGACGCATAAACACTGATTGGAATTCAAAACCTCGAACGTACGCAAGATAAAAAGATAGACGGAATGAACGCTTGTTGACTTTTTTGCCAATCGATCACAGGCATGCGAGTGCAGGAGAACGCAGATGAATTGAACCATATCACTGTGTTGTGTATTGTTGTACATTGTACGGGATGACTCAGAGTGAACAGGCGCACGCATCCCACCCGAAATTGTAGTCATTGTCTCAGTGGAGAAAAATGAATAGATTGTACACAGCCAGTTGGGAGGAATTTCGTTGCGACTCATCCTGCTTGTGTGTACGAGGGTTAAGTTCAAAACAACGGAGTTTCTGTGTGAAGTAACCCATAAACGAATAAGTCAAAAAGTTGACCAGAAATTGGACATGTCTGTTTTGCAAGCGTCTGAATGAAGTCCACGCTGTCTTGTGAGTGAGACGTTTTAATGGGTTCGAGTGGCAGGACCAGTAATCAAAGATACACAATGAAAATCCCTTAAATCTTCCTTTGGGAGACCAACAACAAGAATAACAACACTGGTCTGGGAGAAGTAGAATAAAATATTAACGCATTGGGAGGTGAAAGTAATGACAGCTTGATTAATTCAGAACTGTCCTTGAAGGGATGATTATCTCTATTAATCGACACAAGACAGAATATGGGAGTGCCGATGAAAGTTGGTGTTGATGGTAACTCCAGATTACTTGAAGAAATTTATTTTGGATAGACGACCCGTTTTGATCGTTATTTAATCGGAAGGCAGGGCGGGTCTTCAGAGACTGGGGTACATTCCGCACATTTAGACGGGTTTGCGGTTAGATCAAATATGAAGGAAAAACGTTGGAAGCCGGATACATTGTCAAAAATCATCTTATATCGCGAGGGTTAAATCATCCTAACATAATACATAATCGAAAAAGGGAAGTCTGATAGTTCGGGTGATGAATCGTTTACACATTTGGAGATTCACGAGAGAGAGTAGTACCTCAAATAATACTGAAATTTTGAAATTTGCTACATATTGGTGTACGCCTAATTTTTCCTAGGAGAGGGATTACTTATCTAGGCCAGTAATTGCTAAGGACCATCAAACGTTTGTAGTCTGTTACGAAGAACCGAAGTCGTAATGTAATCAAAGGTTGAACGTCTGTTAAGGCAAATATATTGAACATGTCGAAATTGATGGCGATTACTTCGGACGTATGTATTGCACTGAATATCTGCGTAAATGACACTTATGAGAAAATGTTCGGCTTCTTAGGATGACGTAATAGCAGGATTTAGTCTGTGGAAGACAGGAAGTCCCATCATTTGAAGATCAGAGGGCATAGGAGCTGCCGGTCGAATGCATTTTGACAGGTTATCGAAAAGGCCGATTTTTGAATGGACCTTCAGTTGTCAATGAGGTGCGTCATTGTCCCTGTTTGTTATTCTGAGGCAGTCATCAGGTCGAACTCTGTCACACAAATCCGAGCGGTCTATTCGGCCGTCGGTTGCCCGATCGGCAGCAGGTTTACGGCTCATTCAAAACTCGTCTTCAACTCCACATTGGTCTAACGATCGTTCTTTTATCTGATTTCTAATTTGCCTACTAGATATTACTACAGTAGTAAGCTACTCGTTTTGTTTTTTATCTGCTGACTTCTCCACCGTGTTCGTTCTGCCATCTTCCCGGTCCGATGCTCACCTGTCTGTGAAAGCCGTACTGCTTTCATAAAAGGCATTTATCTTTGCCTACATCGATTTCAATTTGATTATTCAGGTGGGTTGCGTGGTCATAGGCTGAGGTGCCGTTGTGAATGACTTGGATTAACTTGTGGTTCATCGTGCGGTATCGACGGTCAACTCACCATAAAAAACCATGGATTCATCAGTGGAGGCTCGATGGATGTGCACTGCAACTTGTGTTTCCTGACAAGGATGGAACAGATGTACAGTCAGTGCTTCCATGGTTTTCATTATTGAATCGAGTGTTGATACTGCATGATGAATCATATTATGCAAACCTATTATCCTGCTACTCGTATGCATTGGATTAATTCCCGCATCTGACTCAGTTTAATTTGCTGATGGTGTATTATCTAATATGAGACCCGTTCGCGAAAATTCACTACCTATTTTTAGTACAATTGACTATTTTGTTCACTTATGTCTTCGCTTATAACTCGTAAAAATCTAAGTCCTACTCACCACCTCTCGGATTAATAGTCTATCGCAAACAAAAATGTCTTTTTAAAAACATTTGATCAGTTTACCATGTGTCCGCAGATCTGACGTACTAATTTGTTTATTCTAACCAGGTGGTTCGTTCCGCGGAGTTGAATCATGCGGAACAATTGAAAAATCAACATGCGGACGCTCTACACCGTCTCAACGAATTTTTGCGATCAACCGAACGACTACTGAATCAAGATTTTGTCCTACCCGAGACGACTGATGTCAATGAAGCAAACGCGGCCACAGCGGCTTACAGAAAGCAATTGGAGGATGCCCGAGCGGCACTGATTGAAAAAGCCCAAGCAGATTATTTGGTGAGTCTCGGTGTTCGCACCTTCAAGCGGCATCACAATGCACCATCATGATCATCATCATCGGTGAATCATTACACATTGCAGAATTCACCCTCCCTCCTCACAACGCATTCATCATGACTGTCTGTACACTGTGCTGCACGATATTGGCAAGCCTCATAATGATCACTCTAATCACGTGAAACTAAATACCTTACGCTAAGCCGACGACGCTGATCGCTTACAGATCATTGGCTTCACTCCGTTCCTTACTGTCCTCTTTTTTCCGTTTCCCACATGTTAAGGTTATGTGATATTCAGTGAGTCAGTGATTGTTTTGTAATACACCGATGAGTCAGATGTATTCTTTAATCCACTACAGGAAGCACTTCGTGCTGCTGAGGAACTCATGGAAGCTGCACGTTCCGGACAGGCGGACATGGCCGAAGCTGAGGCAATGATGGCGGCGGTTCGTGCAGCCGGTGAAAGGCTGGACAAGTTAACCAATACGGATGTGCCGAGTCGATTGGACGAGGTGCATGCGGCCACTCAGAAGGCAGTCGATTTGGCTCTGCGGTTGGCTCCAATCAATAGTTTCATACAGAATACGGAACAGTCAGAGGATTTTGGAAAACTTTCCACGGGCGAGTTAAATTTGGATCTTAGTGGTTTGTCCACTGACGATGCGATATCCAAATTGAGAGTGAGTGCACGCTAAAGTTTGAGTTCATCCAACTTGTACTGCTATTACTATTATTATCATCATTAGATTGTTTGTGTGATTTCCGTACCGAACTAGTTGAGTTACGCGAAGATGTCACATCGAATTCAGTTGAATCCAAAGATGGACTCCTAAAACGAGAAGCTACTATTAAAGTTAACATGAGTGCCAATCAGAAGTACGGCCCCTAACGGTTATCGGTGATGAGATCAGACAAAAGGATAGAGTTAATCATTCAACAATGGTTCAGGTTCAAGATGCGTGGTACCAAGGGTGAATGAGACAATATGGGAATGGAAGTTCACGTTGATGCGATATGATAAACACCCACCGAGTCGTCCGGTAGCGAATCAAATGGGAATTAAGGGGATTTTTTCCGTCCGGAAGCGTTCAATAAGTGGATGAGAAGCGTGAAGAGAGGGGTAACGGTCCAAAGGGGATCTTCTTTCACGCGTCCAACGAATGCTGACTTATTGTTACTACTCTGTTTTGATCAAAAAAGGCTCCACGAGCGTAAGTGAACAGTAATATTCGGCTTCGCACTAAAGAGCTAATTTCAACACAGTGTTCCATTGCGATATACAGAATGGAAATGTTTTTTTGTTTGTCAGTATCCTGTTAGTAGGTTTTGGATCATCCATTATGTGGTCCAACTAACCGATCAACCAGTAGACCAAGCACTGTCTTCTTTATACTGACAATTTCGGGCTAATCCGGAAGTGGAATATTTATATATAAATATAAATACTAAATATAAATATTATTTAATGACAAATCCGTTTCCGTTGCATTCGTGTGGGCGCATTTACCATCAGGTTCATCAATCCTTTGTGTCAGTTCCACCATCGCGTTGATCTTCGGCCACGGGAGCTGTAGTGTCTTGACAAACTGTTTTTACGAGCACAGGATTGGCCTGTGTAACCTGGTTGCAATCGCCTCGGCGGTAGAGAGGATTCGTTGTCTGACCCCTTGAGAGCGGTTTGCCGATACACGGTAGTTAACACCAAATGGCCCATCTCGCGTTAGTGTGTGGCCCGTATCGATTGCATGGGCCAGTATTGCGCTGGTTACTGTCTCATTGATCCCTTTGGTAAACCATGTAGGACATTGTTCTTGGACTCGATCGGACAGGCGTCTGGCTGTTCTTCCGACGTACTTCGCTCTGCATGATCAAGAGTAGGAATATACACAGCATGAGGTAGTATAATCAGGCAGCTTGACTTTGAGTTTCAGTTGTAAGCATGGTTTAGTGTTGAACGCGATTTGCAGCTTGGCTGCGTAGAACGTATTTGTCAGCGTATTAGATAACCGACGGGCCAGTGTTTCTGCTGCCCTATCTCCTTTGAATTCTATCCGAGCAAATACGATCTTTTTTGGGACGTTAGGGTATCTTGGTCAAGTATCTGTGTTCATGTGTTGTTCGAGAAAGTTATCTGGGTATCCATTTTCTCTGAGTGAGTTGCTGATAGATTCCAAAGCTTTCGTAAGTTGACCCTTGGAGCATATTTGATGCGCTCTGTAGGTCAAGCAACGTACTAAGTTTCGTTTATGCTGCATAGGAACAAAGCTTTCGAAATGAATGTACTGCCCTACCCACGTTGGTTTATGATAAATACAGTTTGTCAAGACACTGCAGCTCCCGTAGCCGAAGATCAACGCGATGGTGGAACTGACACAAAAGATTGGTGAACCCGGTGGTTACTTCGCCCACACAAATGCAACGACCCGGATTTCACATTCAGTTTTGTGCTTTTACGTTAATACTCTGGATCACATTTTTTGATAACGCTAAGACTTCGCAAAAATATTATAAATAAATATCGAATGGAACTATTAAATATTAAGTGGAAAACCCACTTGCATTTTTCACATCGAAAAGCTGGACGCCGCGAGCCAGTGACCCTCCGCATACCGGGCAGATGCTCTACCAGCTGAGCTAACGCGGTCCGGGCAGTCCGGTGTGAATAACGCTAGTGAATAATCGATAAGGCGCGAACCACTATTCTAATGATACACAGTATTTGTGAATATATTTCAATGTCCGATGGACCATGTTCATCCGTGTGCTGTTCGTCCCATTGAGAAGCGACCGACGAGGCTAGCCCAATGATTAAGATCAGTACATTTGCTGTGTATCATTAGAATAGTGGTTCGCGCATCATCGACCATTCACTTGCGTTACTCAAACCCGACTGTCCGTACGGCAATAGCTCAGCTGGTTGAGCATCTGCCGAGTGTGCGGAGCGTCGCCAGTTCGGTCCCGGCTTGCGGGGTCCGATTTTTCAATGTGAAAATGCGAGTGGATTTTCCATTACATACGATTCAGGCTCCTCGCGCCAACAATACATTCTCTGAATATTAAATATGTATATAAATATGCAGAAATATCACCATGGTTCTCAAGGGGTCGAGTTTCCGAAAGCAGAAGGCATTGAAAAAGGTGAAAGATCAGGTTACTATGCTCAGAAGTTCGCGTTGAAAGGGCCGAAGGTCAAATTTCTATAATTAGCAGTTTGTTAGATTCAAGGTCATCCTGAGAGGCCAAGGTCAAACCTAGAGCAAGATATATATATATATATATATATATATATATATATATATATATATATATATATATATATATATATATATATATATATATATATATACAAATGAGTATGGGGATCGCCACCTGCGCTTTGACGATGCCATCTCGACTGGTGATGGGACGTTTGCGACCTGAACGACAAGCTCAGCGATCAGAAGCCGTCGAAAAACAACCAACACCAGTCTTCGAAGGTATTTACAGTATTTTTGTTCATTAAATTTGTCTGAGTTTGAAAACTTATCTTTTGTCTAATACACCCCTAAATTAATCCATTCAGAATCATTTCACTGCCATTGAACAACACGAGAAATCGTTAACTGAGGCGGAACAACGTCTGAAAGACTTGAAAGCAGCCGGCTTGAAACACGTGGATGTTAGTCAGTTGGAACTGGCCACAGCTGAAGCCCGAAGGAAGTTCGAGGTAACTGGAAATTTTGTTTCTCTTTCGCCCTCTTCTGACTGTTTGGTACCAATCGAAAGTGAAGTCATTCCCGTAGTGTATTAGTCACCAAACACCGCAATCGAGAAGCCATGCGTGATCATTAATTCGGCTAGTTGTCACTGACTGTGTTTGATCAGTGCTACATGCGATATTCTGACCCGTACATCTAACCCGATGTTCTTCGAAGTTCAAGGAAGAGGAATGGTACGACCAAGTTGTTCGGGCCAATTCCAGCACAACACTTGAGCAGGCCGTAGTACGAGTATCACGCGGAGCTAACCAATTAACTTCCTCTCTAGATTCTGCTCTTCTAAGATAAGCATTGAATAGCTAAATGTAGATGTAGTCTTTCTTTTTGAAAATGTTCCTGTACATAGTTGACGTGCGCTTGATGCTCTTTGGGACGGTGGAGATCCTCTTCGTATCCCCCTCGCTCTAAATTTCATTTTTAACCCATTCGAGGAGTCATTCAGTTACTTTAAAAATGTCAGTAAATATTCGGGAATTCTGAGTATGTTGTGTGTGCGTGCGCGTGCACGTGCGCGTGTGCGTGTGCGTGTGTGTGTGTGCGTGCGCGTGCGCGTGCGCGTGTGTGTGTGTGCGTGTGCGTGTGCGTGTGCGTGTGCGTGTGCGTGTGCGTGTGCGTGTTGCCCGCCCAGTCGTTTGCCACAGCCATCTGCACGTGCGGTGGCAGTAAGGTAAGGGTTATTGATTTGCGCAAGGATGGAGTTCCGCCGAAGAGGATTAGATCCCAATTCGGTGTAGGATGTACGTTAACATGATTGTGAACAATGAGACCGGCATAAAAACTAGTTGGGATAAAGCGAAAAATATTGCATTCACGTGTCGGTTGTTTCAGCGCTGTTGACAGCATTGTGTGAAAGTAGTTCCGCACTGCTCGTCGGAATCACTTGCCGGTAACAGGTGTGTTGCTACAAGAGTAAGCAATGGAGACGATTCGTAACATGGAACAATTATTTTCACGCGAGCAGTGACTGGTTTTACAAATTCCAACAACGCCATAATATAAGCGCAAGACTACTGAATGGTCGAGTCTCAGGAATTTCAAGTGCGGAGCTATCAAATTGACCGGAATATGTTTCTACGTTTTGCAAAGATTAAGAATCGAGAACATTTTCAACTGTGATTAGATTGGTCTTTATCATGCAGCCTCTATGACGCACAGCTTGGCTGGGAAAAGTGATTCACGAAGCGGCATTCGGAAATACAGGGAATGAAACAACAAAGTTATAATCAGATTCCTTTCTGATGAAATAAATTGAAACATAAAGTTTCTTTGATGTCTTATTTTGAACGCGATACTACTATTGGTCCCACTTGAACCTTTCAGAAGTTTGTTGGGTGCTGACAAGTTGGCTTCTGAAACTCCCTCCCAAGAGCGAGCACTCCCGAGGAGCGAACAAATTTGGTCGGTCCCGACGATGTTCGATCTAGGGAGGAGCACTGTAGTTGACAGTGGAGACTCACATTGAGGGTAGTTCATTCTGTGAGAATGCATAGATTCCTTTGACGACCATTATTTTCCCATAGAGTCATTCGTGTCAACACAACAGCTGTGTGTGTTTCTTCCCGCGATGGGTGCATAATTCCACGATAATACAATCATACAAAGGCTTTCCATAGCTGTTAGTCTTTTCTCAGATACACTGGTTAGTTGGGCGTTGAAACTGCATGGTGAATCTTATTGTGCAAATATAATCTCCTACTACTCATGTACAAATGGGAGCCAAGCTCTGCGGGTTGTTTATGACGGAATGCTTTAGTTGTGCAAATGCCCCTGCAGAGAAGTCATTCATCACGTGAGTCGATCGCTGTGCGGGAAACGGGTGGTTATTGTTCGAACCCAATGACGGGAGGGTGCTATGTCATGTATTGTGTGTGTGTGTTTGTGTGTGTTTGTTCAACAAACCGTTGAGACCCAACCCGGATAACCCGGTGGTTAGGTGTTCCACTCACAATTGTTTACCCCGGGTTCGAGTCCCCGTGGGGGCTCGGTGGATGTACTCTGCTGATGATTACTAGCAACGGTGAAACAGGTGTACAGTGCTTCCATGGCTTTCAACGGTGAGCTGAGCGTAAACACTGCATCATGAATCGTGTTAGGCAAATCTAATCGCTCAATAGTCATTGATACAATGAATGATTTCATTCTTATTAGTTTATTGACTTATTTATTGTCGCGAACTGTTATTTTCGCACATGGAATTTAACTGACGACCTCTCCGTCTTCAACCGGACAATTGAGCTGCGTGCAAAGTCCCGGACCAAAAGCTGTGAAGACCCAGATCGTATTGATATTCGGTTACCACATTTGTCCGAAGGACTTCCCAAACGAAGGTGCGTCTTTCGATGAAATAATAGTAAATCGAATTGTACAACGTATTAGGGGGAAACAAAGCGGTGCGTGGCTGTTTTCAAAGCGTTCTCCGGCAGTTGAAAGAGGCGCCGTCAAACAAAGGAGGCTTACGGTCGTCAAGGCGTGTACAGTCTGCCCAATGAGTCCAGCGACAGTTCATTTGAGTCGAATTCCACTTTTTACTTATGAAAGTGTGAATTCATGCGACCAAAGAGGAAATACCAAATAAGACTGGAGGTTAGGGTTGTGGACGACAATATCAGTGTTTTGTACAATTATTGGTGAAAGTCGAACGCAATGAATTGTGCACTTCTGAACCAATTGAACGAAAGTGATAGACGTGTACAAACATCACAAGCCACCAGCACGGTATGGGCATTTCGGCACACCTGTATATCGATATGGAAGGCGTTCGTAGCAGCTAAATGATGGTGTTACTTATCCACCGATCACGGGTACACTCCGTCGTTTTTTCTAATCCATGGTGGTCATCTGAATTCTTGGTGTTGGCAATTGTGTCAATAGTTAAACCCGGAATTCAACCCATATGAATTGTTATCGAGCTCATCGGTCTGACCGCAAAACGCTGTGTTCGGCTGTGCCCACAATGCCAGTGAACCTGATCACACGGTCAGACAAATGGGTCCAAGGTTAACACGTGAAGCACGTGAAAAGGGCAGCGTGATGACAGATAAATTGCACATGGGAACCAGTTAGACGAACAAAAGTGGGTGCAAAATGAAATGGGATACAGAACAGATCCGTGATCCTTGAACAAGTTGTGTGTGTGTGTGTGTGGTGTGTGTGTGTGTGTGGTGTGGTGGTGTGTGTGTGTGTGTGTGTGTGTGTGTGTGGTGTGTGTGTGTGTGTGTGTCAACAAGTGTTCCACAAGTCAGCCAAGTGACAACGACGTTCCGGGTCAGACCGAAAGTACAGTGATGGGGAGGTCAAATAAACAACGCCGATGAGGATGCATCATCCATATGCACCATAGATCAGAGGAAATCAGGGTAAGATCCCAATGAACAGATACAATAAATGCTGACTTAAATTCTTCGCGTCGACGAGGGTGCATTCATCTGAAACATAGGCGCAGGGCTCTAGACCTACGGGGAATGCTTGCTGAAGAACGAGTTTAATGGTTGTACAGATTAAACTCAACTGGACTGTTCTTCAATCACGAATCTGACAGTTCTCATCAGCGCCTACTTCCCCCTTTGATTGAATCTTTCAATAGAATGATGAACTTTGACAAGTTATTCCAAAATGAAACCAGATAGTCATCGTATGAAACCCACGTTAAAACTGCCCGCAGAAATGTTTATTAAGAACGTGTAGAATGTGTATCCCGAATACGTGGACTGTACCAAAACTGTGCTTGAAGTGCCTGTGCCGAATAATGTGGTGCATTTTTTTAATAGTATAATGAAAGCCGAACTCCTTATCAATTCCTTTAAGGCTGTTTTACTGACTGACAGTATGACGTTTCACTTGATATGAACTTTCCAACTGGTTAAAGTAACTGAAAGCTCTCTCATCGTTACTCAGCTTTGTTCCATCGTTACTCAGCCATGCACGGTAATTATGAACCTCATCTCGTCGTTTCTCCATTGTGTCGGACTATTCTCAACCGTCAGGCGCATCCGGCTTGAATTGAACTGCTGCTGAATTGATTTCCCATAAAACTGGAACAATTTGATCCCATAATGAATTTGAACAAACAAGACAGGAGACGAATGCAGCGCGAGGAATTCCTTTCCTACATCTTTCAAAAACCACTTATGAACCGAGCGGCCTCATGCAAGCAAGAGTGATTGTTCCGTGGTGCTCCGATGCATTCTTCTTATGTGGTCAATTGCGAGAGATCAGTTTAGCACATTTCAAGTCGAATTTACCAATTGACCTAGGAGAGTAGTACGGCGCGGCTGAAAGGTAGTGCCACGAAGTTGATAATGATTATACATGACTGAGTTACGAATGTTTGGTCTGTTTTAAAATGCCTGAATTTTTTCACTTACAAACGCGCTTCCTCTCCCTCTCTCCCCTCACACACACATACATACATACATACAGATTCTGCGCGCCACGGCTCAACGTTACGAGGAGGCTTTGGAAAAACGACGCATTGTCGAGAACACATTCAACGCATCTGTTAGCGAACTGCAAGTTTGGCTGGACGATGCGGAACGCCTGATGCAAATGAAAACCGAGGCGATTGAAAAACATCAACAACAAGCAGTCAGCAGTGAATGGCTCAAAGATCAGTTGGAGGAGCACAAACAATTTTTCGGGAAACTTCAAGAAGTTGTTCAAACTTCATTGATGACTGTGAATCAATCGTATGATGAGTTGGTCAGTTTGTATGACAATGAAAATCTGGATTTTGGTGTATCCACCGAGATGGCCGAATCGAACGTTGTTCCGCCAAGTGATATCACGGATAATGTGGTGGTAGAAGCGTCTACGAAAGTGAAAATGTTACGAAATCGATACGAGGTGAGTTCCACTTTTATAATCTGTATTCTGATTAGGTAGTTTGGTTTTATATCTATTTACTCACTCAGTATTCGTTGTACGCCCCGGTCTACAACCCGCATAGAGACTGTTACTGAGAAATAAATACAAATGAGCACCAAATACGCAAATAAACGTTTTCAAATGCATCGGCCATAAGGGCGATTACCAATACTTGTGTCGAACCGCGCCGTACATCGATGTACGACTTGAAGAACATCTGGAAACTTAAGCGGGGAGTTGAATGGTAGCACAGAGATAGAGAAACCATGAGTTAAGTATGTGTTATAGAACGAAATAAAGAGGCAGAAAGTGTATGAAACAAGACACAGTGAATTGATCCACGATACGTTGTGCAAACCAGTGGTCAACGAGGTTACTTTAATAACATCGCCACGCAACACGTTCATGTGTGACTCGGGCGAGAAAGATTAGTGGATCACACTCAGGACACTCAGGAGGCCCAAAGCCTCAATGGCTCTGTGGTGTGATCATTACCTAGACTTCTAAACATTGATTATGGAGGGAGATGATGTCCCTCTGAACGGCCATGCTCGTACTTTTGGCTGCTTAGTTGCAAATTTTTCTTCATTCGTATCCATATAGGATATCTTGTCCAGGGCACCCCAACAAGAAGTTGAACTACGGTACGCAATGCTCGAAGCCCAACTGCGGGATCAACTCGACCTGATGAACAACACGTTGATGGAAGAAGAATCTCGTATCGCCGCCGGGGAGGAGTTGGCATCCATACTAAGTGATCACGAGGTGAGTGTCTCGTCTGGTTTCCTCCCCTCCTCCCTTCGACTTTGTTTCCCGAGAATGCTTCCTCAGTGTGACGGTGCATTTATTTTGTAGTGTGCACCGTAAGTGAGATCAATGAATCTAAAATATTTCTGTAGAATTTGGACTCATTTTGCTTGGTTTCACTGATTTAGTTCTCGTGACACAGCGTGTGCTCCATTGAGATTTCCATCGGGCGAACCAGTCACATGGGTTCCCGCTTCTTCTGCTACATCTCTACCAGCCAGCAACCTTCATGTTCCTGTTTTGTGTAGCTCACTTGTGTCGATTTTTTCCAATAAAAACCGCATGTAAGCTAATACTACTACTACTACTGCTGATAATAATAGTTATAATAGTTGTAATAACAATAATAACAATAATAATAATGTATTGTGAAAACATACCCAAATTTGACGATCCTGTTCGTGATGGTTGCATCTCCCGTGTAACTTGATGATCGGTATTCAGTCTTTTAGTAGCCATCGTCCATGGTTTAGCAACAACCGCCTAACCTTCTGCATCCAAGCCTATTACTCATGTAGCACAATGTCACATCGTGTTTGTGGGCACGGTTGTTCGGTCCCGCGTCTGTGTGCAGGTTGCGTGAACGCGTGTCCACCTCGCAACTGGCCAACCGTACTCGCCACTTTCCCAGGTGTCAGTCCTGTGTGTGCATCAATGTCTATGAGAGTTACAGTGAATGAGGGTGAAATCATCGACCTAAACGAAAGGATGAAAATACTATAGTCAAGGTAGCCATTTATAAACGGTAAACTGGACGTCCTCACGAGACCATAGGCAAACGCATACAACAAGCGTTAGCAATTAGAAACACGTTACAAAAGCAAGGCTAACGTAATTACCCGTTCTCGCTGTTTTGCACAGTTGGCGGTGTTGATGGTTGATTGTTAGTGCCTCCGCATGTCTCAGTGGTCTTTAATTGTTGGGGACGTAAATGGCACACACAGGGCTTTGTCTCACACACGTGTTTCGTATTGGATGACCCGAGTGTTTTCCATTCGCTCGATCACGCCATTGAATTTGTCTGTCAGAGCATCGCTCTTTGTAGTCAAACCAGAATACTTTGCCCGGCTGACTGTCCTTTGGACTACATCTTTCACGCACAAAACTCAGGTCAACCGATTAACCACGCACCCGGAAGCACCAAATTCTCTTTTCGCTTTTGTTAGAGCGACCTCGGGGATGCACATCCTCTGCCGCACCCGGGGTTCGAGCCTGAGCCTCCCCATCTCGAAGGTGTGTGTGTGTGTGTTACCACTGCGCCACCCCGCTCCCGTCCGGACTGACCCGAATCACAGAATTTAAGTTTGTTTAGATGTCGTTCTCTGTGACAAACAGCAAAGTATCATCAATCCCACACATTACTCGCAAGTAATTGTGAAATATACACAAATCAGAATATGCTCAACCATTCGATTATGCAGTTGTCTCTCCGTTCTGTCAGTGTAAGCGACTGCGCATCCACACTTGAATTAGCAAATGTAATCGGACTTGGAGTAGATAGGCATTGGTTATGTCGCCGATAGTATTTGCATTCGGAAGGTCAGAGAGAGAATGACTATCTTTGCGGTATAATACGACTAATGGCACGGTTGAGGAGTTCATTGAGTAAGCTTTTACTGCCA
The DNA here is from genome assembly GCA_948099385.1 of Fasciola hepatica. NCBI lineage: Eukaryota > Metazoa > Platyhelminthes > Trematoda > Plagiorchiida > Fasciolidae > Fasciola > Fasciola hepatica. The sequence continues at coordinate 6,329,897 of CANUEZ040000024.1, forward strand.
TCACCTTTTTTAAGGTGACTATAAGGCAACCGGCCAGTTATAAATGATCACATTGACTTAATAATGCATTGGTGAATATGCAACGAAAGGCTCCGGAATATATCATGCAACCCAATGATGTTGATTTCGATGTTCAAATTTGTGTCCGGAACGTTAAGTTCTCATTGGTACAAAAACTTGAAGAGATCTTTAATAAGAGGGCCAAACAGATCGACTTCGGAAAAAGGCATGATCCGAATTTCATCGGTTCCATTTGCCTCATCCGAGACAATTTGTTGAACCTTTCAAAGCCAATTCGGATGTATACTTTTTATCGTTATGATAGGTAGGTTTTTGAGGTCTTTCGTTCGAAGGTGTAGCACCAGCCTTTGTACAACCAAGTTTCATGGAGTACGGTGACATCCCGGATCGTCGGACAGTAGTCCATTTACTCCGTGATTTAATTTCAGCGTCACTTTCATGTTCATCGGATCTTGAAACAGATCATCTCAGCTAAATCCATCGAAGTTGAGTCTCAGCTACCCTTCACTGATCCGCCTGTAGAGTGGTTTACCGAACTAGGGTAACTACTTCGGACGTAGCTTCTTTAATCCGCAGTTGTAAGCTGTGAGCCAGGTAAAGACAACGAGGACACGACAGACCCCCCTAGTTTAGTCACTAACGCTTTCAGACACGTCACTAGTACGATTTTGCTTTACGAAACCGTTTGTGTGGGGAATTTGTTTGGATTGCGAGTAACTTTATTCGCGATGAAACCATTTATCAATCTTCATGTGAGATGATGATGTACAGGTGGTAACGGTGATATGAAAACCAAATTATGAAATACTGACCTGACTTAGTTCGTCAGGAGCCAGCCCAATGGTGTAAGCGCAAACAAATTGGCCTATGGATTCTAATTTGTGATCGAATTCGATGTCCCCTAAAGTCGGTATTGGTTGGGCACTGATGTTACTTCTTGGTGAGAAAGAAAGTTCGCTTTGCATTGGTTCCGAAAATTTCCGGTTTTAGGCATAGCTTATATGTTGCTTAACGAATCGTCCTGAACAGACAACATTGTATTTATAATTTGAAATGTTATGATATTCATCTCATATCGTCTTCAATCATATCAGCATTGATTACTTATCAATTGTATTTATGCTGTCTTTTCCCACCCACCCACCCACCCATCCAACTCCCCCTCCCCGCAAAAACGAACTCTCCACAAATCTGTTGTGAAACAGCGCACTTTCGGCAAATCCGGTCTGGGTAATATATGCGAACAACTGTTGAACGAGATGCGTGAATTGAGCGAACAAATGTCCTTGTTGGACTCCGAGGCCCCAAATCGGCTCGCTTTGCGCACGGATCGATTGCAAAAAGATTTCAATCGACTGACCGACCATGTGGGTCAGTTAGCGGTCAAACTACGCAATCTACCCACTCAGTGGGCTGATTTTGATGAGAAGTGAGCACCGGGAATCCGGAGATTTTATTTTCGCGCGTAATTTTTCAATGAATCATATCGTTCTAATCTGTACGCAGTACAGTATTAGCCAGATCTTGTTAAACTGTACGGCGGGTTATATTAGTCCTCGGGCCGCTGTCCACCGGTGCAATTGAGTCTTGACCACTCTAGGTTTTGTTCTGTGATTTTTGAAACGCAGAGTGGAACAGTCGACTTTTTTGTTCACGAAGTTGTCCATTTCCGCCGATGAGTAGTTTGCAAATCTTAATTTCTCAAACTCACCATTTCCATTGTGATCTTATTCACATCCCCATGACAAGCTTCTGCAGGTTTTCCTATCGTTTAGTAACCATTGACGGTAATTTGATGAACATGGTCTGGAGTACAGTCTCAAAACCTTTCCGACACACCCATACCATACAAGAACACATCATGTGTGAATTTTCGACCACCCGCCCCCACCCCTCACACCTCCCTTTCCAGATATTTGGCAACCTTGTGTGAGTCAGGTGAACAGCTGTGTGCCTGATACAGAACCACATTCCATCACTTTTCAGTTCACCAGCGGACTCAGTGCATCAACATCCGCACAACCCCGAGCCGACCTGGGCGGACAAGTGACCACAGATTTGCATCATAAACGAAGAACAAACAACGATGAAGACCAAAGAAGAACTGCCCGCTGTGAAAGGAAAGGGGGATATACTTGTTTCTTGCCATTTTAGGATTAACTTTTAAACCTACAGAGCCGTCACAAAACGGGGAAAACTTGTCAAGCCTAAGTTTCTCAACCAATTCGTAGTGGAACAGTGCTTATTGGTAGAGGCGAATCCTACGATCACCTTGAGTGACATAAGGGAAGAGATGAAACTGATGCGCCCGACTCCACGCACTAGTCTATCCTTCAATAATCGTCTTCTTCATGGTTATGATCACACCACGAAGAAACTATGTACTCATCTGATCGAGTGAATCAGGACTGATGTCAGGGGGGAACGAGTTCATTATGTGGTGTGACTACAAGAGTATTTTTTACTATATTGCTTGCGCGTGAGTGCAGTGAAACGGGTACACCTCATAACCCCAAAGGCTCACTGCACTGTCAGGGATAGCCGGCACCGGTACCGGACCCGGAGACTTAGAGTGTTGGAGAACTAATGTAAGGTCTCGAAAAGTCAGGTGCGGTAACGAGCCAGACGACTGTGGATTACTTTCTACCATCAACGTGAGCGATGGTGGAGGGGTTTGAACATCTGACCTATAAAGTGGTAATCAGCATGGTGGCTTTGTCCCACGTATTTACACAGACGAGAACAATTACAACATGTGATGCCCACGGACACGAGGGCGACCAACGAAGGGCAAACTATGCAGTAGGGTTTTGTCATCAGGTAAAGGTGCTGGCTTGAATGTTGTAGCTTGCTATTCTATTCTACGATAGATATGTTATGTTAATATGAACCCCAACATTTTTAGCAGCTTTCGAAAAAAGGTGTTCTTCGAAAGGAGTGCAAACCAAACACGTTGATACCATATCGCGTGTCGACAGTGCTCTAGTTCATCGACTGGTGATGGGTGAGACAATGCTTTGGCAACTGGAAATGATATCCATTTCGTTCCTCCCTGTAAGTCCATTTTTAATCCGATCGAGGTGACATCCAGCGTGTTTAAATGGACTGTCAAATCATTTCTACAAGAAGATTTGGATTTGTTTCACAGCATTCCGGAAGTTCAAATCACGAAAGAATATAATCCCAGGATGTTGGTACGCTCATGTAAACAAGCAGTGGGTCGGTTTCTCCCACTTTGTGTGCTACGTTTGACAAACATACTTCCATTTCTCTTGTACCTTCGAAAAATCAATCAGATCTGTAAACCAGTAATCCTTCATTGGTTGATGTGATACAATTTTCTCTCATTAAATCACCTGAAGGTTTTCCCTTGTAGTCACTACGTATCTAAGTTAGTGACTCGCACAAAGTTACATAAGTAGGTATATTACCTACCATTCTTTATTGTTCCCCTGCCATTTTCCCAGGATTAATAAAAAAAAGATTTCATCGCTTTTCACAGAGGCTTGTGCATCATTAGTTTTGGTTCTTGTACAACCCTAAATGACCTAGCCTCGAAGCTGTGCACTAGTCACACAACAGTATCCATTGCGTTTGCACTGAAGATCCTCCTCGGTTTTTCGCACCCATTGCATTTTGATCTTACTCGTTGTCAGTCCCGCGCATCGATACGGTCTAAGTATAGACTGCTTTCCTGCAGATTGTCTTTGTACAGGAATTCCATTGGTCCGTTTCTAGCACGTGTCCTAACAAACAAGGATGTCATTCTGTTTGAAATGAGACCCCATTCTGCTCTGTGACTTATTTTAGCGTATTTTTGGCTGAAAAGCACTATACAACTATGCTCAAGCTGGCATATATACAATATATACAATGAATAATACAAGCTTCGTATATTGGCCTCTAAAACTTGCACATAAAGTGATCTTGTGCAGTATGAGTGTCGGAAAGGTTCTGAAACTGTACCCCAGACCGCCGTTGCCAGATAACCGTCAGTGGCTACTAAGCGGTTGCCAGAAGCTACCAAGCGATCGACAGTGGTCAGTGAACGACAGGGAAACCTGTGCTAATTGTTGGACATTAACCAATGATTTCTAGCACCCGGTTGCTGTTACAGATAGAAATGATAATCGGATACTGAGCCATCGTTCATGTTTTTTCCGTACTGATTGTGATGCTCGTTGATCGTTCCCGTAAAATATGTGGACATGGTAACACACTGTACCGTTTTTACTTCAAGTGAGCCCTACGTAATTGCACGTGGTTGGCTTGGCAACGGTCACTCTCCAGCTGTCCACGAAAATTCTTTACCTCACCATGACCCATCACGGATGAGCTGAAATCTCGGTGTTAAGTGCAAATGTGTGCGAAAGGTATTACGTGGATGGGATGTCGACTGACCGCAGCGACCACCACCACCATTCGCTAAAAAACGCTCCTTTCCCGAACGCATTGTATATTAGTTGAAAGTCTTTTTATTGAAAACAAAATGTTTTGTTGTGAATATAATAATGTAATCGTACTCAAACGAGAAGTACAATTGATGAACTGATCGGTTGGTAGTTCGCTTTCTCGAAGCACTGAGTCAACTAGGGCCAAATTATCACGGTCAGTATTAACCGATCTCAAATGTGTCAATGCATCATGACAGTCGCCATTTGAGTGAATAGCGTAGAAAATCTCAGCCTATCCCTGGACTGAAACTTGGTTGCTTTCTGCAATCCAGATGGAAAGAAGCAAAGGTAATGTCTGCTTTTTGGTATGTCATTTACCCTGAGAATCACCAACCCGGACTAAAATGAGACAACCATAGAGTTGGCGAATACATACGTGCATACACTATAGGAACCCCTCATTTTTAGCATTTTCCACTTCTGTAATCTCTAACAAAACCATAACTAGTTGGGACGACCAAATGCACGATACGATACAATGTACCAAAGTTCAGACCCAAACTATGTACCATGTGGTAATTAGGGCAGAAAATGTGAAAAATAAGAGTGACAAAAGAAGACGACACCCAATTCCGATGCACTTTCGTATGGAAAACTTCTCAGAACCAGATGGACCATTCAGCACAGCAACAAGCTGATTAGTTCGGTTTGTGGATTTGGCAACCAAAAAATCCATTAGAACTGGAATCACGTGATTCATGTGCATTGGAGCACGTGATGCACCCTAGTGGTCTAACCACTCCCGGTGGCCTTCGTTCACATCGGTTACAGTTCAGTTTCAGTTTATTCAACCATTAACCTCGCACTTCTGTGCTCTGGCTTCCGTTGCTACCTTCCGGCATCGTCCAGTAAAAGGCGAAAAGAAGCATAGTGATAAAGATCCAAAAAGTCAAAGTATCAAGGGGAAATCAAGACGGCAAGAAAAGAGTCCGAAAGCAACTAAGCCACTGACCGCGACACCTAGCCATATCGCTTAATGTCTCCAACCATTTAGTAGGCAGATCACGTGGACCCCAACCTGGAAGTCTAACACGTCCTACTGGGACAAGTCCACTGATCGAGGTTTTCATACCCCAGTGCTATGTCATGGGTTGACCACCTCGACCACCTGCCTCAAAGGACAGCGTACGTTGAAGAAGTCTATCCGTGGACATGCGTAACACATGTCCCAACCACCTTAACCTGTTTAGATTCAGTACTTGATCCAGAGACTGACCTCTGGTTCCCAACGCCTTACGCCTAACCTCAGCATTGCTGACACGGTGTTCCCATCATACTCGGGTAATGCTACGGAGACATCGATGCTCGAACACCGACAGTCTTCGTCTATCTTCTACCCTCAACGGCCATGTTTCGGAACCGTATAAAAGAACGGACCTAACAGCCGCATTGTACACTCTACCCTTAACAGACAGTCGGATGTCACGCCGACACCACAGATGACGGAGTTTGGCAAAACCAAACGCACCCTCTGTATACGTGATGACACTTTATCCGATATCTGTCCACCTGGTGAGATGTAACCACCCAGGTAACAAAATTTATCTACTTCAGCTAAAGTTTACCCTGCCAACTTAAGGTTTGGTGTTGAGCCAGTCCGGTTCTGCAGCAGTATCTTACACTTTAGTGGTGCAAAACGCATCCCGAACATTGTTACTTTGTTGTCAAGGCTATTTAAAAGAGCATGCAACTTATCTGGATCTTCACTCAGAAGAACAATATCGTCCTCGTATTCCAAATCAGACAGTTTACTGTCTGATCAAAGATTGATGTCGCTATTCTCACACGAGGACGAGGCTATTTCAAGAATCAATTCAATCACGAGATTGAAGAAGAAGAGTGAAAGAAGGCAACCCTGATGAACACCACTTTCCAAGGTGAACTGAGGGAAAAGATCGCCGTGAGCACGAACTCAGGTTCGGCTGTTTGCATACAAGCATTTGAAAAGAGAAATAAACTTCACTGGTGCACCCTTCAATGAGAGGCAGCGCGAGAGAACTGTTAGGTTTACTGAGTCGAACGCCGCTTTCAGATCAAGAAAGACACAGATTGTGGGCCCATGGAAGATGTGTCTGTGCTCTGAGGTTTTCCGAAGAGAAAAGATGTGGTCGGCACAACTCCGGCCGGGTCTGAAACCGGCTCGATTCTCACGTGTACACATTTCGCGGTTACACGTGTGTATATACGTTTATACGGGTATATACAGAAGTCAAACCGAATTTTGTCTGCTCAATGCCACACAGAGAAGGGTGAAATATCCACATTCCACCAAATGGGACTCAGTTTGCATGAAATCGCCAGACAGTGTAAGAGATCAACAAACGTTGCACGACGGTATGTGGAATGTAGCAAGCAATGTGAGCCTTAAAAAACGAATGGGTCGTCCCAAAATACTAGCGAAATCGGATGAATGTAGATTAATTCGTCTAGCCTCCAATAACACATATTCCATGTCGACATTGAAAGCCTTGATTGGAGTCAGTGTTTCAAAATGAACGTTGGAAAGAACGCTCAAGACTGTGCCGTGGATGAAACACAAACAATTGGAAAGATTTATTCATCTCACACCACTGCATAAAGAACAACGTTTATCATGGGCTGAAGCACATGCAGCATGGACAAACAAGTGGGAAAATGTGTACTTTAGTAACGAAAAGATATTTAACTTGAATGGATTAGATACTGGGATGATGTCAGAAAACAATAAAGAATTTTCAGTCAAAGAAACAGTGACGAGAACTCAGTGGTGGTTTGGGGAGCCTTCTCAATTAATGACCGAAGTGAGCTAGTTATACTTGAGGGCATACAAGATTCCGTTGCATGTATTCGTATGTTGGAACACGTTTTGCTCCCGATACTGACCAGAAGATTACAAGATGATGCCATATTCCTACATGATAATACCTCTGTTCACTGTTCATACACTACAAGATGTTGGTTGTTGTTCCGTGGGATCAAAAAGATTCAATGGCCAGTCTGCAGTTCAGATCTAAATCCGATTGAGAACGTGTGGGGAAAATTGCTCGCCACGTGTACAAGGATTCCATGGCTTACCAGTCAAAGGATGAATTACTAATTGTCCTTGGGCGAGAGTGGGTGAATATTGACCAAGGGACAATCACGTGTCTTGTAAGAGATACGCCGAGAAGATGTATCGGGGTCCTCGAGCAGAATGGTGGTTACATAGAATTTTACCTGGTACCTAGTACATCTCAGTTGAGGGGATCCTATACTTTTGTCACCCCTATTTTTCTCCTATTCTGATATAATTAGCGCTCAGTAGATTATTCCCTTATGAACTTTTATATTCCTCATCGCAATGTGTATTCGGATGTTCTGACTAGATATAGTTTCGTTAGAGAATACAGAAGTGGAAATATGCGGAAAGTTAGAGGAGTCCTATGCTTTTGTTGCGCAGTGTATGAACAAAACTGGAGACTATACTACTCATTGCTTGATATCAATACCTGATTCGTGAACTGACGACTGTCGGTAACAGAGCGGCGCAAAATTGTGCAGCTCAATTAAAAGGAAACATAGAGTTCAGTTTTAAGGGTGGCACTGATTAGTCACTGAATAATCCGATTGAATTCGTGCGACCTAGTGGCTTTCAGCTTTTCTTGTTTATTTCCATTCGGTCTGGCTTACTTCGCCTCTCGAAAGCGATTCCGGAGACTTTGGTTGATCGACATATAATCATCGTCAGCACAGTGTTAACGGTCAATAATAACAAAAATAGTCAAATTTCCAACCGCACGAAACACAGCAGTGGAGAATCGAATTCATTGGCAAACCAAGCTGCAGCGTCGTGTGCTCACTTAAACAAATGCCGACCAGTTTCTGCAAGGAGAAAAGGGTGGAAACGATCGAAAACCACATAAAAGCGTACGGCCAAATGAAGAGAACAAATGAAGCGGAAGTTTCGTTTTAACACCCGGCTATGATTAATGATCAACAACGAAACGATGCTGAGTCATATGAAATGACCAACCCTGAATCGAACAACGCGATAGAAAAATGTGGCGAAGTTCAGCATGTAGATTTTAGCTACTAACAAGTTGTTAGTAGCCCAAAATAAAAACGTTCTTTATATACGAAACGCTTAAGTTACATACACCGAAATTAAAATCACAACAGCTCGTTTAAGGAGCAGTGTCACTGCTGGGACGCGGTAGACGAGAGTTAACGTAGCGAAAATGTCTTTTGAAAAATGGGGATGCCATTTGCTGACTTGCAATAGACTGAACAATAAAATTGCCGTTCTCACACGGATGTTCTCATCCTTTTTTCGGGTGTTCGGTCTGCATATATCTGAAGAAGCTCATGGTTTAATGAATGGTTCATCATGCAGTACCATAAGTCAACTCACCATTGAAAACCACGGAATCACTGTGCACTTGTTTCTTTCTCGCTAGGAATCATCAGAGCACATCCACAGACGGACGCAAGGGAAACCGTTGAAAGCCATCCGGTATAGTCTAAAGATGACGTCTGAATGTGACTGACAATCATGCGCTCTGGGTTCGAGTCCTAGTTAGGAGTCGGTGCCTACGCGCTGTAGATGAGTCCTAACAAGGACGAATGAATTATGCAGTACTTACACGGCTTCCACTGTTGCGTTGGGCTTAGATGCTGCACGATGAATCATTCCATAAACAGATTGAGTCTACTAATCACACCGATGAAGTTGTGCTGTCGAAAGTGTACACCATTACAGACAATTCTGCGGGTAACCGTGGAATACCACCCGTTTACTAACAGTCGTTCACGCTAGCGTTCGCTCCTTTTATCTTGACTTTATAGACTCTACCAGCTGGTAGATTGGACCCGGGAAGTAGAACAACTTGTCCGCAATTTACAAACCAATCCGGAAGATACCAAAACCTCAGATGAAGTTTCGGCTATGGAACTTGCGGCTCGTTATCGCGCTATGCTTTCTCGATTCGAAGAGCTTACTGGTGCGACAAACGAGCAAGGAGCATTGGCCGAATTGTTGAATGCAAAACTAGCCGACTTGTCACTTCAAGGCGGTCTGAGTGCAACAGAACTGGCAACCAAACGTGCTGCGCTTGCGGCTGCAATCGGATCCCTGAGAGATTTGCGTTCGGACGTGGATTTGGTAATGGGTCGGGGTGAGTATGCATGTGTTGTGACCAACTACGATTCCTTACTTATCGATTGGCGAGGGGACAGTTAAGGCTTAACTTTAGGAAGTTCCATGATCCCATCAGGAGAACCATGCTACGAACACGCCTCATCAGTTGTGATCATGTGATTCCAGGTGATGATTGATAAACATGTGAGACTGAGCACTCGAATTTCGACTTTATTGGCCAAGTTTGGTGGTAATTAACTTCACTGACTCATAACTGTGTTGATTATGCTTTTTGTTTTGCCACATGAATTCCGCTATCTGGTTGGTTAACAGGAAACTTTTGTTTGGCATATCCTAAGTTGAGCAATGTGATTAGTGCGAAAGCCCTTCTAAACCATGGGGGAATAAGCAACGATTGAGATTTCCGCGTTGCATGCTGTAGCAATATACAGATTGCTTCTCATAAAAAACAGACTTCTGACAATTATCAAGCCTGATCTGAAAATTCATGTGGTTCTGGTGTTAGGATCAAGGGTGACTATGAAACCTTATCGGTGAAAGACCTGTTCATCCGCTTTTCATGTGCTTAGTCGTACACTGGTAAAACATCAACATGCTGCTGTGCATTTCACAACAAAAAGCGTGATTTTTTTGTGATACACTGTGTGTCGAATTTTACGAGCTCTGGTCTGCAAGAGCAGTTGAATTAGTTCGTCTTCAAATTGACAATCGAGAAGATCTCAGCGACAAAACGTTGCCGTCGATGGATGTAGGGTGTAGTTCGGATTCTTCTTGGTCTAAAGTTACTGATATAGTCAACTAAAGAGAACACAATAGCTGCCAAGTCTGGCCGTATGACGGATAGTCTGTCAATATACTGGCTGATCCAGTTCTGTCGTAGATATCGTGACGTTTCTCTCTCTCTCTCTCTCTCTCTCTCTCTCTCTCTCTCTCTCTCTCCCGTTTTTCAACCATTTTATCCAAACAGCCGAAACCGAGATCGTGTGTATAACGATCGTTCATCCGAGATCACCACGAAAAGTAGTGTCCCTCAGGATTGCCCTGCATCACTCTTCCTTTTCAAATTTGTAATTGATGTGGTTCCGGGAATAGCCCTATCCTTGTGTGAGAATAGTGGCATGAATCGTTGTTTGGACAGTGAACTGCCTCACTTTGAATATGTGGACGATATACTTCTAAGTGAGATCGCACGTTTTGCAATGCGCCCCAAAAGTAACGCTCGAAAGCTGCACTCCATCCACACGTCGCAACCATCATGTGAGGCGTAGAAAAGCGCTGGCGAATTAGAAGCATCACGGTCAACGTGCTCAGCTCCGTTCGGTATCGAAATCCAGTCCACCTGTTGTCGAAAGCCTGACGGTCAAAAGGACCACGGAGCAGAAAGACCTTGGTCCAAAGCTGGGTGAATGATTGGGCGCATCTGTGACAGTTAAAAATGGCATACTGGTCCCCTTGGAGCAGCGGAATGAAGACATGGTTTCATACCAAGATGCACTGAAGGCTGAGAAACGTAAAATAATGGTAGTCTGTAGGGGATTCATCGTTTTCGAGAGGCACCGATACCGATTGATATCAGAAAGTGATAGTTCCGGCAGGGTAGAGCGAAACAGAGATGATGTTCTTTCGTGATGATCGCAGAATTAGATCACATATAACTAAGGATGGTGGTATACCTTAAAATCTTTAGTTAATTAGAGCGGTTGCGATTAAAGGATGGTAAACGAGCACATTTTGTGCAACTACTACTTGATTCATTGACTTTGGTCTTCCTTTCCGTGTTTCGAACGACTGTCTGGGAGGTTATGACACACATAGGTGTACCTTGTGTCGACCCTTCATTTGTAGCCTCAAGTTTGTGAGTAGATGCTGATAAACTTGCTAGTTATTTCAGTTAGGACTGTAACACCGTGGATGATCAAAACTGATAATAAATTGTGGACCACTTGTCTCAGACGTGGTCTGCGGTCGCGCTTCCCAGTCATTTCACGGTTAAAATAGCTTTGTCTCTGGCTGATTTAGTGCTGTATGGGTAGGAATACTAATCGTTATCACGTATATATTTAGAAGAGTGAGTGTGGAAAGTAGCTTGTTCGACAATGCCTTTTAACTCTCGACCAGTGTCCGTATTATCAAACGTACTTCGTGCATTTCTGTATCCCGTGCGGTTACCAATATGGTCGAATTAAAAAAAAATAACGTTGTTATTCAGAAACCTAGGCAACTACGTGGTTCATTAGAATTGCATCCTTTTAGCAAAAGTTCATTACAGCTATTTTCCGTTTTGTCAAGTTAAGACAAATTGTGGTCTTACTGAAACGTTTGACACACGAAGCAAATTGTTCCTCTGTGAGGAGATTGATCAATTTAGGGCGGGAGATACCACCAGATCGTGATATAACTTTAATGAACCTTTGCAGAGTGACAAAATATTTCACTAGAAGACCGGCAAAAATGATGGGAGAACAGTGAAGCCAAATAGAATTTGCCGATTTGTCCAAGATTCTCCAAAGTCACCTAATATAGTTTACGAAAACTATCGGAGAACTGCTCAATTATGAGGTCATATGAAGTGTGTCCAAAGTTATCGTATACGCGCAAATGATCATGCAAATAATAATTGCAATTACTATGTATTTTGCTAGAACAAAATAAAAACTGATTCCCATCCATCCATCGATCCCTATTTGACAGCTTGATAAAAACTTGGTATGAAATTATTGCAGTCATGATACTAAACACTATAAAGATTTAACCCGCAGTCGGATTGGTTATGGATTTAACCATTCAGTATTATAACACTTATCAAAGACTATGTCAACATTGATAGGATAAACGCCATTAAATGGTCAGTTCGTAACATGGAAGAAAGGTATTAAAAGCCGAACCAGTGCACTTGACCATTCGCGGAGTGTCGGACTTCCACGGGACCCATCCAACCAGTGATCACAGTCAGGAAGTTATCACTGTGTATGGTAACAAGTGAAGCTCTTGTTTTAAAACAACTTGCTCATCGAGTTGACACTGTTATTTATAGCTCGCTCCGTGCTTTATCATACTGGCGATTGTTTTGGTTTCCCACTAATGTTACTGCTGTGCAGTAGCAATCAGAAGCATCACTGTCAGGGAAGCCCTAGTGGTTTGCATTTTGTTCTCTTGTATGTTGCCGGACTGACCGTGTGTTCCCCACATCGTTTCCCTTACTTGAGTATCACTATCAAATCCAAAAATATAAGTCAGTAACATTAGGTTGCCCGATGTATCCACCAGCATTTGGTACATCTTCGCTGGTGCATGCTGCACCTAAGGTGACTGTTTTTAAATGGTAAATCGAACTTTACCATAAGACAGATCACATTATTCATTCGACAGCTGTTGCCAGACGATGGACCAGTGAACAATAAGAAATAATTGCCAACGTCATTAGGCTCAGCCACTGTTTGCCCAATTGTGGATGATGATGGATAGTTGATAGTGCCGGACCATATGGAGCATGCTAGGCTTCCGCGCGTCCATGAGATCCATCCAACCGGTGGTCATATGCAGGAAGATATGACTACGTGACATGAAAAGTGGCACCTATATTTGCACATTTTAGCAGCTAGAACTTTACTGTCATATGTAGTTCTCTGCCTAATTTTTAATCTTCAGGGTTTATTTTGATAGCCGAGTTAGGTTGCTACCGAGAAGTAGGAATTAGTGAACTGCCGCAATCAATGAACTATTACTAATTGCTGCAACGGGATAAGATTCGTTGAGTTCTGTCCAATTCAGGAGACCAACGTGAATGTACACGATTGAACCGCGAAATGGTTAACGGTAAAGGTTGTGCCAATGGAAGAAATACCACTGAGCAAATGCCACTCAGATGTGATACGACTCAGGTTTTACATGCAGGGTGTTGTAAAGTTGACCAACATGATCAGTTTATTCACGATAGGCGTATCCATATTGTTTGGTATACCACTGACACTGCCGTAGAGGTACATCGGCAGTTTAATGCGATCAATTCATGAAAAAACAAACCATTTTTGAACCTTAAAATACCAATTCTCGGTATCGGTCATCATCACATCTCAAGCGGACAATCCAACGCGATTTTTCTTCGCTGGATATCAAAATCTAACTACCGTTACCGTTATCAGTAACATGTATAGGAATTCTACCCCCGTGGTGCTGGTGAATACTGCGCACCGCAACGGTTAGGTCAGTCCTATGCAGCTTATAAAAATGACCGTTACTGGAAGATGCGTAGACGGTCGATATTCGAGCATTTGCGTGTTCTCAGGGTTACCTGCAGCCAGAGAGAGCACAGTCAGCGGTAATAAAATAAGGCACTGGGTATTGGGAAGTTGGGTTCTGTCTCTTCACCTAGCGCTCAATCTCAACCGGATGTGTTAGCATCTCATACGCCCACATATAGATCCCTTTTGTTTCGAACTATTCTACTAACTCTAGTGAGAAATCCATTCCGCCCACGAATCCTCTCAGTTTATTAGAACAGAACACATTGGTTACATGGGAAGAAACAGCCACTGTCACCAATCATCGTAACGCAAACTAACTGGTCCATGCTTGCGTCAAGTAGGCTGGCTTCTGATTGGTCGATTGATGACATGACCAGCTACTACTTGATGGGAATCCTTTCGTGTCTCATCGATCCGCTCAATTGTCGCTTACGCATCCGTTGACTCAAATACTGGCCTGAATTCTGGACAGGCACTGACATATTGATTGCTGATGTGACTTGGCTGGCTATCGGCCATGTGTCAGCGCATACCCTCGCATCTTTGATGTGCATTGACACTTGAGACGGATAGCGGTTGCTGGATCGGTCGAGGTGGTCGGTCCATGAAATGGCAAATACGTATGAAAACCTCAACCATAGAACTTTACCAAGTGGGAGGTGACAAACTTCTAGATAGTCGGGGACATTAGGTTAGGTCCCGCAGTCAGCGATGTACTTGTATCTGAACCTTTTCATCGATATGACTGTCAAATGATTTTATTTTCTGTTTGTTTTATTTTATTGCTTCTGTTCGTTTCACTCACTTTCCTGGCTGGACGATGCTGCGAAGCAGATGGCTGTAAAAGATCAACCAAACTGAGAACTACTCGATTGTCACTGTATTATGATTTTACTCAGTTCTTGTGTAAAATAATTTTATAGTCTACCTGATCGATTTTTCCCCTCAAAAGGTCAGGGACATTGATTTAACTTAATAATTACCGGACATCATCTTCCTAATTATTACTTTACCTCAGCGAATTCAGTTAATCTGGATGTTTGTGCTCTCTATTCGAATACTCTAGCCCCGTTGATCGCGGATAGCTTGGAATTTCGTGCGAATGCGGTCACGGAGACACGTAAAGCAATGACCGTTCGCGCGGCAGTTGAACAAGTTGTCCAGGAGGATTTTGAAGCGTTTCCGACTGATTTGGACGCGATCCGTACTCTCCTGGCAGAACGAGAGGCAATGGTTGCCCGACTAGCTGAGGAACGAGACGCCAGTCTGGCTGCGATGCTTCAACGCAGTTTGGGGGTGAAATCCAGCGAGATGGTCGATTGGATTGAACCGAGTGAGAATGAACTACGTGCCACTTGGGCTGAAGTAGACAAGTACGCTGAGCTTGGTCTAACGACTCTTCGTCAGACTGCGGAAGCACTAGAAGCATTTGAACAACACAAGCAGCGCCTGACTAATTTGTTAGTTGGCACGAAACATTTGGTTTCCGGTTCAGCCAGTGCTGCAGCAGCAGCTGCTTTGGCCATGGCTTTTGGTTCTGAAATGGACGAACCGGACACAGACGCGGCCTGTTCGACTTTAGGGATTGATGAGACAACCAAGGCTTGGGCAAATGCCTCGCTCGCCGCCGGTGTAATGGGTACCATCGCTGCTAGTGTAGAAGAAGCTACTCGTGCAGGTCAGGAATCTGTACGGGTACAGGCTGAAGTGGTCAAGGCTCAGTTGAATGCGTTACAAGCAGCCGAAGCTGACCTGGCCGCTTTGAAACAAGCCGCTGAGACAATGAAATCTCGAGCCAGTGCGCAGCGTGTTGCAGAAATCAATTCGACTATCGAAAGATTAGAGGCGGAACTCCAAAAAGCTCGAGAAGATTTGACACAGCGGTTGACTCGTTTGCGAGCGGCGGAAGGTAAATGGGAGGTGTTCTACACCATTTCGACCGAATTTGACAAATTTCTAGACGGCGTTGAATCCAAACTGTCCAAAGTCACCGCGGTTCAGCCCGCGAGTACAGGAAATGTGCCATCTGGGGAAGTGGGTGCTTGCGAGTCGGCTGCTAGGGCTGCTCTGGCCGAATTGACCGCATGGTCCAGTTCGGCCGGGTCGGAATTAAAAGATATCGAATCGGCACTACAACGTCTCGGCAGTCTGGACTCAATGTTCACCTCGTTGACTGCGCTGAACACAATAGATGAGCATCACGGTGATCCGAAACACCTGACTCGTGAGGTGGCAAGAGCCCAATCGAAACTGATTGGTTTGCATCAGCGTCAGTCCGCATTGGCTGCCGCATTCCGAGTACACATCGAATCGTTAGATAATTTGGGTGGTAAACTTCGCCGATACTTGGAACTGGTTCCCGAATTCGACATGGAAATCGCTGAGTTGGAAAAACAATCGGACATCCTTGGTCGTTCACCGTTCCCGGAATCGTTCAACGACTTGGAAGCTCGACGTGAGGCACATATCAAACATCAAATGGAGCACGAGGCCAAATTTGCGAAAATGCGTGAGGAACTGTTTTCTCTGGCCTTGTGGTTGAACGTATGGCCTAGTATAAAGGTTCGTTTATGAATGACCGATGCTTGTCATCTGAATGCACTTACTCAGTGGTTGTTTTGCAATTGTTACTTAAGTTCAAAATTTTCAGAATTCACTTCTGATTACGACCGGAACAAATATTTTCAATTTCAAATGACTATTTCACTTATGAAACGATTCATCGCGCAGTATGAACCCACAAACCCATACTGAAAGCTATGAAACCACTCTCTGACTTCAATCCGTCCCACTAACTCCAGTGAGAAGACTTTCCTGCCCTCGAATCATCTCAGTTTATTAGCACAGAACACTGGTTATATGGGAACAGCCACTGTCGCCAAGCCTCGCTACGCCAATCAACTGCTTCATTCTGACTGGTTGATTGGTGACACGACTAGCTATCACTTGATGGGAATCCTTTCGTGTCTCATCGATCCGCTCCATAGTCGTTTGCATATCTGTTGACTCAAATACTGACCTGGATTCTGGACAGGTGCTGACATGCTGCTTGTCATTGCGACTTGTCTGGCTATCGACCATGAGTCATCACATATCGTCACTGCATACTTTTTCATTTTGGCTCATTCGTGGAAATAATCAGTATAAGCCACGAATCATCGGGCCCCAGTTGTTTCGCGTCCATGCTCCTTTTCTTTTGTTTGTTTGTTTGTTTGTTACTCATTAATATTACTATTATTATTATCATCAGTACTATCATTTTATTATGTAATAGTGGTTAAATAATTCAGGAATGGGGTCGCCGCCAATTTGAGGTTACCATTCGAGGAAAATGACTGGCGGTGGCGGCAACGCGAGGGTTCGAACACTGGACAGAAAGGTTCAAGGCCCACCATGATGATCATCGATCACTACACAACGTAGTGCCCGAGAATATTTTGCCTAGACTTCTATTAGGAGCACTGGGACGGTCTGCGTGAATACTGGGTCATGATTTGCCAGTACTAAATATTGAACATATCCTTTGGTGATATCGTAAAGAACCAATGGCCATTTCTCAGTGAGCCGCTTTCATTGATCGGTCTCTCTCTCTTTCTCTTCTGTCCTCTGTGGGCATGAGAAGATGCAATAGCTCTATTTTACAGCGGACAAATGCACACATCTCCCAATGGTGTTTACAGATCTTTGTTGCTACCTGTTGTTAGGACAGCTCTTTGCGAGGTAAAAGACTGCCTCGAACTCGAACATACACCTGCGGTTTTTCACAATCCTCTAGTCGGTGAACTGTTGCTCATAGATTCACGGTTCACCACAAGCCTGGTGGTTACCTCCTTGTCGGTGACCCGGAAGCGCATTCGGTATCATTCATGTGTCGATGACCACTTTGCTATGACCCGACTTTCAGTTACACCGTACTTGGCACTGAAGTAGTTTATACGAATATTGGATCATGACATGTATACTCATGTTCCCAGACGACCATCACAGAGCGGCACCTTCCCCACTTTGTTATTTCTGGTGTGTGCGCATATTCATTATCCCATCGATTTTCAACAGAATTAGGGTGTTCTATTCCGGAAGAATGCATTTTTGTGACCATTCACCACTTCTGTCAACCAGCCGTTTTAAATGTCAGTTCTAAAGAGTTAATAAGGTATGAAAATCGTTGATTACGTGTTTCCCGTCTCAATCCCGAATAGATCTTAAGCCGAACAGGAAAATATCACGAGATATTTCAGAATATTCATGGAATGTATTATTGGCGCGAGGAGCCCAGATCTTATATAATGGGAAATTCACTTGCATTTCCGGCTGGCGGCGTTGGACTTCTGGATGCGAAAAACGCAAGTGGATTTTCCATTACATACGATTCAGGCTTCTCGTGCCAACAGTACATTCTGTGAATATATGTTCCAAAGTCCAATGGATCACGTTCAGCCGTGTGCTGTTCGTCCCATTGGGAAGTGACCGACGAGGCTAGCCCAATGATTATTGAAACCACGATAGTTACTGTGTCGATCATCGGAATAGTGGTTCGCGCATCATCGACCATTCACTTGCGTTACTCACACCCGACTGTCCGGACCGTGATAGCTCAGCTGGCAGAGCATCTGCCCGGTGTGCGGAGCGTCGCCGGTTCGGTCTCGGCTTGCATCTGCCCAGCAAGCCGAGTATGACCAGTTTGTTTCCGACTCGCGGCGTTGGATTTTTTGGGTGTGAAAAATGCAAGTGGATTTCTCGTTACATTCTAGAATATCTTTCTCTCAGGGCTGGAAAAAAAACAGTACATGGAAAATATATGGTACAAATTACGAGTGTTATGTGTGAAATAGTAGGTACAATTGATCCATACGTTTTATTTACGGTTTCAGGAGACCAGTGAACAATTGTTAAATCGTTGGGAAAGTTCAAATCATTGGCTTTTGAAAGAACGACAATATCTGGATGAGTTGCATGCTTTGTGGAGAGCATGGAACCGTGAAACAAATGAGTTAAACGCGAAACTGACCAATATCGACGTGGAATTGGAGCGAGATGTCAGTGATTTTGCCACGAGCGGAAAATCCGGCCCAGACGAGGCTGCTTCCGGTCGTGAGGCAGATCCCTTACAGTCGAGTGTAGACGCAGTTGGCATATCTCCAATGACCGACCTGGAGAATCGCACAGCTCGAATGCGTTTGGGACAGGAACGAATACAATCGGCTGAGGCTTCGCTCAAATCACTGACCGGTTTGTCTGAAAAACTTCTGGCTCAGCTGGACAAACAGACAGAAATCTCCTGCGCTCCAATCGGCTCGACCGATCAGACTGTTCATAGGCAAAGTCGAAGTGCAGACAGTGCACATCAGAAACTGATTAAGCTATCCACTAGTCCACACACGGTGGCCACTCGGTATCGGGAATTGGAGGAACGTACACGACGATTGAAATCTCGTTGGGAAAAGTTGAACGATGAGCTGGACAGTCAGTTGGACGCGCGAGACCGGTTGTTCAGGGATATGGACAAACTCGCACAATGGTTGTCCGTGGCCGAGAAACGTCTGACCAAACTTACCAGAGTTTGGGTTGCAGCCAGACCACCGGCCAATGTGATCACCACCGAAATCCCAACCCCAAGCTCCGCACTCAAATCTACCAATGCAGGTGAGGTGATGTCGCAGTCGGCACTGCTACTTTTTAATGCATGTGCGTATGTATGTATGTATGTATGTATGTATGTATGTATGTATGTATGTATGTATGTATGTATGTATGCGTGTGCGCGTGTGTATCTGTGATTACTGTTTGATAACGTTATATTCTTGAACAGCCAAAAATAGGCTGTTACAAACGTATGAATAGTGAAACTGATTTCGTGTTCGTCACGTACGGTAGTGTTGTCGGGCTGTGGTACCATTTCACCTTTGAACAGTTGGAGGCAAATTGGGAATCATTGAGTAGTAGTCTCTTCTGATGTCAGCGTGATGAATGATATTGGTCAATAGTGTCTTCTTATCTCCTTTTTTGTTCAAATACATCATTGACAAGACTTTTGAAATTGCTTCATCCTGATGTCATAACATCAAAATTGAACTTTAGTCAGATCATGAGTTGCTGAGCCTCTGAGTAATGTTATCACACAGTTGTAAGCTCTTCCCAAAGTCAAACAATACTGTATCGCCGTTTGTACTACATGAGGTTTCCAGTTAGGCAACACTTCGGATATGAAAATGTATAAGATCTCAGGTGCAAGAATTATGAGCGTGTTTTTCTGTATTTTGTGTTACCAACATCCACAAAAGCCTGAGCTACTGGCTTCGTAACAGCGGTATTCTGTGATCGATTCAGACCGGTATGTCAACTGGTTGCGGAAACTGCATTACGGTCAGAATAGTGATAATAAATCCGAATTTCACCCGTTTGGTTCGGTTTGAACCCTTGAGTACCAGAGTGCATCACAATTTTTTGCTGATTTCGTGCAATGAAATTTCTTCTGACCGATCTCCTTCAACTGAATTTGTAATGGTGTCGTCGTGTATGCATCCGTGCTATCCCTATGCATCGGTTCAAGAAACGTCCATTGGCTTGCACTTCTGTACTGATAAAGATATTGACAATTGCGTTACAATTATTCATTTGCCGACCAGTGGAATTTTAATCTCTTACAACGACTGTCTACCTCTGGATAAAATAAATAATAGTCTTGTTGGTTTAAATGTCCAACCACAACATACATTCACAAGTGAAGCCGTTACGTTTTCAGCTCTCGCACTTCTCTTTCTCACCTCGGGGACCGTTTTGTCGGACTTGTAGTATGGATATGGATTTTTCCACGAACCAGAACTGTTGTGCTTTTAATAAAGCACGAAGAACATTGTGGACAGAATGCTCGATTGGTTTTACATTCTCTCAATCAGTTGTCAACGCCCATTAGGTACAATTACATAAAGTTAACACAATACAATGAAGTTTTGATTTAGGGATCCCGATCTAACAAGTTTCACTCCACTATCTTTGAACAGGGCTGAGGAAACATCGGAGTCCAGCGGTTTGTGACGTCCTAAGACTTTGTTTTCATTGTGCATATGCGCCTCAGTAGGTAAATTTGTCGAAGCAGACCACGGAACGAGTGCCGGAGTAGCCGTGCGGAGTGGACACTGCGGGCCACTTAGACTGTCTTGAAGTGCTCCGCCCAGCCTTTGAGACGACACTGCTGATTGTGAATAGGCGGAACGTCAACTTCACAGGTCGTTTCACTCACATCTAATGGTACGGTATCGGAAACTCGCACAAGATAGAATAGCTTGCGGGGATTTCCCATGGAGGCAGCACGCTCCATAGCTGATGTACGTTGCGACGATCAGATTTCGCGATCTCTGCGTAGACTTGCATTCAGTGCTTCCTTGTGCTTCCTTCAAGCTGGGATTGGCTGGTTTGCCCTCCACTTCCTGCGGCCTACGTTCACACCGACGTGCGCAGAAACACACCACATTTAAGTATTCGGCAGTTCAATGCTAATCAAAAGAGCTCGGGTGGTAACTACTCTACCACTTCATTTCACATCTCACACACGCATCATCTGAATATGTTAGCCATTTCGTTGGTTGTTACGTCACAGAAAAAGTACCGCTATCATCACGAATTTTTGACGACAGTTGTTCATCTGAACTTACTTTCTTAAGTGACTATGGACATTTTCTACCGATTGGAATCTTTTATTTCCTATCTTGATGTTACTTCGGCCCGTAACCTCACTTGCACTTACAACGCGGATGCTTATAGTCTCTTTCTCGTTGTAATGGCATTCACCGAGACATTCTTGATCCCCATTTCTCTCTCAAACATAGAAATTTCGCGGACTTGAGACAGAATTTGGCTACGATTAGAATTATGTTATTCCGTAACCACCCCGATAACATCCCATGGTAGTTTCATTTTACAAGCATGAAGACGGATTTTGAAGCATAATCAAAGTTTATAGCAATTAAAATAAATTAACAATAAATCGGTTCCATTAAAGGCTCTCATGTAGTATTGCTTTGTGTGGTTGACGAAGCTCGAACACAGAGAATCACTGAACTCATTAACGGCATCTTTCGCAATTTTCTCCAGAAAGGATATTCACCACTCGGTCTTCGTTATTGTAGAACTTGGTGGTTCTTGCAACACTGCCGTGTATCCAAGTCGCACATTCCTCCTCATTTTCGACTTCAAAACACCACATATTTTCTGTGGGATTCAACATCGGAGAGTACAGACTTAGCCGAGGTAATTCAGCTCGTGGATGAATCTGTTCTACGAAAACAGATTTCAACTTCGAGTGGTATGGGGCGTTATCACATATAATTACAACTCCACTCGTTTCTCTCAGTTTATCGAAGATTTTGCACAGCCTTTACTTGCACTTTTCACTTGTGTAAGACTCACTTTTGAATTCAATATCCACTAAACCTCGTTCACTTATAGTTTCAATGATGTGCAAGTTCATTCCACGTGAATTCGCCACCCTGGTAACAGCACGTTCATCCAGGTACGATCTCCTACGATTTTTCCGGCAAATAAGGTTGAAATTCGTTTCATCGATCCACACCAGGAAATGGTTTCGGTCTCGTAATTTAGTAATTCTTCTGCGCAAGATTTCCGCTCCTTTTTGTTAATATCAGTATTGGTACTAACAAGTACCGGATGCACTGATTCACTGGTTATCAACCTGCCATCTGGGTATCGACTGGTGGTGGAAACATCGACAGATTTTTCATGTATCGCATGCATCCGGATTCTTATTTTATCCAGAGTGATCGTTGCATCTTCAGATATCCATTCAAAATTCTCACCTACTTCAAATTCAGAAAGCATTCTACTCTGTCACCTTTCTTCTTTTTCGGAATCAACTGATCATTCAAAGATCTTACTCAAGAATGGGCCATTTTATATTTGGCCCCCTCAACATCGAGCAATGTTTTGCCAGTCATCGCCCTCATTATATGCACCAATGACTTGCGTACATATTTCAGGTGCATATCGTGTGTACGAATATCGCTGTTTCGAATTCACAGCTTCACAGTTCATCTGAAGTAAAATGAACGATATACATTATTTCCAACTGTTTGCTAACCTTTTCAGTTGGGAGAAATCTACCGATTAAACAGATTCATTACTGATGCCCAGCTTTCTGGACGAACCGCTGTTCGGGATAGGACTAGCAGACACGGACTACTGCGACTGAGGAAAGAAACGAGTTTGGACCTGACTCCAAATGACTGTATATGCCGATTTATCGGCTCTGCAGACGGATTTCATTTCTGTGACCAATGCTACGCAGCAAACGAATCCATCATCCAGAGCCACCTTGGCGACGATTCAGTGTACAGATAGCCACTAGGTACAAGCATGAATCAGTTCGTTAGGCCCCAGTTGATATACCGGCCTGAATCGATCACGGAATGCCACTGTTACGAAGCCAGTAGCTTAGGCTTTTGTGGATGTTGGTAACACAAAATACAGAAAAACACGCTCATAATTCTTGCACTTGAGATCTTATACATTTTCACATCCGAAGTGTTGCCTAGCTGCCAATCAAAGACGGAGCCAAACTGCAGTCTATCATTCGTATGCCCCGATAATTTTTCATTACCACGCGACAACGGTGGAGGCGGACTAAAATTCGGATACATCTGTCCCGTCGTAACCACACCACAGTTCTCGTTCCCCAGTGTTAGCCTCGGAGTCAGTCTGCAACCGCGGTGTGATTTCACCTGCTTTGTTCACTTCGCCCACCTGGAACGCGTAAAGCCGACTGAGAGGCTTGTCTCTGTCTACTGGTCTTGTTAATGATCGCATCCTGATTGCCTGGTTCGGTTACATGAGAGTTGCTGGACACCTTAGCTTCGGTCGAGACAAGGTCGAGTCCACGTGCGTAACTGTGGTCGCACACTGTGGTGTGATGCGCAGATGACGAGTGCACGGTGTGGCCACCTATGCGAAATGTTTAGGGGTGATTGTTACGCCGGTCTTCAGACCAATCAGGAGGAAATCTCAAACGGCCAATCGGGCGGCAGTTCCGAATAATTTGGACCCATTTCCGTAACAATGCGGAAGATGGTTGTAGGGTGCACCGCATCTGTAGTGCTGAAGTTAGGCGACGGGTGTGGGGAATCAGAGGTCAGTCACTGGGACAAGCACTTAATCTAAACAGGATGTAAATGATTGATGGTTGAGAATTACTGTAAGCGAGTTTGTTTGCCAAACTGTCTGTTAAAGGAGTTCAATGAGAACCACCAGACGACTCGGGCCGAAATAGTAGTGCCTGAAAGATGAGATTGATTAGTGGTCAAAATGCTTAGGAATACGCTCTAAAATATAACCTACGTGAACCGGGGCAAGCGAAGAATGAAGACTGGACAGAATCAACAAGTGCATGCTATCCGAGTTACGAAAACGCCAGCTTGGTTCTGTCAAGCATATGAAACGAAACGGGACAATGTTGTCCTGTCCTCTGACTCTCTCTCTCTCTCTCTCTCTCTCTCTCTCTTTCAGTTGCACATATATATATATATATATATATATATATATATATATATATTATTACAATCAAGCTTAAGGGCTACTATTTACTCATTTGTAGTGATAGCTTTATCCATTTTTACAGTTCACATTTGTGTACCCACTTCCACGCACAAACGCACGCAGAGTACTTATTCATTCACCCCTTGGGTTTGTACGTTATAGTTGAATTGTGAACGAGTGAGTAGGAATTTCCCTATACAAGTGTTCCTCTCGTTTCGTGTTCTACGCTTCTTTTTCATGGTACAGGTCACTACAGAACAGGTTCACTCCTATTAGAAACGGTCCGTAATGCCTTTTTCAAATTGGACCAGAAATTCACCAGCACACGGGATTTTGAAACACCACACGTTTCCACTGGACTATCCGGTGTTTGGCTTCCTCGACCTGTCCCATATCAACAAGACACGATACACTGTTCACGCAGCTAAGTAGTAGAGCTGTATGGCATAGGCTGATCGCATATTGGTCGCGTCGGTTATCAACTTTGTTGTGAATGCATTACAACTGTGGTAGTTCGAAGTGTGGTCACTGTGTATCAGCAAATGTAGCAATTAAGACTTCCATTAGATTCGGTAATCTCTTTATATTTCCTATGTTTGGTGAAAGGATAAAGCCGATTTGTTGTTTCTCGCATTTCATTTCACACCGAATTATTTTTATTGGCCACCATGTTACGTCATTTCCCGTTCTACCTGATCACACAGAACGGAAGGCTCAAGTTGACCCCAATTCAACTGGTGTGGATTTGAACGAGGCGTTAAATCAACTGTATGGAATCTACACAGAGGCAAAAGGTCCCCGATTAGCCGCACTGAAAGAAATCGCATTCCAAACCGAAGGTGAGGAGGTGGATTTGAACTCTCTGTCCAGCCGAAATAGTAGTCGTCCCGGAAGCAATGTCCCAGATCGACCAACCAGTGGTCGATTGCGTAGTCAACGATCTGTTTCGTTCGAGATGAGCGGTCGTCTAGGCAGTTTAGATTCGGCGGACGAAGTGAATCGCGCTTTACGAGACCGCCTGAAGCGGTTGGTCGGCCGATTAAAGCGTCTAGTCTCGCGAGTCTCAAGTCGGTGGGCCGCATGTCAATCTGCCACAGACTATGAACGTTGTCGCTACAATTGGCGAGAGCAAATTCGCTTGTTTGATTTGCGTATCAAGGCGTTGATTAACACGGCAGACTCGGTGGATTTGGTCACGGCAAAGACGTTCAGGGAGAAGTCTCCACGGCAAGAGGATATGTCTGAAGTGACTGACATAGATACGAAGGAGTCGGAAACGTCAGCTGAAACAAAGCTTCTCGGATCAGACGATCCAGAAATTTTGCTTGATGAAGAACAACCCAACGAATCCGCGAAGCACTTCCGCGATGAGTATTTCCGGTTACGTGATGATGTGCGCGGTTTAAAAGAGACTATCAATTCATGGCGTGCTCAGGTCAAAGTTCTTGAAATAGAAGGGTTGAATATACAGTACGAGGAAGGAGTGAAAGACAATACACTCGAATCAAAAGAGCTGGATACCGCTTCGGTTTCGGCCGGTTTGATGTTTGTCACCAGTGTGGAGGATAACTGGTCTTTTGGAAGAACCAGAGCTGCCACTAGTGGCACTTTACAGATTGAACCATTTAGTTTTTTTGTGGATATGGCACGACTGAATGCGGAATGTGACAAACTACATGGTCGTTTGCGAACCAACTTGATCCACGTACACGCAGTTTGTGAGAATTGGCGACAGTTGGAAGATGCTCGAGATCGTCTCTGTGTACAGCTACGTACACTTGAGTCTCAATCACGCCAGATCTGCGATGGTCTTTCTACTGCAGCCAATCCTCAAACTGGAGGCCGAGGAGTTGCCACACGACTCGATCGTCTCGGACGTCAGCTAATCGAATGGCAGACGGATTTACTTACCTGCAAAAACCTCCCTCCTATTCAACCTATCCCGCTCAGTGTCACTGGGAAACCGACTAATGAGATCTTGGATACCGATGCTACAGCCTTGGAGCTCGGAACTAACACCGAAGCCGGCATCGTCATACAGCGCTTAAACGAACTACGTCGTCTGGCTGAACGTCTGATCACTGCCGCTCCAGCTCGCTCCACAAATGTGGACAGCTTGTTAGCACAGACGGTGCAAACTGTTTTGTCCAGTGCAAATCAGTTAGGTCAGTTAGGCTATCGATGTCAAGTGTTGTCCCGAATTCTTACTCAGCGAGAAAATGCTCTAGATCAAGTGAGTTTTTTCATTGAGAACATGGAACAGAGTGCCGGGTTGGCTTCTTCGAGAGAACATATGAAACAGTTGACCGAAATGTTAGCCGCGGATAAAATCAAACTTACGGATGAACCTACAAAAGATGCTGAACTCGCGAACGATGCGGATGCGTCCAAAGAACGGATAGCCGTGGATATTTCCATCGCGTTAGATACATTTGAACAGTCCGACGTTGCTCGATTAGTTAGTGTAGACAAGGAGACCGAAGCTCGGGAGCGACTGAGTGCTGTACGTGCAGCCGAAGCTCAGATGACCAACAAACAACATGAATTGTTATCCAAGCTACAACAAGTTTGTATCGCATCATCCGACGCGTATCGGGAATTCATCATGGAGACCAAACGTGATCAGACCGTCAGCACCGAGATCGGCTCGTCTTCGGTTGATGCTCACCGAGACCAGGTGTTAGATCGTTGGCAACGATTACAACATCGATTGTGTGCGGCCGGTCAGCAATTGGAAATGCATCGTTCAGCTTTAGCCTACGTCGAAGATAGTTTGAATGAACTCACCACATGGATTGATCCAATGGAGATCAAATTAGACCGATGCAGCGTTCAGTTAGCTATTTCAGCGGCGCTGCCCCCACCTATTGCCGGTATGTCTAGCAGAACCGGTTCGAATGAACTGGCAACGGTCTTTGATTGGAGCGCTACAGATATGGACAGCGACAATCCGCAAACTGTGCTTGATCAATACGCGACCGAGATTGTGTACTATGAGAATTTATTAAGCAGTTTGTTTGCCCGTATTCAAACCGATTTGGCCGGTCGAGAGAATATCCTTGAGATGGTCAGAGCGTTCGAATCGCGCTTGGATCGTTTACGCAAAGTGGCCCAGCGCGTTGTTCAACAATGGCAAGAAGAGGGAACTCGATGTGAACAGTTGCATGCGGATGTGGAACGTCTGCGAGTCATGGTGGACGCTTGCATGACCGAATTAAATTTATGTTGCACACGACTAAGTATTGATTGCGTAGAATCTTCCGACCAAGAAACCAGTGCGGAACCTGGGATTCCTCTGTTGCAAACACATTTGGCACAATCGAATTTGCGATTGCATCGGTTGGGTGAGATTCAAGCTATTCGATTCCGTCTAACCATATTGCATGAGAAAGCACTGAGTCTTCACAGTTGGGCTCAACAGCTGACCATTGGTCCGAGTCGTTATCATCATCGTTTAGCGCGCGTTCAACCGTCGTCTGACACAGTGACGGAAAAGGAAAAGAAAGATGATGACCAAGGCGAGAACGAGGAGATCCATGAGTCTTTGTCCTCTAAACATCCGAAGGCTCAAGCAGACGTTATTCCTTCCGAATGGACTGCGGGCACCGGAGCTGTACTTCTGGAGAGTGATATTGTCTCACTTGAGCACCGATTAACCGGTATGGCAGGGCGTGCTAGGAAGGCAGCCGAGGTGCTTCATCACCATGTAAATCGTGAGTTCTTCAACGGGGTTCGCGTGTGGAATGCATGGTATCAAGGTGCGGGTCAGGCGTACGATCAACTCCTCTCTGTGCCCACAATTGCCGACAAATCGATTTCACGATTGGCAACATTTCTTAATCAATGTTCCGGGGAACGATTGGATGAGTTTATCATCACACGTGTGGAACAAGTGAGGGTGAGTTTCACTGAACTAAGTTTTTTTCTGGTCTCACTTCCGCTTCTCGGAATTCACACTTGCCAGTTGGAGTACATCCTAATTTTTTTATATCAAACCATCATTATCTGGAATAATGAAATCTTTATTTGATCGTACTCCGCTCGCTCACCATCTTTTTCCAATTTTTCCATTAGGGTTTGTTAAAATGACGAAAGTGTTTTGCACGAGCTGTGTACGAGTTTGTTCATTAGCCTGAAGCGATCATGTTTTCCGAATTTCGTTCATAGGTCGATAGTAATCGGATCTGTAAATGTATTCTGTATAAGGGTCATTTCAGAGACGATCAGTTTTTCCGAAGTTCGTAAGCCCTCTGAAAAACTTGCTACTAGAGCACCGATAAGTAGGGAAAATAGTTTTTTTTTTCTTAAATAAGCCCGAGCAGATGGCACATGCGAAGTTCCTATGATATCCTGTTTGGCCTTCGTCCTGAAAGCTGTCAATAGGTTGTACCACACGAACTCGATAAGGACTCAGATTTCTATTATCAAGCCACAAAAGCGGTGAACTACAGCCTATGAATCAATCTCTATGATACTCCAGTATATGAGTACTAGGATATTAGAGTTTACATTATTATGATTCAGTTGAGCGTTCACACTGTATGACGAATCATATTGTACTCAAATATCTTGAACTATTCCCATCAATGTTTTAAAAAACGACCGGCAAAAAGAGTGAATTTCTGTTCGATATCTCGTTTCGGTCATTTACAGTTCTGTAGGTTGATAAGCCTAGTGATACAAAAGCAGTTTAGCTGATGACATGTGTGACCGTGGACGCTTGTTGATATCTGTGAACGAGACAACAGCCTAATCGAACGTGTTTAGCCAAACCAAGCGAGGATTGCGTGACTATGGATATAGATTGACGGTTGCGCTAAGTTGTTTTGTTTGTATAATTCAAGCCTCATTATTTCAGTCGCCCGAAACGAGGTGACAAAAATGAATCTCCTTATTTTTCAAACTTTTCCGGATTCAGATATGGGTTGGGGGGGGGGGGGGGAGGGGAGCAAAATGTGATGCCTCAAACTTGGTCTTACTGCTTAGTCGTACACACTTTGTATACATATCCTCCGCAGGCTGAATTTGCCATACGATAAATCGGTCCAATATTTAATCTGCATACTTAAAACTATAGGTAGTGCATTTGCCTCTCGAAGCTGGAAGGATTCTTTCGATTCTGTGGATACCATTTGATTCTCTGATGTTACCAACTGTATATTGTGTTTCTTTGACAGTGAGTCGCTTTACACCCGAAATCCCGTTTGGTTGAAACCGTCAACATTATTCACAACCATGTAGCAAAAATCGCTAATCAATTGGACATCGGTATTTTCCTAAATGATATTTATCATTTTGCTGTGAGTCGCAAGCACTAGCTGATCGTTTACCGTCAGCATTATAACCGGTCTTAGCTACCTGTAACTGTTCAAATAAACCACATTTTTTCTCATTATCATCACTCTTTGCAGGAACTGAAAGCAAAACTCCCCGAGGGAGAAGCTCTTGTGGAACAAGTAAAGCAATTAGGTCTAAACATGATTAGAGCGCAACATTTGAATGTGGAACCGGAAGTCACACCACCCTTTCGTGAGTCCACATCCACCACTCCGGCCGATGAGCCGGCAACAGTTGAGATCAATCAGGCCACGAAGATCCCAGAACAACAACAGCCGCCTACTGTGGACGGATTGTTGGAGGAGGTGGAAGGCAAGTTAGCACAGATTGACATTCCTGTCGTGGATCCAAGTGATGTACCAGTTCTGAATTCCGTACTAGCGGATGTGGATCTTCCCGCATCTGTTTCGAACATTTCGCTTCAACCGGACACAGCGGTCAAATTGATCGGTTCTGCTCAGACAGCAATTCGTATACTAATAGCCAATCTGACTCGGTTTGAGTCCCGTCTGTCCGGTGTGGAATCCTATGCCAGTTCACTGCGTGAAACGGAACACAAATTACTCGCAGAGATGGACAAACTAGAGACGGATGTGGATCAGAGTCTAAGTTGGAAAGATTACCCAACACCAACCCTATGCAAAGCAAGGCTTGATACAATTCAAGTGAGTCATTCAGATCGTATTGTGTATTCAGGACCTTCTCGACCAGGAGAATAGCACATATTGTCTATCTCAAGGGACCAATTAATTATGATTTTGTCTGTTAGTTGATGACAATTGATATAAGAATCCGTCCGATCAATATTTGCTCCTAATTGGCAACAGGTTGGCAAAATGTTTCAGTGCTTTCACTTATACAGAAAATGCGCTTGACTTTTGCCAACTTCTGCCACATGTGCGGTTGAAGTGACACGTATTCGTTTCTTAAAAGCACGTTTCGACAAATTGTATCATGTACTTCAGATATCTGGCTATTCAACGTAGGATACACGCACAGACTATTAGTATCTGGCCAACGATTTCTTCTCCACATTTTTCAAATCCAGTTGGAATACCGGACCAGTCATACTGAGATCAGACGTTGTAGCTTAGATACTGCCAAAATGAACATCAGCAGGAAGTCACTGTCACATAAGCAGGTTTATCGAGCAGGAATCACGACAAACGTGTGTGTGTGTGTGTGTGTGTGTGTGTGTGTGTCAAGCACCGACGAGGCGGCCAATCGAAAGCTGTCATCAGTACATGACCGTATACGATTGGCTGATTAGACAGACACACAAGGACGTGATACAAGCAAGCATCAAATGCGTATGCTAAAGGTGAACAATGTTGAATGTTATGCGTGGCATACGAATGAACCTCACAATCGAGATCGAAATGTGTCTTGGACACAAAATCGTGACCTTAAAGGGTTACGTTGATTGGGATATGTGTTACGCGCGGAAATTCTCTACTGTGTGGTTTGTTCACGGAGGCGTGTAGCTATGCTTTCTGATTTCGGTCTGCAATGTCCATCTACCTGATGACTGGAGACATTAAGTGATATGTGATCAAGAGTTTCAATCACGATCGCACTTGCATTTGAACACTTTTTCTTCTGTTTGGTTTTCCACGTGTCTTCTACGCTTCATCTGCTTGCTTCATCCAAAGCTAAATGCTGGCACTAGCCCAACAATGAAGAAGTTTTGTGAGGGAAAGTTGAAAAGTGAAAGAGAACAATGTGTAAAGCGTTTCAGAACTAAACAAATGTAGTTGAAGTGCATGCTCTGATGATTCAGCTGATGGGTATGGTATGAACTTGGTCGTTTAGGCTGTGTAAATTAGTGCGGGTAATCTCTTGGCTCATCTCTCTCCTAGGACAAAATCGAACGAGAAAGCGAACAAGATTGGAGAAAATATTACCCAGTACCTTAAAACTAGTACTTTTCGATGACAAGGCTCATTTTCTAACTCCTCGTCCAAAAGACCTAAATCTTGTTCGTGCCAGCTAGACAATGTATTTAGGTTTCAATTAGGAGAAAATAAATGATTTCTTTAGTATGTCCTATTGGGTGCGTGAAAAGTTAGGGTTTTCGGGTTGGTCATCGCCATAAAATTGGGGGTGGGGATGAAAGAGAAGGTTCATTGGAGTTCGCTGATTGCATACATTTTGTTTAAACACCTAAATATTGAACACTTGCTGAGTTTTCAGAGTGCTACATATATGAGGATAAAGATCGCAATATTTTTGAAATATATTTTTTGTACGAGAATGTACAGTATTTCTGGAAGGGGTCCGTAACCAAACAGAAGCTACCAAGTTGGTAAGTTATAATACAGTTTGGTCCCTTCATCCCGTAACCTTTTACCCCACCTCGGCTCATGTTACTCACCTATCCTATGTTCTGTTCAGGCTCTCGTCTCTCGATTGGCCGATTGTCGCACAATGCACCGACAGGTGGGTGAGAAATTCCTTCAAACCACCACACTCACAGCGACTGCTTTTATGAAGCCCTCCCTTGATGATGGATCACCGGATCTTTCTGAATTAAATTCTGAAGCGAATCTGATTGAGACGCGTGCGGATCAGCTTGACTCCATCATTCAACAAGCATTGCACAGTGGCCCAGTCTGTTTGGAGATCGAAGCCTTGCTTGAGCGACTGGCAAGTCGATTGAATGAGGCTTCTGTTCAGATTGGTGATCTTGGTCGAGTACTGGAATTGGAGGAACGGAGTAAAACAGAGGCGTTCCAATGGATCCAAGCAGCTGTTGAAAAGTTAGAGACATTACATAATCAGTTCAGTTCACAAGTCCCAAGCAAAGCAGAAGCAGAGGCGAGATTGGAACAATTACAGGTGAGGATGTAGTTTCTGGTTTTGCTGAATCAGGTGGTGTGCTTTAGGAACAGTTGAAAGCTGAACACTTGATCTTGTACAGATGAACCTCCTTCGGTTGCACCCAATAAACTTAGTTGCATCCATTTCTTATTGCCTTGCAGATATTGGTCAACGACTGTGAGTCTGGTCGTTTCAAGGTTCAGTTAGCACATAACGCAATCGATGCTGTGATTCGTCTAATGTCTTCCACATACTTCCTTTCTTTGGGATCCATCACAATCCCGTCTGATCGTGATTTGGAATCGAACTTGCACGATCAGTCATCACCGACTGAGGCTGACGCGGTCGGGATTCGCACACACGTTATGACCGAGTGTCGAGACGCGATGCGTCAGGTCAGTCGAGATATGCGTGCACGTTTTGACACGTACTGGACGGAGCTACAGGAGGCGACTAACAAGGCGGAACTTGCAGTGACTCGATGGACCTCATTTTCTGACTGTCGTATACGTTTCGAGAAATGGATCGACAGTGTGGAACACGAATGGTCACTCACCAGTGACGAGGTCCATACAAAGGAGTTGGTTGCTAATTTGTCAGAAGAGAAGGCTTTGGTCACGTTGTACCAGGTGGGTTGTGTTTTTCAACGAAGTTCTTACCAAACTTCGATGCACAGTTGACCGATGAACCTGGTGTTTTCAGTTCGAATCTCACCACCATGGGTCAGCTTTGGGAGGTGGGAAACACTGACGCG
Source organism: Fasciola hepatica (assembly GCA_948099385.1). Classification (NCBI taxonomy): domain Eukaryota; kingdom Metazoa; phylum Platyhelminthes; class Trematoda; order Plagiorchiida; family Fasciolidae; genus Fasciola; species Fasciola hepatica. The sequence continues at coordinate 6,363,188 of CANUEZ040000024.1, forward strand.
TTGACAACACCTAGTCCACGAGAACACTGAAAGTCACACGCTCCCGCAGCCTTAAAAATCCACTGTATTGTCATGCATAGGCGGCAACCACGATCCGGAAATTTTGAGCGGAGAAACACGCAAGGTCCCAATAAAACGTGCGTTGTAACGAGTCAGGTGATATCGGGTTGCTTTCTACAGTTCTGAGGTCGTCTCACTTTAGCTTCCTTGCGCCCCAACAATTTCATTTTATCAGCGCAGAACACAAAGATCATGTAGGGTGTTGGTCCTCGTATCCAGTCCTTGCACAAATGTACTGATCCAACTGGGACAGGCGATCTAGTCTTCTAATAGGCTGATGTTGAGGTTAAAGACTACTTGACAGGACTCATCTTTCATTCTGTCGATCCACGCCGTTGATCCACTGTCCTGGCACTCGTGGTACCATTGTCTTGAGCCTTAGCCTCGATACTGTACGGGGCTGCTTGCACACCACAGTCGTCGAGATGGCTTTGGTTAGCTAGGAAAGATGGTTTACGCGTTGGCCCCGAATCAACTAATACTCTCACATCTATCACTAATGTGACCAGAGGTAGCCGGATTCAAACCTTGTATGCCCTAGATACCACAAGATTTACCACCACTTAACCAACGGTGCTGTATCTACTCCTCCTTTCCAAGTTTGAAGACTAAAATCGCCGGCAGTCGCCCGTCTCCCTCACTAGGTTGATGGATTATTATCGTCATAGGACCATCCGTTTCCACTGTGATCATGAGTAACTATGTTTTGATGGTGATAATAATAAGCTACCTGATCATGCTGAACTAAACAAGGAATATACCCTAAGTAATCTTCTCTTAACCGTTTCTGTTATTTTTCGAGAATACATAAGTTAGACTTCCTTGGATCGACCTTGGTTTGCTCGTTGGATGACTGGTAGTACAGCCGTTGAATCATCATCATCTCCCATCCATATGAAATTATGCCTATGATGTGCGCATGTCTCGAACCTGTCAAAACTTTACTGAAAGGTGTAATTTCTCGTCCGGATTGCTTGTTCGCCCTAGGTATGCTGTTGAGTTTGGAAATGATCAATGTGACTTTCAAATAAATTTTCCAAATTTTTCTTTATTTTGTTCAGTTATTTTTAAATGAAAACAAATTTGTCGAATCCGAGTTATTTTTGTGCACTCAAGAACGCCCCTCAGAAGTTCCGTATTCTCTGTTTCTTATTCTACACAAACAGCATCGATTACATGAGATTCGTGCTCACGAGAGCTTTTTGGAGACTGTGTTGGATCGTAACCAGGCTCTAAATGAATCGTATCCCATGACGCGTGCCAAAGACGAAGACGAAAATCACGATGACACTTTGACAACATCACCCTCGTCATACGATAAGGAACTAAGGAAACAATATCAACGAGCTCTACAGATTGTTCAATCCCGATTGAAATTGCATGAGCATCGAGTGGAACTTTACGAGTTGTTTGACGGAGCTGTTGCTCGAACCAAGCAAAACTTGACGGTTCATTTGGATCGACTTCATCAACTGACTCACCAGACGACAACACTTCGTGATCAACTGTTTTGGGAGTACGATCCGAGCACTGATCGATACCGATTCGTCACCGAGGCTGCCTCATCAGCTGTTCAAATAGACAGGTCAGATCAACCAGACCAATTCTTGATCCAGTTACGCAATGAGTTAGCGGCATTTGGTGACAATGTGGAACACTGGAATACCAACAATCTAGCGCAGCTGGCTACGCGGTTAGATGAACTACGTTCGGAATGTTCAGCACCAGAATCACTGGATCTGATTGTTCACGATCTGTCCGTTACGATTCACGCGAAGTTGACGGAACCAACTGAGCGGTTGCAGAATCAACTGAGAACCTTAAACCAAGCTTGCATTGCTTTATCGGATCCTTTCAAATCGGTACGTGCATTCTTGGATGCATGCGAATTGGAGCTTGGCGCACAATCGTTGCTTGCAAAGTCGCCGGTGTATAGTGCTGACGGGCAAGATAGTGTGCCGAGTGAACATACGGCGATTAAACTTCCCGGCACCAAGTCGGAAAAGGAGCACTGTCTAGGCCGTGCGCATGATCTGTTGGAGAGACTGGATGGCACAGAATGCGCGCGACTTTTCGAAATTGTCAATACCCGTCGAGACGAGTTCCTGAACGCCGTTGGTCAATTTGACGTGTACTCGTTGTCCATGCACCGTGTTGAACAATCTTTGGATACATGTATTGGTCATCTACGATCCGGACATGCGAAGCTTAAAACACTCGTTTACAATACCGTTCAGTACTGGCAGTCAGCTTTGGATGAGCATCTGCGACTGGAATCCTTTCTAGCTACCGGTGCAAATGAATTGGAACGAATCGAGAAAGCACTGGGTCATGATACATTCGATTTGCAAGCCATCGTCTCAGATTCATCTGTGGCTGATGACCACCAGCCAATCTCTCAAAAGATTCCCTTCGACTTGTGTTGGTCCAATGGAGATTCAATCTATACACGTATTCTTACTTGGTTGTCTGATGACATTTCCAACCAACTGGATCGTTTCGAAACGGGGACCTATCATAATTTGGTACGACAATTGCACGTCGTGTCCAACAGCACTACCACGGAGGGAAGTGCTCATCTCCGCTTGGAACTGAGTCGATTGCATACAAAATCAGAGCTGCTCAGCACGCAACGGTCTGAATATCAGACACGTTTAGAACAGGCCTTGTCGAGTCATTTGCGGATACAAGAAGACCGTGAGGAAGTTCGTGTCTGGTTAGGCAGTGTGCAACAGAAACTTGATCGATGGACCTCATCACCTCTGCAGCCCCTGGGTGTCAGATCCGATACAGACAGCGTAGATGCTCTGATGGCTGCATGGAACCTCCGAAGGAAAGAACACGAGCATCGACTCGGACAGCTTCAGGTGAGTTACCCGTATCTTCTTGTTACACTAATCACAGACCCGAATTCCATTGGGTCATGTCGAATTCGTCTAAAAAACACTAGCCAGACTATTTTATGTATTCGTTTTTTTGTTTTTAACACACTGATTGAAGACGGAAATTTGTCCCACGCAGCTTTCTACCCTTGTTATTTTTGATTTCATCATGATGACACCGAGCGAATGCACTGGTGTGATCTTTTGATGGAGCTGAATGTCAAAGCACTGAGCAAGTATCCATGAATAGGGCTGGAAGAAAAAGGTGCAATCATGGTAATGGACATGCTAGGTTTTGGAGTTGATGTTCACGGCGTCTGATTATCTGTTTAACTGTCGCGGCATTTTGTCCTATTATGATTCTGTACAGTTTGTGAGACCGTAAACTTTAGGGTTTGTTCGTAAGCAGTTTATTGTAAAGCCGATCTAGGTTATCAGTGAGCAGTTGGATTCTATACGCCCATTTGTTCAAATACTCGTACACTTCTCACTAGTGAGACTTACGGTGAAATGTTGGTATATGGTGAGGCGAATTATTGGATTCACTCAAAATGGCACTGAAACTAATGGCTCTGCGCCGGGTGTTGTTGAAATTCGCTGAACACGATGGTTTTCGAAGTTGATCGACACACAATGATGCATCATGGTGCAAACATTTTATGTCATTTTCTCCGTCTACTTGCCACAATTTATGCCATTTCTGGCTAGATTATAGCTAACTGAATCGAGTCGAATCAACTTGGTCCAACTGTCACATGTGTGAATGGGCGAAAGTGCGGATATGTATGTAAGTGTGTGTGTGGGCGTGTGTGTGTATGTGTGTATCCCTATGTGCACATGCCAATCTCTCAGGATCTTTTGCTTGACTGTAGCACTTTGGAAAACGGTCGACGAAGGGAATGCAAGTTATCAGTGCTTTGTAACCGCCACCAATCAGAGAGCTTGGAGCACCGTTTGCCACATATTCGAAATTCGTCGGGGTTAAGTTGGGTTGTGTGTCTTCTTTACCTCATACATAGGTAGTAGTCATTGGCCAGCCTCAGATTTTGGTTTGAATCATGCAGCGACTGGTTCAATTTTATGATAGTTAGTACTTTTCAAGACCATACGTAGGCTACCATATCAGATCTTTGGTGTGATTTCGGTTCAATGGTCACGACTTACTGTACGTCAGATGGTGAACGCAGAACTGTAGTCACAGCAGTGCCCCAAAAGTTCGTGACTAGTGGAGCACGCGCAAAATTGTAGATTGCACTAATCGCGTGCTATGTCTCAAAGGATAAAATGGATTGCCATATAGTCAAGGTTATGTTGAATCGCACTTGATCAAACTAACAGGGCTAGTATCGATCGCCGCGTGCATGCACTGGTTTTTATCAAGGTTTTCAGTTATTCAGGGTCATGCAGTCCAATGTGATAGCTGTCATTTCCTCCACTTCAAATTTCCATGATACGTCACAATCAAACAAAAACCTGTCCGTATTTAACCTAGGGAAATTAGATGAAGTGTACGGAGTACATTGCGAATTGTAAATTTGCTAGGACTCATATTTGTTGCTCACCTTTTTTGTTTCTTGTCGTATCTAGCGTTTGAATCAAGAGTTCAATTCCCGCCGCAAACAACTATCTTTACTGAAGGATCACCAGACTACTAGTCTTTTTGCTTTGAGAATCGAACTGAGGGATCGATTTGCTTATGATCTGGATGACCAGAATGAACAGTCCTCGGATCTCCTCGCGGATCTGAGCGTTTGTCATACTGCATTAACTGAACGGTGCCAGAGAGCGATTGACCATGAGACCCGTGCGATCACAGCAACGGCTGACCTTGGTCAAATGTTCGCTGGAGCTGTGGCAGACTTCGTTGCTGTGTCTGATCAGGTTCAGTTGGTACTGAATGACCTACCATTGACCGGTGCGGGTACCATTTCATCCTCCGTTTGTTGGACTCGAGTCGCCCTGGAAACCAGACTGAATCAAATCCGGGCTGAAATTCGTCATAATGCGCTTGTACCGTGTCAAAACACTGTCGAACGGATGAAAAAAAAGTTGCAGTCTGTTGTTTGTCATGCAGACCAGAGTAATGACGCGTCACTTCCCGATTTGACAGACGACGAATGTCAGCTGGCCGAAAGTCTGGTTGAGAATGTGCGGCGGAAATTGGATGAACTTATTACGCGAGTCGAACGGCGTGAGCAACAATTAGAAGAAGTACACAATCGGATGAATCAACTTCAGGGAGAATTGGATCAGCAAGATGCCGAAATTGGTAAAATTGAAAGTGCATCTTTGCTAACTGGCTCTCAACTGCCGTCCTCCTTAGAAGAACAGCGAAATTATGTGGGAGCTTTTGAGGTTAGACGAAAATTATCATTTTTGACCGGATGGTTGCATTTTAATCCACGAAACAAGTTGTTGTTGTTGTTGAAACTTCAGATTTCGGTGTTGAGAACTATTCCTGTCCATTTTGTCTATCCAGCCTCCATAGTATAGTTTCGCTAGTTTTGTGTCAAACAATGTGCTACTACCATTCATCCCAGTAGACGAAAACAGTGGGCTAAATATTTGAGGTAGCTACCGATTTTGTTTATCGCATTTTAGAAATATCGACCAGTCCGATCAGGTTGGACAAACTACTGATCGATTAAGAGGTCAGTGTTGTGTGACAAAAGAACAGTGACGTAAATGGAGGTTAGATATCCGCAACATTAGTCGGCCAGGAAGATCTAGGCTGAAATGAAGCTAATTCACATGACGGGTTGTGTTGACAACCAGAAGATTGGATGCAACATGTTGGTGCAGTAAGAGAAATTCCGTCATGAAAAATAAATGATTTGCAATAAAAAGCTTTAGACATGAAGGCGAACTTTAGACAATTCATACATGGTTAATAACAAGGATTTTCGCGCAGAAAAACCACCGATCAGTCGGCATTACTTATAGTGTGCTACGAAAACTCCCAAATCTTATCCCCGGAGTTTCAAATAAATTGCGCAATCGATCTTGGGCATGCGTTTATGCCCAAAGTGTCAGCAAAAGTCGCCGTGTGACAGAATGCACCAAACTTTGAGCTAAGCTACTGCAATCGGTGCTCCGAATCTGTATGTTACCACCTACCCACCACCTCTTCCAGGGCTTCTGAGTACCGTCTCAGAGCTCAGCAAGTGCCGTCTTCTTTGATCAACACAGGATCACATAGCTTACCAATCGTCCATCTTGACACAACAAAATCCCATATTCAACCTTTCCTCATATTCTCGCGTTCTTAGGTGCATCTTAAACGTTTTTTCCTATTTCCATCACTGATGAATTGTTTTTTCCCAACCCGCTCGTTTTAACATTCTGTTGATCTTCGCTCGTTTTTCTTTGTTGTCAGATGTTACTCCATACCATCAAGGAACTTGAAAATGCACTAGATCAGTTGAACATTCACTTATCCGAACCGTTGAGCAGTTGTGAGATCCCCGAATCCGGTGACTCGGAAAATGAACGAACAGACACCACCTTTTATTGGCCTGCGGATCCCGAACTCCTATCTCGTTTGTCTGCCATTCAATTTAGATTGACTACAGTGACCGAAAGAGCCACACGTGGTCTCTCACGTTGGAATCGCGCTGTTCGTCAACACGAAGAGTTGTTACAAGCATTGAAGCAGTTCGATAAGCAATATCAAAGCGTGCAGAACGAGTTGATTAATTGTTACCGCCAGTATCGTTCTTGTTTGGATCCGACTCGACTAATCATGCCGAGCAAGTCAACTCTGATCAGTTTGGTTTCCATACTGACCGATCAAGTCCAACCTAAACTGGGAATATTAGTTCATCGAGCAGATCAGTTAGACGTGATGCATGATCTTATCTATCCCAATTGTACTAGGGAAATGGCCGCGGAGATCAAGCAGAACATTGCCAACCGGCGGGATGGTCTGATGCAATGGATCGAACGTAATGACAGATTGCTCATCACAATGAGTCGTATGAAGGACCGAGTAAACGGGATATCGACTGAAGTTCAACTACTGACCGATCGTATAAGTGAGTATGAGACTAATGCTCGGGCAGCCACAAAAACAAATCATTTGACCGACCTGGCTTGTGTTCGACGTCAGTTATCCGTTTGGCATGCTCTGAAAGACCGTGCTATCCGATTGCGTAAACAACTGGCCGAGGAGTTCGATCCACTGCACAAACTGATGCATATTGGTCGGAGTGAGTGGGAAGATATTGATCTTGATAATTTGATCTCGGCAGAATCCGAAAGACCGATCTCTACAATTTCGGTAGACAGCTTTGATGCGAATGCACTCTGTGATGACGCTCGTAACCGAATCGGTCGTTTGGTCGAGTTGGCGGAGGTTAGTCACTAAATTACATGGTAAATTTTTCCACGAAAGCTCATTTTCTTTCGAGAAGCGTCGAAGTCATTATTCCTAGACTAATTCATTGTGGTATGAAAAATGTGTGCAGCTAATTACGATCGGTAGATGAAAAGTGAACTTATTTGCTTGGAATAAATCTCTGTCGTTTTCTTCAGTAGTACTTGCTTAGTGCGTGATTGAATTCCGTTCACATGCTCTACATTACGTCTTTCGTCGCTGATAGCCATCGAATGGCTTTATTCACACCAAATTGTCCAGTAATGGAGTGGTATGCTTCATTGTCTCGTTTCCCCATTTATTTTGGTTATTCTGGTTGAATCTTGCTTGATTTCTTTATCACGAACCTCCCCTCTTCTCGGTGCTCTGTACTGCATTTGGAATTCATTCGTTATCTAGACTGTTACTTCGGTGCTAGAACAAATACAAGTGCCCTGGGTCAAACTGGATCGTCAAATGACAGATATTCGGTCGTGGTTAGATGCGATCGCACTGAAAACTGAATGCGTTCCGACCCCTCGTACGAACACCGAACTGTCACCAGTCAGTGATACAGAAGATCAGGACTCGATCGTGATGAATCGATATACCGTTCAAACGAATTTGTACTTGTTGACAGTAAGTAATGTATTGTTGTTCCCCTAGTGAAAAGATGACTGCTTGCCATTAGACGATAACTTAATCAGTCAGACATATACGACAGTTGTCAACCTCGCTCGATCTTCGATCCAATAAGGCAGGCCATAGTGTACGGCACATGAAACAAAAATCCACGTTCAGTAATATCGCAAATTACGATCGTACAGTTCTTTGAAAAGCCACTCAATCAGTCAAACTCTGTGTGAATCAAGACTAGCTATTGAGAAGTTGAATGTCCTTGACGAACGTAGTAGACAGTGCTTGGATGCAGACGATAACTGAAATCACAGTTCACGGTCACCACGTCTAGGTATAGAACAGAAGTTGAGACTTGTTAATCTGGGAGACTTTCATGAGGGGGGGAGGGGGACCAGAAGAACAAGAGGTAGTGAACTGGTACCGATCAAACGGGACTCTCAGCTACAGATCTTATTGGAGCCCGATTATGACAGTTTGGTTCGCTATGGTAGAATAAAGTTGACACCGATTTGACAATAAAGTGGATGCATGTAAGGGATCGATCTAGATGGATTCCGTTGCAAAGTTGTTGTTGGCCGTCTGTCCAGAACACATCAATGTGTTTCATTGCCATTTTTGTGCAATATTTGTTCGATTAAATATTTTTGACGGTATTTCGTATCACCACCTTAATTTCATTTGAATCGCAAGGAGCCTCAATGGACAAACGGTCCATTTTTTTTTTAGAATCGCACGGTGATTCATCCAAAGTTATTTTGTCTGTTCACAAGGCTAGCTTTCGGAAAGAGGACATGCGGTCCCAAGTTTGGATTTCTGATATGAATAGTATGTTATAGTATATGAATGACGGGACAAAATTTGCCCGAAAGCACGCGATTCAAATGAGATTACAGCCATAAAACAACTGTGGAGTGTCTAAATATGGGGATTATTTGGACAAAAGAGTATCGGGTACGCATACCTGATGAGGGACAACAACCACGATACCACTTGTGTGCTCCCGGGGAAATTTTGTCCTGTCATCCAGATACAATACCATAAAAGTTATTTCAAAAAAGTTTTTGTATTGCTTTAGCCCATACCACTTATTTTCCTCACAATAATCCTCCATGTCACGTGTGCGCCGAATTTTTTTCACTAAGACCAAGCACGCGATATTTGGTTATATTTTCGGGATTTTTCGCGCTAATCCGCTTGTCTTATTTAAGGAATTTGGTCAGCGGTTCACACCCGTCGAGATCAGGCCTGATTTTGGAGGATTAGCATAGTTTTTACTTTAAACGATCGACGATGGTAACATGGTCACGTTTTCGTAACTCGCTGCCACGTATTAACGTCCTTGGGGCCAGCTGATGAACATCAACCTGTTCTTGTTCTGTATCATTGTTGTATGGTAAAAAAAAAAACAATGAAAAAATACAAGCCTACTTTCCATTTAGCTGAACTTGAACTCTCGAAAATCTAAACCTTCCACTTACTTGCTTCTTCCGGGTTTCTCTTCTGTCCCAATTGTGTTTACTGAGTGACTTCACTTATCATTGCAAACCTTGTAGGAAGTGACTGAAGACCTGAGTCGAGGATCTTCTCGTCTAGACAACTGCGAACAACTTCTGACTGAATTGCAGTCACTCACCGGTTTGATATCAACAACCACCGAACTGTTTACAACTATAAATCCCGACCAGAACTGTTCGAATCCGGACCAAGAGGCACGAGTTCGATTTGATCAGCTACAAAAAGAACAGAATGAGTTACGCCAACGTTGGATCAGTTTAGACGCACAACAACGAGCAGGAGTTGAAAAGCTCCAAACCCATCTAGACAATATTCGAGCACAAGAGAGCAAACGAGAGGATTGGATCGATCGTTTGCGACAATTGGAACACGCATTGACACTGGGGCCTCAAATGAAAATCGATTTAGATGAAATTGAGATGGACTACAATAAGGGCTACGATTCGGCTGATTCGAACCATAGACAGGTGGTGGACTACGAAAAGTTTGCCAGTATTTTGGTTCAGGCTATTTACACACAGGAAAAACTAACCAATGAGTGTGAGGTAAGTGATCCAACTTATTTACACTCTGTGAAGGATGAGGTGTTTGTCAGCTTCTTAGTGTTTTGGTGAAAAGATTTTACATAGGATAAACGTGACTATATTTGCTCACATGTGCTAAACCGAATTCGTACCACTTCCCAGCCCGGGTTTCACTCAGGCTTGATGATATATATCTATTCCTATTAGATCTTTCCATCCAGCTGTTTTGTAGTGACCATTGGTTTCGCCTTATGTTACAACCATAGGTGCACATGTGACCCCCTAGATCGAATCATGCATCACTCTCATATGGATCGCGAAGTCGATCGATAAATCCAGCAACACTGACCAGTGTTTGCTGAAGGTCGTTCTAGCAAATTTCCGGATAACAGCTTAAGAGGAACTTGTTTATGATTGTGTTTGTATGTGTGTGTGGATATGTTTGGTATGCACATCACTTCTGAAGATATTTCATTAAATCGAGCGGAATGAGTCAGAAGTCATATCACACGGAGTGCTGAATAGAGTAATCTGAGATTTGACAGTGAGAAAAAGATTAACTTTCCATGACCGTGATGGAACTACTTACTACTGTCACGACTTCAGGAGGAACATTCTGGACTTTAGTCGTTGGGCTTTCGGTGTTGGCTCTGTAACGGTTTTTGGCGCAATTTCTGCGGTTCAGAATTGTGGTTAGTAATTCTAGGACGGCTGATTCTTACATCAGAAGAATGAGTGAAATTATTCTCTCAACGATTCCGGAAAATCAACTAAGGCTCATGATCTGTCAGTACGGCCATGCGGCTATATATATATATATATATATATATATATATATATATATATATATATATATATATATATATATATATATATATATATATATATATATATATATATATATATATATATATATATATATATATATATAGTCAGCCTCCCCAGAATGTGGCTACTGTATCAGATCCTGAAGATCATGAACTGTTTTGCTCACAGTTCGGACTTGAACCCGACCGAGAATGTCTGGATGTATTAGCAAAGCAAGTGTACATGGAAGAAAGCGTTTTTGGCACTCTGCACGAATTGACGCCTGCCATTCTCACTGGATGAGACAACAATAAACTTGAAGCCATTGGGAACACAGGAAGCATACCTAAACGTTGTGTTTCAATTATTACCGGTGTGGCGGAGTATGCATACCACCTGCTAAGTGAGTAAGTGGTTGGTTGCTTAAAACGCAATTATGGACAGTTGTGGATCAATAATGAACGCGACTGCGTCAGGCAGACCGAACGCAATAAGGTAGAGGAAGGCATATGAACCACGGGGTTGCATCCTTCGACTAGATAACGACTGCTTCCAAGTGGACAGGACCGCTGGAATGCAAATAATCAATTGCTGTTTCATTTGGTTGATGCTGATAATCTCCGAACGAGTGGTTCCCAATAAACAACCTATTTACCAGGCACGTCTTCCGGATTATAACATCAGTAAAGATCATTGTTTTCCTCAACTAGCTGACTGTTTCTGCCATCCGTCCAAGGTTTGGTTTAATAGCATTTCACATCATCTGGGATACATTTTTCGGAACTGATTCATGTGTAAAACCCGTGTGCATACTAACTATGGTCTAGTATGTGGATATTTGTTGTAGTAATGGGTTGAAACGTTAAACATGCCAAATCTGGTCCTCCCAAGTGGTTTTCGTTCAAAAAGAAACCACAGAAAAGCAGATTGCTTTTTATAGCATTTCGTGCACTATATACTGTCACGTTTTAGACCAGTGAATGGTATTGGCTTTCATCGTATACCGTAGACTGACTCACTTGCATATAAACTCAACGAGAATCAAAGGTTAGAGAGCGAGAGAGAGAGAAGAATAGTGGAGAGTAACCAGGCTCAGAGGTGCAAACGCATGTGTCTGTGGAATTATAGTCGGACCCCGCTTTGTCGCAGCATTTTCTATAGTGAACGGAGCTATTTTCATTGTGGCCTAAAACAAGATCAAGAAATATCACTGTGGCCCACCCAGCACTTGAATCACATATGAAACGACCAGATAAAAAATTCCTTGACTTCAGTCAATCAATCAATCGAGTATATTTTCACTTTTGATTTTTACTTCCTAGTTAAACTGTTAACAAACTCCTCATAATCGTGTATGAGACGGTTGAACAGTCGAGGGTAGTTTTGGTTCAACACATGTATGTCGTTTGGTCGTTCGTTTGTTCATCTCCCTGAGCAGATATTTCGTCATCAACTCACTTCATCATACTGGCGCTGTGATTGACATTACCCTGTAGGGTAAATGCTTAAAAGGCCCGTCAGCTACGGACATATTCACTCACTTCATGCCAAACCAAGCCACCGTCTCGAAGAGGTCTCCTTGAATGAACCAGGTCATCGATTAGACGTTGAATTACGTTTGAATATTTCAATCACAAATTTTTCCCGCATCACTTTATGGTTGGGGATCTGTATCAATCAATCCGCTGGTGAACGTTTGCAACGGTTGGCCTTCAGCGGGATTTTTTATTACCACTATATCAAGGTCGATCTTTATCTTATCCAAACTTTTTCTAGGAATTTCTCAAGGATCGTCAATCAGAACTACTTGAACTGCGCACAAAATCCACGTCTACCTTTGATGACACCAGTCTTTTGTCCCCGTTAGATGAAGACACCTTGAATCGTGTTGAAGCTCTATTGACAAAGATGCAAGTAAGTGTTTTCTACCTGCTTCAACCCACTGTTCTTTGTGATCACAGTTCAGAAAATGTTCACCGTCAACTTTAAATTTTCTGTTTTTTGAAGGAACTCATCCTTCTTACCCCTCTGGTTAGTTATTTAGTCTTTAAATAGCGTGACGTGCCTTCCACAGTTGAATATTGCCTCGCCAGGTTTCCCTTCAAGACGAACTATCATTGCCTAATTGAATGCTGACGATGTACTTGCAGACACTTTCGGTCTTCCGATACCGCCCCTTGGTAGTCAGGTGATCGAGACTAGGCTTCCGGCATGCTGAGGTGGAAGTCACGTGATTGTTTTAAAGTTGAGCGTCTTTCCACTCCCACCACTAATCTTCGGTTCTCGTCACTAGCCCCCAGCAGCTATGTCGCTTTAGTCCGAACGAAGCTCTATTCCGAGTGGTGCTACTGAGGTCCCTTGTGAGTAGTATTTCGTTGCACGCATAGATGTGTCTTCGTTGTTGCCGTTGTCACAGTAATAGCAGTAGTAGTCATAGGAAGAAGAAATCATTTGTCCCAATATGGATAATTTTCGCTGAACTTGATGCAATATGCCATCGTTGAGCCGTGCTGTGCGCCATCACTCACATAGGTAGTCCTAGATTTAGTATGGTCTTCGAAATTCGGTGTTCATCTCATTCCCATCACAATTTGAAAACTCTTTATTCAGGCTCAAATAAGTGCAGTCTTGACGTTGGTCCTTTAATCCTCATAACCTCTTTCGTGGAGCTGAGATTTTCAGTAAAATTCTCAAACCATGTTCGTGCACTTTTCCATCCTATCCTCTAGGATTGGTGTTCGTGGAATAGAAAGAGTTTAACTGCTTTACAGTCGGTCAATAATACCTGGAACGAATGGAAACAGTGGCTGACAGAAAGTGGTGCTATGGAAATCATCATTCACAATGGTCCACGCAACCTCGTTCAGCACACGCTGGAATCCATTGATAACACGAGTGATATATCTACCCAAGTTTCAAAACTGTCCGAACTCAGCACGCGGTTGAATCGATTGAGTCAGCAAGCTCAATCCGAGGGTCACTTAGCCCTGGAAAATTTGGTTCAAACAACCGCGGAACTGCAGACCGTGGTGGACGAACAAAATCATTGGACCGGTCCCGACTGGAACAAAGCAAATGCAACGAAAGTGACTCGTACTCCGCTCAACGTCGGACTGATGGCCAGCCAGTTAATTATTCGCGGAGCACATTCACAATGGTCTTTTGGTTTTGATGATCTTGGATTGGCTGTACAACATGTACAAACTCGCCTAACCTCACTCGAATCGTTTATATCCGATCGGGAAAAACTGGCTACTCGTCTCTCTAAGATTGAACAAGACCTGGACCGTTTGGAACCTCGTTTTGTATTACCGAAGGATATAACCGAGACTCATGGAATCTGGATCGAAGAGACAGTGGAATCGTCTTGGTCCGGTCAAAAAATGCCTCATTGGCCATGTTCGATTGAGTTCGTGATTTCGGCTTCCTTGGACGATCAGCTCAAATTGTCCTCGGAAATCAGACAACTGAAAAGAGATACACAGGTTACTAAGAAGGAATCTTTTTTACTTTTTACTTTAATGTGGTTATCTCTTACGAAGGAACCAGGTCCATTCCCTAGGAGGGTTCTATTAGTAGAGACGAAATCAATGAATGCTCGTCGGTATGTTGTAAGAAATGCTATCCGCAGTGCTAGTCGATTTTTACCGAGAGTGCGTCTCTATCCAATGATTATCCAGTTGCTATCTTTTAGGCGACAAAATTTTCTTGCTCGTTGTGAATCGCTAGTCGTTGCGTCACGATGTGATCCTTGTTTTCATGAAAGGGGTGGGGTGGGGTGGGGTGTGGTGGGTTGTCAGGATATCACCGGCCTCGGGCTGCCGGCATTCTTCGTTGGGTTATTCGATGCGTGTGATCCGCGTATTCACAGTCATCAAATGAGACTGTTACTGTCCGGTCCTCGTTTCAGTCGTGCATCTGATAGTACTCCACTGTACTGTTCACAGACGCTGTGGACTAGAAATGAGGAGTGACTAGCAGTATCTTTCTCGTTCATTTCTCTTTGCAGATTATTTGGCAGCTACTGGTTTTCGTTCTGTTCAGTTGAAAATATTATTAGGCAAAGTTATCAAAGATGGGATCCTGAGGGGAAACTGTGTTACACTCCATGGTTGTTATAAGATTAGTGATCAATTCGTGGCCAGCAGGATAGACAATCGATGGCGTAGATCGACAAAATGATTGATAAGTCCTGCTGAGCGATGTTTAGTCTCAACACCAGCCCATTAGAAGGCTTGGTTACCCGCGCTAGTCGGATCAGTGCAACAACTGGGCACATGGATCACTGCCCTATATAAACAGTGTGTCTTATGCTAATAAAACGAAGTATTTCGCGAGCAGAGAAGCGTTATTCCTCCCCTCAGTGGAACGGTTTAAAACAGTTGGTATTTGTGCTTTTCATTTCCTCTGTGGGTCTTATCGGTTTGCAGAAAGTAAATAAGTCATAACCCAAAATAGCCGATGTTAATCGTAGGCTCCCGTTGTTCAGTCGTAAATGAGCATACTTTGGCTGCAACCGGATATATTCTATTTTCGCGCAGGCATCTGACACGGGATGTCCATTAGCACCTGTACCACTTTGATTCGACACGTTACACACGCACGCACTTATCCATATCTGCACATATGACTGGTTGTATTTGCTTGAGCCTCTTTACTCAAGCCTACTGCGATCTGTGAGTGACCTTGAGGTGCATTTAGACTTGTATTGTGACTGCGACTATACCATGCTCACGTCTAACGTTTCGGTTCCGTGTGATTGACTGCCTGCACATGAGTAATGAGCTCAGTAACCATACTGCACCGCAAGAGCTCGTAATTTCTATCTCGACTACTGGTAACAATAGCAGTAGTTGGTCAACGAATCTATTACTCGAAAGACTTTTCAACTGTTCGATTTACCGTTTGGCTTCAAATTGGAGGAAAAAAATAAATTTTTGGGACTGGTTCCCACGAATCACTCTGAATAAAACAACATGAACATGCGAAGTATGTTATGTAACAGGCAACTAGACATAGGTGTCTTTATATTCATTTCGAAATCACAAGAAACATCCCAAGAGATCAGCGATAACCAAACGTAGGTCATAGGATCAATCAACTCAACACTTTCATCGTAGTTGATCATGCTTAGTCGAATAAAACATTGCACTTTGTCATTGTTGTGATGCGCGGTTAAAATCATGATGATACACGTTTGTATGCTGTGAACAAAGGTACTCCTTTCTACTCTTCTATTGGTTTCCATTCAGGTTTTTTGGTTTGATACATGAACGATAACCACTGCATCCGATAATGGCTAATGGCTTTATAGATTCGAAATCAAGCCGAAGTGGAGTTGGTGCGTTTTATGACAGACTACTCTTTTCGGTCAGAAAACTAAGGAACTTGGTTCTAGCAAGGTGTAATGTCTCGTTTATACTTTCCGTTTACAATTCTCACTACGGGTAGTTAGACAGAACGCATCGACTGGCGTTAGTTTTGCATAAATGACTTTTTACCTTTTTGTTCCATTTTGTCACATGAAATGAAGTTGGTGAACGAACGGCTGTTCTGTTTGGAGCGTACAGTGCACACACTGGGCATAGACTCAGCTTCTGTCCGAATGAAATCGGCATCAACACCTGCTGCACCATCCGCCTTACTGGCTCCGTTGACTGCTCAGCATACCGGATTGGTCAAACGCGTCAACTACATGGTTCAGCGCATAGAACGAGCCATCCAGTCACATCATCAGTTAACCGAATCGTGGCACACGTTGGCCGAATGGATTGGGCAGTTACAACAAAGCCTTGGGAACTATGCTATTCTTTCCGGAGATAGACATATGCTTCAGGCCAGACTAGAATTGATCAAAGTAGGTTTGACAAGAAATGCATTACTCGATCACTGGTTTTTTCGATCCATCTTGTTCTCGGATATTTTGTGCACTGGTTAATCAAAACTTCTGGCATTCATCATATGGTTCTGTTCAGTGATTAACCTCGCACTTCACTGCTCTGGTTTTATTGATCGCTCCGCAGTATCAACCATTTAGAAGTGAAATAAATCAAAACACTGCGGACAAAAAGTACAACTGAGAAAGATAAACGGGAAAATCCTGTTGACACCACTGACTGTGACACTTGACCATATCGCTTGGCATCTCCCCAACAATTGTCCGATAGACAGATCCCGTGAACCCAAACCTGCGAAGGTTTTCTAACCTTCCCATCACTTGTTGTGGAACAATGTGATGGAGGTCGGCTTGGTACGTTTATACTGGTGTTGGTCGGGTGGTCTAGCTTGCGTAATCATCGCAAGAGTTTCAGTCATAAAACCGCAACTCTCGTTTAGCTGTGCCGCAACTGGCTCACTATTTCGTCTGACCTTTTGGGTCTTATATGGCACAATTATTCGAACTCATGCGAACAAGTTTACCTAAGTATATAAATTAATAACCTTCCACCTTTTTTGTCGGTTATAAAAACAAGATACCTTTTTTGGAAGAGGTCAGTGGCAAATGAAAGATTGGGAAATAACTAGCCGTGGTGGCAAGATTCACGACCGGCACCGCCAGGTCTTACGTGAACCATGGCAACCGTTTGACCACTGCCGGCCACCCTCGTAATATACGGTGGAATTGATAGTCACTCCACTTGGGTCTTTTGCCCCCGCCACGGCAGGAGAAAATCTGCAAGAAATTACGCGTTTAGTCGAGCTCACGCGCTTCAGCGATTGACTATTCCCTTATCATCACGGTTTGTGCTAAGCTATCTCGACAGCCACCCTAGAATCAGCGGTTTTAAAACTGATAGGTCTTGCAATTTTCTGCGCACAACAGACACGCAGTCCCGGATGTGTAGTTAGCACACCAGGACCGATTATCATACCAGTGTGGCCCCCGGTAACCAAATCTAAATGTTCCACAGGGGTCTGCTGCACTATCAAGGAGCAACCGGGACTCGGGGACCTGAAGTGGGAGAAATCACATTAGATCCAAATAGACCAAGACAGCCGAGTGTTGTTTGTAAGAATGCTAATTTTGGCTGGATATCGGTTCAGCCCAGTTGTTACACTCGTTAACCTCGCCTTTCTGTACTCTGGCTTCCACTGCTACCGCTGAGCATCGTCCAACATAGAGCGAAACAATGACAAGCAAACCGAAAAGAAAGTTGAGTAGAGATTATGAAGCCAAAAACTGAGTTCGAATGCAACTATGCACTGATTGCGGCAACTAGCCGTATCACTAAGTGTATCCAATCATCTCGTGGGCGCCAACCCGAAAGCCTAACACGTCCTACTCGTCCAGGTCCATTGATTAAGGTCCTCATACCTTTTACCATGTTGACCAACCATGTTGACCACAACCTGCCTCGAAAAACAACGTACACTGAGGAAGTCTATCAGTGAGTATGTGTAACACATATCTCAATCATCTTAGCCTGTTCAGATTCACATTTTGCTGCGGAGACTGACCTCAAGTTCGTAAAACCCTGCTCTTAACCTCAGCATTTTATGCAATATCCAAGCCACCAGGTGAAGAATACACTCCTGAAGTTCTTCCATATGCGAAACGGATCTGGTGTCACATATCTGCTAAACGGAACTAGTTTGAATCATTGCTTAGCCCGTATTTCTTCGACAGAAGAGCTGTTTTGTACCTCCAGGGAACCGATAAAGTGACAATTGGATTTCGGCCCGAACTGGCATGAGAGGAAAGAATATTGCGGACAAACAACTCATCTTTTTGGTGTCGCTCTCATTACCAGGTGGTAGACAACAATCCCCACTGTCTTCCGCGTCGTTACTACACCTGACCTGTTAGGACCTTATGTGGTTATCCACTCCAAGTCCCAGGGTCCGTTTGCCGGTTATCCCTAATAGTGCAGTGGGCCTTTGTGGCTATGGAGTATATACCCCTTCCACTGCACTCATGCGTAAGCATCTAATAAAAAAGGTCACACAATAAAGTATTAAATTTCTGAGTTTCAAACACGGTGGTTTTCATAATTGGTGACGCTTTAAATCCAGTTTGTGAAACAATTTCCGTTTGTCGTTTGGTATCATCCACAAGTTGGGTTTTCACACCGAGGAAAAGTGATACTCGAATTTATCCGCGCTTCTGTTACAGTAAGGAAACAGTAATGCTTTGAGTTCGGGAATATACCTACCATAAATGACTCAAGTTCCAACACTTTTTGTCCGAACACTCAGAAACGTCTAGTAAGTAGCTGTACCTCTTTGTTGTTTCATGTTGTAATCGTTTTCGGCGGATTGTTGTTATTTCGCACTACAATTTCTCGGTTTATTCTAGTCACTATTTTCGTTCCTTATTCCGAACATAATCGTATTATTTATTGCCACCAGAGTTCGTATAAATACTCATCCCGCTACATGCACACTGTTCTTACGGATTCGCAATCTTTTTTTCAGCTCGTCAATTATTCGCCCTCTCACTGTGTGTATGTGTATGTACGCCCACGTTTTTCCGAGTTATATTCCAGTAAACTTCATACCTCATAAAAGCCACTGAGATCCCCCAGATCGGCATCTAGTAACGTGCCCGGTGAATTGTCAACAGGGCCAGCCGAACCCTCCCCCGAACGATTCGCTGAATTCGAGAATGACGAATGAACACTGCTACATCAAATTAAATGGCTCTCTTGTAAGACAAATCGCTATTGGCCAACTCTTTTTGTCACGCAGTGGATGATACTACTCGTGGTTGATGGGGATAAGAATGGTTGTGTGCAGTATGTCCTCGTCCATCACTAGGCCGTGGTGCAGAAAAGCCTGGTTCTGCATGACCTGACATTTGAATTTCTTACCAGGACTGTTCATACGCAATCGATGTGAGAGGGTGAAGTGTGAAACTGTTCCTTCTTGCATGTCTCGTGGAGTGAAGCTTGGGGAACAAATAAACGCTTGGAAATTTACGGCAAATTAGCCGGCAAACTGTAGTTTGCCATTTGGGAATAATGTACTACAAACTGTCAGTAGGCGACTCCATTAGTCATTCAGTTGAATGGAGAACATGCAATAAGCCTGGTTGAATAAGAAGGATGCTGTTCTAAAGAAAAGATTCTTGTATTACTGGTTGCACTGAGACAACATGATTTCGCTAACATCAGCGAGTGATTGACCAGAGAGTTTTAACAATCATTTTAATACTGGCAGCTAACTGGTTGAAAATATAAGATAAAATGGGCCACCTAATGTGACCATTCGGCGATGAATGGTGCGGAATGCGATAACTGATTACTGTGCGACCTGAATGGTCATGGAGTTGAGGATGGACACAAACAGGATGGGCAATAATCCATAGTGTATTCATTCATTGTCGTTGTTGTAGCAAATTTGATGTCTTTTCCTCGAAAACTCTTATCTTTCCGCTCACATCTGTGCTCATCGTTTCTACTTCCTTCCAGGATCTGAAGTCTGTCGAATCCGAAGGAATCAAACGTTGGACTGAAGTACAGCACTGTGTCGAGCACATTCTACAACATGGTCTGATACTGCCCCCGGTACGTGGAACTACCAAAGATTCCAGCGGCAATGAATCACTGAATTTGTCCCAAGTACGTGCCGCAATCTTGTTTCGCAGCTGCGAAATCCATTCGCGTTGTCTGGATGTGCAGAATAGGATACAAACAGCTATGGACGAGTTAGAAGCCGGAATCGAGGCTTGGCAATTGTTCGAACATAACCGTGATCGTTGTATCGCTTCTATGAATCGATTGGAAAGCTGGTTGAAATCACAAACCAGCAGCGTCATCCATTCGAAAGAGGATATTGTTGAAAGATTAGGAGTGATTAAATCAGTTGCTAATTTTCTCTCCAAATCCCCGGATGACTCTGAAAAACAAATTGTTCAGGCGGAAATTCCTCAGGAAGACCAAAATCTTTTACCCGAACACCTGGCAATTGAGACACGTCAACTAGCCAGTCAACTTCACTTGAACTTGAGACAGTTACCCAATATGACCGATGAAATACCACCTGGTTTGGGTGAACTTGACGAAGCCAATCAAGTTCAAGTGATGGATGCGCTTGCATTGTCCACTTCACGTGTAAACGAAATCTACGCTCGTATCGCTCGACTACAGAAAACGCTCGGTGAATTATCCTCTGTGTGGCAAAAACGACTTCAAGAATTCTCCGCCTGGGATGACGTCGTGCACACGATAGGAGACAATCTGTTATTGATAGGTCATCGTGTTGAACGAATTCGATCACAAATAACAGCTCGTCTCACCGAAACAGATTCCGATCTGGCTGAGACAACGTTGGAAGACGCACTAATCCAACTGAACGAGTTAAATGAAGAACATGATCGACAGAGCGCTGATTTATCCGAACTACAGAACAAATTGCATTCACTTTTACCTTACCTTACTGAACGCGGTCGTCGAGCAATGATTGAGCGTTTGGATCAGTCACAGCAGAACTGGGCACGCCAAACTCATACGATCGAGCAATGTCGGAAAGAACTGATCCAACGTCAAACCACATGGTCCACACTGTGGCATCAACTTGAAGCTCTGAGCGAATGGGTCAGCACACAGAAAGTTGGTTTGTCACAGTTACAACATTCGACACCAGCGGTAGTTCATCTGGAATCCAGTTTGATCGTGGAAGAAGTTTGCAAATCTCCAGGTCTGTCTTTAGTCATGCGATGTAACGCACATGCAGTTGAAGTTCAGGCATTCTGTGAGCAAGTTCGTCAATTTGTTCTCGTTGTCAACGCCAAATACCCGCACGTGGAACAACTGACACGTGCCATTCAGTCGCTGAATGAGACGGTGATAGTTTCCAATTTGGATGCAACCATCGCATCTGTGCTGGATAGGACAACCGAACAATTTCATCAAATTCAACGGGACACGGTGTCGCTGTACAAAGATGCACGTGAACTTAATGAGCTGTGCACCGATTTCGCGCACTCGTATGGCGACATTTGGAAAGATCTATCTAAGCTCCAAAGTGAATTTTCTCGAGGTGCAGCGTTCGCCAGCACCGAATCAGGCGCTGAGGGTCGTAACTTAAGCGTGTCCGAAATTAGAATGGAACACGATGATTCGTGTGTTTTGGACAGTGCTACACTGGAGCAGTGGTCCAGGCAGTTAGGAACAAAAGTTCGGTTAGAAGAGCTAATTTCACATGGATCAGTCGAACAAACGACTCGGTCGGTTTCAGAGAATCAATACACAATGGTCGAACGTATCGGTGCGTTGATGACTAAAGGAAAAGCACTAGACGAATTCAAGTTTGAATCAGTTTTATTGCCTGGTTCAGATGAGAGTAGAGTAGATGCGACTCGAGCTGTTCAGTTTCTGCAAATACAATTATTGCGGCTAATAGAAACGTGTCAGAAACGTTTGGAACGTTTTCATGTGGAAAAAACTACGCTGGTCGAGGTGGAACAGTTGTTTGAACACATTGAGGGAACTTTGAATCGATTTGAAGACGATCTGTTCTCAGTTCAGTGCACGGACACCGAACCAATTAGGGCAGCAAGTGCTAACACTCACTGGCCCCTGATTGATTCGTGGATGAAATTTTGTGGAGAGCGCGAGGCACGTCTAAGACAGACCAGTCCCCAATTGGTCGAGCTGAAACCTGCAGTAGACAAACTTCAGCAAACTATCAATCATCTTCTCGAGGGAACTGATCGCGTCCATTTCCATTTAAATCAACGTATGGTTCGTGTCAAATCAAAATACGATACACTTTTGGTCCGTTCGCGTCGAATTCAAATACAGTTGGGTGAGGAAAGTAAAGCATGGGATCATTTTATTATGTGTCTTCGTCAAGCAGAAGATTGGATCGCATCAGACGAGTCTGCTGTCGATCGGATTTGTTCAGGATATGAGACTGATCATCAGCAACAGGACGAGGAAGAGGACGAGGATGAGAAAGATGAGGATCTCGACGACAAATGTAAACCGATGAATGAAAATTATGAAGAAATAGCTCACAGTCTAGACAAACTAGAACAAATTGAGAACAGTTTATGCGATAAAGGTCGCGTAGTCCGTGAGACCTTAGAACAAGCTGTTCAGAGTGTGATGCTTAAACGTACCTCACAAACCGCTGTAAAAGGCCCTGAACTCGATCGTACCTCCTCGACTTCGGATGTTTGTCCATTGACATTAGCTGTGGAACATTTTTACACACGATGGGATCAGCACACAACTCGGTTACAGCGGATTCGTACAGAACTAGGACAACAGTTACTGTCACAAAGTCAACTGGATAGCGCGTTTGATCGATCAAGTCGTTGGCTTCAAGGACTAATCGTTCAGCTAGATGCAACAGAACAAGACACCAGTTCCAGCTTTTTCAATTTGATCAATTCCGTCCTGACACCTTTGGGTGAGTTGGATCAGACTCTGGCGCAACTGTCCAATTGGATCTCGCCGAAATCACATGTGTGGAACACATTGCTTGCAGAAATTGAACATTTTTCCCAAACCGAGATGCCGCAATTGGAACAGATTGTTCAGCAGCATGCCAAAGCCGAGCATTTAGCCCGAACCCGCTTGGGTCGAATTCTTACCAGTTCGAGTGCGTCACCGGATGTTTCCAGTGGCCTAGTTGGACTCGAACGTCTAACAAAATTCACAAAACAAGTACATGATTTCAGGCAGTGTGTGGAGAAACAAAGTATATCGTGGAATCGACTGAAGTTACAATGTGAAAAATTTGCCCGTACTCGAGCAAGTCTGACCACGTGGTTGACTTCGGAAAAACAGAAAGTGCAAACATCAATTATCGGCATGGAACGTTGTACTCGACCTTCGGTAACTGATGCTCAACGCGGTCAACAACTTTCCACCTGTTCGGAACAAATGCAGATCAAACTGTCCCAGGTGGAACGTTTGACCGAGACAGCAAATGAGAAGAGCAATCGAAAATTGGAAGAGTTGCACGGGATCACAACGACACTAATCCAATCAGCGCTCGATTCCACAGGGTTGGTGTTATCAATGGAGAAATTCTCTTCTGACCAGCTGCTAGGTACGGTACAAAAGCAGGTTCAAGACACACTGAATTGTATGACAGATTTGATATCACAAACGCGAGTATGGATTACTTGTTGGTCAGAACTAGCTGCTTCAATGGATGAACTCTCCCGTTGGCTAACGGATCAAGAGGGCAATCTAGCCGACTCAATCGCGTCTGAAATTCGTTCAGAGGTGTATGCAGATGCAATCCATTTGACCGGGTTAGATGATGTAACGCGTCTAGTCCAACGTGTCAACACTCAGGTTCAATTCGGACAGGAGTTTCGTGTGGAACTGGTCTCTAAGCAAACCCGAATCGAATCATTACTAGTAGAAGCTCGGAATCTTGTGACTAGTGGTTCGTTTCCACCTAAACAGGCTGCCACAATAGACCAACAAGAGACTCGAGCTCCTCTGATCACAAGCCTAGCGGTGACTCAGGCGACACAACTTATGCAACGCTATCAGACTTTACTCAGTTTGATTGACCGCCGAACTCAGCTCAATTATACAGCCAGTCGAACCGTGGAACAACTTCACGCTGCCTGTGAAACGTACAAGAGGTGGGCTGATGAACTGGACACAGAGCTGAAGTTGACCGCTAAACAACTGAGTCCGCAATTAGCCATTCTTGGAACAGATGTGGCCAACGGACCCTCGGAAGATAATGACGATGCTGCTCTCTCACCTCCGGTGCTGGATTTAGACGCGGTTCGTAAAAGTGCAACCACACTGTCCAATCGATTAGAGTCGGGGGCGAGTCTAGTTCAACTATGTCGTGATTGGGCCGATCGTTTTGTTGCCGAACTTGCATTACAACGTGGACAACGTCGAGCGGAGCATGAAACATTGCAACACTTCCGTGGCATACAGGTCCAGATGACTCAACATATGCCGGCTACAATCGCAAGTCAACCCAAAATTCGTTTATTTGTGATGAACGAGTACGAGAGGCTGGCCAACAGTGTACGTTCGATACAAGAACGAGTGGACAAGTTACACAAAAAGGCCAGTTGTTACAATCTAGCTCAAATGCAACTATTATCTTGGCTGTCCAGTATCGAAAACCAGCTGGACGTGATTGTGCAACATGCCAGTCCAAGCAGTATTGCCGTGACGGTGGCACAACAGTTTAGTGAATTCGACAAATCGCTCGAATTGATCGAGCAACAAACCACCGAGGCTGTGGATAAGTTGACACAAATGGCGTCTGACTGTTTGATTCGAGAACATCAGATCAATCGACTGGAAGATGTGGGTGATTCAGGCAGTCGCACAGACGCGGCGAATATCAAAGAACGTTTCACCCAATTAGTCACCCACATGCACCAGTCACGTGGTGATTTGTGCTCACGGATTCATAAACTGCATGCATTCCAAACAGCCTCTGTGGGCTTTACAGCTTGGCTTCAGGAAATAGAGAATCGTATGGATAATCTGATTAATCATGACGGTGCATTGGTGAATTCGGAATCGAACCTGAAAGCACGTGTCACATTCAGTCCGATCGTATCGATCGATCTGACTGCGGAAAGTCCCGGTCGAGCTAGTTGTCACACTGTAACTCACGTGGCCGATGCGGAACGTCGATTAACTGCCTTGAAAAATCTTGGTGAGGCAATAGATGGTCGTGGACATCTTTTAGCCAAACGCACCTCAGATTCTGGGGCGCAGTTGATTGCGAATTTACGAATGGCTGAAGAAAATGCGGATCTCGATCAGTCCGTGTCCACAGTGGATGATTCTGGCATTCAACTCAGTTCTTTGATTCATGATTACATAGAGGACTTACAGAATCGAATGACCCATCTGAAGCAGACGCAGTTCGAAGTCACAAATAGGTTCACGGAACTTTTAAGTTTGTGGAACGAATGCTTGGATCATACAGACCAGCTGACCGATTGGGTACAAGAAACACAGAACTTAGTGCGCCAGTTATTGCACCGACAGACTGGGAACACAAAAACACGAAAGCAAGCGGTCGCCGATTTTGAAGTAAGTAAACCATTGTGTGTGTGACGTTATTTTTTGTTATCTTCTCTTTCATAGACTCAGCTCATTTCATTCCAGTTGAGCTCGATTGATCATAAACCTCGCACTTCATCACTTTCGTTTGGGTGAGTATCCCAGTTGGAAGTGAAGCAAAACTAACCGTTCAGTGTGACTAAACGTGAAAGGCATATGCGAAATTCACCTAAAAGAAACGAGTTCAAGTGGGCGTATGCCGCCGATCGTGGACATGTGGTTTGGTGTCTTCAACCACTCGGCAAGTGGATCTGACGGTCCCCAACCCAAAAGCCTATCACATCCTACACAACCAAGCTCACTGATTCTGGTATTCATTCTGAGTCCATCCTGTGATCGCTATCTACACAGAAGTACTATGTGCCTGGAGGAAATCTATCTGCGCGTGTAACGCATACTCCAGGCACAGCAACCTGTGTTAAATTCAGTGCTTAATCAAAACACAAACCTCCCATCCCATGCATTCAAGGTTTAGTCTCAGCATTATTAATATGGTGTTCCCGCCGCGTACATGTAGTCTCCGTCCCCGTACCGGACAGGTTTCTGAGCCGAACTGGAGGACTAATTTAACTAGATTAGTTGAACCGTCAATCTTTGATGACTATACGGATATCACATAGATGCTAAAGGGAGCTGAAATTGGTAAAAATCAAACGGGCCTTTTGTATACGCAAAAATCATTCTCTGAGTACAGTCGTAGCTCGTAAACGATGAATCAGAGGTTATGCACAAATCCAGCGGTGTAGTTGCATTCAAACTCTTTCTTTTATTTCATGATTTCCGCTCATTACTTTGATTTTTTTGGGTCTTTTTCACTTTAAGCTTCTATTCGTTTGGTCTTTGACGTGACGATGCCGGAAGGTAGCAACCAAAACCGGAGCACAGAAGTGCGAGGTTGATGGTACTTTACTGTACTCTACTGTACAAATCCCTCGCATTTTTTCTCAACACTGATCGGATTGTCTCACAATAGTGACAGTAACATTAGTAAACGACTAACTGATGCGTAATGTTCCACTCCTTAGTTTTATCAAGCCGGAATATCGCATCCGGATACTACATTTTCCGGATGGGAATTATAAAGCTGATTAGTAATATGGATTTTTGTTTCCAACGCTTGGTGTGGCAAACTACATTCTGCGTTCGCATATTTCATTGGTGATATCTACCATGTTTTCCCCGTAAATAAGCCCTCCCATAGTTTTTAAGGTGCTTTTGATAGAAGTCCTACCCCGAAAGTAAGACCTTGTCAAATGGCATCAGTGGAACGTGCTTAAGGATGAGACCTTACATCGCGAGATGATTCGTCTTCCCGGATTTCGGGCTAATGAGAACTCAGTTAGCTACACTCACCAAACCAGCAAACATACGTCCTTCAGATTTGGCGGCCTTAATAAACTGTGCCTTAGCAACAAACACGATAGCAACATAGCAACCACTTTTATGCAACCCGGGCTGAGTTAGACCATTGCTTTGTGAACCCGATTGTTCGTATTCGATGAAGAGCTTACCGAATAAAATTGCCGACCGTTGCGTTGCCTGTGCGCTATGAGCGGGGTACTTGGACGAACAGTGTTCATCCAAGTAAAGTTCTGTTGCTAAATATGGGAGGCTGGGATCGATGATTCTATAGGAGATGAACCCGAAAGAAATATAGTCTGGAATACGGGGTTTGATGATTTATCGTGACACTCCACGTGAGGACAAAATGATTGACTAAACACAATTGATAAATGAATAGAATTTTGTATATATCTCACAACTACTTGCGAGTAGCCTGTGCGACTGATGATACTTCGCTTGGCTGGCTGTCCTTTGGACTCGAGTGTGGTGCTCCTGAGTGCAAGGTTGGTCGGATGACCTGAGGTTTGTGAATGAAAGGCGGACTCTAAAGACAATCAGCCAAGCGAAATAGAATTTCAATTACTAAACTGCCTTGTTCCGCCCCACTAGCTCTAATGAGAAGACTTTTCTGCCTTCGAATCATCTCGGTTTATTGGTTCAGAACGCAATGTTTATGTAGGAAGAAAGAATCACTGTCACCAGTTATTGCAACACAGATCAGCTAGTTTAACCTTGCATTAAGTAACCTCTCTTCTGATTGGCTGATTGGTGATACGACCAGCCACCACTTGGCGTGAGTCATTTCTCGTCTAATCTATCCGCCGTCCAGTCGATCACGAATCTGTTGGCTCAAGGCTTGATCTGGATTCCAGACAGGTGCTGACCCAGATTTGGACGTAAACAGGATAGTAAAAGCTACCATGAAATCAGTATTCATTTATTGTATTCTGTAAAAGATCGGGTGCATTCATCAGAATTTCGCATGAACCATGGAAACCACTGAGTATGCTCGAATTTTACCACGTTAAAGCCCATTTTGGTTTCACTGAAAGTCTTCCACCTGTCTATCTGTGTACTCTCAATGCAGGCCTTCTATCAACAGTGTCTGGACAAGCGTTCGGAATTTGAGCTTTGTTTGCGACGTGCCCAACAAGTGAACAGTGTGGCACCGAATTGTCAATTGCCCGAGAAGATCGCACAACTTATAGATCGATACGAGAGCTCTTTGAATATGGCTGTGGTAAGTGGGCTGGTAGTGGCATCCATCTTTACGGAGGTAGGTGTTTCATAACCGGTTTCAGTTAGTTTCCTTTCTCTTGAAGTCATCGTCCTGGAACGACCTGGTTCCGTCGAGAAGGTCGGGAACGCGTTCAGGTTCAATAGACTCTCCCTCGGAAACGGTTCATCCAATTTTCTTAGGATCAATCTCGGATTCTGTTTGTCATCTTGTTTATTTGTAACGGTTGCCGGTAATTACAAGTCGCCGATGTACCGTTCAAGGAAAAAACCGTTGAATCATGACAAATCTTAGAGTGAAACTCATTGCTGTTCAATCAACCGTTTTGCCTTCGGTCACTCGGTGACTAGTTGCTGTAAAGGGGGCCCAAATAGCATTCAGTGTGATGCCCTGATCCGCCTTCCCCCCCAGCCGATCAGGGGATCGTGGCCATTGTGATGGTAATGGCTATTTTCCTACTATATCCTGATCTGCGGACACAGAAGCGGGTAGTTTAATAATTGTAACTGCCACAGCCAAAGGCGGAATTCTTGTATCTTAAACTGAACTCTGATAACTTTTTATAATTGATCAAAATGGATTCGGGCTAAATCCTTACCACCACACACGAAATAGAACTCCATCTTTCCTTCATAACACAAGAACAATGACCGTAAAACCGAACGAATAGTTAAGTAAATGCCACATCTTTTATCCGTAAAATCAAGATTCGAAATCATTGTAAAATTTCACCGGTAGTCGGGTGGCAATTTCGGTGTGCATATGCAGCTTTGTCTGGTATTTGTCCCACAACGCAATAATATGATGGCTTAATCACGTGGTCTATTCACACTGTGCCTAGACATGCGCCACGTGACGTGATTTGGGCCCCGGATCAATTTGCATGCAATAGGGTGCGAATAAGGGGCTCACCCTTCAACCGCTCCATCCACCCATCCACAGACAGAGAGAGAGGGAGAGGGAGAGGGAGAGAGAGAGAGAGGGGGAGAGGGAGGGAGAGTAACAACTCAGCCTCAGACTGTCCAGTCGGTTAAACGGCTCAGTTAACAGATCATCATAAGGGCGGAATTGTACAGAACGTGTCTGTCTGTGTGTGTGTGTGTGTGTGTGTGTTTGTGTGTGCACAGTGTCGAAGACCGGTCTAGCCCAGTAGTAATCGTGTTTCTGCTGTCTGTCCGCTCAACGGAAGCGGCAAGCAGGACGACATACGCATCACACTCGTTGTCCGCAAGCACGTGTGCTTACACTAATTTGCCTACTAAACAGCAATACAGTAGTAAGTTTCACATTTAGATTTCTATACACTAGTTGGTTGGCATCTCCAAAAGTGTCCGCAATCCGTACCACTATTGTACGTTTATGTTCGTTTATGTTCTCCAATGGTGAAAAGGGTAGTTCACAGTGCGTATCAGGTAACCGAAAACGGCGATTCTGAGATGAGAATTAGGGAGAACCTCGTGGTTCCCTAACGTAGACTGCGTGATAAGGTGCGGAACGACAACGGAACGCTGCGCTGTTTACCACGAAAGATTGACTGGCGACAGTGGTTGTGAGATTCAGGCCTTTCACTCAATTTTACTTGTCAGTGACTACCGTAGATCCATAATTACCTACTGCTGCCACTAGAAAGTGAGCCAGAAGATGTTTCTCTGAAAAATTGAACAACAATCTACCCAGCACTATTTGTGCATGGTTTCAACCCAGGAGATAACGTGCACGAACGAGAATATCATTTTTACACTTTCTGCGACCCGCGTCTGTTTTTTGCACCACTTTGGCTTTTCATATTGGGCAACCACTAATCTTGCAACTGACTGCGCTCCGGTTTTGATTACAATCTCGTAGTGTCATGCAACCGGAAATGACATGAATTGAAGCCGTATTGACTGTACAACCGGTGCGGATACCTCAGTGGTCATGAGACCATCCGTAAATACTACCATAGAAATTTCTGGTTTAAGTAGTATCTACAGGTGAGTGGACAAAAATTCTCATCAGGTATACGTGTCCGGTACTCCTCTGTCTATCCACTTGTTCTGATACTTGTACACTCCGTGGGTCTTTCTTCACAACAATCTAATTTGTGTATCAGGTGTGTGAGTGGAAGCTTCTTTTTGGAAAGTCCACTGAGGAACCACAACGGCGGTTCGTTGATAGTTCTGTGTGGGTTGGACCGGACCCACCTAACCTCATGCGCAGCTGTGGTCGCGACTTAGCATTTCTGACTTAAGTGCTATCTACAGATGGGATGGAAAATTTCTCGTGAGCAAAACACTTGTTTGTTACCTAGACACCAGGTCCAGCGATCACCAACCCATATGTGTTCTTATAGTACCATCGTGGTAACTTCACTTCAGTCATTTTTCACAAATCTGTGACGTGATCTGTTCGAGTTTTCAATTATTCGAGCACTTGACAAAAATTACCAAAGTTTTAGATTTTCACCTATCACAAATGATAGAGAACTCTTTGATAATTTTTACATTTTTCGATCGCATATTCACACACACACACACACACACACACACACACACATGCCCACACACACCAACAGAATGTGATGGACAAACTACGCGAATCTGCCGAACTTCACGTCCAGTATGATCAGGCAATGGAACGGACTGGTGAATGGCTGGCCCACATGACTGACCGTTTGAATGCATGTCTTTGCCCGAACGAAGCAATTAGTCAGGCTGAAATGGAACGTCGGTTGGCAGCTGGTCGTGTAAGTATGCGTTTCTAATCGTGTTCAATTGATTCCTCGACTGTTGTGTCTGTCTTTGTCGTGACCAGTTGCTCGCTCTTCCATTTTACATCCATCGAGAAAACTGTGTTTTACTCACTAAAAATGAGCGATATTCACATAATCCAAATGACAAGCGCGTTTTATTTTATTGAACATCTCATGAATATCCTTCACGAGAAACATATATGCATCAAATAGCTCAACCAACGTCGAATGGTGCGAGTGACCTCGTCTAGACTCACTCAGACTGATATTAGTAAAGTAGTTTGTTAGGCTTGCAGGTCCCTCTGCTGAAATTTCCGTTTTCTTCGTGTGGTGTTTATTGGTTTGATACTGCTGATTGTTCTTGGCAAGAATGAACACAGTTTTGAGGTGTATTCAATACTTTACAGATGCATGGGTCATTTTGACTGGGGTTGGTCATGCAGTCGTCATGATGAACTTTACGCCTTTCTGTCTCCGGTGTTCGAACCCCAACACCGCCTATTGTCACTCCCCAATTGGCAGCCTCTAATTGGCCGTGACCACCTTCCTGAAATATTGTACCATTATTACCTAATAACAGAAAGTAATTAAAGAGATAAATACTAGAGGAATTAACGTTTCTTGGTGATTCATTCGGTAACCATTCTGTTTCTTCTCGACTTCGCCCTCCCTCCCACCGACTTGAATAAGTCTTCCCTTTAATTT
The DNA here is from genome assembly GCA_948099385.1 of Fasciola hepatica. Classification (NCBI taxonomy): domain Eukaryota; kingdom Metazoa; phylum Platyhelminthes; class Trematoda; order Plagiorchiida; family Fasciolidae; genus Fasciola; species Fasciola hepatica. The sequence continues at coordinate 6,395,000 of CANUEZ040000024.1, forward strand.
TTCTTACGAAACTGACTTTGATTGGTTACTCATAAAAATCCATGAATGTTAACTGTATTTAAAGCCCATCTGTTTCGATCAATTTGTGGTTTGGTTGTATTGATCTTCCAAGTTGAATTCGGTTATGTAAGCCGTAAACCAAGATTCATGAATTTATACAAACTAATCGAAGTGCAAGCAAGGATTTATCTTCTTTAAAAGACAGATGAAGTGGTGATTGGTCTTCTCGAACCTTCGTAATAAAATTGATAAACAAAGGGCGGCGGTAAATTCTGCTGCTTTCAAACACTGAATAGAGTTTGTTAAACTAAACTCACTCATCGGTTTGTCCAATCATATCATGGCATCATTTTGATAGCGGCTGTTGTTTATCACATTCTTTGTAGACTAATCAGTTATCACCTGCGGTGAGGATGCTATTGCTTACTTCTTATCATATCTGTTCAAATCTGCAAATTATTTTAACTGATGTGTTGGCTATGTACAATACCTGGATTCTCACTCGATTCTCCTGGTTGCTGGGGTCTGCCGTAGATAAGACCAGTTTCACACTGTCCAAGGACTCCAGTTCCATACCACTAATCTCCGCATCTTGCGTTCTACTGTACCATTTCATCACACCTACCATCCTCTACAACTGGAATCACAGGTTCTAGCAGAATTACTCACGCGTGAAACCAGAACCTATTTGGATCCACTTCTTCGTTTGTCCGATCGGATTGCCCAATCCGCGGACAATGTGGCCACCACGTTGGTCTACGACAAACTGGACGGATTCCGTCAATCTGTACGAGAATTGCAACAACAATTGATCAACGCCGGGAACACTCTGGAGATGAGGCTGAATCGGTGCACCAAGTGGACTCATGCGAAAACTGATGTGAATGTGGTTTTGGAAGGCCTTTCTCAGGAGATTGTACAAGTGATCCAATCGGAATCGACGATCAACGCCGGTGGTGAGATGACAACAATGAGTTCCTCGCGACTAATGGCCACGAAACAGGCCTACATTGAGTCTCTAAAGGCAAGTGTATGGAGTAGAACTGTTTTACCCACTTCGTTTGCGTGCATCTCAGTCTCCACTTCTGTCAGCTGTCAACTTCGCAACCAACTACTGTGATTTCAGTGTTTTACTTGTCAAAATAGTTCAGTGAGCCGGCGTCTGATTACCGCCTTGGAGATCAGAGGTTCGGATCCCCGCCATCGCTGGTTCCTTTGGTGGTAGACAGTAATCCACTGTCGTCCGACCCGTTACCACGCCCGACCTTTTGGGTCATTGTGTGGTTCTCCAATCCGAGTCTCAGATTCTGGTTGCCGGATCTGACTAGTAGTGCCGTAGGCCTTCGTAGCTACAGGGTATACACCCCTGCCACTGAACTCATGCACAAGCAATCAATAAAAAAATGTCAGAAGTGGCATTTATCGATTACATGACTTGGTTAAAAGAGTAGGCATAAGTTGACAATAGCCACATCACTTGTGTGTATCGTATTTTGAAAAGAAGATACAGAAATTACAACATTGCACGATTTATGTCCAGGATAATTTCGCCGCATCTCAACTTGGTGTATATTGCAGAACGAGGCATTTCAGTAGAATCTAGGCATGGTAACTATGCGTGAGTGAATACGAAATAAAACCAAGTCACCACAATATAGACAAGCTGACGAACAGTTTCTTTTGTCGGCACACGGAGGTTTCTACTGATGATTGGCAATCTCTTCGGCTTATCATAACGGTCTTGTGTTCTCAGAACTCATTTTCGGAGACAAACAATTGTTTTCAGTGATTCATTCTCCAGTCTTTGTAAATCGAATGGGGAATGGTTGTGCCGAAATGGTCAAGAGTCATTCGGACGGGACAATGTTTGTAGGGGGAGGGGGAGGGGTCGGTTGGGGTTAGGTCGACGTGTTGATTCGCACGACTAAGTCGTGACAGTCACATAGTTCGGAGCTGAGTCACTGGGGTGGGTATGGACCATTTGCGGCCAGGTTAATTGGAAGGCTTGGGCGAATTTCTTCTGTGTACGCAGTGTTCCGGTGAACTTGATGTTGCATCATCATAATAGGACGAGCTGTGGTCGATGATGCAGTCCTATGGTTTCTGCCGCTGTTACCATGCCTTTGATCTAACACTGACTGTGTCGTCACACGCTGAATCCAGTTCGGGATGTGCTCAGTCATCCGGTTGTGTAATTGTCGCTCTGTTCGCCCCATGTGGGCAGTTCCACGCCTAAATTTGAATCAGTAGATAAAAATAGAGAATGCTTGCGGAGGCAGATGTTTCTTAACTGGGGATCTGGGTATCCTGTTAGTTGGGCGAACAATGTTGAGGTCGGCCGCATAGTAGATCCCGGCAACAGCTGAACCATGCCATCGTTTTGTGATACAAACAACGGGAAACTGGATCATGTAGGTTCTGGTTATCAGGTATATTAGCAACGCTCAGATTGCACGTAGATTGTTCTAATTCACCAATGATCGTTCGAGATCAAGTGCTTAGTCTTAACAGTTGGAAAATCCGTCATGGTAAGTTTCCGGTTTGGGATCCATGAGACCCGGCTACATTGGACGACGGGGTTAGATGCCGCGGTCAGTGGCATAGCTTTCACTAGTACCTTTTTTTGTTAATTTGCTTCGCATGCTTTGATTCGCTTGGCCTTCAACGTGTCCATGTGGCAAGGTAGCAACCGAAACGTAAACAGAAAACCAGTCCTCAGGCCAATGAGAAAGCAAGTCAGGAAACAAGCAGCTGAGTCGGAGTTACATACAAGCGCATGCATTTATCAAACGTACATTTAGATCGGGCCAAGCAAAGCCGTTCGATATGTAACGAGATGTGACTGGTCAACGCAGTCCGGAATGGGAGCATCACTAGTCGTGTGAGTAGTAAGGTGCTGTATCCGCATGACACCCAAATTTCCCCGGAAGCACACGACCGGTTTCACGGTTGTTGCCGTCCATCAGTCATGCGTACCCGGTACTGTCCTGTCCAATCATTCCTATACTTGAGCACTCCACAGTAGGTTTATCACCTTAATCTCATCTGAATCGTGAGGGGCGTGCATGGACGAAGAGCCCATGGTAAACCTACTGTGGAGTGCTCAAGTACGGGGATGATTGGACAGGAGGGTACCGGTTACGCATACCTGATGAACGGCAACAACCGCGAAACCGGTCGTGTAATTGTATTTGATCAGACCTTTGTGTGGACAGACGTCCATATTTCAGTGCTTCCGGGGGAAATTTGTCCCGTCATCCGGGTACAATACCATATTACTTACATGAAAAATCGAAACTTGGGACCATATGTCCTCGTTCTGAACGTTGTTTTTGACTAACCGGATATAACAAATTCAGACTACATGGTTGTTTCGTGGATTAAGTGTGACTAGTCACCTGTGTGCAAAAGATGTGATCACGTGAAGTATAAAAACAACAATTATTTCATTATTTTGTCTACTCTCCTTTTATTACATAATAATGATGCAGTATTTTAGGAAAGGGGTTGCAACTGACTGACAATTGGCGGAATTAATCGCAGGCAGCAGGATTTAAGCCCGGGTCGGAAGAGTTTTAAGCCCACCCCGATGACCGTCTGACCGCCACCGGTTGGCAGTGCGAGGCCCGTCAAAATGGACTGATCAGGAATCACGTGTTACGAGCACGACAACAGCAACGACTGGCTGCCCGAGGTTGCGTTGATTGCATATTGTGTTGTATTGTGCTGTCAGGCTTGTGTAAACATCAGGCTTACATTTCATCGACGAAAAAGGTTCATTGATTGGGATTCGCATTGAGAAACAGAGGAAGATATGAGTGTAGCCCTAACTCTGAATCGCTTCAGCTTTCACTGTTGAAAAGAAGGGCGCCGTAGTTTGCGCACTTCATTGATAACGCGAGACGGTCGGCGTTTAGCGTCACTTCTAAATACTTAATATATTCAACTCTGCGTAGTTTAACAGTGCGAAGGGTGGTTGGATAATTCACGAAAGCTGAGCGCGTTGGGATGAAGGCACATTCGGAACGCTTGGATGAAAGTGACCACTCCATTCGGGAAAGCTCACAATGTTCTGAATGTTTGAGACAGCTTAACAAAGTTCTCTTCGGTTGATACAGCATGACACATAACTACATCATCGGTATACTTGAATAAAATATCAAGAAGAATAGTAGAGAAGTCGCTGATATAGTTCAGAATATATTATTTGTATCGACATAACTTCGTCAACCATGAGAAGCCGTTTGCTTAATCCTTTATGGCGAACATTGTATGTTGCTAGGACCGGTTTGAAAGCCGCCTTCGGATCAAGATAACATCCCTTTATCGAACAAGTGTAGTAGTGTCGATTTTGATGTTCGAGGGGTATAGGACTCTATCACCTCCGGAGTGTGAGTTTCGAATGAGTTGGTGGTGGGCACCAATCCACCGCTAATCAACTCAGACACTTGGCCTAATAGGGCTTTGTATGGTTCTTCGCTCGAAGTTGTGAGGTTACAGCTGCCAGTTATCATTCGTAGTGTAGCGGGAATTTGAGGCCATGGGACATATATATATTTCATCCTATTGCTGCTGGCCTTGACCATGTGTTTTTATGCAGAGAAGCCGAAATCCAATGCACACTGTGTACACTATATTTCGGGCACTCATATCCACTTCAGTTACCAACAGATAGTCGAATGGGACATTTGGTACATTAAATTTTAGACCCTTTCACTCTTCCGCAATTTGCCCGTCCTCGCGTTCTATGCATTCAGTTCCATCTGAACTAACCTCCTTCCTGTTCTGTGGCGTCTCTTGTTCACCTGTGTTATTTCTGATTGTAGGTCGTACAACATCGACTGCAAGATGTCAGCCCCAAATTAGAACAATTGAAGCGTGTGGCTAAAGACCTGGTCCAGACACAAGCTCAACAGACAGCAACAAAAGAGGTGGATGAATTGGCCACACGTCACGCAAAAATGCTACAAGAAGTAGAGGTAAGCATAGATAGTTGTAAACGGTTTTGCACGTATCTGTAGGCTTGACTGGTGAAAATGTGAGCTATATATATATATATATATATATATATATATATATATATATATATATATATATATATATATATATATATATATATATATATATATATATATATATATATATATATACAGGGAAGAGGTATACAGAGACACAGTTTAGTAGAGTTAAAAGGAACGTCCACATTGGAACAAAACCAGGCATTGCTATGACACGGAAATGTACCAACTCAGCTTACCAAGTTGAAGATAACAGTGGCCATCGGCTTGAGAAAGAACTCCTACCACGACTGTGGAGCACCTGTCGGTTTTCCGCTAGTTACTTCATTATACGCTAGAGAAGCTCGCCCACCTATATTTAGCAGTCAGTCTTGGCGCTGACTTGATTCAAACTGAAGGCGTGTTTGTATGTGCTGTCCGCGCGAAGGCTGATCTTTGGGTTAATTAAACTTGTCAGGCTGTTCAGTTCACATCTGTGCGCTCATCTTTCGATATTTGTTCGATTGGATCGACTCTAATGAGTCAATCTTTGTCCACCTTTTTGTGATTTTCCAAATGGGACGTTTGAGTTGTATCCCTCTTGGTCTCCAAATTATGGAGATTCTGAGATTTATATTTGTTCAAAAATGAATTCACGTTGTATGTTGGTCAATTATGAATGTGAGAAACTAATTATGTACGCATATCGTCACTCAGTATCTCCTATTAGTTAACAGATGATTGGTGTTCGCAGTCATTAAATAGTCATGGTGAGTGCGGGTAGTGCAAATCTCTGGGTGAAACGGAGCCTGTAACCCAGCTTCTCCGGAACAAATCTAGCTAGACTGAGAAACTCTTGTCCGATAGATGTGTGTACGATTCCCTGTATGGAATCTGTTTGGACGTATGGGTACAGTAGAAGGGGTATGCCCATAACCACCGAAATACACTACACTATCACGGTGAACCAAAAAACAAAACCTTGAAACTTGGCTTGGATAACCGCATGGGGCCCAATCGGTCAGACGTGGTGAGGATCCGGACGATAGCGAAGTTATATCTACCAAAAGATTTCATCATCGGTGTCGGGCTTCGAATTTCTCACCCTAACTTTGATAATTAGAGACTTCGAAATACGGTCTTGTAGATTTGACATATACTGAATTGATCATAACAATGAGAGGTCGTTGGCCCCGGGCGGGATTCGAATCTACGCATGGACGTAACGCATGCTGTACTGGCACGAGTTAAATCAACTGTTCCACGAGGTCACGACAAAGGTCTCCGAGCATTTTGCAAACGGGTTGTACCATTTACCCGCCCAAATTCCATTAATATATATCACATCCACCCACGTGAACTTGCAATTTGATTGTCCACATAAGGATCTACCAATGAATCAACCAGTTTCCACCAGCTGAATGCAACGATTTGTACTGCTTGATCACTGTTGGTTCAACTGTTCACTAATTGTTGCATGTTAATGCATTGCGTTCGAAAAGCTGAGATCCCTTTTACTCACTTTGCTTTTGACAATTAGTTGGTGAAAGAGTCACATTAGTTGGCATTGATCAAGTTCTTGCGAATAATCCTGTTGAGAACTCTCTCTCTCTCCGAAGCGTTTTAACTCATCTTAGGAGAGAACATTCATTTGAAGCTAAAGTAATAAAAACGCTGGTTGGAACTGTAATAGTTTAGCTAAAACCTCACCGTGATTGACTGTGAAATAAAATCTCCCGGGATGTTGCACCTTATCTGCACTTTGTTTGATTACACTTGATGCTATTTAGCTATGTCAATTCTTTTTGAGCCTACTCGATGGCATCGCAATTACTTATTGTTTGTGGACGTATTCGTCATTGTTCGCAATCCTGCGCATGTCGCGTAATCCGTCGTAAACACGTTGATGAGCTTGTGAACCAAGGCCGGTTGAAATGATTAGGCAAACACCACCGCCGTGTTGAGCCATGCACATGACTTGACGTAGGCATTCGCACTGCATTTATATTAGCTTTACACTTTTACCAATGCCAATCCAATCGAAATGATGCAGCCCATTCGTTCGGTTCACTCGATCGGCGGTGGTGGTCGAGTGATCAAGATCTCAAGCTGTTGGGTCGCAGTTACTGGGTTCGGATTTATCGGTAGACGACAGCTCTCTGCTGTTGTGGTGTCTGTTACAACACCCGAGTTGTTGCGGTGGCTCCTTATCGTTTTCCATCCAAGTTTTAGGGTCCTGGTCTCTGCCGTAACTCCTGTTGGCAGATTTGCGTGTTCTCACGGCCGGTCTTCTTGTGGACACCCAAGATTCCAACCTGTGATTTTCCTACGGATTGCCTTTGCAACTCCTATCGCACAAGCCCCACTTAGTTGAATCAGATGGTAAAAACAACACATGATGTGACAGTGTATCGCTGACAGAACTACAGGCTGTTTAAAGCAAAAACAGAGTAGCCTTGACAGTGTCCATCCAGTAGGATTGTTGCCTCGTGGGGCCTGACCGGTTTTTTCCCAGTTAGGTCGGACCATTATTTCCCAGTGCATACGCCACTGGTTTAGCCACACGATTTGCTTCTAACCCTGTCTCCTATTATGTATTGCTCCATTGCCCCAGTGTGGATTATACATGACTCCCCCTGTGACTTACAGATTCGCATAGCGAAAAATGAACACGTGTGGAAGAAGTTGTACGATTTTCACACGAAACTGAACGGCGCGGAGGGCTGGATTTTGTCACTATCTCTGAAACTCATGGCCATTCATATCACCGAACCAGATGGACCACAAGGTGTGATTCGTCTAGGCCGAGCTCATGCAGCTCTTAATCAACAGTTCGAGACATTCCGGGCGACAACAATCGCGGAATTGAAAGAGATGGCGAACAACTGCAGTGTGGAATTACGATCGAGCACCGAATTCGATCAGGCAACGCAGCCGTCACGAGACGTGGTGATTGGAACTACCACTGCAGAACAAGTGGCACATTGTGTACGAGATGTGCAACTCGGATCGAATCCGGTTGTAACCGGTGAGCCTAATCAGACGAATCCATTACTCGGTGAGATTGTACAACTTGAAGTCAATTGTGACAGTGTGAATGACACATCGGAACAAATCAAGGTAATAAGCGCTACTACTGTACTCGTTGTCTGCTGTGTTTTGATAGTTCGACTGCATCTTGTCTAGTGATTACCACTACTACACGTAATTCACTCATATATCCATCAGTTGGTTGACTGGCTGTTTTTTCTTGCTATAGGTACGTTTGTTGGACCAGCAAGAACGTTGGGCTCACTTTGTCGCCGTTTTGGGACGTGTATCTGAGCATTTACGCGAGGAGTTAACCGCCTGGTGGCAAAATCGTCCTCAGCGTGTATGGAATACAAAACACTCACGAACACGATCCAGACGTTCGAAACGAATGAGCTATACAAGTTCTGATGAGTCGGGATGTGAGTCGTTGCGCAGTTCCGTGCAGCAGAAACCCGTGTCTGGTCTATCTCATCCACGGGATATTGCCACACAAATCACGGAGGCTGAAACAGCCAGTGCACAAATTATGGTGAGTCATTTCTGTGTTGTTTTCGCGTGGTACACGCAGTTCACCCCGGATGTCCTCGATGTGCTAACACAGTCGGAGAATGAGGATGATCTAACCGTATATCGTCTTACGGAATTGCTTTTTTGATCAGCCATAACTCAGTCGTTTGAAGTATCTGTCATGAGAATGACCATTTGGATTGTGAGGAAAATTTTCCGGTACCATTTTCAATCAACACAATTATTACAGTCTAAAATCCAGTTAATTTCCTGCCTGATCTGGACCTTCTGATATACACTTTTTGCCAATTGTGAATGTAATCAGCATTCCATATACCCTGGAAATTCATGGAATCATTCAATGACTCGTTCCCGTCACATATTTAGCTCTTATCTCAGGAACTGTCCGCTGCGATCCATCGATGCTCACCTCCGGTTCAGAGTCCACCGAAACCAATCCTGTCCGGGCAAATGATGCATATGGCCAAGCAAGTGGATCCAGCCACTGTGTTGGCAGAAATCTTTAGTGAATTACCCAACTTAAATAGTCAGGATAACACCGACCGTACTATGCCGCTCAGTAGATGGACAGAGACGCAACGTATGCTTACGGGAAGTGAATTACATCGAAAGGCGAACGAACTGAGCGGAAGTTTGCAGCGTGCATCCGAGCGAGTGAGTTGTGTGTGTGTGTGTGTGTGAGCATTTTGGAATAATTTTTTCTCCCTTCAAATGTAGTATACAGACGTGTTTGTTTTATTTTTCTGTCCCAGTTGCCGGACATTGATCAGTCTGCCGTTAGCAAGGACACTTTGCAATACTGTATTGCCATATTTTGATGGCTTGTTGAATTGTCACCACTGTTTGCAGTACTTCATTGAATTTGTCAAACCTTCTGGTTGGGATCTTCGTTCACCCACTTGTTGCTTATAAACACTGGGCGACCTGATGAGGTGTTGTGCCCAGTAGCTCACTTGTATCTTGACTTAAATGCTTCTACTTTCGCCGTTTCTCATTTGAATAATCTGGAAGATAACAACCAAACCCAGTGTATTCATGTGCAAAGTAGCTGGTCGGCAAAAATGGACACAACTTGATATCTTTAATCCACGCGATTGATTCCGTGCAAGAGAATTGCAATTTGTGATAAAAAGAACCTTTAGTGACTGACTAATTGTCACTAGCTCACCTCCATGATAATTACTGTTTCCAACGAAGTAGAAAATGATCGGACAACTGGTTTATTGAATGAGTAACATACTCACGACGTGGACAATAGTCAAGTCAGTCAAAGATACATGCATGTGCAAGCGTAAGTGATGCGTACATCGAGTAGAAGCTATCAACCACGCGAAATGGCCGGGGATGACAGGATTTGAATCTGGGACCACAACTTCTAAAGTTCATCATGATGACCGTTTGAACTTCGCCGGAAGGCAGCGGTCTTAACTCCTCGTGATCCCTATTTGCAAAGATATCTCTTTGACTCTATTCGGGCGTATCGTTTACTTTCACTGAGGTGGTTTTGCTCAGTTGTTTTTTTCTTCAAAAGATTTGAATCGCCCAGTTGCTGTGCATTACTAGGACAGGGGTGACGACTACCTGAGAAGTAAACGGTTATTTTTCTGCCAACGAAACTTGAATATGTGCATCAGACAATCCGGTTGTTTGTAATCCTGATGACCTTTTATTTGGCCGGATTTCCGGTTTTCTAAGCCAATTTATTTTACTGGGATACATTCGACGAGTATACGTTACCATCATTTTTATAATAATAGTATTATTATAGCTATTATCCCCGACATTAACGCCCACATAATGATGACGATGATCATCATCATTTAACCATCAGCTCAAACAATACGTGAGAGATCTGAATGACCTGAAGATTCGTTGGGATCAGCAATGCATTTGCGAGGAGGAATTCAACTCATGGCTCACTGTGAAAGAAATTGAAGTACAGGATGCAATCAGCCAACGAACACCTCGTAGACGACGTCATTCAAGTTCGCAGCGCAGTATGAGTGAGCATAACTTGGGCACTTATGAACGCCTGATTCACGCCATGGATACAGCTCGTTTGGAAACAATTCAGAACGAACTAAAAGTCAAAGAAGAAACCGTGTTGATCACTCTGCGCATGCAACGCCTCGATTTGATTGGTGGAGGTTTGAATGCTACCTCGACCGATCGACAAAGAGACATGGGATTGTTGAGCACAATCGAATCTCGTCTGAAGGCTTTGCTTACACGAGTGGATGAGGCTCTAACGGCGAGACGTGAGCTTGTCAGTCAAGCGATAGAAGCAACGCAACTGACAGACAATTTGCACGAAGACTTGCATCAAATAGTTCGACGTTCGACCGGCTTGGATCTCACCGAATGTTCACCTCCGCGAACCGGGAGACGTCACCTAAAGGTAAGCATCCCCTCTCCGTTACATCATATCCAGTCCGTTTCACTGTAATGTACCATGTCGTCTCGTTGTGATACAAGTTCATTTGATTACATGCGTAGTGTCTTCCTCAGATTGGTGTTGTCATGAGGTATCGGATGACCTCTGTTTTTATGATTGTCGAAACTGAATGCGTTGTACCACCGCGTCACCGTCAACAGCTCTGTCTGTCGTCACACGTCGTCCAGTTTACGTCTGTTGGTTTGTTTTTCCTACATACTTCCAGTTATTTTCAACTTTTTACACACTCACATAGTCTCAATTGAGCTGTTCTCAAAAACAGCTCAGAACACCTGTCGAACGTACCAAAACGTCCAAAACCCCGCTTTTCTGGACCAGTAGTACTCGGATGACCGAACAACAGCATGGATTTCGAACTCACTCACCGTATACCAGTTATGTGAACATTCCCACGTGCTTATCACCGCCGGTCAATACGAGACCAAGGCTGAGCCAACTTTCTGCCGCCCAGTCAGTGCCCAACCTGTACTCACCCGGGGCACGGGCGGTGGAGTCCTATTTACCGGATACTCTGGATTGGTTGTGGTACTCGCCGAACACAATTTTAGGTGATATTGATGGCATTGGTTCGAATGCAGAGCCAAGTCCGGACCTGCCTACTGTCCGCGTAGGGGAGGAACCTGACTCCAGGCCACGCGTTCGTTCACAGACACCGTCTGTGCGACCGGGAACTGCTTTCACAAGAGATGAACCCGGCACACTAGACAAATCTGGCTCGTCTTCACGCAACTCCCTTGTGATTGGTCGACCTTGGAGAAAGTTCCGAACGGCCAGACGTGGTACAGCATTTGGTGATTCAAATTTGTCTGCTTCTGTTATGGTTCTACCTACGCGCACTGAATCAGCATCAGTGTTAGAACGGAATAGTATCCATCAAAGCACCGAACGACTGACCACACAAGGATTCCGTTCGGCCAGCCCATACCCGGTCCAAACTTCATTAGGTTATGTCACATCTCAAGCCGAGTTAGCACCAGCCGTAGGGTTGTCTGATAGTGCCACACTTCCTTTACTGTTACGGCGCAGCATTTCTCCGGTACCGTCGCGCTTACGTCGTCCTTCAGTTCGCTACAAGGATATTTACTCCAGTATTGATTCCAGTCAACCCGTCTTGTCCGGATCTCATAAATTGCGTGGACTCGGGTTCACCACTTCCTCTACAACCCAACAATCGGACTCCCCCGTCGGTCCATTAGGTAATTCAATGTATTCTTCGTCCACCGCACTTGTACCAAATCGTCACCTGATGCGCTATTCACAAATCCCGTCGCGTTCAGCTACTCCACGTTTTGAGCCGTCTTTCGAGAGTTGGGGTTCAAGTTTGAGTACAGGCCGTACAGTGCACATGCCTTCCGTACGATGGTCAGGATTTCGTGGCTTAGAGCGAATCACTTCCCCGGCTCTTTCTGAAATCAATGCTGGCTCTCATTCGTCTTTCCCACAACCCCTGGGACCATCGATCTCCGATTCTTCTATCATGAAGACAATCGAACAACTTGACCCTCAGCGGCCGTCAACTTCTCGAGACGTTCGACATCATTGGGATCCGAGTGAGCAACTAGCTCACACCTCTGTCGAGACGGCCCGTTACGAGATCCCAAGTCGATCCGAAATACGTCCATCCGATGTCTCAGCTTCACGAATCCACTCCCCGGCGGCGGAATATTCCACTTCGGTTGCGGAAAGTGCGAGCAAAACCACAAACACAACGACTAGTGCAAGCACCAGCAACAGCGCTGTAACCACATATCGCGTGCCCCGACCCACCCAAACTCCGGCACAAATTGCACTTGAGCGTTATCGAAGTCGAACACGGACACCAACTGGTAATCAGTAGAGTGATAAAATGAATACTCGCACTTTCCACTCACCCGGACCGTATCACTTACCCTACTTTGATACTACTCTGATTGGATTGAAAATCTCCGCCACCTCAGTTCGTCCTTTCAATCACTGGCGTAACGTTCTAAACAGAACTAGCAACATTCTATGATTGTACTACCACAAGTATTGAGTTTTGAAGTGGATTTCTCTCTCCCGTTTTTGATACTTTTTTCTACTATGCAACTGTACTCTATCTTGTAGCTATCCCATCACCACAATCATCTTTCATACGAAAGAAATTTTGGACTCAGCAAACAAACTGTCGCTTAAATACACAAACACAAGACACACACAAAAAAGATGATGCTTTTCTGTTTCAACAACCATTGTACAATTTTGGGGATTTTACTTTCACCGATCTCATGGCTGTGTATATCCAATCTCAGTTTCTCCCGATATGCGCGGTGTAAAAAGGCGATGTATTTCAATTCCTTCTTTACTCCCCTTCTCTCTCTCTCTCTCTCTCTCTCTCGATTTTTTCGTCACTTTTATGCTCAATTGATGATCTTATTTTGTTTTCTTTTGTCTGCTCAGAAATTCCCTGCCTGCGTACATATGCATACCTGTGAACGAGACGGAATTCTAACAACAAGTTGCCCAAAGTCTATGAGTAGTAGATTAGATTTTTCGTAATACTAATCGTCATGCAGTGTGGAAGCTCAGCTTAGCATTAGAAACCTTGTCAGGCATCATCAGCAGTGCACATCGCCCGAGCTACTCCAACCCGGAGGGGGTTTTCAGTGATGAGTTGAACGTCCACCAAAACAATTATCGTTGAACCGTGTCTGTTTCACATCGGACTTTAGCTTTTGTCCTTCTATTTGCCCGTATACCAATACTGACGATTGAGATAAGTAAATCTCACGAACAAAACCTCAACGGGAAAAACATTGAAGATAAAACTTCAAGTACGGAGGTCTATTCCACCCAGTGATATGTTAAGTCAACATGAGCCCACACCGGGACGTTCAAATTCCAGCTTTCGTCACTGGAATTACACATAATGGGTAATTGTTCGGAAGGTATATTTACAACGGGGGTGAATACGATCATGGAATACCCCGATACTTAAACAGTCTCATTCGGGGGAAATTGTTCTCCTCCGCAATCTGCTAGTAAACTCCAGGAGCATAGTCACGAACGTTGTCCTCTCCTCTCATTTCTGGATTAGTGGTCTAGGCATATGGTGTTCTCATGATTTCGTCGCTTCGGTGTGGTGTCCCACAAAGTTCAGAAATAATGTTTTATGTTAGGTTGTTGCGTTCGATTTGTGGACCCTCACTTTATGCAGTTGAGTAGTAGGAGATTAGATTTGTATAATATGATTCATCATGCAGCTTGAACGCTCAACTCACCATTGAACAACAAATCGTTGAGAGCCAGCCCGGATAGCCTTGTGGTTAAGGTGTTCCATTCACAATCGTTCACTCCGGGTTCGAGTGCCCGTGGGGGCTCGGTGGGTGTGCACAGCTGATGATTCCCAACAAGGAATCAAACAACTGTACAGTGCGATCCTCACTTTATTTAAGTTCAATTCAAACTTCCTCCAAACGGGGCAATTCTTGTGTTGCATTCTGTGAATGTGAAAAGCAAGTCAGAGCGTAAATAAACCCCTCGTCCCGGCATTCACACCGGAGTCGAATAACACACGCGGTCTATTCGACGTTCGTGTCGGCCAGGCAGCTGGATGACAGGTCGGTACGGTCAGAGCACAATTAAGTACAACACAAGGTAGCGAACAAGCTCGTTTTCATTGATTCATAATCATGCCATTACATCACCTTTTATACGAACATTATTAAGTGGACAGAACAAAAATCAAGATAAGGCGATATGTCAAGAGTAAAGTGGGGGAGGGGAGACCAAATTTCGCAATTATGACTGCGCTGTTTCTCTCCCTCTCGTTGTGTGTGTTTACGCTCGTAAGCGGACGCATACTCGTGAAGGTAGTATCGACCCCCCCCCCAGCACCGCTAGCGTGAATGCGTGTCCGTGTCTCCATGTGCACGTGATCGCTTGATTCACACATATCTCTCCATCTGAGGAAGGAAATTCGGTGTTTTCACGTTCCATTCTCGGGGTCGTATGCGCACTACTAAATACGGTAGCACACAGTTGCTACCAGGCGTAACCCCTATCATCGAACGACATCCTGGGTGCCTATTTATCGCTCTTTGTATAGAAAAAAAAACAGGAATGCATTGGTGACAAATAACCCCGGTGGTGGTTTGGACATGTACCTACTGGAAAGCGAAGGTAATCCAGGCAAACGCTCAACACAATAGGTCAGTTAAGCAGACTGCATGACGGGGATGAAGCATGGTAACGCGAGTGCAAACAGTGATACCAATAGAGTTTGTGTGAAAGCTGGTGAGAGGTGAACGGGGTAATATAGTGGGAGTAAAGTTGATGATTACATAAATTGGTTACCGGGGCTCAGTGGTGGGCAATACAGCGAGGTAGCGAGATAATTACAATAATTAGATCAGTTAGAGAGTGACACCATGTGAGTGGACAGAAAACCAACACGTGTGTGGAGAAGAGGGGGCTAGACAACAACATCGACAAAATCGATGTTGAAAGCAGTGGGTCAGTGAAAGAGGAACCCGACGGGAACGAAAGCATGTGTAAGCGGTAATATCAGTTGGGAACCAGGGTTCATTGATGAGCGATACGAACAGATAAGGTCAACAAATGGACAGAACACAATTATGGGTTAAAGACACAAGTGACATGGAAGCAAGAGATTGTAAGTACCCCACATAGAGAGTAGACGGGCCAATTAGTACACGGGATTGGGGGCTGGTCGGGTTCAAGTTTAATCCATTTGATCCAGGTAACTGGGTCAAAGGTAGACAGATCGGTGGTGACAACGTTGAAGGTGATCTCCCGGAGTTCGTGGAAGTTGCACACAGAGAGATTACGGGCAAGAGAACCCGAACTTAGTTCCGAGTGGGAATATTATTAATCAGACAAGGAGACTTTTACTCGCAGCCTCGAAATCCCCACTGGGACCCGCCCCTCACAACACTGATCAGCCTTGGTTCCCTTAACTAGTCATCCTTTAGCTCATGTTCAGCTAGCTTTCGTTGACATAAAGCAGCAATTAAAAATCCACAAGGAAC
The DNA here is from genome assembly GCA_948099385.1 of Fasciola hepatica. NCBI lineage: Eukaryota > Metazoa > Platyhelminthes > Trematoda > Plagiorchiida > Fasciolidae > Fasciola > Fasciola hepatica. The sequence continues at coordinate 6,411,022 of CANUEZ040000024.1, forward strand.
ACGGGCCACTTTCCATGACCTACCTATATTCTGGGTTTTCTTTTTTCCTTTGATACCACGAGTATAGAGTTAATCTTGTACCCGATGTTCTGGTGCCGTACCGAAGGTTAGTTGTTCTTTTTGAGTTGCGGATTTTATACCCTCTAAACGTCTCAGAGCGTAGTGGCTTCATTCCTTTTAGTCTACAATGACAGTAGGAAAATGCGTGCAGTCATTGCTCTGTATGGGTTGGGCTTGCGCAAATTCAGAAACCATTTTCTCCTGCCACTCATGTTACATTCGGTAGGGTCGGCGCAATCGTATTGTAGTGTTTTCGGCAGCAGGCACCGTGATCTGCCGATTATTACAAATTAATTTGTACCGGCATCGTAGCTCACTGACGTTAGTGTTATTGAGCGAATTCTCATGCCTATGGTCAGGTTCGAAAATGCATCCGATCGTTTCAAAAAAGTTTGACTGACACATGAATGTATATCCAAAAGACGCTCAGTTCAGCTGTATGACTGGACGACGGAGTCATTCATTACCATTTTGACCTGGCAATCGGTTTCTGGAGTACCAATATGCTGTGTCGTGTAGTATGTTTAATGTGCCTTTGGAAATATTGTGTTGTTTGAAATAGGCGCTGTTCCCCTTTCATGACTTCGCTCTCCAGGTTCGAACGAAAACGAACAGTGCAGATCCTGATTTTCACTCGGCCCTCGCCATCATATATTGCCTCATTTTTGTGACTCGTAACAATCATTCGCATGCCTAATAATCGGATTATTGGTACTCTCGAGCTTACCATTAGCGGGGCCAGGGAGAGCGGGTTCGTGGGCGATCTCGAAAGTGGCAGGGTTTCCGTTATTTCTCTGGCAGGACTCTTCAACGAACACCATTTTATTTCTTTACTATTAATTTCTCTTTTCACCTATCAAAGAACAAAAAGAATGCAACCGATTGGTTGATGACAGCGAGTTTTGAGCCAGGAACCTCAATGTAATTTGTTCACGATGCTGTTTACTTGGTCATTGGCAGCAGTATTAAAAACAACAGTAGTGGTAGTAGGAGTTAAACCTGATTCTTTTCGTTCACTATGCCCAACCACCGAAAATATTCGATCACGTGAATCATAACTGAGTATTACAGCCCGCTGCACAGACCGCTCAAAAAATGGAAACGCCTCACGAAGATCGAATTATAAGACTGACTACTGTAACACTGCTTAGTAGGCAAGTTAGTTATATAGAACTGAAAGTTCACAAAGGAGAAGGTAAAATGTGCAGTCCACCGGATTTAATCCTTAGCTTGCCGGTTTCAACTGGCAGAATTAGCAAAAACTTCCGGGTATTCGTTTTACACCACTGACAGTCATAAAACTAAAGAGAAAATCCGGTTATATTTAGACTTTCGGTTTACAATAAATCAAGACGCTGTCGCATATGCCTGTAATCAGGGGAAGTTTCAGTTACCGCGAATGAACCGAATAGACAAGTGGAGTCGGGTGATCCAACTTAATCACAATTAGCGAGCACATATTCGTTAGAAAAACACTAACAGGGCCATTAGAATGAGTCAGTATATTTGTGTAATCACTTTGGGGTTAACATATGTACTTCAGAAGCAATGATTCGTGAATACCGATTTTGTTTACCTTGATTTCGTGCTGACAATCTGACTGCTCTTTTAGGCTAGGGCAGGGAGACCTCAAAAACTACTGACTGCCAAAATAGAAACGCGAAGCTCGTGGGGGTGGCCCCTTTTTCTTGTACACAATGTACATGGTTCACATTGTTTGCATTCACTTTCATTTGCCGCTGGATTGTTATAAACTACATACCTAACTTCATAGCCTGATGAAAAATTCCTTCACCTCTTGCCCCGAGGACATACACCACGCTAATCCTAAACAGCGTTATCTGTCCAAGTTTAGCATTATTTTGAGGGTTTTTGCGATGATTTAGTAACCTAAACCTAACCGAACTATTCGTAGATGCAGAGTGCGTCGGCAAGTCCTGTCATCATTGCAAAAATATCAAAAGCAAACCATTGCACATTCAAAGACCTCTCTTGTTCTGCAGTCAGGTGGCTGTAACATTTGGTGCACGAAATTATATTGGGATCACTTTTCTCTCTCACTTTCTTTGTTACTCAAATCCAAAAAGAGCAACCAGATTTTGTATGCGCATAATCTATTAAATCCATTTCGGTGTACTTGCAATGTAATCAGCTTTGAGCTGATGCATAGTAACAGAAGAAATCAATCACTTCTGAATGTAATGTGTGACAAAAGCAAAGTTTAATTCAGCTCATCCAAGAAGGAAGTTAGCGTTGCGAATAGGGGTCATGACGAGTTAGAGAGATTTCGTGGGGAAGTGACAAACCTGACCGATCGCCACCAAGCCAAACGGCAGTGCAATTGGTGGCTTCACTTGCCATTATGTGGTATTCATCTGAATGTAAAATTGTATGGGGAAGTTGTCGCGCGTATTGGTGCTGACCTTAGTTGGTGCTTCATTGTCCTCCGGTTTGAATTTTACTCGGTCGGAAAGTCTGAGTGCCAATATCTTCCCCAATAAAATCATTTACAGGTAAGCCAAGCTTCAATCCTCAAAAATATATGGTTTTCTATGAGATGAAATAAAGTGTGATTCTAGTAAGTAAGCCCATTCGTGAAGCTAATTCACCATCAAACTTCTTAGTTGGGGGGAAAACAGTATTAGAAGCTAGATCGCAAAAATACAGTGTTTGGACGTTGTCACTTGCAACGGCGATTTGCTGTGCCGATGATGTCCACGTCGTCCTAATATGCCCTGGCATGAGTCGTGTGAAGTGATGTGGTCATCATCCGTACGAATGCCAACATACATTTACGCGTTAGTAAGAACGGAAAGAAGACATGTTGCGAGATGCAGGCATTTCGTTCACTCTTGTCGACCACAACGTGAGGCACGTCAGTTTACGTATGGTACTGTACATGAGATAAACAGTGGAGAAAATGAGAAAAATGCTTATCACAAATAAGTCAACAATTCTTGTGGGGTTGTGTGGCTAATGCAGATCGTTTGCAGTGATTTTTTCTGTGCACAAAGAAGGATTTTTCCCGTCTTGATCAACATAGCTTCACTAAGCATCAGAAGTTTTACATTCCGGTTGCGTAATCGTACTCTCAGTGACCGGGCCAAGTCAATTGGATGACCTGTTGAAAGCAGATGCCTCGCGATAGCTAATGCTAGATTTCTTGCCGAAATTTGTTTTGTGCAGTCCAACTGAGTCACTGATTGTAAAAACTATTTTGCAATGTGTTCAGTCACTTTTTGAGACAAGTATCCTTCTGTTGCAATTGCGGTGACACGTACCAATGTACGTGTCAGCGCAACTGCAACTGAACCTGTAGACAATATGTGAGGCATTAAGGGCAATATATTTGTCAGAGTGATCTTCTGATCTTTATCCTCTGGTGGTCTGTACAATGCGTAATTGGGCCGCCATATATGCTCGGTTCACAGCAAAGCCTAACTTATGACGTAAATGATTAAAAATGTGGTCACTTTTAAAGCGAACGAACAAAATGACTTGGTTTTGTTCAGCTGTCAGAATATACTCCGTTTTGCAACGCGATTTTCTATGGTGCTCAATGAACCTTTCTGGATAACAGTTGATCGAAGCGATTTCCTGTTGAAGTTGATCGGGAGTACAAATTTCTCGGGTCCTGTGGAAAAGTATTCTGACCAAATCATGTTTGCAAGCAACCCAGGCGAGACTAGAAAACTGCATTGTTGTGTACGTAGTTAGTAACAGAACACGTAGTGGTGGCGTTGCATTTATTTGTACGAGCGTAAACACAAGACCCGGCCGTAACCGGTGGGTAAGCCAAAAACAAGAGTTGGCGCAAAGAGCTAAACTGCGTGTGCTGTCACGCGTAACAGATTAAGACCAAGCAGTACATGGAAAAATCAATGAGTCAATACTGCTGTCGCCGAAGCGTGATTAAAGATCGAGGCAAAGCAGGCGTATGTCCATTCATGAGAGGAATATTGATCGGTTGTCCGTGTAGTGTGCGTGACTTTAACCATATAACTTTCGCTCCGTGTTGCGTTCCTGTGAATGGCCTGTTGTAGTGTGCCTTCCGGACGTCTTGTGATTAAAATGTCTAAGAACGGTAAACTCAAATTGGATTCTTTTCTCGTGGGACACAGATAAATTCGCTTGTATAGAATTGAAGATGTAGAATTGGATAAAATGGTCATTTGAAATCAACAAAATATAGTCAACATAACGTTTGTGCAAAGGAAACTGGGTAGTTTAATCGGTTAACTGGTTTTCAATCATCCCCAAGAAAATATCTGCATTTGTAGGGTCTACGGGGCTTCCCATTGTCACACCGTCAATCTGTCTGTATGCCTTCCGCTCAAACTGAAAACGGATGTTTTCTGTACATTAAAGTACGAGACGCCTTAAGTAATCAATCGGGATAGGCAATGCAATGTTAATTAACAAAAGAACATCACAAAGGTAGTCAGGAATTTCTCGAAGAGGTACTTTGGTAAAAATTTATTCAACATTGATTGAATACATTCTGTGAGTCTTTACTGTTATGAGTTTATGCAAATCCAAAGGAGTTTCGTAAGCAATAAGGATTTATGAATTTTCGAACGGGATCAAGAACATCGACTAACCATCGGGCAAGTTTTTTGATGAGCTGAATTTTGCATTGCACAAAATGGGCCTCGACGGGACTCCACTTTGTGATTCTTTAGTGATCCTCTCAGGTGAGCTACTCGTGTTGAATAACCGGCAAAGAGCTACCCCGCAACGGTGCTACCCACATATGTCCGGGGCTGTACACGATTGCAAACTGTCGTGTTGTATTAGCCATTGCCGGAGATAATGCGGCGACCAGGACCTACAGTACAGAAACCTAAGCTTTCGGGCTCACTCCGTAACTGCGCCCCGAAATTCACACGTGATGCGACCTTGTGGGGTGGTGCGAGTGTACCAGTAGTCATTTTTCCTAACCCTAGGCCGTGGTCTCTGCAGGACTGCTAGTGGCCATCAAGCAATTATCAAAGGCTACTAATTGACATAAAGAACTGTAGTGCTGTAGTATGGTAATCTCGTGGAGGGAATGCAGTCACACTACTTGATTGGCTAGTTATAACGGAACTTGCTCTTGAGATGGATTGGAATGATATATTGTTATCCAATTCCATTTCTTGCGTAAACAGTAAGTTTAGATGTATCGAATTCGTTCTTATGGCACCCATCTGCTTTGAATTCCTGACGTCTACATAAGGTCAGTCCAACCGGAATTCGTTATCCATTGATTCCAACGGGCATATTTTTTTATATGATCGTGGAAACATCAACCAGTATTGATTGGAGCAGAGATCCTGTTGTTAAACCGTCGTCTCGACGATAAACATGCTCGCGAGACTTAGGTATGACTTTGTCTGTGGAAAACAGTAGCTGTCACTAATTGTCCGGGGAAAGCCTACCTCGACCCCACCTACTTTGGATGTCGACATTCCAACGGTTGATATCTTGATCAATTGCGTTTTCTAACTCATATCCATCGTCATTACTAAACTGCCAAACCCCACAAATAATACCTCATAAAGACGAATGATTATTTATTTTCCAGAATTGAATATTGGGACATCGTATTGAAGTCAGCTGAAAAGCAACCAGAGTTTTGAATTGCCGTGGTTCAGCATTCAGTATCAACGCTCCGTTTGTAACTAATTAGAATAGCAAAAGTTTATCAAACTCGTTCACATCAGATAGCTGTAGTTTTTCAATATTTCCTACTCTTGTGCACACATTTTCATTTGTCCATTCTGTTAACAATTGTTGCAGTATGTTTGTTCTCGAATGGGACGCGTCACCGGTGCAGTATCTCGTTTGGAAACGCTGACAGATCACATGATTAAAGTTGTGGCCAGCGACTTATCCTTGAGTGATGCCATCCAAAATCGAGTCGAGTGAGTAACCGGTTCATTTCCTGTTTGCCTTGGTACATTTTTGTTTCGTTCAGTTGATTGATTGATTCCTGGGGGCAAGCTAGACTTGTTTTTTTGTATCTTCTAGTCATGACCCAAGGTCGATCTCTGTCAGTGTTATACCGTCAGAACAGGAAAAGAGCAAGAGATGGGGGAAGGGATGAGAGAACTACTCCTGTAGATACACAACTCTTGACTCCCAAAGGCTAAAACATAAAACCAACACAGGACACACCGAAAACGGATGGTCGAATTCGATCCGGTATTGCACAACACAGATAACTCGAAAACTCCAGTGCAATAACAGCACAATACGCGGAATGTGACAGCTAACTTGACTACTAGCCACAGGGAGAGCATCAAATTCAGTTTGTGACGATGCGCATAAAAGCGAACCAGTAGACGTGTCAAATGTACAAGGTGCTTCATCGTTTATCTGGTGTTTACCCTTTTTGAGTCAACGTGACCGAGAGAATTAATGCAAAAGTGTGGGAAAAGTACAGGATGGACCAATATGAAACGTGCAGAGGTGGGCTAGCAACGTCGGATAGCGCATAAAAGATAAACTGAAGTTAAATGAAATCGAAACTAACTACTTTCTTGGAAGTTCAGCATTTTCGTAGAAAAATACTATTTTTGGCTGAAATCGTCGACTCATATTTGAGTGTGTCCTGGTGAGTTCGCCCAACAGATAAAAAATGTTTAGGTTGCCTGTGAAAACACACAGGAAGTACGTAGGAGCCGTGTTGGTTGCTGCTATCATAACTCTCAAGTGGTGATTCATCTAATATCATAAAAGCAATACTGTTATATGATTTTTTGTTGTTGATGATGATGTTGCTGATGCTGTCCTTGTGATGGGATGTTTAGCCTAGTGACTGGCCCCTTAAAAGCCAAATGCAACTTTCCCGTCTGACTTCTAATCCGCTATGTTATTGTTCGCGCAGATTTCTTGTTTGAATTGAGACGTGTCTTTTTTGTGGCACCGAACATCCAGCCAATGTGTTGATGGGTCGGCACTCTAGCGGGGTAAACACATGGATCGATAATCAAACAGCTCAAGCTATTATCTGTACTCCAATTTGCTGTCCAAATTTGCGGGCGTTTATGTACCCAGAGCACGCCCATGAATCGTTAAAACTGTGAATTTCGGACGTGGTCCAAATGACCGTCGTTATAGTTTAAACTACAAATTGCCCGCATATAGGCTCCCGAAGCACATTCTTTTCGTTTAAAACAGACTAATACATTCCCATAAAATATATTAGGGTAATCCTGTATACACAGTACAGTGCCCATGTCTCCCGCGGTGTTAGTTTTGACACTATATACGCTATAATTCACATAAGCGCTATATCATTGACATAAACAAAGTAAATAATGTAATTTAATGAAATATAATATAATAACTTCATTGTATTTAAATTGAAAGTGAAAATCCCCGGGAACCTCCTATCGATTACTTAGATCCCAAGGAAAAATTGCGCGAACCCTGAACCGTGACTTAGCTGGGTCGACGGCATGCAAAATGCGGTGGTGCATAGCCGATAAAGTAACGCGTTGTATACCTGGGCCCAGAGTTATGGAGTGCTAACTAAAGCAAATCGAATATACAATAAATTGTCCAACCGACTGTTATTTCGCTCACTCATCGAGGATAATGGAACTCCTTTTTCTCCTGAGCTTTGTTCGTTAGAGTAAGGAAGTAATAATTGATGAATCCATTCACAAATTGGTTGATTATTGTATCTGCTACGGAAAAGTGATTGTCATGCTTGCCTCACAATGACGAGATTGCACCTTGACGTTGTGTGGTGGCTCACGTGCCTCCACGACCCAAAGAACTATCCGGGATGGCTTCCTTAAGCCAGACGTGCAATAATCCCTGACAGGTCGATGGGTAGAGGCCAGACGAAGTCCATTCTCTGAACCAGTTGATGGGAAGCATTTGTTTCTAACCACTATGCTTCTGGAGAGGACACTTAAGCGAATAAACACAGAGATGCAGTTTGTCGGTCTAAAAACCTACTAGATGGATGTGGGAGTGGAGTACCTGGCGTTTCTCTCGATAGTGAGAAAGGTTATCGCACTTCATTGGGCAGTTATCGCCCGCGCAAGCTGGGCAGCCCTCGGCTCAAAGGATGCTGCCCCGTCCACGTTCCACTTGCTCCGAAAGGCGGACCGATATTGAAAACATCAACGAAGACAGAAAAAGGGGAAAGCAACAATCAAGTCTTATGCATCAGACCGCAAGAATTACCCTCACGGGTTCTTCGGTCACTTTCTCGTGTTGGGTTGACGCTCCGTTGCCTTGTAGGGCAGACTGTTGAGTCAAAGGCTCTGGATAGGGTACCTAAAGAAAAATCCTTCCATGACGTAGACCACCGCGAATCATGATTCGCACAGAAACTCCCAGCGTGTTTGCCGTAAAGAACCTCACTACTTTTTTCTTCTTTCAGTTTAAGATCAATACAGTGTTGGCGCGGAGACATGTCTGATATTGTTAGTAGTTCAAAAGAAGAACAGAAATCAAAAACACTTCTTAAACCCGCGCATTCACTTAGTTACCTCCAACGTGCGCACACTGTTTGATAGGGTAACAGGCTGCCCTAGATCAAACTCTTGGAACTTTCACAATACATATAGATTGACTCCTGTGATCAAACTTAACACTCCAGATACAGCCTCGATCTCTCCCTTCGCTTTCCCGGTGTGTCTGGCGCTCGTGGTCAGGCTGGTGTCGGGATCGTTTTGATCACGAGAACTGAACGTGCACTGCCGAACTGGAGTCAGTCGACGGTTGTTTGTGTGCAGTCTGGTCGATGGCCTTGTACATTCCAACAACAACAAACTGAATCGTTGATGTTTGTTTATCGTTCTCGCGTATGCACTCACTGACTACAGTTTTGCCGAGGCGAAAGAAGAATTCTGCCATGAATCGTCTCCATATGCCTCGAAGCACACGTTTAGCGTACGTTGTGATCATTGCTGGGGATTTGAACGTCAAAACGGACTATTTGGGGGATTCTGAAGGGCACGTAGGAGGGCTCATTGGCTATCCCGGTCGATCGAAGTGACAATGGTGATCGTCTCATCCATTTGTGTTCTGACCATGGGCCGTTTCAGGGGAATACTAGCTTATGCCAGAAAAGGCGTCATAGACTAGCCTGGCATCCTCTTACGCCTTCACAGCATTGGACTCAGATTGACCATAATGTCATTGCTCACAAGTGGTGTGGATTGGTCGGTGATTTTCACTCATTCTGAACCACACCTGTGAACTCAGACCACGCATTAGTACCTGCTCACCTCTGTTTGCGTCTCGCCGGTGGTCACAATGGCGAAAGCTGCATTTATCGGTAATAGTCATAACCTTTATCGTCCGATTGGGAGTGCCGGTTCACGGAAAATAAGTGTAAGTGAGGTAACCAATGAATCCGATGGTTCACTAATTCACTCTCAGGAACGTCGTCTGGAACGTTGCGTGGAGCATTTCAAGCAGCATTTCAGTTGGTTCACTTTTACAATGAACCTTCTGAACACTCCTTCAAGAGAAAACGATGAGGATAGATATCACTTCTCCGTTACAAGTCGAGGTTATCTGGAAGGAAGGTTATCCATGGGGATATAGAGCTACCGAACCGGAGGGATTGTCTTCGTTCATATTCAAGGATGGAAACCGAACCTTGGTATAATAGCTAATGAAACTCTAGGATAATGGGCAGCTTCCCACGGAATTGTTTGAATCAGTGAATGTACCGATGTACAAGAAAGGTGACGGGTCTTGCAAAAAACGGAGAGAAATTGACTTGGTTAGTATCGCATCCAAACTGCTCGCCGGCATTATTCTCCGTCGGTTATCCAACGATCCGGAAAGGTGTACGCGAGAGAATCAAGCCGGTTTCCGACCCAGTCGGGGTTGTATCGATCACATTCATGCCGGCTCACAGGCATACCTTCATTAAATGTACGATCTGTCTGCCTTCATCTGAAAGCAGCGTTATTCGATTCAGTCAACCGCGCCGGTCTTTGCCGTTGCCGCACCGGAAGGTGTACCAGAGAAATTCGTTCTATGTGAATAGCCAAATCCGATTTCGTGTTTAGGGCGATTTTTCACCCCAGTTCACCACGAAAAATGATGTTTGTCAACTTTACGTATAAACTGTCACAACAACAGTGAGGTAATGTTTGGAACGCGTTTTATACTTTGTATGTATAAAATGCTTCTGCAGGACTGGAGTGGTCCTAAACCAAACCTCGTCTTAGCAGGGGAGGCCTCAGCTGAAGTGAATAAGTTTTGTTACTCGGACAGTCGCATCTCACCAGCTGGTTGGATGTCGGATGTACTGTTGTCGTGCATACATAAAGCGCGTTTGACTTTTTCCAATTTGAATCATTGAGAACCGAGTATACACTGCGGCACTTAGATCAGTCTTCCTGTGGTTCAGAAACTAGGCCGTTATGAATGGAAGATTCGTGAAGGCTGCTGGTGTTTGGGCATCGATGTCTTCGTAGTATTGCTCGAATGTGTTGGGAACACCGTATCAGCCAGGTTGAAGTTTGGCTTTGAGTGTTGGGAATCAGAGTTCACTCGTTGGAACGAGCGGTGTGTCTAAACAGGTTATGATGAATGGGACGTGTTGCGCATGCCTACAGAGGGACTTCGTCGGTGCACATTCTTCTCCGCGATTAGAGGGTGGAACGAGGTGATCGGTCCATACAATAACGAGCAGATGTACGGTGATATTGGGGAGTATTCGATGTGGTCACTGTTTTGGAGCGTTTTAAAACGTACTCTGGGTGCCCAGAAATGAGGGGAACGATTAGCAAGCGATGAAGAACGAAAATCACGAATCCTAAGTCTCTCGCTCTCAACACGAGCAAGCTCAGACGCTGACGTTGCTTGCTTGTCGCACATACAGGCTCCGTAATGAAACCTTCTGCTCCGTCAGGGTTACGTTATCTTGTGCAGACGGACAAAGGTCAAGTTGAATCTGGAAAACCGGAGTGATTTAAGGTTTTGTCGGGTCTCTCACATGATGATCTCAGTTTTCACTTGGCCAGGCAAACGAGCTAGGTCCGATTGTGGTCACCATGACCATTCTTGGTCTCATAAATGGAGTGGTCTCGGTACAAAAGGGGTGCTAACGAACGATTTAACATGGGTTGGGCGTTTCCATAGTTTAGGTGATAGTGAAAACTCGAAGGGAATGAGATGCAATTGATGTTCATCCGCTAAATACTTCTTGTGGAACTCAGATAGGTCATTTAATTTTCAGACATCTTTCGCTATGAACCTAGCGTTTAATGACAAAGTCGAATTGGTCCTGTTAAACTCGTCCGGTAGCAGTTTGTCAGCTACGTGTGATGAATTCCAACGTTTACACCCTGAGACAAAGAGACTTGCACCGTCCACCGTGAGGAAACTAAGGCTCAAATTAGTCGAGATGATTTCCATTAATCGTAGGCACCGTTCAGTAGCCCGGAGACCTGCACACGAACCACTAGGCACGAGTTAACCTGTCATTTGATTCTCTCTCACCCTCTCCGTCTTAAAACGGAGCAGTTTTTCAATTGCGCGGATCTTCTCGTAAGTATCTTATCTTGTTTCAAAGTGACGACTAGTTCATCAGTTTTGCAAATTAAGAATGATTTCAACATGCAATACCTCTCTGACTCATGAACAAATACTTGTTTATATTTTTGTTTCATTGCTCAATTTCAAAGATGCATTGAACAAGCACTTTTTCCCACTGGACATACTGTCCTCATCTTTTCCGCATTATTTTCTGTTTTTACCCATTTTACCCATTTCCTGTTTCGCTTTCGTTTTCAGACGCACTAAGACTGAAGTGAACAATTTGCGCTGTCTCCTACATCAGCGACTGCGTCACTGCGGCCTGAACGGGATCGATCTGCAACCGAACGTTTCCGCGCACTCACCTTATGAAAAACCAAATCAATTCCCTCTTGTTCGAACATCATTGGCGAATATGACGGCTGGTTTGGGTGTGAGTGATGTGCAAGCGTTGTGGACTCTGTGTCAAGTAAGTTCTCATGGCTGAGCAGACGATGATAGATCTTGTTTTTTACACTTGTTCGCCCTTCGAGCGTGTGGGCATCGAGTATTAGACGCGCCATTTCTGTCTACCCAAACATTTCAGGTGTCCCATCTTTTGGCATTTCATAATTAATAAAACTCAATCATTCGTCTGCGATCGGACCTGGAAGTCAGTTTGCAGATGTTTTTGAACTATTTGAATATCCCAGGTATCTACATCATTGTGGGAAGGTACGCATGAAAGACCCCAGCCTGAGTTTTCGATCCCTCCCCTACAAAAAAGTAAAAGCAATGGAGCACGGCAGAAAATTCTAGACCCGTTCGGGGGTTAGGTTTACTGTTTGAGTCGTTTGTGTTCTTGCAATATATAACACGGAAATCATTTTCAGCGTGAAAAATACGTCTGGTTTATACAGCGTTCTGTGTCAATCGAGTCGATCACACTCGATCGAAAAAAACGGTAGCCATTTTCCAACCAACCACAAAACAGTCCTGATACAGTAAAATAAGTGGGGATCAGAAAACGACGCCCAAGAAGGCCGGTCACTGGATCGGGTGTGAAGCCTCAACTGTTCATTTCGATCGGAACGTGTGTTTCGTATGTCTCTGGAGTGCAATATTTACTAAGTTCATGATTGGTTGGTCAGTTTGTGATTTGGCAGCAAGTGAGGAACACCCTAGTTGAGGGCTTTGGATGTGTTGATCGCCTCGTTGTTGAGGTTCACGATATACATCTGTTCCTTGCTTAGAGGTTCCACACTTCACGGTCAAGTGGTGTTGTCGTTGCGGTACTTCTATTGGCACACGAGCTTACTTGACTTGCGTTCTTCCTGTTTTATCCGCTCACTCTCTATATGTGTATTGATTTTTATCGTTTCCAGCTAAGTTATTCTGTGAGATAGAGACTAAAATCGGGGCAATGGATTAGGCGGTTCATTGAAAAACATTGCCTAACTTCTACGTATTCGTTCAAATCAATAACGAATAACTAAAGTGGGGATTTTTTCTAAAAAAAAATGATTAGATATACAGTGGTTTGTTACGCACAAGCTCAACTTACCTACCCGATACAGATCGAAAACGAACGACTCGACAGTCTTTGCGAAACAGAACAAATTTCACCCGTCGGTGTGAATTCTCAACAATCAAATTGTTCTACTCTGTGGTCGCATAGTTCGACAGATTTGTTATATCAACGCGAGCTTCCCGGGCTATTCCAAAATTGGATTGAACAACGCGAATTATGGTCTAGCAAATGTCAAAAGCTGAACCGCATTCTCACGACCGAATGGCGCACATCCACTCAGGATGATCACAATGTGAACACCGAAGACGAAGTTTCTGTGGGTCTCGTTTTCCCGAATGTGCATTCAGGTGAATCGATTGTGACGTGTTCCTCGTCGTTCCTAATGGACAGGGAACATCAACTGCAAGTAAGTTGGCAAAAATTATCAAATGTGCTACTTGTCTGTTTCCCCTCATTGCCGGTTTGAACGATTTTGGTGCACTTTTGATTATTTCAGGCTTATCTGGAAGACTGTGAACAAGTTGCTGGTATTTACAATCAACTGACAGAGTTGTCCGGTCGGATTCGACCAAGTTGTACCTCAGATGGTGCGGAGTTGATGGACAGACAGATTGAAAGTGAGTAGTGTATGTGGCTACTTGTATGTGCAATAATTTTGCGTACTGGTGCTCATCGTAGCCAAGGTTGTGATGGTTCCCATTATTTCTGAAAGAAATGAAAATGTCTTCGTTGATCGCAACACTCCTCTAACCGCATAGAATTACGGTCGCACACAATTTTTTCGATAATCTTGAAGCGCGTTTTATCGAAATTGAACTCGCAACTGAAGACTTAGGGTGAGACGAACTTCTTATAACGACATCGAATGCTAGAAACGTGACAGACGCAGCATCGCGCCAAAACAGAGGGAAAGTTACAACCCGGAACAACATCCAGATCAGATTGCGTATGCTGGTAAGTATCCGTACCGGCTATGAGCCGAAGCCGTATTGGACCGAACACAGCATTCTCCGGCTATCATTGCCATTGGTAGTTGAACGGTCTAGGCCTTCACCTCTGATGTGCGAGTTCCGAACTCCGACATTGCCGGTAAATCAATAACTCTGTCGCCCAGCTAGTTACCACACCTGATCTATTGGGGGTCCTTGTACGTTTCTCCACTCCAAATCTCAAAATCATGGTGCAGAGAATCTTTGAAGCAACTTGACATAGCGTTTCAGCTGCACCCATGAGCAAGTGCAGATATAGATAGAATCTACGTGAGGTGCTCACATTCGGTAAGGCAGACCAGTAAGGCTAATTAGTGCACGAAGCTTGCCACAAAACGGTTATTTCGGATCTGTGTAACGAACTGTATTTGCGCATGCCTGTTAATTCTCGTTTTTTTCTTCTTATCACTCCCGTCGCGTTAGGCTCAACTTTCGCCTTCTTTTTCTTTCAGACTTCCAAATGGTTCTTGGTGCCCGAGTGATGCGATCGGAATTGGAATTATTCCAGCTGGCCGATTTGCGTGATGCCGAGCATCTGATGAGCCAGGAACAGCTTCGCATCAAACAAAATTTGGTCAGCATACAGATGCATCCACCTATGACCGTCGAATCTACTGAGGTATGTGAGAATCAAAACGGTTGGATGATTCCTCAAGGGCTGCACTAATGGAATGAGCAGTAAAACACTGTACCTATCAAATTGGGTCGGCATTCTGGTTTTCCAGCATCCTTTTTCCTACCGTCCGCAGTCACGAGAATAAGTCACGCCGGAAGAAGTCTATTGCTTTGTGATAAACCTCAAGGTATCAAGTCTGGGATGTGGGGTTTGAACCTCAGTACTGTCGTTCGGCTTTGATGTTTGACTCATCCACAACAAATCCAACCTATTGAAGTCTTGCGATTGCTCACTCCAGGTTTTAGGGTGATGGTTGCCCATTTTTTGACCGTGCGGTGGGTCCTTGTGGCTATTGATCACTTTGTTTCCAACGTGCAATGTGATCAAAAGTCCGGAAACATCCCCACGGCGATCGAATTGTCGAACTTACTACTGTGATACTGTTAGAGTATGCACACTACACGCTGAATAAGTAAGTAGTTAATTGCTGAAAAACAATTACGGACAAGTATGGAGCGACAATTAACGAAAAAAAACTTCAGATGGACTGAATGCAATAGACAGAACAAGGCATACAAAATACATGATTGCATCTTCCAATCAGATTATGGCTACCTTCGAGGGGAATGGACAGATGTGATGCAGATAAGCAATGTTGCTATAGTTGCTTGAGTTGGTTCATACCTGAACGAGCAGCACGTCTTCTTGACAACGACAATACTTCTTAGTAGTCAAGCTAATAATCAGGAACTGAAACATGCGACGAAAAGCTCCTTATAGTGGGCTCAGTTGTTTCTATGACACGTGAACTATCTTCTACGCATATAACAAGCATTTTTCTCGCTTCTTCCGGTATCACTTTCACGCGAAATAATTTCAGTACATTCTGGCCAAGTTGGAATTCTTTCAACGAGTTGTCCGGCGGAACCACACAACACAAATCCTATTTGATCACAGTCAGTTAAAAGAATCAAGTGCTGATCATAAAGGGGAAATGACCTTATTCGATGGGGCTAGAGGAGAAGGTTCTCTGTCCACTGACCATGAGATTTTCTCCGATGCAACTTCTACCCTTTCCAATACAGACGGGATAACAAGATGGCTGAAGTTGGATTCCGATCTGACGGGGTGAGTTCAACATACTCCCTGTAATCGACGCTCCGCTATAAAACGACTACCAGTTAATTATCGTTATCAGTGTTCACAATTTGGTTACAAATGTGCGACCCGAATATCACCCACTGGGTTTCGATTTGATGAGGGTTTGTTAATTTCGAGCGTTCTTGATTTAGTCGTTCATACGCGGAACAAACGAGACGAATGGTGTTCCGACTTTTCTTCCTCTTCTTGAACATTGCCTGCCCGGTCAAATATCGGCAGTAATGGTTAGTAGCCATTTCCGGTGCATATTGATTTTTTTTATATTGAAATCACCCGAATTCAGTTCTTATATAGAACTTATTTCATTGTGAATGACAAAAGCACATTGGTCAAGTCGAATTCACTTGAAAGTGAAGAATATTTAGCAACAAGGATGTAAAGGTCTCAGTCCCTTCTTTTTACCGTCAACTCATTCGAATCTCTAGAGTGAGAGAGAGGGGGCTTGGTTTGAACGCTTTGTTAATCTGTTCTGTTTATAATTAGACATAAACGTCAGCTTCCCCTCTCAACCGTTTACCTCATTTCTTACATTTTCATAGAATGTTCTCCCAACTGAAACAACGCTTGGCTCTTTTGAAAAAACTTCACCCGTTGGTTCAAAAATATGTTCCATTCGCTGTTCGGATTGGATCACGTCATTCTCGTTCTGCCAGTGATGATTTCCTCGCACAGCAATTCAGTCACGTCACAGATCGTTCGAGGCAGGATTGTTCACTGTTCGGTGCAAGACTGCGTTCTGCATCCGAATCACAATATGATAAAGAAAGACTGGGACTATCGCACATATGGCCTGTCACATTTGACATTAAAAACGCTGGTGCTATCAGGCCTGTCTTGTCAGCGAACGATAGTATGGTTGACTCCTTGAACAGACTTGATCAAACAATGTCCACTGCTTTGTTTTCGGATCGGCCCACCCCGCCAGAATTAACGGCGGTAAGTATTTTTTGCTATTGTTTTTGTTTCCAAGCCCCATCCCCCTCGTCAGATGGAAGGTATTTAGCCAGAATCACTAATCAACTGCCCGCCAATTACCCAGCTTTGCTTGTTATTTACAAAATGATAGTATGGAAGCAGGTAGTTAGAATAGTAAGTTTATTATCAGAATAAAGTGTACCCTTCAAAGTTAACGGTAACAAAAAGGGGTACACTTCGTGGATGGATTGTGGTCTTTTTTAGTTACCGGTCTCTCGGTCCAGCCAAGCTTAAGAGATTCAGGGATAATTAGGATGATACTTTTGCTTAAGAGTGTAATACTATGCTATCATTGATTGACTAACCACTTCATGATATCCATCTTTTCAATGGTATTTTACTCAGATTTGTGATTGGTCGACTTATCACGCTATACCAACAATAAAAGTCATGCAGTTTGATCAGGTAGACCTAAAAAAAAACACTGAAATATGTCGACAACTCTGTCTATTATTTACAAGGAGCATATTGCAATTTCAATGCTTTCATTAGCCGAAACTGGTGTGGTTGACGATCCTCTCAGGAGAACGATGTGACATTATTTGTATTCAGCAATTAGTTACTACTGTCATTTTCAGTAGCCAAAATTGAAATTCAAGTGCTCAGAAGTGAAACCAAAATTACTGTGTGCAGCAAAACGCAGATAATAGTCGGTTCGCATTTACTCAGAATTTTATGAGCCACCCGATTACTTAGTCTACAGAATCAAATGCAGCGGGAACTGATCCGAAGCATTTGTAGTAAGCGAAGGGATCAGGAGATGGAGTGTGTTGTGTCAAGACAGGATTCACCATAAATGATGGCCGTCGATCGAGCCAGCTGTTCATATGTCATCCATCTGAAAAGGCTATAAGGGGGCTTTCATTTCATTTCGTTTATCGAATCACCACAAATTTTGCAGACTGACTGAAAATTCGAAAATCAGCCTTTTACCCTCTAACTTCAGATTTGGTAGTGAGCGGATGCTTTGGATGGCACGCCACAAAGAGTGGTTGGTGGAAGCAACAGATATTCCTGGGTCTTTGGAAAACAAGTATCTCGGAAACAGTATTCACAACCTCCACACCATTCTCCAACGTTGCTTGTCTATTTTTTGCTTACCAGTGATTCTTCCAAGGACTTAAAATAGCTCAGTACTCATGATCCCATACTCTGATGTTTGATGTCCAAAAGACTTGACATTCAGTTAGTATATCGTTGTATAATAAGAGGAAATAAATGGGAAAATCTTCAGCTCAGTTGAGTCTCTTCTTTTCGGGAGAATTCGTTTTCATTATGCTCGTTACCATCCCTGATCCATTGGGACCTTGTGTGGTTCTCTACCACTCCAAGTTTCAGGGTCAGATTGCCGGTTATTCCTAATAGTGCAATGGGTCTCTGTGGCTATGGGGTATACCCATTTCATTATACTCATGTGCAAGCATGTAATAAAAAATGCTAGATGATTGCTTCCGGATTGAATTCACTCATTGTTTTCACATTTAGCATCTACATTGGATGGAAGAGCTGCAGAAGAAATTGAACTTAATCAACAACCAATCGAGAATTCGGATTGCTAACGTCTCTCCCACTTCGGATCTCGAATTCCAGTGTTCGAATGATTTTGATCAGTTCCTCACACAATGGCATCACGTGAGTCCGAGTGCTGCCCTCGTGTAACAATTTCACCCAAATTGACATACCAAAGCGCGAATTTGTTTCTACCGCCTCCATCACCCCAAGTCACATTCTGTGGTGTACGAGAACTCAATCGTTTATCTAAGCCCACAAGTACACACGTTCTAGTTCGCTCAGTGTCAATTCTTTCGCCTTCCTCACCACGCCTTTTATTTTCATACATTTATGAGGTAATGTTTTCCGACCGGGTTTTGTATCGCTCTTATTGGGGTGGGAAACATCGGGATGGCTAACATTTGGGCAGGCCCATATACGACTTCACTCACCTCCGCGTACGCGCTAGATATTGCGCGATACCTAATGGATTTTTATGTAGCCAGCCATCCGAATGACAAGTGAGGGTTATTCAAACAAACGATGGGTACAAAGAAACCCGTTAAAAGCAGAGTTCACACGCCCTTTTCGTAATGTCTTAACACGTCAGCCAGTTTAAATACAAGTCGATCCAGCCCAGTTTGATATTTGGCTTCTATTCCGGGAGAGGAGGGGTGTTCTGAACTGTGCCTGCAAATCATCTCCGTTTATTGGTAAAACAATGAATATTTAGGTTGTTGGATCATGTACCCAATTGTTGCACACAATGTATCTGTCCGATTGGTATGGGTGACTAAGTCTTGAGGTTTAAACACTGTTGAAAGGATTCATCTTTGATCCTATTGATCCACGCCACCGATCGAAAATCCGGTCGCTCGTGATTCAAACGTTGGGCTCGGTACCGTACAGGTGGTGATTTCTAATGTGACTTGGCTATCTACCAACGATGAATCAACACACCCCCTCAAGGGATTGTATGGTAAACAAGGCAGTACTCGAATCCAAAACTGATGATTGTTGAACCAACACGAAGTTGCAGCTCCCATGGTCCGAAAATTTTGGAACGCTTGTGTCACAACTAGTTTGGTACTTTATTATTTTAATTGGTGTCATATGAACCTAACGTCTGCACAGGATTCACAATAAAATAAAATAAGCCAATTTGCCGTGAGCCGATTTGAGTACCTTCCGAAACCCGATGTGATGCGATTTGGTTACTAACCCCTTTTGGTCGACGGAACATCTCTCTGGCCTTAGCGCAGCTGATTTACTGTCTTGGCGAAGTGATTACAGATCGATATTCAAGGGATGAGGCGTTTCTCTAGCTGCTGCACACGTAAGCACCAAAAGGCTCACGCATCTGGTGCATACCCGTGTGCTAGTCATCCCGTTCGATTAATCGGATCTGCTTACGATGATCAGTTCCACTGAAAGCGTGATTGCAGAGACAAACTCACTCCCTAAGGTCAGTTGAGGCTTGTCCACTCAGCGATTGGGTGGGTGACATTTGCTTCTCCCTATCACGGTCTGCGCAAAATCTGGGTAACCGTGCTCAGCCTAACGGCCACTTTCGGGCATGTAGATAGGTGACAGACTCAGCTGTGAAAAACTCGTGCTGTTTCCTAGATTTCACGAGCGAATGAGAAACGCTCACGAGCGGTGATCTGAAGTGAGTTTGAGATAAACTGAGACCTACTTCTAGTTCCAGAGAGGAATGCGATAATAATTTCCGCATTTTGATGCTTATCGATGAGTGCAATCAAAGGAGAATATCCTATAGTTGCGAGGGTCCATCACTAAAATGTCAAAGCGAACCGGCGCTCTTGAACCTGAGATTTCAAGTGGATAACTATAGAAAACTTCAACAGATCAAGCGTGATAACAAGCTGGGAGATGATACAGTGCTACCTACCATAGAAGCACTCAAATGTATCTTTTCCGATTTAACAGGGTTAGATTTATTCCTAAGGTAAACCAGAAAGCGGCGTGGTGGTCCAGATTGTACTGCTCTAATAGCTGTGCGCCAACCCGCGAGATTGAAGAAAGGTCGACAACTTTTCTCTGTTGAAATAGTTCCTTCCTTACACACCATTTTATAGCCCATCACAAGGTAGTGATTTCCAGTTTTATTGAATCTCGTCATCTTATTTAGATCATCCCAAGACTGCTCTGTAGCTGCACAGTCCACGGACAAACCCCAGTGCAAGTAAAGTTTGGTTCTTATAGCTGGACGAGGTCTGTCCTAGTGTTGGGAGCACGCTGCTGAACATAATTCCCTACTTGTACGTCCGAGGGGACTGCAGAACACAAACAGCTACAGACTGTGAATCCATAACGTATTTGAAATAAGTTCAACTGGCTGTTATACTAATATTACCATTGTAGTATGCAAGGACCAGTGTCTCTCCGCGGGGTAGCTTGTGTTCGATCTGCAAAACAAAGGAAAGAAAACTCCATGACCCCAAGGCTCAGTTTATTAACAGGATCCCACACTTACAATAATCGAACACCAATATGACTGTCAACAGCCTGCTCAGTACACAATTATTATGTGATGCCATTATACCACTGTGCTTTGTGCCAGGGAGTTGAAAATCACCCTGAAAATACGTCATAAGCGGGGCTGCAGTCCTTATTCCTCCTACCCGCGGACAGGGTCCTTTGTGAACTCTGACCAATGACAGGTCCCGCATATCCTACATAACAGTGCAGTCGTGACGCATGTTCCCATGAATCAGTCAGTCCGTCACACGTCACTATTCACATCGACCACTGACAGACAACCTACTGTCTACCCTTCACACCCACCCGCAAACCAATCAGGCTCATGACATGCTGTGATCCGAATTAACCAATCACACCTGTGCACCATGCTGGGTAATCAACAACAACGCCATAAGTGTCCATGTATTCCTTGCCTTATATATAGAGTGTTGATTTTTGATTACAGTTGAGTACAGTTTTCGGCACTTGTTCGGGGTTACTTGTCCGTTAGGGTTGGACGATCGAGGAATCACTGATTGGGGATAATTCAGAGGTTTGCGCACCGACACAGCACTTGGTATGAATGTAGTATGCTACACTGTTATGCTTGGTTGTTCGTACTGAAATTTACCACTCATAAAATCAACGGTCTTCTGAGTGAGTTCTGTTTTTCCCTGCTTTTTATCTCATGTGAACTATTCTTCACCTCACAGGTGTCTACTCGGGTACCAAACCAAGACAAAGCAACATTGCATTGCGAAAGACTGAAGGTTCGCGGGGAACTCGATGATCGTTATAATGCTGGTTGTGATAAGAACGGTGATCACGATACGAAGGACTTATCAAGAGCTGCTGGCGACAGGATACGACAATTCAGTACACAATTTGACCAGTTATTACAACTATTCGAACGCGGACCGTAAGTGATATATTCGCTGATGAAATCGCTTGCTTCGTTGAAAACTAGCGGGGAAGAAAGATCGTAATACCGGCGGTCGTCACACGTCGGACTTTTAGCCCTTCGGTTCTGGGTTCGAATCCTGATTCCGCCGCCGGTCGACCTCCCATCGACAGCCTCTAATTGGCCACCACCCTCTCCCTAAAATATTGTAACATTATTGCACAATAAAGGAGAAGTAAATTAGAAGGTAAAAAAGCAATAGAAAGTATGACCTTTTTAATTCCAGTTTCTGATGTCCAAATGAAGCAGTATCCTATTGACCAAAGCTTCCGATTATCCATTTTGCTAGTCAAATGAAATCAATGGTTTATTTCATTTTCAACATTATTCATGGGTGGTCAGGTCACTGGTTTATGATAATGAACACACGGTTTTTGAGCCAAGTCATTATTGTTCAGTACTTTTGTTCGACACGTCACCGCACGTGAACTGTCAGAGCCCTGTGTTTCAGGTTTGTAACTGCAAGCTGCCCTTCATAGTACCGTGAATCATTATGATTAGGCTGTGTCACAGTTTTGTACGCATGCGTAGTCGTGGAATAATAGTGCAATTTTTGCATCTTAAAATCATGTAAAAACTCGGGCAGTCATGTTTATGTGCCATACTGCTCTTCGTATGGCTACTAGTACACCAGAAAATATCGTGTACAGTTGAGTACTGGCAGCTGCTGACGTATCACATTCCATCTGAATAACTTCAGGTTTTATTGACTTAACCTAAACTGTTTTCGGTTTAATTCTCTTTCGTTCTTTCTTTCTTTCTTTCTTTCTTTCTTTCTTTCCTTCTCTCTCTCTCTCTCTCTCTCTCTCTCTCTCTCTCTCTCGAATACTTACCGCTTCCCTTACAAGCAGATCAACACCGATACCTGATTTGACGCCCGAGACAGTGTCCTCCGGACAACATGACTTGATTCAAGAATGGATCGCCGAGGGTACGCACACTGGCGAAGCCCTTCAAGTTATGCTCAGTCGAACTCTTAAAGTGAGTTATCACACCACTGGAATTGTTGTCGTTCTGATCGCGTTTGTCACCGTCAGCTGTTGTCAGGTTAAATATTCTACCCGATTTAATGAAAATGATTTGCTCCGTTTTAATTACGTTTTTTGCTCTATGCTTGCGCGTTGGTGCAATGGAAGGGGTATATACCCCATCGTCCCAAAGGTCCACTGCACTATTGGGGATAACCGGCAACCAGACCCTGAGACTTGGAATGATGGAGAACCACCTATAGAGTCCCCGTAGGTCAGGTGTGATAATGATCTGGACGACAGTGGATAATTGCCTACCACCAGAGTAACCGGTGGTGGCGGGGATCCAAACCCCGGGCCTCCGAGGTGGTAATCGAGCGCTCTAAACCGCTTGAGTACTGCCGGAGAATACGAAACGAAAGTGAGCAGAGTAATTAGAATTCACGAAATTGCATCCATTTGTTTTTTCATCGACCGAGTGCACTTTTGTTTGATACGAAACTGATCACAGACAATTCTATTCTTCTCTGTTGGGAACGTATTGGAACTAGGTAGACAAAATACAGACATCACTTGGCATTTCATTGGTTGTTAACAATGTTATCAGAATCAAAGAACTGCAACTAGTTGGCTGTTTTAATTATGATATTTTTGTATTATTCCCTACTTACACACGATGGGAAGCGACAGCCGTACTGTTGAGGAAGCGCGGAAATAAGTCGAGAAATCCAGTACTGATCCAGGTAGGTGGGGTGTAATGGTGAGCCAGATGACCTTGGTGATAAGGCTCAACACCTTTGGATGCGACAGTAATCCACTGTCGTGTGGCTCGTTACCACACCTGACCTATAGAGACCTTATATAGTTCTCCATTCCAAGTCAGGGACTGGTTGCCGATTATCCCCAGTATTGCAGTGGGTCTTCGTGGCTATGAGGCATACTCTTTCTGTTGCACTTATGCGCAAGTATTTAGTAAAAAAAATACTTGTTAACATTTGCCTCTGTGCTCAAAATTGGTTCATCCTACCAAGATAATTTATGCTGAAGCAACCTGTTTCTGTCATTGTCTTTCCAGCATTTGAGACACACTGTGCAACAGGCTCAAGACGAGCTGAACTCAATTACAAAAACGGGATATGCAACTTTTCAATTGCCAGCATCCAATGAGGAAGAAACACAACCAGCGTTTCCACGTCAACCGTACTCTACTCTGGCCCGTGACATTCTCATTGAACTAAACGAACAAACATGTTTGTTGGAACTGGAGTCCGGGTCTGAAAGAATGCGTCGTGATCTTGACATTGCTTGGGAAGAACTGTGTCTACATTTGGAGACGAAAACTCGTATTCAGAATGATTTCTGGCTTTCCAATGACAAGGTACTAGTGGCCTGCTTGGGCGTAATTTTGCGAAGATTGCTGAACTTTTGCTTGATTGTCACATGGAAATATGCCTCGAATTCGCTCGTGGTTGTCTGTTATTCGTTGGTATTTTGTTGTTGTTTGGTCACTTGGAATTTGGAGCCATATTCTGCCTGAATAGAAGGATTACAAGTATATGCTTCCCTAATTAGTACTTACAGACAAGTTGGTTTGAATTCCGAGCGTTGCACGTGGTCATATTGCATCGTGCTCCCAGAAGCCGAATTCATCTTTGATAAGGGGATTCTGGTGTAAAGCATTGTTTTGTTCCGTGAAACAAGTGACCGCTCCTACTACTTTGAAGAATCACTGAACTAGTGCCCGTGAAATCTCCTCGAGCAACCGGTAATACTTCCCGGGGGAAAACCACTGACCGATCTTCATGAGTTTACCTTGTTTGGGTGGAGGGACCCTTACAGTCCCGCCCGCCTTTCTCCCTGCGACTCTGCAAACGTGTTCGTGTGTTCGTTCTACTGTCAGTGGACGTAATCAAACCGACCAACAGTTGCGAATGAGAAGGTGCCCGAGAGGTATGACTCACGATTCTGGATTGCGAGCAGCGCGCGCGAGAGAGAGGGGCGTCTCTTTAGTCATGATAAGTAGGTGATTATGGGACAAGTCTAGGAAAATATTTCCCTTCCAAATAATGCTTTCGGTTTATACTTTGCTATGGGATGTGGATTTCAGACTACGGGTTTCAATTGCGTGGTCTCAGTTCCGTTTTCTGCAACACCGGAACGTAGTACGTTCGGCCACCAAAGACCGTTCAGCTGTACTGAAACCCGAGATCGTCGTTGAAGTGCCTTGATCGCAGTGATGTGACATTAGTCCCGGGGGATAAACTGCGGTCATTTACTCAAATCCGTGTACCAACAGAAATCTTCCCAAAAGGCTACCGAAATTCGCTGTAGAAACAGCATCACAGAAAGACATTTTAAATTGCTTGCCGTTTTTAGAGGTGACCCTGAGAGTGAAATCTTAAATCGGTGCCTCGGTAAAGAAATTCACAACAAGTTTAGCGCCTCCACGTTACTTTATTTTTCGAGGCCCTATTGTGATCTGGATTCTGAACAAGGATAAACTGTCGATGCTGACGTCATCAGTGGTTGTGCACTCTTTCAGGTGTGTTCGTGATGCATCTTACTTAGGTCGGAAGGCGTGACAGCTATTTACCCAGATTATAGAGCGTCACCCCTGTTGGCTAAGCCAAGGACAGACTTCAATCTTGGCGTAGCCGGTTGACACCGGGCATCGGGAGAATCATAACACTGCTTTCGAAGCTGTTTATCGTGACCCCCCAAAATTGTTCAGGTGCGCAGTTCAGTGATAGCCGATACGATTAGACTAAAGAAGTTGACCCCTGGCCTTTGCGCCCCAGAACTTTTGGTCCAGGCATTCCGAATTCTATTGTAACAGGGAATGCTGGGGAGAGGGAACGGCGTGAACATCAAGGCGAACGAACGAACGAACCAAACGAGGGCCACGGACAAAAGAACAGGTGGCGAATATGTCGGGGGCGTCCCGAAGCAGACAAAAAGAAGCATACAGACGACGAGAGAGGAAGCAGCGGAATTTCCGGCAATCAGCAAGATAGCTCAGGTGAAGGGCTGCGGATCGAGCCGTCAACTGAGACAGTCGGGTCAACCGAAGGGAAATGACGGGCAAGAGAAGCAAGCCATCGGCCACAGGCAAATGGACAGAACGCAGCCGAAGCGCTCAAGCAGCGGCAATAGCAATCTTGGTGCCGCGCAGTCTGGGAAAAGGCCTATATAAGCGACTGTATGTGTTCTATGACTTGACTTGTGTGACCGTGGGAATACAAGTATCCTGCCCTGTATGTTGTCGTCCTTGTTACACTATGACCCAGGATTGACCAAGGCCGACTGCATCCACCGTCCTGTTGCGTAGACCGAAAAAAAACCAGTCCCACGACAAGGACAATTTGACTGTGACAAACTCCTGCCCACGACTGGTGTTTATCCATACCTATCCGCGTAATCTTTTGCTGAGTTTCTCCCATGTGTGATGTGTAGACAGCTCGGGAATGAATTATTGAATAACAATTATTTTGTCAAAGTTAACTTTTCAACTCATAGAGTTACTACTTTGCAACAGTGTCATTCAATGATTAAGATTACGGAACTGAATGTTGTACACGGATGCCATTTGAATCAAGTCTATTTTGAGCGATAATAGATCTATTCCACCATGAGAACAAACTGTCAAGCCGCAATCACAGCTAACCATTCTAGTAGAAATACAGGTGAGCCAAAATGACGAGAAGCTCTTAAAGAAGGTTATGGTGATTCATACAAGACCGATGCGACACGATACATCCCAACTTCGTATCCATCGACCAACGCAAGCTCCAGTCAATAAAACGTGTCTGAGACCAGAAAGAGATCATGCCAATAAGACCGATAAAGCGCATCTCCTACCGATGTGTCATGGGAATTAGGACCATTTATATTCACATCCTCATTATTCATGCATCTTTGTGAGTCAAGCTACGAGTCTGAACTGAGCTAATCCAAGCTTCGATTACTGTCGCATCGAGTGGATATGTGTGACTGACTTGCGGGAAATTCATGGTAATCTTCTGCCGACATTCGAGTAAACTTGTCACTTTCGATCGATAACCATGAAAAGAGAAGCCAAATGTTATTGTTTTGTGACACTGGGGTCGAAGTGATTCTGTTGAGAACGATCACATTATATAAGAACAGTTCCACCAGGCGCCTGGTAATCATTGTAGTATGTGGTGGACATTCTTGACTTTAATCCACGTACTTTTCTACCTAAAATCCCTATTTGAGATTGTCATCACCCGACCGTTAGGAGTGGGTATTTTAGTGAATGAACATGAACGCGACTTACAAACACGTCTAACAAAATAGATCGATAAGAGGAAATCGATACGAAAGTGAGTGATTGCGACTTGCAGAATAACTGGACATTACAAACACTGTTCATGTGTGTGAATGTGTGTGTGTATGCGCAGTGTCAGCTGACGGTCCGTTCAGTTATACAATAATTACGGAGTTACTGAGCCCGTCAACTGGTAGTCAGGGCGAAATCTAAGGATGATTCCCTCAAGGTGCTCTGATATTCCGTTTTGTCTCCATAACACCCATCAGTATTCCGACCTCATGGAATTCAATCCAGACTCAGTCATAAATGGAGAGACAAAAAAGAATAAACCTCGTCAAGTACCTTGGTGTAACCGTCAGTCGTGATCATACATGGACAGATCATATCGCGCCAATCTTCCTAAAAGTTCGACGACGCACCTTCCGCTTGATACAATTGAGGTCACTCCCTACCCCGTTTCACTTAATAAGACACCTTGTAGTTTCGTGGATCCGTCCGTACTGGATCTATGCTCCTCCCATCATATCCCTCGAACTGCTTGCGAAAATTGTTACAAATGCCGTCAGGTCCCTTAAACATTTGTCTCCACATGGTGGCATCATTTGCGACCTTCCGATCCACTTTATCGCAACCCAACATCACAGGGCAAATCTGACTCCTTCGTAAGTTATTAGGTGATGGCACACACCCTCCTCTTCCTGATCTTAGCACTTACATAACAACATCTGCCACTCAATCCCGGTATCAACATCTCTTTGCTCGCACCAGAGCTTGTTAATCCTCCATAGTTCCTTCCCTCACTCGTTTCTTCACAAGCCCATGTTCGATCACTACCGATATTCCTAACTCGCTCCGTTAGAGATACGGTTTTTCTATTATTGTTTCTTTATTGATGACTTTTACAGTTAAGTGGTTATGTAGCAACTGAATATACCCTATCGGGTGCATAGCGCATATGCTTGACTTGAACTAATATAACTATCCAAATCCGGGAATATCTGACTTGCACGATGTCGTTTTGAGAATTGTCACACAGCAAAGCAAATTCTTCCATATCCCGTCCTCAAACAATGCAATTGCTGTTCGAACAGCCGTTGGACGTGGCCTCATCTCGTCGATTGTCCTCAGCTTCCAGTTGTTCGTCGTTCGACACAAACTGGCTAACCGCTTGCACTGACGCATTGGTTGCATTGCAATCCAGTTTGATTGTGGCCAAACCGGAGTCGAGTCGTGACAGTCTCACAACGATCCAGTTGGAAGCAGTACTCCTGCACTCTGTAGCACTTTGGAACACGCTGATTGATGAATTAGAAGACAGATTGCTTGTCACACCGCTACCAATTGACATAATTGTTGATTCTGGACAGGACGCAGTCGAACTGAGCATTTTGGACGCGTTTGTGAATCACATTCTGAAATCGGTATGTTTTCCCCAGCTAATTATTTACATTACAATTGAAACTTTGCGTAAATAAATACACGATGAGTGCCCCCAGAAGCTCATCTTTAAATCGAGCGCGTAATTTGAACAGGATACGATGCATTGGATGCGGATTACGCATGTTTATAGGTGTCCCCCCATTTACATTGTTCTCTGAGCTAGGTGCCTGTTTGAGGATAGGTCGAAGCGGTCAGTCCATCGCATAGTGAGAACACGTGAAAATTCTTGCTCGAGGGTTTGACCGTGTGGGATGTGTTAAGCATGCAGATTGAAGTGCACGAGATCTGATGGTTGGAGAACCCAGACTACACGGCTAAGTGCCGCTGTCATTGGCGTAGTTGTGTCTGTTGTCCTTGACATGGTTTCTCATGTGTATCACCACCGACTTAGTGATAATGCAAGGTAATAACCGAAACTTGAGCACTGAATTATGAAGTTGATGTTTGAATGAACTAAAGTAAACTGTCACACGAGGGATATCAAATGATATGATATTCACTCAAAAAATTGAGCCAAGTCCAAAAGAGAATTTGTGTGTGTGAACCTATTGACTGAGCAGCACAGCAAGTATCCTCATGTTTGTCTGTTGTTCTAAGCCTGTTGTAACTGTTTGAATCATGTGCACATTAGTGCAGACAAGATGCATACGTCAATCCGTAGATGGATGTAACATACAGGCTCAATAAAATTCTCATGTCGTGTAAAGCACATTGCGTGACAGATCGGCTCTGCCTTCTCGCGCAGCCCACCAATTTTCATTTCTCCAAACTGCAGTAGTCTTTTAACCTATCCAATCACTGTGCCGTGTGCTGTAGTTATTACTACTACTGTGAGGATGTGTTAGATCAACAATGGTGGACAGCCAAGTCACGCTAGCAGTCTGCACTGGTGCGATACCGAGCCCAGAACTTCAGAAAACGGAATCTCGGGCGACAGGATAGCCGATCGGCGGAGGGGATCGATAAATGAGAGATGTATCGTGTCGGCGTTGTTTAAGCCTCAAGGCGTCGTCGCCCACACCAGTCAAACAAGTGCGTTGTGTGCAATGTGTGGACACACGGGACAACAACCTATTTATGCTGTTTTTCGCTAATAAGACGAGGTGATTCGAGGAAAAGGGGATTTTCTCACTGGGGTTAGTGGGACGGCTTGAACTAATCACGGTCAGTAAGTCCAATTCCAGTAGTAAGATGTTTGAAATATTTGTGGAATGATTGTTCTAGTGGAATCAACGCTCAAAGCACCGTTGAAAATCCGCAGCGAGAGAACTGTACATATAGGTAAGTGTTTATTGCTCGGTAACACAGCGTTATCGGAAAAAATGGTAGTCAGTCGACGTTTCGGTTACCCGCGGTAACTTATAAAACTTCAGATAAAACTTCATCCTCGTTTGTTAAAGTGCAGGTGAGGAACGGAACCACAGGTGTTCTGTACAGCGATAAGTTTGAAGGAAGTAGGCGAAGCTTGGAGCAAGTAAACGGGTTGGATTGGTTAAAAGAAAGATCGCAATGCAGTGGGTGTGAACAGTGAGTAACGATCTTTTCGGCAAGTGTAATGGATGGTATCATGTGCCCACACATGAGTCTGGTATGAGATCTCTTATGGTTATGCCAGAAACGAGACTGATGGGGCACGGACCTCTGCGAACAATGTTGCAGTCATTTTTCATCAGATCGGGGAAAATTATGGGAGAACAATATAGAATTATGGGTAATATACACTATTTTACGAAGGAAAAAACAATAGACTACGAGGCATTGAACTGTCGAAGTTTACGAATCGGAAGTGACAATCCACGCAATTTTCTAACAGTAATCTAAATATGTGAAGACTAATGCAGATTCTCTTGTAAATTCACACCGAGATATTTCACATGATTGACAGGTGCAAGAGGAGTAGAGTTAATGATGGTAGTGTCTTCTACAAAGGCGATCTCGAGGTGGAAAAATGCACTCTTGACATTTGGCATTGTTTAACAGAAGACCAGACTGCTGGAAAACTTTCGAGACATGTGCAATATTTTCATGACACTTATCTAAATCAGACTGCTGGGAGACAGACCAAGCCAAAACAAAGTCATCAGCATACGTGAATAGACGAACTGCGTGCGCTACAGTTAGGTTGCTAATGTAAGTAGTGAACAAAAATATGGCGAAAGAACAACTTACAAAATACCGGCACTGCTTAGGCTGTCTGGAAACTTTTCTTCCAACTTTGGTACTTCATTGAAATTGGTATAGTAGGCATACGTAGTTTTTATGTGAATCGCGTCTTTACTTGAGGTTAAAAGTGGTACTTTTGAAGTTATAATTTGCAAACGTCGATGTCGTTGTTCTGCGTTTCAAGGGGGCAATCGGGCGGGTTTTTCACATGATGGTCAATACTAAACAACTAACTACTGCCATCGCCGTCAGTAGCTAAAATACAGAATCAAAAGTAGTTTAATATGATAGCAGAACTTATCTGAATGAAGCGATATCCCTTTCTGCTTGTGTCTAATCGGCTTTCCACCTGTGCGGGTTGATCTCGAACATCTTCTTGGTTACAGAGCAACGAAACGAATGACGTCGAGAACCTGTTTGGGAAACATTCAAGCAGCTGCGGAAGATGCGTTGCACGAAGAGCTTGTTCGAAACTGAATTTCGACGGTACTTTGGAACTTCTGGACACAGTATACCGCAGGCTGCGGGAAATCTACGTATCTTCACTGCCTACGTTAAACGAGGATCAGGAGAACACAATCAGTCAGATCGGTCTGGTTGTCGTCTGTTTTCAACGCCGTGTTCTGTGTCTGGCGGAACAGGTTGCATCCCCAGGTTTTCCAGGGCACACATGGTCTTCTCGTACGAAGCAGCCGCACTTGAGTTCCGTGTGTTCGGTGGGGTCCAACTCATTGCTCGTTGAACGTCTTCAAGCACTGGAAAGAGGATCGGAACAGTTAATAAAAATGTGCCATATCGTATTCAATAGAAGCTGGCAGTCATTTGGGGAAATGCAAAATGCGCTTGATAAATTCGATGTAAGTTTGTGTTCACTTCCGCTGGATTAGCTTATCTTGTCATATCGATTTCTTGATAAAATGAAAGATTGTCTAAGTGATATGACATTATTTAAACCCATTTCCCCGTCACCATTACACAATCGTCAGTTTCTTTCAAGCTACCCACTAAGATTCCATGAGCAGAAGGTAATCATCAGGTTTAAATTGATATCCAGAAAAACCTTGGTTAACTTTGAAACTCTTCACTGGGAGCTGACCAAGCGCAGGCAACTGTATAAGTTACTATTATGATATGTTTTGAAATTTAATGGTGCGAAGGTTAAGCCACGAGATTAGTGCATTTGTTGGGATGAGCGGATCAACCAAATTCAAACAGACATCCAAGTTTGACTGAGAGATCCTGATCCAATGCAACTCCTCCTGGTTCAATTGATCATTGATATCATCACTGGTATTATTTTAAGTAATGTATAGACCAGAAGCTTATTCCTTCCAAGTGGTATCATGGGATCGTATTTGTGTTGCCACTAGTTCTTTCACCAAATAAATTGTAAACTTTCAAAACAGATCAACAGAATTCATTTGATAGCTATTGTTTGTTCGAAAACAAGCGGTAGAATCGCACTTGTGCACAGTATACACCAACCCTACAGGCGCATGAAAACGTAATATATGCACTACCAAGTCAACGGACAGGTATACAGTCAACATAATATAATATATAGTATCCTAGCAGTAGTGTGGTTGGTCGGTTCATGATTTGACCTCGTGACGTGCATGGTGAGGAGGATGCTTTCGTGTTTGTGACTCGAGTTGTGAAGTGCTCGCTTAAGTTAAGCGCGCGCGCATGACTAACGGATGTAGCACGATGGTAGCGAAAATGCCAAATGGTGAACGAGATCGTGTACAATGATTCATAATCATACCAGTGGGGCACAGTAATGTGAATAAGACCGTAGCAAGTGAGCTTGTTTTCACTAGGATCACCTTCTGGCCTGAACTTTTACATTTATTAGGTAAGAGTTTGGTATATTCATGGATGAAATCAACAATATCATTAACGTAGTAAGTTGGGGGTGGATTGTGGACAGCGAGTTGTTGGGACTGGTCTTGCTGTCAGTGTCATAGTGGTCATCTATGAACTGCACAGGTGCAGAGATAGTATTGTAATCATATACTTAACTTGTCGTAATATATTGTGATGTGCTGGAACGGGTATGAATCACTGAAAACGAGCTTGCTCGCCAACCTGTGTTCTCATAATATACGATATTCTCGAATGGGATTAGGATGTCGGTGTCGAGGTGGAGTGGAGCTGGAATGGGTTAGGAAAACAGACATTGCGATATGTATGAGCAAGATTTGTTTCTGGATCGGATTTAAGAGAGCGACCACAAACTTATGTTTTCAGTTTGTCCATGACGTGTTCAGGGTCAGGGTGTGAACCACAGTACGAATTGTTTTTGAACGCAAAATGGGACAAGGGGGGGGGGGGGGGGTATAAGACGGATACTTACCGCTTCCACGACACGACGCTTGGCTAAAGTTGACAGTCGACCGTGAATTTCGGTGATGATGCGATCCGGTTTGGCAAGGTTCACTGGTTTGTTACACTCGTGATTTCCCTGTGTTCAGCCGAACCGGGTTGAAAGCCCATAAATTTGTTCGGATAAGCGCCTGCTCATGAGGCCAACGGTTATTGTGTCAATGCATACAGATGAATGAGATTAACGTGACGAAACGTCAGAATCCAGGATGCTGTCCTTTAGTCGCAAACACGAAGATGGGGTGGATAGGAACAAGATTTGCAATTGCTTAGTGCGCCCGATAGCCTTCGATGCACAATATCATTCTGTACCTACCTGCCGGACGGCAAATCGATGTGCACCAGTTTCCTTTCTAATCTTATTGTCTTTTGTCTTTTCTTATGTTGCTGTATCATCCTGTCGGTGAGCCGTTAATGGTACATTTTGATCATCAAAATACCAAGCAGAAACCAGAGTACTTCTACTGTGTCTTCGCAGGTTTTTCTTCCCCGATCGATATGAGTCCTTAGGAAGATGCGGATAAGTTATATCACAGCCGTTGTATATGTTGAAAAATTGAGCAGAGAGCAAAGTTGGTGGTTTTCTCCCTGCTAGTTACACTTCATATTCAATCTCTTGACGCATGTTTTTGATTCGCCTAGTCGAGGCAATGAGCGCTGATTTTTGCACCACACTCACTCACCTCTCTCAACAGCCCATGGCTAAACAGTTACGGTGGATGGCAATCCAACTTCAGCTACTTCCTTCATGGTGTCATCCAGTTGAAGAGAATACCATCGAGTCTGGAACGTGGTTTGCGGATGTACGAGATAAAACGGCCGCCATAGCAAACAAACTGTTCCAGTGGGACACGATATGGACTCAGCGGATGGGCCAACTGTTCGAGTGGCAAGAACGATGGAAATGTTTGGAGAAAAGTGTTCGGCATCTGAATTGTATGTTCGGCGTGAATGGAATGAATTATTTGTAACCCATGTGTTTTATGAGGTTCCAAATTGACAATTTTGTCTCGTTCTCATTCTCTGCCGTCGGATCACATGTTCTGATCCGAACGTCTATAACTCAAAATACGAACTAGCGTTTTGGCCTAATATGGAACTAGATTGTATTGTGTTTTCGCCACCACTTTCTAACAACTTACGACAGACCTTTAACTCGAAAATCCCGCTCACCACCCACCGCCACCTCGTCCCGTTGGAATCACAACCCCGGGGGCCACCTCTGATAGTTCATAGTTTTGCTCTCATGACTACGCGGCAGACAAAAGCGTTGCCAGAATTTTCGGAATTTGTCCAGTTGTGTTGTAGGTAGGATGAATTCAATCGCCATTCTCATCAGGGTGAGAACAGATAATTGGTTTGGTGCAGTAAAAAGCAAATGGGTTCATTTTGTGTTGCAGTTGGAATCACGTGAGAAACACACGGAGTGGTTCACCTGACACATCAGTGGGCTCATCCTGGTCACCACAAAAAAGAGATTTCTGTTCACTGCGGTAAATGCCAAGTACCGATGTAATCTGTACAGGTAGACAGCACGATTGATTTGCATAATCATCGAATTCCCCAGGATGTGACTTCAAGGGTCAGCTCGTAAAGCACACACGATACTGAGGCGTGGGTTCGAATCTCACCGAGAAAGGATGAATGGAACAATTTTTTTAATCTTATTTGAAAAAGGTCTGAGGGTACAGCTGTCACTGCAAAACCTGTATAACAAATTTTACCACTGACGACATCATCATCCTGCCAGTACTCAGCCTTGTCGGATCGACTCTCAGCTGTGCACGATAACTTCCAACCAACGAGCACTTTCAGGATTAAATTTACTGAATTGAGCTCGCAAAATCGACCTCTTGAGAACCAATCTACTTTTTTTTACTGGAAAGCAACGCGGGAAAAGAGCAAGTATTCCGCTGCCTTCTACTCCTGGGGTCACGTATGCGAGTTCAGTTCAACAGATCTCTCACTGACTGAGAATTGTTATACACGGCTGAGAAACGAAGTGACACGGTTGAGTCACGATACGAGGAGGCCGAGTACCGACGGGAAAAATCTGTATTTAGCTTATTTTGTTTCATTGGAAACAACATGATTTATCCATGCACTGTGTTCTACTCTGTCAGCCGAGCATGTTAAAGTTACCAAATTCTCAGTTTAGCTGTTCGGTTTTGTGTATGTATTGCTCGTTTTTTTCCACAAGGAAAGGTGTGCTTTTGTGCTGTTTTTCTGTCACTTCCTTTTTCATCCGTTAAGTTACTCATCTAATCTACAGGTCATACACATGAAGTTTGCGAACGGCTTCCTGGCTATCCACCGGCGCTTGTACCACGTTTATATATGGCTCCGGAACTTTGGCTTACATCTCTTGCACATCGTCATTCTCCTTTGGACTGTACCACGCAGTCTCCGATCTCTCCGCGTTTTGTTGTACAGACTTTGTTAAACTCAACTGATTCGACAGACAGTGTGAAAAGCGAACGGGATTGGATTCGTCGAATTTGTTCCGAATTGTCTTATTGTCAAACTCACGGTACCGTTTTGTTCAGCCAGTTGATCAAACTAACCATACAGAGCATTTCTGACACCATGAACCGCAGTTCAGATGCAGATGACTGCCTCATTCAAGGTGATAATGAGTGGTCACGTGCACTCCTGAATCGATATTGCAGCATGGAAACCATGTACAAATCGGATTGGGATCGCTTGATGGACTGGATCACAACAGTTCGAAATCTTCTGGATTCCGCCTCCGAATTGATTGTGCAGTTTGCTTTGCCTACAAATCCAAATGAAAAGTGTCTGCCTCATCCGAGCATTCAACAGTTGGAACAACTGATTGCCGGTGTCCGAGAGAAGACCACGGATAAACATCTGACTCTTCTGAATGAGTTAGAAAAGATTTACACACAGATGTGCATAGATCGATGTACACGCCTGCAAAGTACTCACATTCGACTGTTAGATTGGGCTGATGGTCACCGTCAATGCGTTGAAAATGGTCTTATTCTGGATCGTATAATAACTCGCGAAAAGCACATTTGGTCTCAGTATGAACGTTTCGAAGCTGACCTAACTCGTCTCATCGGTCAAGAGCAAAAACAGATTAGTGAACTAATCCAAACGTCCATATCCGTGGAAACAGCAGATTCCGTGCTTTTGTGCCTAAAACGATGGTTTCAGAATCATTTGGATCTAGTAAGGGAGTATGTTGGTCTGCTGAATGTGCAGGATGTCGAATGTCTCCCTTTCGTTTGTCAAACGTGGTTGGAATCAGTGACCGTTCGATTGCATTGGCTACTCATCTTGGAAAGGAATCTTCATGTGCATCAGTCTGTTCAAAGAGAAAAGGCGAATGAATCTGATCAGATAACAGCTAGGGTCCAGTTGGGTGTTTCTGTCGATCGTTGGAGGGCTTGGAAAAGAGTCCTCAGTAAGCTGGGCTTGTCTGCGACTTCGTTAGTAAACAACTGGCGTGAGATTTCACACAGTTTGAGTAGACTGCGATCGGAAGCGGAACAGTGGAATCGTCAATGCACTGATTGGAACAAAGGGGAATTGGGGGAATCTACAACTATGTTTGACTCTGCCTGGATTTGGACTGAAGTGCAACTAGAACAAAATAGGGTGAGTTTTTGCTTACATATACACTCTGCCAGCGGTCAAATGGTTTTCCACTGCTGGTTTTATCACAAAAAGCCCATGCATCTTGGTTTGAATTTAATCTCAGGGTGGAGGACATTGATGATGCCGCGTAAGCATCACTGTGATCAAGGTAACTTTCTTGTCTTGCCTAGTGTGCTCATAGTTTTACAGCTCACCAAATCTTAGAGTCGGGGCATTTCGTTCTCCTCTAAATTTCATTCAGGCTCTCATGGTTTGGACTTACTCCTCTCACTTCGTGGGACACTTATGGAGACATACTAATAATAATAATAATGTCAGTAATAACGATACCCCTAATAATAATAGTAGCATCATAATATCCCACGAAAATGGATTGATTGTTGTCGTTATTCTTGTGCTCCAAAAACAGATCTGTAGGGTCCGAAGACCGTAAACGCACAGAGTAAGTCGAACTTTGAAACTTACTACTGTAATGCCTTTTAGCAGGCAATTCAGAGTTAAAAAGATGGCGTGTGCGATGTGCATGTACTGTTCCGTTTGAATTTCTGCTCGGATAGAGGCACCGTAAGACTTCGACTGATATGCCATAATTTCCTGTCGCGTGCTCTAGCGATTTCTCATTTTGAGGTACACACACCCAACTTGCCATTGAAACCTCACATGAACACAATGTACAACAGTTTTTTCTGGCTTGTTAGGGATAATCAGTAATATATTTATAACAAGTCACCTCCCTCCGCTCGGAGACTCGGATCCAGTTTACCAGGCTACCACCGTCCTATCGTGAGTACCTTCACATTTTTTCTCAATTTGTCATACTCTTTAGACTACTACGAATATTATCAGTAACTAAATTTTAATGCTCAAACTTTTCGGGACGGGATCTGAATTTTGCAACGAATCGCTGTTGATGGGGTGGTTTTTCTACCCGGTAGCAAACTGAAGAAGATGTTGAACTTGCAGATCTAAAATGCGAGAGTGAATTACTCGAATAAAAGTGACTTGTTCGATATCTACTGCTGTTGCTACTGAAACAGTTGCATATTATTTTCAACGGTGGGCCAGGCGCTGATTCTGCACGGTAAATTATTCGGTGATAGTTGTACCTGTTGGTGGGCGCTGGGTGGGTTGGGTATAATGTTTTTCACATTTTCATGTATTCTCCGAATGTGTGAGATCTACTCGATATGCATAAGCTTGCATCTCACTTTTTCAATCACAGGCTTTGCAACAAAACCACCACAATTTGCTTGAAACGTTGGACAGATTGGAAGCTGAATTACGCCAAAACAATCTGGATGGTCACACTATTGAAATTCCAGACTCCTCTGATCAACACAATGCTCCTATTGTTGTCGTCATTCCGACCGTAGAACCAACCGAACTCTATGATCGGATTCGCTCCATTCGTACTCTACTGACTGTGAGCGACGGTGGGCTTCAAAGATCTGAGAGTCTTTGCTCTGGATATACGGACCGATTGGCGGATAGCTGGTGTCGCTTGCAAACAATCCGTGCTCGACTGAGTGTTACTCGTGGGGAATTGGATCATATGATCAAGTCGGCCCGATTGTTCCATCCCGTGCCACTGAGTCAACTGCGTGCAACCCATCGACTAGCATGTGCGGTGTCGCATTTGACGGGACAAATTGAATCACGTCGAGCCGAATGGCTTGAAGCGGGAAACGAGACAATCTCAAAGGACAAACGGAAAATTCCGTTGTACGTGCAGTTTTGTGATGCGGCACTTGAGGTTCGTCATCTACTGGACCATCCTTCGGACGCAGGATTTGTGCGATTTTTGGATCGGGAAAGTCAAAAAGTGCGTGATTTGTTTTGAGAACTAATTAGTGAACATTAACTTTGATAGTAATATCTTATATTAATCATGAACTGATAATAATGTTTATTGAGGCGAGAGATTTCAGCTTGATTTTACATGACACATCAAACGTCATATCAAATGAAGTCTTTTGGATTTCATTTGATTTGTACCGTTCAACCAGTTTGCGCATAATTTG
This sequence comes from Fasciola hepatica, assembly GCA_948099385.1. Taxonomy (NCBI): domain Eukaryota; kingdom Metazoa; phylum Platyhelminthes; class Trematoda; order Plagiorchiida; family Fasciolidae; genus Fasciola; species Fasciola hepatica. Next base: position 6,449,663 of record CANUEZ040000024.1, read on the forward strand.
TATATTTAAGACCAGCCGAGAGAACAGAAATTGCTCCCCATGTACTACTTTATACCACTGCAATGAGAAAAACTAGTATATTGGATCGTGCTCGTATTCATGTCATGATGAAAGCAAGGCGACGAGTTACTTGTGTTCGTATGTGTAATCAATTTCTCTCCCTCAACATTTTGTGACTCAAGATGACGCAAGGAAATCCGTATCCCGGCTGCCATGAGATACCAGTTTTCTTGTTTCGGATGCTGTACAATCTGTGTTAAACCTATTGATCTGAGGTGTGGGTTAATTGAAAACCATATTTGAACCGAGTTTGATTGGTGGGTGGTTTTTTGATTTGATCCAATCGTCACCGCACTTCTAAAGATGATTTGCGGTGACTAAGTCATGTCGTGTCTTCTAATTTGGTCCGGTGATAGTCCCACTGACAGTGAATGGTGGCCATTTTCTGGCTCACAAAATGGCTTCTGAATACAAAGACTCATATTGCTTCTTGAAGTCTACGGAAAAACTTAATCAAACAATGATAAATATCATTTGCTAACAAATTTATGGTGCCTCCAAATCCCAACCTGTCATTACACTAAGTATGGCTTGTCTATAAAACGATTTGGGCAGTTTTATTTCACTTAAAACGGTCGATAGATTGCACCTCAATTTGTGCGATTTTGAATTTCGGAACTGGTTCTGAGACAATTTATTGGAGTCACTCGGGACGGTACTTAGTTGGTATTCCAAGGTCTGACCAATCTTTGTCTTCTTAAACTCAGGAGTAAGAGAGTAGGGTAGAACCACTATAAAGTTACATCATTATTGTTGGCACAAGAGAACTACTCGCTTGTCAGCTCATTGTGTTTAAAAAACTTTTGTACGGAGAGCCTGCAAAATAAACTGTATCCAATACTGAAACATTTGGGTATGTAGAAACTATGGCTTTCTAGATCATTAGTTTTTGTTTGTATTGTCGTCGTTTCGGTCTGTTCTAAGTTGTTCTATGTTTTTATTTCGTTTCATTCCCCTCTCCCTTATTGTCTTTCTCTCCTCATCTTCTGCGCACAGACCGCACTTCAACAAATTCTGCATCAGTATGCTGTCGTGCAGAAGGAGATAGTGTCTCGCACCGATGAAGCTTTGAGAAATCTTTCTCAAATCCTCTGCCTCACGGTTGACTACGCGCATTTTTACATCCGACAGCGACAGCGCATAAGTCGTTGTGCTACGGTGTGCTGTAATCTGCTCAACTCGCTGAACACTTTGCCCACACAGAACCGGAATAATCTGGTTTCTCCGGTTCCTTCCATAATACAGTTAGCTAAATTGGCCGCGCAAAAACACGTGCTGCGGAAGACTATAGATGAAGCCTTGACCGGAATTGGACGTACGATCAGTCTCATTCTTAGAGAGTGTACGGTCCCGTACTGCACCGATTGGTTTCACATACACTTTCAACAGTTGACTTCCCAGTCAGCCCGTCTAAATGAGCTGCTTGGAATCAGCTTGAGCATGTGGTCCAGTCGCAGGCAGGTCAACATTCAGCCACAGGACGAAAATGAGGATAGTTTGGTCACACTATTCCTTAGGAAACAAAATTCTGTTGCACCGATTCCCGAAGATCATCGCCACCCTGAACACCCAGAACAAACGGATATTGTCACCACTGTGATCTCCCCACTGCAAGTCTTCCTGAACGAACTAGAATCCACGTTAAATATATTTTTTAATTCGAAAGCATCAGAAGGGGAACTTGCTTGGTCTGTCAGCGACATTGCTCAATTGCTTTCGAAATTGAAAGTAAGTTTATTTGATCAGTTGGTGACCCATACGTACGGTGTTACTCAGATTCTGCGTCCGTTTTAAAAATTCGAATGTAATCTACTGAAATGGAACTAAGTAGGCACAATTTGAATGGTAACGAAACAAGGGCAGGTATGATGGCCCTGGCTATCATGCGAGGTAGGTAACAAGAAATGTCCCAAGGTGTTGTGGTGTTCACATATCCCATAACGTTTTGTTTACCAAAAAGAAAACATGTTTAGATTTCGCCAAATACGATATCCTATGACATCGGTATGAAAGCTGCATATTCGTCAAAGTTCGGGTGAACCACTTGAATCGGTTCTACCTTGCTGCTTTGCAAATTGGCCATCGTATTAATAATTAGTCATTAATCAAATCTGAAGAGAAAACGGAATAAGAAGCACTGAAAATAGACTTTTGACCAATCGATGTGTGTCCTCGAACTCAGTTGTTTTTGGCAGATTGTATTAACCAAGATGTGCTGTGCGTACGTTGTTATCTGAGACAAATGTTGGATGCGAAGAGTGGTATGAAAATCCTGGCCGGTCAGTTACGAACAGAAGTAGAGTTTATCGCTTTCTGTTCTTGAAATCACACAGTTTCGCTGTTCTGGCAGATGTTGCTCCGTATGGTGAACTGATCGATATGTATCTTATGAATTTGTAGATTAGCTTCGACAAGCCGAATCACTGCTCTCAGTACATTGAAGCCGAATTTTCCTATGGTAACATACGTTATTATCATACTGCACTGCATTTTATGGTGGTTATCTATCGGTGGGAAAATTAATTTGAGACAGAAAAAGTTGCACAGCCCCTCTGTAAGTTTACTGTGTCAACCGAAACACAAACTGAAGGAATAATTCCCAAACGGGTTTACCTTGTCAGCCCGGCTGAAATACGTCTGGTGTGGAAATAATTCGTGAGGTCTATGAGAGTTCTGCTGGCTAACAGCGATTAACGCATAATTTGAAAGATTAAAAAAATGAATATTATATATCAATGCGTGGGAAGTCAGCCATCATAGGGGTCGATCGCCGTACGAACAACGGGTTACGGTTGAAAAGCCGGTGGTGGAACAATGCTATGGATCGTACAGCGAAACAGGCCGTGTAAAGCTAGCCCGGCTAGTCTGGTGGTTAGGTGTTTGACTCACAACTGTCCACTCTGAGTTCGAGTCCCAGTTGGGTCTCGCTGGATGATGATGATGATTCCTAACAGTGCTTCCATAGTTCACAACCTTGGGGTTGGCATTGATACTGCGTGATCAATCATATTATGCATATCTAGTCTCCTATCACTCATATACACAAAAGTACAAAATATCTGGAGAGGGGTCGTTGCCATAGGGCCTTCCGAATGGAGAAGGTGGTCGATGGGGCTAAGTCTGGGACCCGAGACTACGTGGTCTAAAGTTCGTCATGTTGTATGTTTGACAACCTCGCGTGATGCCAAGAGTGAGCTACTGGGAATGAAATTTAGCCAGTACCGGTCACGCTAAAACCCATTATTGTGTGTCTTATTCAGCTCAATCAGGTGGAAAAAACATGCTGATGAATAAGCGTGATTCTGACACCAATTCGTAACACATTTCCCAATGATCATTCACTGTGTCCATTGAGTGTTACGTTTCTGGTGATTCGAAGAAGAATCGCACTGAACTGAAATTGGTATTTGTGTTGTAAATTATTTTTCACTATATATAGTACAGTAATGAAGAACGTTTTTTGGTTTCGGATTTTGGAGGTGAGTGATATCTCATGAGCACTCTCTACTTGTGTGCGTGTGTGCCTGCGCGTGCGAATGAGGTGGAACAGTAGCAACCAGGCCCTGTATTATGTTGTGCTGGATGTGAAAGTCGTTCCGCTGGTGATCAACTCAAACATCCTAGGGATGACTCGAGGTGAACTTCCGAGGTATGCATCCATACTGGTTTCGGATCGATTCAACATGAAGGAATAGATTTTGTGTGTTATTGCTCTTTTACAGAAGAGAAGTAGCTGCACGGTCTTCTCAAACGATATTTGGTCCAATTTTAATCTCGATATCGTCACCACTCCGAGGTTTTGCGGAAGAACTGTATTACTGTTTCACATATTTTGTCGTATAACAGTGCCAATCATCTTACAGCTAATTGGACACAAAGTGCCCATTCATATTTCTCCCAGGTTACCTCTGAACTGTTACTTCGTGGACTCGTCTTTATTGTCCACCGACAATAATAGGAAAGTCTTGGTTACCCATGGTTTCAGCCTCTACTCTGAAGGTTTACGAAATATGCAATGTGTAGGCCACTTGTTTGTCTTGAAAATATCTGTCAGCTATCCTTGTCCGTATGCGTTCGTCTCTAGAAATCATTGAGGGCAACTAGAAGTGGATGGTTCGATCTGGTTCGACGTTTTCTATCCATCGGATCGTCGGACGGGGGCCACTTTGATGACGGGGCAAAACATTCCGCACACTACCGGTCTGACCAAATCCGTTCCGCGTTTCGTTGTTCGAACGCGATCGATCTCATGGATCATTTGCTGTTCCGTGCAACGAGGATACTGGAGATCATCAAAGACCATTGGTTTGCATTTGTTCAATTACGATCCGATTTTGATCGACTACTGACTCTTAGATTGTACCGCCTATGTGCCGGTCTAATTTCGTCAGAATCTGGTAGGTTTCTCTCGTGTGATTTCTCACTGTGTTTATCTTTGCATCCTAGGAGATATCAACTGTTTTTTTTACTTACGCATTCGTGTGGTGTGTGAATAAACCATCATAGTTTGTTTCCATATCTTGACCCATATGAGTCAACTCGACTTCTTTCTCACATATGATATCTCTTTCCTTGACGACTCATTGCCTTCACTGAAAAAACACCAACCAGGACCAAATCGGAGTAACATTAGAAGCAACAGTAGTAACGGGATCAACGGCAATGACAACGACTTCTCGTTAGGTCGACTGTCTCAACTGTTGCATCTTCAATCCGAGATGATGATACTCCTCAATCAAGGACATGAGTTTATACGTCTTTTCCAATGCGATTCGGAGATTGGGCGATTTGTTGAACAGATTTTATCAATTGCGCAACACAGTTCCTCGGGGTCATCTGATCTGGACGGGGATGCGCTAGAATTTGAGAATTGGATAACACCATGGCGCAGTTATCACGAAAGAGTGGACGGTCTTTTCGAATCGGTACAACACATTTTGGCACAGTTATATCTTAGCCCTGACTCAGCAGTCGTTGACCAATCGGATATGATTCAGGTAAGAAAATGAAAACCCCCTTCCCTGTTTGATGTAAGTAGGCCGCGTAGTTGAAACAAGCGAGATACGATTTCGAAATTACTCATCACCGCACTATAATCAACTGGTATAAATTTAATGCCGTATTCGTGTGAAAATTTGTCATAATCTTCTTCCATTTTTCACTTTCGTTTACCAGCTTATCAAAAACCATATGTGTTGTTTGCTCAGATGTCGATCCGAGCTTGCACATGACCTACGCGATATGCATGAGAAATTATACACGGTACAGAACAGTCAAACTCCTGTTCAATTATACCCGATCACCTGTATTCATCATATTCAAGTCGAACTGCTCAGTGCCATGATAGATCTACTCCGGGATCACTGCACTAGGTTAATTGCCCACCGGAAGTGGTTCAGCGAGTGGAACGGACATTTGCACATTGCATACACGCGTATATCCGCCCAGTACACTGATTGGTTCACCAGTATCACCCTGGCACCGCCGTCCGATGTTCGAGGTGCTGATTTGGCACGTGACACTCCGGGTTCTAACCGGTCATTGAACACCTTGATCCCGGCGATTAAAGTGCTTCGTACCCGACTGATGGAACTTGCAGAGGTAATCTCATTTCTCCAGCATAAATTATACACATTTCCACATGTTTTGATTGTGTTCTGACCTCTGCACATTTCTACGTAAACGGTCATTTAAATCTGAGCTTCGAGTATCTGCTTTCGGATAGTCGTCTTTCCAGTGAACAACGCAACTTTGCCCTACAAATACTGATCGCTAGAGTCATTTGTGTGTTAGTTTCAGCAGAGCGAAGTATTATTAGTGGACGGAATTGATATCGACAATCAGTTTGGTATTTATTCGTCCCAATATTTATTTCTACTTTCAAATTTTGCTCCCATAGGCACGGATTTCAACACTCAGGAGAATATGCCAATCCCATCACGTGCTTTTTGCTTTGGTCAATCAACATGGCTGTCAACAAGCATGCATTTTGGAACCATTTGGTTTTGCGACTAGTCAGAGATACAAGTGAGCGCGCTAGCTTTCGCATACTCGTTCAGACTAACAGATGACTTATTGAAAACTTTTACACAGTATGTCTGTTGTTGAGATATATTGGTATTTTTATGTTTTCAGTAATTTACGAAAATATGATTGGTGAACAATTGTCGTTGAGCTTACTCCTTAAAAGATTTTTGCTGTTCACATCATTCGCACAAAATAGTGCGCTACTAGGGACAATTTCAGTAGTCAAAGTCGAAATGCGGGAGGTTCGATGCAAGCGTGTAATGACAGCCACTGGTGCTGCTTACATGCATAGTTCCTTTTTATTTGTAACGATGACGAGCTGTATTCTAGTTTTCATTTACGGGTTTGACTTGATTCTACCCGCGTTCTGCGTCCAGCAAACAGTATCATCAGAAGTGCACATCCACCACCCGATGGAAATGTATGGCTGATAGTTCTCAACAAGAGTGAAGCAACTGTACAACGGATTTCCGGTAGTCAGTGGAGCACTTGAGAATTCGAATCTCTTACTATTTTAATTGATGAAGTAGCAGTCAGCTAATAATTGTGAATTATCGCAACATATTGTTGACTCATTCAGTCAGCTTTACAACTTGTTGCACACGTTGCAATGTAACCTGGCACAGATATTATCGCATTGACTGTGGATGAAGTGTATTCTTCGTTTAGTCTGGTGAACAATTCACAACTAAGTTGATCAGTCGGAACTTTGAAGGCCAGTATTCTCAGTGTTCTTCCAACACGTAGAAGGCGATTTATTAACACTTCCAAATAACTTACCCATTGCCACTGTCGCACTCAACCTTGGTCCTGTTTTTTGCATTGATGCAGTTCCAACTACATTCAGTTTCTCCGTGCCTGTTTGGATTCGATTGAAGGAAACGCCCAACATGTTATGACTGAGATTTGCTTACTTCGAGAATGTGTACAGTGGCGGCAGGTCAGAGTAGAGGCGCATTGGGTAAGTTATATGCTAATTGAGATTGATAATCGAATGATTGACGAAACGCAACCTTTTAACATAGCATCGGTTCTACTCTTCGCATCCCTTGTAGGACCACAAAGTTAGCTCGAACGTGATTCAGCTGTACACAGCTTGTATCGTGATCTCAGAACAGCAAAGTCTGGTTCCTTTGAATGATTGGACTCGGAGTCAAATTCGTCAGTTGCTAATGATGCTGAAGTGTGGTCTGCAAGATGTTCTCCATGTACAACCTGCACAACTTGAAAGGTACTTCTTGTTACCCAATTTCCAGACTTTTGGGGTTCATTGAATCACGTGTTTTGATCTGTGTACTATTACGCCAAATGTATTTTGTGAAAGATGAAAATATTGTTGAACAAGTCACAAGGAATTCATCGAATGATAACCAGCTGCTTCTGGGATAACATTTAAATTCCAGTACTCCGTAGCCCGGAATACAAGCACGAGCGTTGAAGTTAGTACTCTGGGTGGAGGGAATAGTTCGTCTGCAAAGTTACCCAGACTTCCGATGCACCAAATATCCCAACTTATTACGTCACAGTATTAACAAAGCACATTGGATATAGTTCACGTACTGTGCTTGATTTGGCTTGGTCTTGTCGGTGTTGCTGTCCAAAGACAACACTGTCAATTTCTGTAATGCACAGTCTGTTCGAAGACTTCGGGATCACCTCAATTCGGTCAAAATCCTGACATACGGTCGAATTCCAGTTTATACAACTGATACTACTCTCAGTAGCCAAAAATGTACAGTATCACTATTGTTTAGTGAGAGATAGTAGTGTCACTAGTATATAGTGCAATTTGATCGTTTCTCAGGATTTCGACCGAATTGAGGGATCCCGAAGTTTCCGGACAGACTGTATAGAAGTGGGATGAGTTAAAAGTGATTTTATCCGGTTTTTCATTTACTTCGACCGGATTGTGGTTTATATTGTTTTTCGGTAAATTTATGGGTAGGATAATCTACAAGAATGATAGTGGTGAATACAATGCACGTGACACTGCCGATGAACAGTGCAGGAATTTCATTGCAATTCGTATCTCAGACCTAGTTATGGTCACAGTGAGGTCCCCCGTATAAACTGTTACAAAATGAACTCAATTGCGCTACCGTCGAAGACAACCGACACCCGGAACCCCGGGGTTCGGGATGGAAAAGCAGGCAAAGTTTCAAGGCATGTAAATGCGCGGTTGAATGACAAAATATCTGTCTGATACAACCACTACTACCTGTTCACGTGTTCTATTTTTTCCTTCATTGACATGCTTGCGCATGAGTGCAGTGGGAGGGGTACACACCCCATCGCCCCAAAGGTCCACTGCACCATTGGGGATAACCGGCAACCAGACCCTGAGACTTGGCATGATGGAGAACCACCTATAGAGTCCCCATGGGTCAGGTGTGATAACGATCTGGACGACAGTGGATAATTGCCTACCACCAGAGTAACCGGTGATAGCGGGGATTAGAACCTCTGACCTCCGGAGTGGTAGTCAAATGCTCTAAACCACTCGAACAGCACGGCTATCATTTATGGGGTTTTCAGCAACACAACTGTCACACCTTCGTATTTTTTTCGTACAAATCATCGTAAATAGTTCATCGCTACCTGATACTTAAACCCGTACAAGTTTGAGATGGATTCATGAAGATGAGAAAGGGTAGCATGGAGTGACATAATTTGGTAAAGCCTCGATGGTAATTTGATTGGTTCCATCCTTCCATTTAGGCTGAACACAAAGGTGAGGAGAATTTCATCTCAATTGAATAACTGATTGATTATTTGCTCTGACAACGTAGATTGTGTATCGTGGTCTGCTTGAACTAAACATAAGTTTGTTAATGTTTCGAATAAAGAGGTCCAAAACACTGGTTTGCGCAATGTGTCCAGGATCATCTCGCTGCATCCTTACAAGCGCTTTCTCCAGTCACAGTAATTGTTTATCTAGTCAGAATGAAACGGACGTTGAAAGGGACACATTTTCGGTCAAACATACATCAATATACTTAGGAAGTTAGGAGAAAGTGGGGAAGATTGTCACCTTGTTATGGCCAGATTGATGGCCCATTCATGTTGTCTGCACAGACCAAGGTTGTGACCGTGAATGGCTAGCGCTTCGAGGTAGTTTGGTACTCTGGTGTTGGTGCTTACAGTAGTGGATGATTTGGGAGACGTTGCCGGGGCCGACGGCATTGTAGCAAAATTGTCCCCCATCATTTTATGTAACCACACCGGAATGCGTTCGATTATTCAATGGACGCAATTGTCTCTCTGTTTTATCAGTGCAGACCGTTGAGCATCCAGACTGAAATCGGTTAAACGCATTTGGATTTGGCGAAGGGGTCAGAGTTCGTTTCATCGGCATGTGGACATCCAGGCGATTAGTGTTTTCTCCACTCCCTGATAATGGACGGTTGGTCTATGGTGTAATGGGTATACTTTCACAGCGGCACTTACAAGTATGCATGGAACAAAGGAAAACCAGTTATCCGTTTTTTCGGAGTACATGGATGCGTATGTACAGTGTGTTCCGAAATACTGTGGACACCACGGCGAGGCCGAACTTCGCAACTTACCAGCTCAATGCTTGTTAGTAAGCAAATTATGACAAATAAGACGAAATACAGTACGCCCCATAAGTAACGCCCGAAAGATGCGCGTCGCACACACGTTGAGAACATGTGAGGCGCATGAGAATGTGGGGCGACTGAGACAAACCACGGAAACGTGATCGGCTCCGTTTGGCAACAAAATTTAGTCCACTGGTTGTTGAAACCCTGATAGTCAGAAGGACCACGGCATAGATAAGTCTTGGTTGAAGGCTAGGCAACTAAGTGAACGCATCTATGTGTGTGCGTGCGCACTTGTGTACAAGCTAGGAATAGAACGGAAAATCATAGAGGCTGATTCGTTGCATGATTTTCATAGGCTGGGGCCTCCTATCCTTAACTTAATACAAATACTTCGTGTCTGAACGTGCATGATGCGCGTATGTGGTTTGGCAATGGTGCGTTCATCAAAGTGAATTCAACTGAACTTGTATATGAACATCACCGCGCGGTGGACGCGGTCGTCAGTTTTCATGTGTTCACAAAGCCTAGTCCGTCATTGATATGTTCATGCTAGCTACGTTGAGGATTATGGGCCCCAGCCCAGGGTGATCATGTAACTAGTTTCATGGCAGACATTTTGACTTGCCAAGACCGTCAGTGCATTTTTGCGCACGTGTTACCCACAAAATTACCGTTCTTGGCTGTGCTCCTCCTCGTTTATCAGTTAACCTGCAGTTGCGGGGACACATATCGGCGGAACAAACCATCGAATTCCATGTTGAATTTCAGGGCATATCCCCAAGTGGCTGAAAAAATCGATGATAAAACACTTCCAGAGGTTATTTCGACCGAAATCCGCGGTCATCTATGACGAAGCGTCTGACAACAAAACAAAAAGTTAACTTGATTTCGTCTTTCGAACTTTTGCCATTTATTCGCAGTTTGAACCTGTTAGCATTCAGCGAAGCTAAGCTAATCAGATTGCCCTGTTCATTGTCAGCAGAAACTACTCACACAATCAACCCACTTACCATAGAGATAACGGTAGTTCTTCGTGGTATAGATTTATTGCTCCATGTCCGTTCATTGTAGCTACAATCAGCTTTGTATAAATTGAAAGTTATTTTAACTAGGCGATCGAGAAGAGTACATAAAGTATGAACACTTTGCAATATCCGTCTTCGTTTTGTACTGACCAGTTGGATAAAGCGTACCTATTGATTCAGATATCCAGATAGAAGTGGGTAGCCTTATCAAGTGGGCGCAACTCAAAACCTAATCAGATATTAGATACATATACCTTCTGTTACTGAAGTGATCAAACGAGGTCGATAGATCGCAGTTAATACTATCCTCAACCGGTCCCGTTTCTTCGGAGTTTTTCACGAGTCTGCGTAGAATTGATGTAGCTGTTGACTTCCTCTGCGGATAGTATCGATTAGAAAGCTTTGCAACTTCCTCAGCTTTGCGCTTATTTGACATAAAGAGGCAAACTAATCGTTGGTATTACTCCGATCGTGGACCGTTGATTTTCCCTGTTCCACACACATGCCTGTAATCGACAATTCCATCACGATGGTGAAGTCGGCCGCGCTGTACGTCGCTGTTGTACCTAGCTTGTACACAGGTGCGCACATACATAGATGCGTTCAATTAGTTGCCCAGCTTTCAACCAAGGCTTGTCTACGCCATGGTCCTTCTGACTATCAGGGTTTCAACAACCAGTGGACTAAATTTTGTTGCCAAACGGAGCCGATCACGTTTCCGTGGTTTGTCTCAGTCGCCCCACATTCTCATGCGCCTCACATGTTCTCAACGTGTGTGCGACGCGCACCTTTCGGGCGTTACTTATGGGGCGTACTGTATTTCGTCTTATTTGTCATAATTTGCTTACTAACAAGCATTGAGCTGGTAAGTTGCGAATTTCGACTTCTCCGTGATGTTTACGGTATTTTCGAGTACACCGCATGTACTGTGATGACTAATTCATAGCGGATTATCAGGTAGCATAGGGTTAATTTGATCTGCTGTTTGGACGTTCTAGATCAGGATTCTATGTCCGTGTCATCCTGTAGGTCATGAGAACTTCACAGTATTCAGAATCTATCGTGCACGAAACTTGGACGAATTACGAGAATATCGCCTATGGCTGTTGTAAGAGATTTCCGTATGACTGTTTATTGCATTTAAACCGAAACTTTAAACGACGTGTGCCAACATATCTCTGCTTTGAAAGCTACTGCCCATGGGATTTTCGTTCTGGCTGTTAGCTGAAATATTCATCATCGAGAAAGGGGTAGGATATGTCCTAATAACACTAAGCGTTCAGTCTAGATTTTATTGAACGTTCATCTTGCTTTTCTGAGGTGCACATTTTGAAATTCGTGACATTTTGAGGCTACATAATGAAGTTTCTCAGCTGCGGCTGTGCACCTTTGCAAGCATGAGCGTAATCCTCCGTCCGACACATGAACTTGTCTACTCAACGTGCCCGGTTAACCCACACGCTTCTGTGATTGGCGATCGATTCAGTGATTGATTTCTTGGCCCATGAAGTTTCACTGCCACGTTCATAGACGCAAGTGCACAAGCCCAGGCAGACGCATTTGAATTGATTTGACCAGCATGAATTTGCCTCAGAAAAATCGGGTTGACGGGCTGAGCTACTCTAGATTGCCTTTGTCTAGAAAGTGAACAGCTGACCGACGTATGTAGCTTCGGTTCGGATCTTTGTCCTGAGGAATTTGGTTGTTGTTGTTGTTGTTATTACGTCTGTGAACGAACTTGCTCAAAAGCAGCAAAAAGAACAACCACAATACAATCGGCAAACTGTATTCTATGATCAAATGTGATGAGTACAGTTACGTAATAATCAATAGGGAACAAGGTCACCGGACGTGGGAATAGGTAACAGCCAGTAAGAAACAAAGTTCATTCATACCTAATGTCTGGGTGAGTGGTGTTTTACGGATAGCGGGAATCGAAAAGTGTATCAGTCGGACGTGTAAGTGCGCCATTCGCGTTCTTTTATTACTCATGATTTCATTATTATTTTTTACCAATGCATCGTTATTTCCCAATATAGATACACACACCTTTGGTTAGTTATTTATCCACGGATAAAGACCACTAACAACTCTTTCTTTCTCTCTCTCTCTCTCTCTCTCTCTCTCTCTCTCTCTCTCTCTCTCTCTCTCTCTCTCTCTCTCTCTCCTCCTCCTCCTTTCGGTATGCGTTATGACTTGATCAGTATCAGTATAAAAACCAAACAACGTGATAATTTCCGCGTCATGGACTCGGACCGGCTGATCCCCGACTGGATTGAGCAGCAACTGATACTGCTCCAAAGACCGGTCCTCACAGACAATGATCCCGTAACGGTGTTGGTTGAACGAATCGAACACATGAAGGTAAAGACCAAAGGCATTGATTGGGATCAGATTAAATCCAGATCTGTGCTTCAATTCGTTCTTATTGCGTATTTCCTCTGAATGGAAACAGACAGTGTGAAAGAGCCTTAGCCTCGAGCATAAATAGGCAAACAAATACTGATTGAATGGGTTCAAAGTTCCGTTTAAGGTGATGAACATTTATAGCATTGTTTTTAATTGATATTGCCCAGCTTCTAGACCTACGGTCTGGGACATTTCCCATCACTATTCACTGTTGTGTTCGTAATTAATAGTAGAACACGTAATGGTTGCACTCCATTTATTTGTATGAACGTAAACACAAAACCCGGCCGTAGCCGGTGAGCAAGCAGCAACCAAGTGCGTTAGCATGTAATCAGACAAGTACGTGAGTAGGTAAGCAGAGTTACAATCAAGTCACAAATTCATTCGGCTGAGGCCATGCAAGGCCAATCGATACGCTCCGAGACCCGTCAATCGACACTCCTCGGAATGAGGTATGATTAAATACTAACGGATGTATGTCCATGCATGAGGGGATATTGATCGATGATTCACGTAGTATGCGGACACAGCACTCACACTCTGCCCTCAGCTACCTTCCCAGCATTCGATGAATCCGGAATTCAAGCAGCACGGTGAGCGACCAGCCTTTCTTTTCTGTGTATTACGAAACTCCTAATCGGGAAATGTATCCTCCCGGACATGACTAAACCGTTTTAATTTTGACATGAATTTATTCGGATCTAGTTGATCGGTTCTCAGTCTGTTTGATGTGGTATCCCTAATCCAAGTGACCGTATAAACCTTTACTGATGTCCGTCTAATTGAGGTTGGTTTTTGGTAGGACTAAGATCGACGATCGCCTGTCTCTTGGTTTTGTCCAGAATGAGCTGAACTGTGTACGTGTTTTTTTGGGGAGGGGGGGGGGGGGTGTATCTGCTGTTTCGAGTTCGTTTTAGTTCCACCAGCGCAACCTGGCACACCAGTGCTCTCAATATGACGGTCAAAACGCCTTTGTTTCGGTCTGAACATAATCATAGATCAGGTGATTCTCGTACGTTTGACCGTCATAGTAACTATCCAGGTCTCAGCAATGCATAATCTGGCATTTGGATCCCAGTCAGCAACAAAGTCTATCCGATAGGTTGTACAGCACTTGTTGCGACTATCCCGATGTCTAGGGCTGTGAATCTAGCAGTAACTTAGTCTCACTAGCTACACGCACGATGTGGGCAGAACACGATTACGGGCAGCAGAACAAATTCCAATCGAATAACCGTGTTTATCGATGATTCGTGGTTCTAAATAATACAATAAGCATAAATATACAACAAATAAATGACTTACAGCCAAGTGAGAAACCAAGAACAATGGGCAGTAAGCTTCCAAAAATCGGGACAACGCAGAAAATAAAAACGGTCCACTTGGCAGGCAGCTGAACGAAACTGTAGCGCAGTTCGGTTGTGGTACAATCGATAAATCAAGAACGTTTATCGTCAAAGATCAAAAAGTCGATTACAAACGCGTGAATTGGACTGTGGTTGCAATGGTAAAAAGTGTCATTAACAAATAAGTACAAATAAGCTAAGTCTGTGGAGTAAACAAGAGTACGTGCCAACATGAATGGGCGAATCCGGCAATAGATCTGTTAATGCTGTTGACGTATGACGGCCAATAGTGGAGTGCACTGACAGAACGCTAAGACTGGGAGTTCGAGCCTCCGCTCGGCAGTACAAATGAAACACTCAGAAAGATTATATAACAGTAGAAGTGTAGACCTTCGGGAAAACAAGGTTATGAACCAATACGTGAACTGTTCATGTAATAAGCACCATAAAACTCAAGTATAAACTGATGTGATACCTTAGAAACAAGGAAAATACATTACGAATGTCCGTGGTTCACGATGCATGTGCTCACTACTAATAAGTAACTAAACAGAAGGCAGAAGGACAAACTCTAATTACGATTCTTAATTAACAGCACTGATAAATAATAATTTAAACGTGCTTCAAATGGTGTATACCTCCGGTCACGGAGCCTTAATCACCATTCAGTCACTGTTAGCAATTTGCCTACAGGTAGTCCGTCGTTGCTCCGAGTGAAAGGGGAGCGTGGAAAAGAAAAGAATCTGTTCCGCACGGATTCTGGGTGCTTAGTTAGGCTAACAGATGACTATGTATTGTTGTTTGGCAGATTTGACAAGTTTTTGAAATGATGCAAATGTTAAAAGTCAACGGTTTTTAACACATGGATCATTTCTTATATTTGTCTAGTCTGCCAAAAATCAATACATAATCAAACATGCCCAATGCACTGAACTGGTGGACGCCGGTTAGTACATGGGAGAGTCCTGCTGTGGACAGTCAAATTACAAGCTATTTCACTGTGGCGGATGTCATGTGCTACTGTGGTTTGGGTGGGTATAATGTAAGGTTTTGTTAACTTTACCAAGTTGTTTCCTTACTGCGCGCGTTCTCTAGTCCTTCCTGCTACACCTGTTCGTTACTGCGGTACTCCGCACTACGCTATCACGATCACCAGAGCCATTTTCCCCACAACCCATGAGAAGGAGAACACTGTCGGTGGGGCGTGAGTGGTTAGCGTATATATTGCAAAAGTGTCCGTGTAGCTTGCACGGCCAACGGCCAACTGGCCTCCGTATTTGGCAGCAAGAGTCTAGATAAACAATGTGTGGTAAACAAATGAGCAAAGTTGAATGTCGCTACAAAACTGTGTGATCCATATGTGGTAAATTCAGGCCTACTTCGGAGAGGCTTCGTAGCTCAGCTAGTAGGGCAGTCGCGGTACTAAAGAGGAAGTGGCAATTAGGCGTCGGGTCGAGTCCCGCCGGGGTCGATGGACCATTTCAAAGACAGGTAATCGTATGGTAATGTTCTACATGTAGTTATGCACCTTCAAAGTGCAAGGATCTGTGCGGATCCGGGTTGGTCCAACACCAAACCTTGCGGTGTCCGTATAGACTACAAATAAACTAGGTAGATAACTTCTGTTATTTGGGCATCTGCACTTCACTTGAAGATTGGATATCGTATAAACTGACAAAGCGTACATTGAAGATGCGTTTAGCTTTTACCAACCTCAGTCATCTGCTGCGTCGAAGCGGTATCTGTTTTTTAATCCATAGTCCAGGTTACGCTACAGTAGTTTGGTTATGGTTCAGAAGCGTGGCCGCTGCGGTGGAGAATACGCGAAGGTTATTGGTCTTCGAACACCGATGTCTTCATAGTATTGTTCGAAGCTGGTGGGAATACCATGTCAGCAACACTGGTGTTGGGCGCGCAGCATTTTAGATAGGAGAAGCAAATCATTAGATACATTACGAAAGCTCGCCAGGTTAAAGTGGATGGGGTACGCGATGCACATGTTCCCGGACATAATTTCGTGACATGTATGAACGTTTTCAAAGGTCTTACCAATAAACTTGGCCAGTTAAGGGGTGTTAGGCTTTCTGACTGGGGTGCAGGAGATTCACCAGCTTAGTGATCAAATATATTGGAAGCCATGACTAGGTGCCCCAATCAGTGGTGCTCTTTTAATTCACACACTTTCTGCTGATAGATGGAAACTAGCGCTGTCACGCCCAGTGGCATGGTTAATGGTTGTTTGAGGTGAAACTGAAATGTTATACAAATAAAAGCACTAGCAGGACAACAAATTAAGGACTAATTCACCAACAACCATGTGCTGGCCCACAGAGCCAATACTCGAGAACAGTTCTCACTAGAACATGACCCCCGAGCCAGCCAGTTACACGCATAGCGGTGATTGAGCGATGTTTGGATGAAAAAATAATGTTTTCATCAGAATAGGGAACAAGTTCGTGGGTGGCAGATGGGATTACGATTAACAGAGCTTATGCGTAGATAATGGCAAATCCGTTCGTGTTTTCCGTATCCAAAAGTCCAATGAGCGACCCGGCCACATTCCGCTTACCGGGTAGTCGTTCTATCAGCTGAACTATCGCAGTACGGTCAGTAAGGCGGAAACTACGCAAATGAATACCGGCTAGTGCGCAACCACCAGCTCAATGAAACGCAACAAATAACCTCGTCACTCACTCACTTCCCAACGGGACGAAAAGTCCACAGCTGAAGGAGATCCCAAGGAAATGGAGAATTTATTATTGCCATCCGGAGCCGCTGTTGTATACATAATCGAAAATCCGTTTGCATATATATATATATATATATATATATATATATATATATATATATATATATATATATATAATCTGGCGGACATTTTGAAGTCCAGTGATCAATCAATCCATCTACGTATTTCCCTCCAGTGTATCCGATCAGCGTGTCTTGTATTGTTACACTCTCCTAATCTCGGTGCCCAATCGAGTCGAATACGGAGAATACCGGAACATCAATGCAAAACTCCAAGTGAACCTTATCCGAATTCTGGTGAAGCGACCCCGTCACCCAAGGTCACCGAGGCCATTTCGTCTGGCCAGTCACACAGGAATAGACTGGAACGAATCACAACTCGCTTATCATATCTGATCGAACAACGGGACAAATTGGAACTTTTATTGAAGCAAGATTACCATTGGCTTTGTTGTTTGAAAAACCAGTTGACTATGATGGAATGTTCCAGATCCGATTCGTCAAATAAGGCAAGTCTCCCCTTTGTGCTCGAATCGGAACAACCAATCCGGAAAATTGCTTCCAGTTGATTTTATTTTTACCCGTTCTACATTTTTCTTAAATAATATAAGCTCTCTCGCTTACACACGTGTGAGTGGATAACCACCCCATACTCGCAGTAGTTTTGTGATGAATTCCCATTCTGATCACACGGTCTCGTCACACCAGTTCACCATCGTGGAATGACCCCGTATCTGGTCCATAGATTTCATGCTCAGAGTTCAAATTTCCCGTTTCCCATTTTTCTCACGTCCACTCGTCTAACTAGGTCACAATCACAATATGCTTTTGCTATTCACACGACCGCAGGATTATGCAAGAGTGATCATGTGAGAAGGTTCAAGTTTAGAGATCTTTGTTTGCGATTCGTTTTATACTACGACATGATTAACCCAACGGAAATGTGTGTTAGCAGCACTACGTTAACGACGTCCGATAATAAGATGACAACATAAAAAACTCTTGAATCGATAAGAGGTAGGGGGGGGGGGTGAATTTCAAAATATGGAATAGTCGGCTGCGTTATTTAACAACGGAATACAATACACCTTGTAGACCAAGTAAAATAGATGATAGAACAGAGGAACAAGCCCAGTCTTTTTCTAATCTTTTATATACACTAAAAAATACGGGTTGTTCCAGCAGTATGAGACTTGGATTGTTGTTTTTGTGATTCAACATCAGAACTCAATGTCTATTGTGAGGTTATGGGCTGATACATCCCTGATGGACGGCCTAGTCTCGTTAGCAGACAGCACGTTAACGCCAGAATCCATGTCAAGGTTTGAACCAACAGAATCACGAACGACAAGAAAGTGGATCGATCGTGCGGATCAATATGACGGAAGATGATTCCCACCAAAAGGTGATTGATCGTTTGACTAACCAGTCAGAAGAAACGTTGCCCGATATCAGTTTGGATCAGTTAGTTTGTGGTGCACTGATTGGTGACAGTGACTCTTTATCCCGTATAAACAATTTGTTCTGAGCTATTAAACTGAAATGGTTCATAGGCAGATTAGTCTTGTTACTAGAACTAGTGTGACGAATTGGTACACCTATGAGAATCCTAGAGGTATTATGTAGCTATTTCATTTGTGAAATAACCTTTTTCCGAGATGAGCTTGAAAAAAGAACAGCCGGTTAATTATGCGCAATTTCTATCCGGATTGGTTTCGCTTTATTTCATCGGATGCACAATACAGCTTAAGTAATATTGGTCAGTACAATTACATAGATAAAACTAACTGTAATAAGTCCACAGTTGTCATGCTCTACTAAGGCAAAGTCAGAGAGACGAATAACTCTTCTTACTTACACAGACTGGACTTCCACCTTTGGATTGCAGTCCCTCCGTTTAACTGTAGTAGTGGATAAAATCACGATGAAGACAATCATTCGGTCAAACCGATGCTTCATGCCCAGTACCACATTCACACATAGTGAACGGTTACCGCCAGTTCCAGAACGCAAGGTTTCCTTGCAGCTGTCATTCAAGGGCGATGCTACAACCGAGTTTTTCACACACTGCCTCAGATCGACAACCAAACAGCCCTAAAAAGCTGCTGAACCTACTGTACATATGCCGACAGGAATCTGTTTCCCTGTCAAGCAACCGTGACTAGTTGATGCCAAATCGCAGCTCCGATGCCTGTTCAGGCGTGGGTTCTCGACCACCGACCTAAACGGAAACCGAGTGATCGAACTCGTCCCACGATAGATGGCCACCTATATCAGCCAGTGAGAGACGTGAGACCAAAAGCCGCCGACAAACAGTCGTCAGCCTTTTCCATTCTATGCCATTTACCAGACATAAAGTATCATTCTCCGTGGGTTTCTCCACCACCAATTCACGCGCATTATAGCTTGCCGAAGCGATCGCACTCCATGGCTAGAGGCCTAGTCTGCGCAATCAAAAGGAGCTGTTCGTCTCTCTTACGTTGTCCCGGTAAAAACAGGGCAACTATGAGCTTAAAATCAGCAGTTTTATCCATGCACTTGTAATGAGTGGCATTATCTAGTCTGTATTACCTACCTCATGAGGTAAGGCGAAATCCATCCTTATGCAAATCGTGTATTGTGAGCCTGCTCTATCCTCGTAAATGAAGACGTCCATTATGCAGGAGTTAATTGTTTTGTGGGTTTCCGTCATCACGTGCTTGCACATGAGTGCAGTGGAAGTGGTATACCCCATGCCCTAAAAGACCCACTGCCTTATCAGGGATAGCGGACAATCAGACGATTTGTCAGCATTCATTGCATACAGTAGGAGCATAAAACAAGTTTTTGAGAACCAGTCAGATAGGTGTCGGACTCACAATCCACCATTATTTTTTTCGACGGTAAGCTGAATACTGATACCGCCCGATAATTCATTTCACGATATTGGGTTTTAAAAAGATAATCATTTGTGCATTTTCATTTCATATCAAGGCAAATCAGTGCGCAAAACTAACTGAATCGATCACAAAGTTTGAACAAGTTCAGCGGCAATGGATTACTGAGATATTCAACCTGACTCAACCGGTCGTTGAGTGCCATCTTCGCGTTAAACTGGATCGGATGATGAGGGATCACAATCTGGTTGATGCTGTTCCCGAGTACGTTATCCATCCGTCCCATCCATTGACACCCGAGATGAACGAGGTGGATGCTGATACATTAGCTTCGCAACCTTCTCTAGTCTCAGTCTGGCCCGATCAGTCCGTTGTGGTAAGATCGGAAGCTTTGGTGATTGCGGTCGAGTTACACCAATCAACCAGTTCACTCACCCCAATCCCGATGGATTCGGCTGGGACCAGCACTGGAGCAGCGATCGCTTGGCACGATTCGATTGAGGTGGACAAACATCTCACTGACAAACATCCACTACCCTCTGATGAACGACCAGTCGATCATACCCGATCGAATGTGAGTAATAGTTCGTTGTACAGTTGTCTTCCTCACCCACTGTAATAGAGCCGGTCTGTGAGGAAGTTACTAACAATCATTTTCCGATGCTGAGTAGATTAAATACGTTCTATAACAATGAAAACTTGTCGTCACAAAGTTTACGGATCCCATTTGAATCTGGCCCGAATCGAACGGAATTGGCCTCTACCTGCATTTGCATCGATAACGAATAGATAACATGATATTTCTTCGTTTGCAAAATTGAATCTATGTTCTGCTGCCCACTTTGTTATTGGTGAACTGCTAGCTTAAGACCAGGATATTTATTCGGTAGTATTTTGTATTCACCATCAGGAAAGCCTTGTAGGAATCGGGACAGCTGGATGTATCCCCGAACGGGCGCACATCGTTGCAACAGTAAGAAACACCGTATTGCATCAGTTCAGTTTCAGTTTATTCAACCATTAACCTCGCACTTCTCTGCGCTGGTTTCGGTTGATACCTCTCACCAATTTCGAGTAGAGGACAAAAAGAGTGGTAGCTTAAAGTGAAAAAGATCAAAAAAATTAAAGTAGTAAGCAGAAATCACGAAGACAAAGAAAGAGTCCGAATGCAACTAAGTCACTGGCCTCGACACCCAGCCATATCACCTAATGCCTCTAACTATTTGATAGGCAGGTCACAGGAACACCAACCCAGAAGTCTAACATGCTTTACTTACCCAAGTCCATTGGTAAAGGTTTTCATATATTTTTGCCATGTCTTGGACTGACCACCTCGACCTATCTTCCAACGACTACTTGTTTGGGAAGCCTATCGGTGGGTATACGTAACACATACACAAAATTTATTCACTTCGGCAAGAGCTTTCTCTGCCAAGAAGAGGTTCGGTATAGCGCCAACCCAGTCCTGCAACAGCATTTAATACTTTGATGGTGTAAAACGCATCCCAAACATCGCTATGCTCTCATTTAGGCTATCTAACAGAGCTTGCAACTGACCTGGATCTTCACTCAAAGGAACAACGTTGTCTGCGTATTCCAAGTCAGACAGTATACTACCTGAGCAAAGATCGATGTCGCTATTCTCACACGAGGTTAGGGCTATCTCAAGACTCGATTCAATTCCAAAAGTGGAGGGAAGGGCGAAACAGGACAAACCTTGACGAAGAATACTTCTCATGGTGAACTCGAGTGAAAGATCACTGTAAGCACGAACTCGGCTTCGGCCGTTTCAATACAAGCATTAGAAAAGAGGAATAAATTTCTTCGGCACACTCTTCAATAAAAGGCGGTGCCAGAGAACTGTGCAGTCGAATCAGTCGAATGGCGCTTTCAGATCAAGAAAGACGGAGTTTGTGGCCAACGGAAGATGTGTGTGTGTGCTCTAGGGTTTGTCGAGGAGTGAAGATGTGATCGACACAACTCCTACCGGGCACATTATGCGGTCGCTGGTTAATCGAAAGAAAATAAGCCCGGTGAATAGTTTGGAAACGTTAATTACTAAGAGAATTCCTCCGTGGTTTTCACGAGAGAACCTGTCACCTTTCTTGCAAATCGGCTCAGGCACCGATTCACACCATTCCCCGGGAATCTGCTCATTATCCCAGACTACCCGGAGGAGTTTTGGTAATTCCGAAATCAAAGCTTCGCCTCCATCGTTGAAAACAGATGGAGACAACCCATCAGATTTAGCGGCCTTGTACCTTTTCAATTAACCTATCCCCTCATGATCTCCATTTCTGATGGAGGAGTGATATGTACCTGCATTGTTTTTCTTGCAGGTATATGCGGAAGGTTCACTGTGGGAGTGGGCCAACTGAATTGATCCTTGAAGTGCTCTGTTCAACGGTTCAGACGATGTCCTTGGTAATGAATCAGTGAACCATCGTATTTCTTAATTAACTCACTTACGCCGGGCTTCCGTGGACCGGCAATTCTAATCAAGCAGTAAAGATTGCGACTATTTCCGATAGACAAAACTTTCTCCATTTTCCTACATTTTTCATTCCCCCACTGCTCACGGTTATTTCTCAGGCTCCTAGTCAGTTGGCGCCTCAGGGGTTTATGCACTTCATTAAATGTGGCATCCGGATGGACGGATCTGCGAGGATTCAACAGAGTAACTGATGTCGAAGATATTCCACGTTTATGAGGCCTAACTGAACCAGAGTCCTGAGTGGCATGGGAAGCGGCTTCCTTGGTCTGTTGCCAAAGTTCTTCTGGGTCCTGCACATGAGGCTGCATCGATGACCATGTAGACAGTTCTGCCTGAAAAGCAGATCATCGGTTATCGTCTAGAAGCAGATGTACGGAACGGGATGGCTTTAGCACTGGTGTGACCACGGACGAGATGTCAACGGAAGCGAGCACGTACCAAGGCGTGATTTGAGTCAACAGGCATGGACCAAAATGAACGACAATCTTCAGTTGATGCATGTCAGCGGTGATCAATGACAATATGGTCAATCTGAGTCGAATGTTGTGAAGATGCAGGAGGATGCCAGGTCATTTTATGCCACTTCTTGTGATAGAAGTTCGTACTCTCCAGAAAGAATCTGTGGTCAGAGCACGGCTGGATGAGACGATCGCCGTTGTTAGTGCAATCGGATGGGATAGCAAACTGGCCCCTGATGTGCCTTTCGGAATCTCTCAGACGGCCAAATTGGGCCTTGAAATCCCCAACAATGTTCACGACGTCCGTTGAACGCACGCTTCGAAGCATCTGATACAAATCCTGATAGAATTTATCCCTGGTCTCAGAGGAACTTCAATCAGTGGGCGCACACACAGACACAACGAACAAGCATCGGCGCTTCAGCTTGTTGCTGTTGACACGAACAGAACCGTCCAAGCAAACTGCGCGCAAACGATTGCTGATATGAATTCAGCCTAGCAATGCACAGTCAACCTTCATGTTCACAGCAACCGCGCGCCAGCCTGAGCACGAGCACTGGAAACCGGATCACCCGACCCACGAAGAGTAAAGCTAGATACTCAGGTTGTATCTGGGGTGCCAGGAGTGGTCACAGAAGTGGGGTCTTGTATGCTCTTTTCGGGGGCACAGTATCTATTTTGAAAGTTCATAAAGTTCTAGCGAGGGTAGCCTGTCGCCCTATCTGACATGGTGTGCGGACGTTGGAAGCAGCCAAGTGTAGTGAACATATAGGCTTAGGAAATGCAATCGATTTATGCTCAACTCCTGAGCTACTGCTTTCTTCACAGTCGCGATGACCCGTAGCGTTTCCTATTGAGCTTAAATTAAAGGAGGGAAAGTTGTGAAATCCCTTTAAAAGAAAGATCCTGGATTTTTCTGGGCAAATCATACTTCACTGCTGCCCATACAGCAGAAGCGATTTTTCTTCGGTAATGCTAACCGGAGCCTTTAACTCAAAAGTCTAACCCACAAGGCAATGGTACTTTATTTTCGATATGAGTAGTGCGGTATTTTATCTGGATGACAGGACGAAATTTCCCCGGAAGCACGTGACCGGTTTCGCGGTTGTTGCCTCTCATCAGGTGTGCACACCCGGTGCTCTTCCGCCCCTAGCACGGGGACGTGACCGAAGAACCCGTGAAGGGACTTCTTCCGGTCTGTCACGTGAGACCTGATTGTTGCAAGCATTCTGTATTGTCTTCGCTGGGCCTTTGTTATCGATCCGCCTCTCGGATTCAATCCTTAGCCCTATGCGTCCAATGGAGCCAGGAGAACGTGGACGGGGCAGCGTTCTTTGGGCCGGGGGCTGCTCAGCTTAGACAGGCCATAACTGCTCAATGAAGCGCGATAACCTCTCTCATCGTCGAGAGAAACGCCAGGTACTCCACTCCCACATCCATCTAGTAGAAGTTTTTAGACCGACAAGCTGCATCACTGTGTTTATTCGCTTGAGTGTCCTCTCCAGAGGCGTAGTGATTAGAAACAGATATTGCCCATCAATCGGTTTAGAGGCTGTACATCGTCTGGCTTCTACTTATCGACCTGTCAGGCATGATTGCATGTCCGGCTTAAGGAAGCCATCCTGTGTAGTTTTTAGGATCATGGAGGCATATGAGTCATCACACTACGTCAAGCTGCAGTCTCTTCGTGATGGGAGCATATTGCATGGGAAAAGTATATTCGAGCCGTCACTGACTGTGAAAAAACTAAGATAGTCCACTATCCTGGACAAAGATCAGAACTTATTTACCAGTGAGAATACAAATACGATCCTGCTATAGAACACTAATCGATGACAAAAAAATAGTTAGCAGGACAATGCTGGTAGTGCCGTATAATCGACTTTTTTATGCTACCGTGTGAAGACATCGAGTATCTGTATCCCTCCGCTAGGTCAGCGGATGTTCCTGTTGATTGTGACCTGAGCTGCTCTCAAAGCGTGGCGGTCGCGTGCCACTGAGTCATGTACAGATTATCGTTGATCATCTTGTATTGATCATTTTTCGAGTTTTAGCCATCACATGTAGGTATCAACTACTCACAGTGGCTGACAAATCGCCTCGATTATTCTGTTCAGAATTTTTCACTCAGTTAACCTTGGTGAAAATACTTCTTAACGGGATTTATTATTATTATTATTATTATTATTATTATTATTATTATTATTATTATTATTATTATTATTATTAGTGCATGCTTATTCATAAGTGCAATGTGAGGGATATTATTGAGGATAACCGATAACCTGACCCCGTGATCCAACGAGGATAACCACATAAGGTCCTCAATATGTGGGTTTTGGTAACGAGCCATTGAATTGTTGTCTGTCACCGATGCAACGGACGGTTGGGGAGACTCCAGCCTCTTATCCCCTAGGTGATAAACGCTTAAACCAGTTTTACTACCATCAGTCAGTCTTCTGACGTATTAATGACCAGGAATACGTTTACCTGGATGAAGAACTAACACCAGTCATCAATAGACGGATTAACGTTTGCAGATCTGAATGTGGAAAATGATCGAATCTAGATACAAGATGAAATTGACTGATCACGGAATTGTTTTATCATTTACGGCACGAAAGTTTCTTCAGTTCGAATGTGACTTTCTGGTTTGGGAATAGGAATAAACAGCCACAAACAATCCTGTTAGTCTCTTCGGGACTATCAGACTGTGTTATTTCGATGATTTGCAGTCGGAATTCCGAAGGAACACGTGCATCTGGCACTGTGGTTTGATGATCAGATGACACGTGACCGAGGCCGTGTTATGACGCTAATTTCAAATCACAATCGATCCACATTGTCGTCCGGCCCAGAAGGTGAGGCATTTTGTTCAGTCAAATCATGCTTGCTGCCGTATAATGGATATCTAAAGTCATCAGAAGCACCCATGCTTGGGCTAGCATGTCTCACGGTGAAAATCAATTTTATTACGACCAGCATAGTTCGTCTACAATTGGGTCGGATAAACTTCGTCTGAAGCAGTATTACAAAACCAAACGTTCCCAAAAACACACACTCACTACACTACCATTGGTTATACTAAGAGCACATTCAACTTCATTGTTTCCCGCTTTCCATATTGACAAATCTGATTGTGTAGCTTACCCGCATAGTGCATCATTGCTCTCGCACCTGACAACACTTCATCTTTCCACTGAACACCTGGCCTGTGATGCGAATGATACTCATCTGAATTCGCAAATAATTCGATCCCTTCGACAAGATTTCTGCACCCTTCAGAACTCATTCATTAGTCAATCATTTTGGAATTTTGGGTCTATCTTCTCGTGGTGTCACAAACCACATCGAAGTACTTGTCGCACAGCGATTCATTTCATTTCCGAGCGGCTCAGCTCATTGCACGTGGAAAAATCCCTGTCTGCTCCGGGAGTGTTTCACAATTGTCGACCAGATACGTGGTTTTGGACCAGACTGACATTGGCTGACTATTTTTCACGGGTGCATCAATTAAAGATGAAGAACTCAACAAGTCTTTCGGACCAGCTATCTTGTACAAATAATAATGGGCTTTCATCTGATTCGGATGCTAATGCAACTCCGGTTATCATTAAACCTCGATGTCAGCGTTCCCGTTCTACACGCCCAAGCAACACCGTGCCATCTTTTCCTAAATTGGATCAGATTTGCACTCGTATCCTGATTCAAGAAGCGAGCAGTGTCACAGAAGACTTTGATGATTTAGACGACGAAGCAAGTGGCTCATTGAATTCAGACGAACCACTGAAGAGTGATCCAATCACGTATTTTGCCAGTCCAGTTCATTCGCTCAAACCACCAGCCTCACCTCGACGAGCCCTGAATGGAAATACCAAATCAGCCAAGCATCGAAGCAGAAGTAGTAGTCGAAATGGTTTGGGCTTTGACCGAGTTATGGAATCAGACAGTCAAACTTCAGTGTCGATGGATGATTCAACAAGCACAGTGAATTCTACCAGAGCTCCGAAACCACGAAAAAGGCATCAAAGTATCACTCACTTGAATTGCAAGAATCTGATGTTTGGGGATGAAATAAAATTGGCAAATGACGTCAGACGTTGGAAAATGAACCCGTCTATCGATCCCAATATACTGAAAACATCTGATGAAATTTCATCATGTAAACCAGAACCCGTACCCAGACCAACACAACGGTCACGCGGATCCGTGACTTTGGGTGCTGATCTGACAACTTTTGAGGTAGTTGCACCGATTGTTCGTGGCTACCGTGCCGCACAACAGACCTTGTGTCCGTTTGAACAATCGTCTCGGTCCAGCAGAATTATCACCCATTCACCACAACAACGAACGTGTCTTGTGATTGACCGAATCGCGGTATGGTCTTTGTTCGACTCGTGGTCTCATCTAACTGCATACATGGAACAACACAAGGGGATCGGACGTGTCTTATACAGTCCCGCTTGGAATGTTTGTCATGTTTGTACATATCATTCGGCTCAAATTACTTTTTGCATACCACCCGCTGTGTATATGGTTGAATCGCACTTTTCACATGTTTCATCCCTTCCAAAGGCATCCGCCCAATCCGACTGGCCATGGGATGATCATCAGTCCGGGTCAATGTACTGGGAGGCTGCTCCTCGATCAACCGACGTAGTGAATCGTAATGGTAAGTTTGTTAGTCTGACTTATATCAAGTGCCGTAACAATGCAGAATCATCCGGAGATGTTACATAACAGCCTTCTAATTGTGTCTAAAGTAAAATGAACAGAAGGCAGAAAGATGATCTCGTTATCCCACCACAAAGGCATGATCCGAAGTGGGTAAAATTGACAACCCAACGCAGGTTTGAATGCTTCCGTTACACAACTCCTCAAACCATAGTTCTTTCTTCCTTTGTTCGTTTGTTGACCTCCAGTGAGTCCGACCAAGTGCCCAATCAAACTTGGCTGATTAGAAAATTTAAGAACTACGGAATACCTTATAGTGAGCTCCATCTAACTATCTATCCAGACGAAGTCTCAGCTTTTTATGAACAGAGTGTAAGGAGAAACTGTAGTTTTCTTGTTAATAGCCAACTTTGTCGACTACTGTCTCTTCTTGCTTACCTGTGTCTTCGCTATCACCTGTTATGCAAATCGGTTACGTAATTCCATAGTTCTGTTATTATTCACAGTAAGAAGTGTTCTTTTTAAATTCCGCACACAAAGCCGATGGAGATAATGCAGAGAGGCAAACATCCGCGGCTTACCGACACTCCACCTTCCAAACTGAGGATGAAACAAATGACCAAATATCTACATCACTTTGTCGGCTCGAAGGAGAAGAATCGAACCGGTGAGTCTTTATTTTTCATGTTAAACTGCACAAATGCTCACCGAAATAATTATTATTCCTTAAGATATTTGTGTACCGCATTTCTCCGCCCCCTTGTTGTACTTCCGTTATTTTTTGTGTTGCTAATAATTTTGTTGGACTGTCACCAGATTTGATTTCAAACCGATGTATATATAGCCTGAAGGCATCTACTCGCGTTATCATCCTTATTTGTGCATCGGTGGGAGTATCTAATCAATAAATGTTTATTTAAACCCAGCGACGGCGTCCGATCCCGTCCTCGTAGTTCATTCTCATTATTCGGAACACACTGAAAGATTCTCTGACGAGACTTCGGGACATTTCTTCTGAAGTCTGAATGATATCGACGGGAATGGACTGTTATCTTTGTCTGAATGGTGCTAATCATGGCATCCGTATGTATTATTGTTACAGGCACTATGTATATTGTAAACAATATTCAGACTGACGAAGAGATTCGAAAACGTGAATAAGGATACGAAGCACAACAGTTTTAGGAAGTAGTTGCGTCGCATATTAAAGAGCTTATCACTAGTTTAACGCTCTTCGAATGAACGACACGTAGTGAAAATACATTTTTTCTCAGACTTATGAACACTGATCGTTTGGACGGTTGCGCTGCAGCCACTTTGAGTACAGACTTTGGCAGCGGAGACAGAAGTTCCAGCTACAGCACCGGTCCCGTCGGCCTCGACTTAACTACACAACTTCGTCTGGCACGAGACAATGTCCAACGGAAACTGGATGATCTGTTCAATCGACGCACGATGGACGAGCCCGAACTGTTGGCCGCATCGTGTGAACAGTTACGCACTTTCCTCGGACAATTAGAAGCCTACAACTTCCGTGTGGGTGCTGTTCGAGTCCGGATGCGGTCTGTCAACGGCGCGAAGTCATCCAACGGAACTGATATCGATGTGGATGTAAACGAACTGGAGAAGATATGGAGCGCTGTAGTGCAACAAGCTGAAGTATGGCTCACCACATTACAAAAGGTTAGCCAGCATAGCCTGAACATTTTGTGCACTTTTCATTATTTCGTCGAGGAGTTACTACGGGAGGTTTGTGTACAACTGACGTCAGTTCTAGGCATGTACACAACTGATTATTGATAAAATCCGTAGCACGGCATTCGAATTATTTTGAACACATAGATGTTTATGGTTATTTTGGGCTGCGGTAATGACTGCGCTTCGCAAACTGTCGTCGAGGGTGACATGATCTAACTTTTTTCTTAATACATATGTGAAATATGAGTT
Organism: Fasciola hepatica; assembly: GCA_948099385.1. Classification (NCBI taxonomy): domain Eukaryota; kingdom Metazoa; phylum Platyhelminthes; class Trematoda; order Plagiorchiida; family Fasciolidae; genus Fasciola; species Fasciola hepatica. The sequence continues at coordinate 6,479,290 of CANUEZ040000024.1, forward strand.
TTCCCTAACGTGCATCTGGCCGAATGCTTGGCGAGACATCTGATGCTGCAATGGTCTGGTGTCGCGGCCAATCGCAATCAACCGGTATCAACCTGTGGTTATGTATGGCACTTAAGCTCCTCACCAGTGGAAAATATCATAGTGATACCACAACACAAATTTCATTCTGCTTCCAGAATCTCTTCTCCGATTGACCAAGTGATTCTCTTGACGACTTATGTTTCAAAGGATGCTTAACTCGCACTCTTCAGGTTAAATGGGCGTTTTTGCCCAACCAACATATCGCATTCACCGCTTGACTGCTGAAATGTATATCAGTAGTTGGCCCTAACCATGCACTTTTGAAGTATGTGCAGCCGTATCATTCGAACCAACCTTGCATAATGTACTCAATGTATTGAGTTGTCTGGTATCAGACTAAGATTGATAAAAGCGATACATATCGTCTCTATACACTAGATGGCAGTTGTATAAATCCCGCGAAATTTACTCGATCTGACGAAAGCAAATCCTATTTTTTTCACGTTTGGGAAAAACGTACGCGGTGATGGTATGTAGCAGTGCCGTCACAGAACAATCTACTCATCGTATAGTCCATTGAAATGTATTCTGGGAAAATCTGTTTGGTTGTACCCCATCATGAGCAGAGTTCAGTCTTCTTTCCCGGTGGTTATTCACCAATTGATCAGTTGCAATCTCAACAAATATCTAATCCTCATTAAACAGGTAACTGGAATACAATGCATTTGACAAGCTTTATTAAATCTCTCTTTCACTCCGAATCTCTCTCTGTCGCTTACTCTGTACATCTGCATGCTCGCGCACATATATTTTCTAGTCATGTTATTTTAAATGACGATATCGTATCATAAATCATTAGGATTCGAATTATCGGGTGTAAACGCGATATGTCATACTTTATATTGGTCCCGTTGTTATTCTCCATCATCTCTAACATTTATTAAACAGAAAGAATCTATTCATAAGATCTTCAAACTATGAACTTTTTTAATGGATGGTGGTGCTGAGTACATAGACGATGAATAATTACGGCCAGTTTATCGGTAAATTGAATTGTACAAAGGCGGCAACCAACCATTGCGTTCGGTTTCAAATTAAACTGACAGTTTGCGAAATTCATGTGATAGTTTCTCAGTTCTCTCTAGTTGTTTCTTAGTTCAATCCTAAAATGATAAAAACCGCACCTATCCCCACCACTTCGGCCACAGCATTCATCAACGAAGGTCGTTGCCGACTGTAGATTCCTCACACCGTCAGGTCAAATGAGAGTGTGGTCGCGGAGTCCGTTTTTCTAGTCTCGCACAGGGCGTGTGAATAGAGCATAAATAGGAGTAGACGATTAGCGGGCATCTTGTTATCTCGTGTCTGCGCATGAGAAGAGGCATACCCTAATTCCGGAAGGGGTGGAGCGTCCACATCTGGCGACTGTTAGAGCACAACATTGTGTATCCCGATGTTGTACACCTATCTCTCCAAAAACGTTGATGTTTTGGTAGCACCATTTGTCCCCAGTTGACAAGATCCGTCCAGGCTTTCCCCGTTTGTGACATGATCTCTCATCCAACACCAGCCTCAGATGCAATGCTTCATCCGAGGTCCTGTAATAATCATGTTGTGCAATTGTAGCTTCTTGTCAAAGTATGCCTTTAGATTCATCATCTTAATCTCGTTTGAATCGTCAGGAGCATGCATGAACGAAAAGTCTATTTTTAAAATCACAAGATGATTCTTAGAATTTTTTCTTGTTGGTTCGTCAAGGACAACCTTCAGAACGAAAACACATGGTTCCAAGTTTCGCTTCTGATGAGCTGCAACAACCACTAAACTGGTTGTGTCTTTCCGGGAAAATGGGGTGCTGTCATCCAGACCCAGTACTATACCATTTACATCAATTATCTTTAGATGTCTGAACTGGAGTCCGTTACACTCCACCACTATCATAAATGATTTACTCTGAGACTACCAGTTTTCTGTTTAGGAGCTCTATGCAGCTAACCCGTGGCATGTAATCGAATGAACCGGCTGTTGAAGTGCACCCGAACTTTGCAGTCCCCTTGCTCATCTTTTAATTGTTAATTTAGAGCATTACAGCCATTCCAAACCTGACACGGCGTGCCAACATTGGCCACACTCATCTACACGCACTTGTACATATTTACACGCATGACTGTGCTCATCTGCTTGAGTCCGTGACTTTGAAAGGCATTTGAACCTGTGCTGTCACTGGGACTGGCATAATTTTACTTATTATGGACTCTGTACGTGCAAGTAAATGCCCATGCTTGTGCCAATACATATTCACCAAACTACTTCTGCCTTTAGAAGTATGTCGAAAGTAACAAAACTCTGTGGTTGTTGCTCTCTGCGTGATCATGAGGGCGGTGATTTTTTTCCTTAAGGAATAACCTACGGTGGTCATCGCCAAATGCTGTTATTAGGTGATCTTATTGGAATGACCGCTAGTACATTGAATATATCGAGTTCAGATTGGTTTATTGAATTACATGGCTTTTTCCACTGAAACACAATCACAATTTTCAGAATGATCATCTAGCGAGGTTTCTCCCACACAGTCTTGAAACTCTTGTGTTGGTTCGAGCACGTCCTGGCTTTTTCGCCATTTCAACTTTCCGGTTTCTTTTGGTGCATTGTCATACATCAAAATGCTTTGTAGCATGGTAGGTGATTAGATTGGATCTACAAGAATCCTTTTTTGAGAATCATGTGCTAGATGAGTATGAAGAGTTATGATGAAATGTGACTGCGGGTTTTTGCTCTAACTCCTCCTAACAGACTGAAGACTATTTGTCTGAATACGAAAGTTTGCATGCACACAGACATCATGCAAAAGTCACATGATCTCGTTTACCACGAAGCACAAAAAAGATAAATAAATTTAAAAAAATAATACAACCAAAAGTATGTGGATGTAGGAAGACCTGCTACGAATCGTGTCATTCAATGCTCACACTGATCTCTCCTGTATCGCAATCGAAAAACCCAAGTATTTTATGCAGGTTAATGTGTTTGGTTTTGAGACAAAAGTTGGTTATCTGCCTTCATGTATCAATCTCGATTTCTAGTTTGAAACTCTGAATGGGTAGAAATTAAGTTCGGAGACATACGCAGCAGATGCTGTGACTGATGTAATTCTGAAAGGATTAGTCGAATAATACGGTGGTGTACTGGGTATCCGGGATACCTGGCCTCATCCGAAAGGCGTATGGATTGAACATTCAGTCACCGGCCCGGAACGGGTTATGTACCCCACGCTTCGTCCCGCTGCCTTGCGGGTTAGGTTTTGGATAGCTCACGGCTTCGGTTGTTCATCCCTAAGAAGACCACACGCTTTGGTCTGGTCAACCTGGCCGTAAACAAATCATGGACTCGGACTCCATCTACCCCTACGTCCCCCGTTGTGCCTGGTTTTGTTTGTCACACAGCCTGAAATCAGGCGGATGTGGGAAAAACAATATAACAATAATAACTTGATGCAACAGATGGGGTGAATTTCATGGCGCTACATCGTTACTGTGTATATAAAAAATTAGCATGGGTGTATATATGATTAATCGTGCAGTACCAATGCTCGGTTACCATTGAGAGTCATATCCTTTCAAGTCTGTGAAATATTGCACCTCAAAATTTCCAAAACCCAATATCAAACCCCCCGTTTTCCATTGGCTTCCAAACTAGAAAAGTCACACCCTCAGAAAGTAGCATTCTGTAAAATATTCCCATTATCGGTTAAATCAACCTCGATGAATGGGGATGTGTCTCCAAAATGTTGTGCCCGATCGACTGCAGTTCTCACACTTTACTGATCAAAGCAAGTCATTTATTGATCCGACCAGTTAAGTAGTCTGCTGACTGCCACCAAAGACACGAAAAGATTCCGAGTTTATTTCACTGTTTGTCGCGGGCTAGAATCAGCAAATAATCGGTCCTCACACGGTCATTGATAACACTTATCCCTGTGAACCTGAGGAAGACTGAGAGGTTAGCTATGTTGTGGTGAACAAAAGCTATACTCAAAAACTCTTTTAAGTGAAATACACTTCAGCTGAAAACCGATAGCATTCTCAATCGCAAGCACATTGATGACGAAACTCATTGAGAACCAAAAATGTTTAATGTACCGAGATATCCATAATTATCAAAATTCAATGTTGGAACTGCCTTTCCCTGTTTCAGAGGCATCTTCCATTCACGTCCTATCTTTCTTAGCACTCGAAATCCCATGTTTCTTAAACATCACGGAATTTTCTAAACGAGATCAAGGTCATCGGACGATAATTCATGAACTTCAGTACATCCATTTCTGACCGAAACCATTTTTGAGCCTACATTATCTATACGAAGCAGCAGACGTTTTTGTGTTCACTTCCTGCAACTGTTGAAATTAAGAATCCACTGTCATTGAGGACTCATACATTAAGTACGAAGGACTAAGAGAAACGAAATTCCTCTTCTTCTCTACTGTACCATGCGACTCGGCCGCGACCTCTTTCCAGGAAATCTACTTTGCATGCGTTTCATAATACTTTCATTTTATTGAACCACGGTTATATCCTGCTGGAGGATAAGTCGGCCCCATGGATATCGTGGATCATAGCCGACCATGAGCGGCGATTGGATGCAAACCCAGTGTAACCCGTGACCCAGTTTTCCTTCCAGTATCGCGGACCATTGACCGCCTGCAATCCTAAGCACTCCATGTATTTCTCGGCGGTGCTCAGCCACATTTTCAGTTAACTCATAATGTGATAGCGTCATCTTTTACACAGTGCGGGGTGCAGTATCTGTCTGGAAAGTTCCGTGTTGGGTTGCCGGAGTAAGTGGCCGACTCATTTCAGGTGGTGACGTTGAAGAAGAACAGAGATTTTGGTCAGTGTCGCAGCACTGCCTCCTTATTTCGTCGTTTGATAGCATTTCATACCAGTCTCTCCTAAGAATCCGGCGCAGACACCAGTGGTCGAACACCTCTAGCTTCCTGATATCCTCAGCTCGGAATGGCCAGGTTTCACACTCGTATGTGAATCCTGGTCGGATAGCGGCACGGAAGATACGAACCTTGGTTCGAAGACTTATTTAGCCTTGTGTCAAAAACACACGCCGGAGTTGAAGAAGCGCTCTTCGTGTATTGTCAGTCCCTGATAGTACTCCGTCTTCCTCCTGGCCATTCGGGAGCAGATTTTACCCCACTTATCTGAAAGATGGTGCATACTCGATTGTTTGGTCATTGATGGATAACTGCTGAGCTGACAACCCTGGGCAAGTCGAAAACGCTTTCGTTTTCACCGAATTGACTTCGACGCCGATAGTTTTCGTACATCAATCGAGTCGGTCAAGGACAGGTTGAAGTGAGGATTGGGAGTCTTCGAATAGGACTTCATTGTCCACAAACTCCATGTTCAAGATGTGCATCGTTGAATTCAGTTGAACACTGGGGTAATCAGTCAAGGTTCTGTTCGTTGCCCAGTCAGCTGCATAGTTGAACAGCACTGGCGGGAGGGCAGCTTGGTCTCACTCCGCAATTAGTTGTGAACTCAAATGATTCTTCGCCGTACATTTGAACAAGTGCATTAGTGGAGGCATAGTAAGCCATCAGGAGCCTTGGGAGTTCGGCAAGAACATCGTCGGATTCTAGTATCCCCCAATAGCCAACCAAGATTAACCGAGTCAAAGGTAGCACGGAAATCGATGAAGCAGGCTACTTTTGGCTGTTGGAACTTGTAGCGATGTTCCAGTACTCAACGCGGTGTGAAAAATTCGGTCCACACAGTCTCTGCCACGGCTGAAACCCCCTCATTTCGGTCAAGTGGTGGAGTCTCTCACAGCTGAGAAGTGATTGCATACCAGTTATCCAAAACTCTTTGCAACGACGTCAATCAGACTAATCCTCCGGTAGTTCTCGTACACTGTCTTGTCTCCCTTCTTTGGTATGGGTAATAGAATAGACGCAATCCAGTTCCTCGGAATAACACTTGCAACCTGTCGATCAGCGGCGACAAACGGGTCTTGTACACTTCTGACGGGGTACCATCCACTGTTTTTCGAATCGTTAACGATCTTGCCGAATGCCGTCATAGTTGGTGACTCGCAATTAGCGTCGTACATCTCGGGGAGGGTGGTAAGTCCGTGGTGTGGTCAAAAAGGTCGGTTGAGAAGCCGGTCAAAATGTGCCACCTAATGTTATGTTTTAGTTCCCCGTTCGAGACATACTGGCCCGTTACATCACGCGGGACGGACTCCGGCTTACATCGACCATTCGAAGCGTTGTGAATAAATCGAAGTCACTAGTACTCTACGAAGCCTCAATCTTCTCTGCCACTTCTTTCCGGTGCTTCGTACGGTCGGCCTCTCGCTGTAGTCTGCAGCGTTTCGTGCTTCCAACTAGTCGAGCTTGGCTAATAGATACGGAATGTTTGCTGAGATCCAGCCTTTAAGACGTTTTCCAATTCCCCCTAGATTCATTAATAAAACGAAGCTGGAGAGCGAACAATTGTTTTCAATGAATCCTATACGTGCTCTTACAATGCGTATGGATGAGGTAACATTGGAATGCATTAGCCATTGGCCGGAGTAAAGGTCATTGTCGTGGCGTTAGAAAAAAGGGGGTTGGTGGGGAGGGGTGTCTCTATCGTGTGCGTGTTGTGGCGAGAGTTTCACTCCCACCGTCACGAGTTATAATCGATAGTGGACTTTTGGGGTTCGGTCGGCGATCCGTGGTTTCCGGTTTTGGCCAGGGCAGCTGGAGAGCCTGGACTAGTCGCTTTTGTGCACATAGATCAGGACTTAGTAGGCGAATGGCGTTTGCCTCTGCCGTGGCCAGGGATCGACGTCGGACTGGCTTTGATCTATTGAGTGGAACACAGTATACGACTTTGACAGCTTTTTCAGGGTCGATCGTGTGGTCACTGCCCACCGAATGACCTAGAATCGAACTAGTGATCACACCGGTTTTCCCTTACTCAACCATCTTGGGTGATGTTCCTTAATGCGCTGAAACAAACGCCTAGCCGTGCGACCTAATTAGGACGTGCCACATTTGCATCTGAACGAGTAAATGATCATGGGGAGGTCAACTCAGGTCCTTTCTCTTTTACCTGCATGCGGATCACAGGAGAGGTGGAGAATGTGCATTTCAGTCTAGCGGCTGGGAACGTTGAGTTTACAGCCGCCCTTCAGTGTTTTTGTCAACCGCTCGGCATGTGTATCCCCCTTGAACGATACTTTAAGGAACAGTTTCTTCGAAGCAGCCCTTTCGACCAGCGATTTGATCACCTTCCATTGTTCTACCACTGCGAACCCATTCGTTTGCACGGTGGGTATCGTAGCCAATTAGGCCGCGATGGAGCTTGGCGGAGCGTTGTGCTTTTCTGGAATTTTCACCGCTGTGACATTGATTCGGCTCGGCGGTGAAACATTGAGGCACACAGGCAGATGTATTTTGAAGGGCTAACGTACAAGAACATGTTCCGTACCATTCGTGTTTCCCGTCATTGTACCGTGGTGTGCTCGGCGGTCCTCTGTCGATGAAGCCCAATGGGATCGCACTATAAGATGGCCAATTTGCTGCGCTGTGCCACCGTCGTTTGAATGCCAGGTCAGCAAATGTCTTTTGAGGTGTTGAATGCGCGTGTTGCAGACGACTAGTCTGTTAACATCGGCCAAGCTCACCTGGCGATTTCCATTCTCGTAAAATTGGCCAAGTCTGAGGAGCCTGCTCATGCGTTTCAGTCTCCGGTTATGAAGAGCAAGTCACTTCCTAAAGCACGATTTATTGGACCCTGTAATTTGCCATAGGTCATCTTTTGTTTTGTTTCCGTCCCATTGGTCGGTGCATAGGTAGCAATTATCGACTGGTTCTGGGGAGAGCCCTTGAAGCATTCCAAGGCCAACTTCGATGAAATCGGTTCCGAAGAAGTCAGATCGCTGACGGTCTTATGCTCAGGACGAATACGATATTATAAATCTTGGGGTTGTCCGCGGACCCGCTGTGATAAAGCCAGTAAACTATATCTGCTCTCGGAACCTTGACACATCGAGATCCGGAACTGAGTAGTCGAACTTCTGAAAGGCATGCTATATCTGCGTGGTAATCGCATTGTAATGCTTCAGCTACCTATGTCTAGTGGCGTTTTCACATTCCAAAAGGCCATGCTTGTTTTCTACGGTATAAAATTCCAACTCGGTGTCTTGTCACTTCGACTGCTGGAAATCGAGGCTCGTCGCTTACCGGTAACGTCGTAGCGCAAAGAGAGCGCGAATTTCATAATAAGTCATGGAGAGTCTCGGGAATAGCAGTACGAAGTGGTACCACCGGCATTTTTCGGAGCCTTTGTGTTACTCGGCTGCCCAGTCGGGCTTTTTCTAATCGTGGTTTCACCTTTACACCTTGCCCATTCAAGTGCAAGGGAGCAGAGCGACGCCCTTGGTGGCGAGCCGCATGCGCCAAGTCACAGAGCAGTTCAAATAATTGTGTTATTTTAGAAAGGAAGATGCTATCTAAGCCAGGACCGGCCACATCCTCAGGCACTGCAGTTGCCTGTCTACCACCGCCTATCCAGTGAGCATAAGCCCGATTTACACAGAGCGCGCGACTGTTTTGATGGTCATTCACTGTGCGCGACCTGTTTGGTGTACGATATCACCAAAGCTGACAAGTGAAGGGTATGACAAAGGGAATTTATGTCAAGATCTTGCGGTTTTTTCCAGATGACATTAAGAGAAGAATAACCCGTATCGTAATGTCCTGCTCTATTATACAGGGTAGAGGGCTGTCAATAAGTAATAGTATGCCATTAAAGTAAAATAAGAATTAAGAGTGTAAGGACCATGTTGAAATTTTCATTTGCACTTGCAAATGACGAGAAATAATCTGAAGCCAATGGGAAATATCAAAAAGAACTAGCAAATAGAAAAAAGACAACAGTCGAGATTTCTTTGACTCTAATTTCCACGTCGGTAATGAGGGCATCGGAAATTTACTATTTGTAATGGCACTATTTCCCCTGTCCGACGGGTGTGATATTTTAGACTTCACTATACAGTGAATGAAATCATGGGTGCTGACTTAATTAATCTCAAGAGTATGCATGTCATGGTAAATTAGGATGAGCCAATGAACTTTTCCCGCTTTGACTCGTGAACTGGTGGCAGCACAACCAGTACAGAGCTTGTTCAAGTGTGTTCTGGAGTCGTCCATTTTTGCCTTAAAAACCGTGTTGTTTAGTCGTCCTCAGTGCACTCCTCTCACGCTGACACTTTCTAGTTTCCCACCGACCGAATGGCGTGATTGGCTTCACAAAGCGGAGATTTTGTACAAATCCACTCCGTGGGAAACAACATCTAAGTCTGGAAGATCGCGATGGTATACAAGTCTATTTTATCGTACGCATTGTTACCCGACTTCGGACCCATTGGACCTATTTGATCTTATACAGCATACCTCTCCAGGTTTGGGTGCCAAGACTATCGTTCCTCCTTGACAGTGCAGTTGGACTTTTATGTCCATTAGATGTACCTCCCCCCACGTTCATGCGGAAGCACAGAATACATAGTTCAGCAGCTCATCGTTATGCAATTCACAAGCAGACAAAGAGTCGCGGCGAGGTTACAAAAACATTAAGAGGCAGTGGATTTACAACTTTAATCAAACTGTTGTGTAAAAGCTGAATGATGTTTGCAGAAGATCTTTCAACCGCTATCCATAACGGCCTTTCGGTTTTTTCCACTACGTTGTTACTGTCTTTGCCGCTTTTAGCCTTTCTAGGTTTCGTTTGCTTGGCTCACTTCACTTCGTATTCCGCCCATCTAATAGGACGCACTCTCGATAGACGCGACCTGTATGGAACGCGGTTCTATAATTGCGTTAACAAATAGAATTAATAAATGTACAAATGATAATCTCCAAGCGCACCGAAATGCAATGGTTCCAAGTGGTCACGACAAAATACGCTGGCAGATAAATGTGAAATTTAAACAAACATCACGCCCAATGGACTGAGAAATGAGCACATAGTCTTAACAAAGAACTCCAGAAATGTGTGTGAACAGAAGACAGTTGGATTGTCTGAGAGTGTGACTCATTGTGCTGGGCGAGCGGATTTTGACCAGTCAGACAAAAAAGTTAAACTGTCCGGCAGGAAATCAGCAACAAGCAGAGAATAAAAACGGAATTTAGGAAGCAGCGTCCAGCTACTCTCAGAGGATAGTAGTGTAAGCAAATAAATGATACGCGTCATGTACAGTGTCTAAGTGTATTTTGGGTGTAAGCCGACAACATTCGTTTAGCTATTTTCTGCCAATGACATCTGTTGAAGCCGAAACGTGGAAGACTAGGCTCGAATAAAATTCGATTCAAATTGACAACAATAAGCTAATCCACGTAAAAATGTACACATTTATGTTTACATCAAGATATCTCACTTGTATGGATCGCTCATTTGATGGAACCACAAATGAGCCGGCTGGTAAACGGGTCTGTCAAGAACCACAGTTTCTATCACGTGTAGAGTTGTATTGTAGTGAAGACTTCAGTAAGTTAATAAACTCACATTTCAGCGAAAAAGGAAAGAACCTGATTATTGTGGCCTTAAAGTGAGCAGGAAAAATACTGGAGAGAAGAAAAGTTGGTTCTGCCATCAGGGTTGATGCGGAGTTTCTCGGTGAGTTTCATGTTGTCAACCAAAACACATGCTAAATAAGGCACTGTAGAGTTGCGAAAGATTCACGCGAGAGTGGATACGTCTAAATGCGAAACGTGTGGAGGGATGTGAACAGCCCTCGGATAAATCATAGTATAGGGGACTTGTGGGGTCAGCAAAAATCTTCACGGCGAGTTTTTCACACGCTATAACGTGTGAATCACATATTTTGGAGATAAGAGAACCTATGAGAACAAAAAAACAAAACAAACAAAACTATTGACGATAGTCAAGCCGCGATGTAGTGTGTCAGAATCTTTCTTAAGTAGACCAAGAAGGATTACGAAACAGCAGTATGGTAATGTTGGTAGCACACCCTGATGGACAAAGGAGAGAATGAAAAAGGAGATGAGAATTTAGAATATTTGCCAACCACACAGTCAGCATCGCTGGAAGAAAAAGTGTAGACAGCTTCGGACTTTCCAGATCACTCAGAATTCGTGGAAGTTACAACACCAGCAGCTGTCCTGTTTGTGCATTATTTTCTGTCTCCCAAGAGCACTCAAATTTTCCTAGGCGAACGAGGTTATCTTCAATACTTCCATTTAACCAAGATTGTTAGATTCAGGTCATATTGGTGTTCGTGCATCACACGTAGACTTGATCAACAGTTCGACCTACGTTCAGTAATCACTTAAAGGCCATCGGTAGTAATGTATTTATTATAAACCTTTATCATCTTAGTGGTAAGAGGTTTCAACTTGTAGTGAGACCGTAAATCAGTCCGCTTCGAGCCGTAACTGATGTCCGTCCACGCTCACCGGATCGTACGTGACTGGTCAGTCTTTTCTGTCATCTTCGCGTGCATCATCTAATCCCGTGTTTTCATCGATTTTTACTGGCGTTGTCTTTGTCCAGTAAAACCGTTTCGAGAGGAAATTCTAGTGAGACCGTTCTGGTTCAATGACCGTGATAGTCAGGCCGAAGCTGTTCCGTTATAACCGTATCACCGCCGGTCACCGTTGGTGGTACACAACAATCCCTGTCGCTTCCTGGTAATTCAGCACGCCTGACCTATTCCAATCTTATGTGACTTTCCACTCTACAACCCAGAACTAGTTTTTCGGTTATTCCTGATATCACAACGAACATTTGAGGACAAGGGTATATCCCTCGCACAGTATGTAGCGAAAAACGTTTCATCACATTGGCTGTTAAGTCGTCTTTGAACTGACAATGACAATAAAAAATTCATTTGCGTTTTCCACAGTGCGGAAAGCTCAGAGCAGTTGTTGTGTATCATGGGACTGATGGTTACGTACCACTAGATATTCATATCCGTTGTTTGAGTTCGACTGATCGTACCGCGATAGATCAGCATCTACCCGGTAGGCGGAAGGTCGTCGGTTCAATTTCGGCTCACTGCGTGAATCCTTGAACGCAAAAAGTACAATCAGATTTTCAAAAATATCTTCTCTCGATGGAAGTAGTAGTGCTGTTAGTTCCTCTTGTTCTGCTGGATGTGAATATTGTCGTATGAAATGGTTTGATCTACACGACGAGACTGCAACTTGGCGTGGTGTGATGATTCGCGTGCCTTCATGATCCGAAAAAAACATGCGGGACGGCTTCCTTAAACCGGACATGCAGTCGCGCATGACAGATCAATCGGTGGAGGCCAGACGAAGCACAGTATCTAAACCAGTTGGTGGGAAACATCTGGTTCTAACCACTATGCTCCTGGAGAGGACACTCCAACGAATAAACAAGGAGAGAAGCAGTTTACCGGTCTAAAAACCTTCACTACTTCGACGTGAGAGTGGGGTACCTGGGGTTTCCCTCGACGGTCGGAGAAGTTGTCGCGAGCATAGACACATCTTCCTTGGGCCCACAATCTCCGTCTTTCTTGATCTGAAAGCGCCGTTCGATTCAGTTGACCACACAGTTCCCTGGCACCGCCTTTTATTGAAGAGTGTGCCGAAGAAATTTATTCCTCTTTTCTAATGCTTGTATTGAAACGGCCGAAGCCGAGTTCGTGCTTACAGTGATCTTTCACTCGAGTTCACCATGAGAAGTGTTCTTCGTCGGGGTTTGTCCTGTTTCGTCCTTCCCTCCACTTTTGGAATTGAATCGAGTCTTGAGATAGCCTTATCCTCGTGTGAGAATAACGATATCGATCATTGCTCAGGTAGTATACTGTCTGACTTGGAATACGCGGACAACGTTGTTCCTTTGAGTGAAGATCCAGGTCAGTTGCAAGCTCTGTTAGATAGCCTAAATGAGAGCATAGCAATGTTTGGGATGCGTTTTACACCATCAAAGTATAAAATGCTGTTGCAGGATTGAGTTGGATCAACATCAAACCTTGTGTTGGCAGAAGAAACTCTGGCTGAAATAGATAAATTTTGTTACCTGGGTAGTTACATCTCAGCAGGAGGACAGATAACGGGTGAAGTATCACCACATACACAGAAGGCGCGTTTGGCTTTTGCCAACCTCCGTCATCTGTGGAGTCGGCGTGACATCCGATTGTCTGTTAAGGATAGAGTGTACAATGCGGCGGTTAGGTTCGTTCTTCCATACGGTTCCGAAACATGGCCGTTGAGGGTGGAAGATAGACGAAGACTGTCGGTGTTCGAGTATCGATGTCTCCGTAGCATTGCCCGAATATAGTGGGAACGCAGTATCAGCAATGCTGTAGTTAGATGTAGGGTGTTGGGAACCAGAGGTCAGTCTCTGAATCAAGTAATGAATCTAAACAGGTTAAAGTGGTTGGGATATGTGTTACGTATACCCACCGATAGGCTTTCCAGGCAAGTAGTCGTTGGAAGGTAGGTCGAGGTGGTCAGTCCATGACATGGCAAAAAGATATGAAGACCTTGACCAATGGACTTGGGTAAGTAAAGCATGTTAGACTTCCGGGTTGGTGTTCCTGTGACCTGCCTACCAAATGGTTGGAGACATTAGGTGATATGGCTGGTTGTCGGGGCCAGTGACGTAGTTGCATTCGGACTCTTTCTTTGTCTTCGTGATTTCTGCTTATTACTTTAATTTTTCGGATCTTTTTTCACTTTATGCTCCTATTCTTTTTGTCCTTTACTCGAAGATGGTGAGAGGTATCAACCGAAACCAGCGTAGAGAAGTGCGAGGTTAATGGTTGAATAAACTGAGACGGAAACTTCTATCTTCAATCCAAATAGAACAGACGTAGTAAACCCTCGTAGTCCTTCTTGGTCGTGTATACACTTGATTGTAAGCGTATTTTTCTGGTTGTCCGTTCGTTTCAGTATTAGTTCTTCGGTAAAATATTTTCGTAATATGTCATCAGGATGTGTCCCTGTTTTCACTCTTACACATAAGTACTCATAAATTTACTCATGAGAGAAAAATGAATCACGGTTTGCTGGACTTAATGTATGTTGAATCACGTGAAACCGTCTCATGAGGTCCGAAATTTGTTCGTGTATTGTGTTTGAGTACCTTTTGAGTGTCATTTCAGCTGGGTCGTTTTTGGCACAAAATCGGACCGTATTCATTGTGCAAAGAAATCCGTGAGTCTTTTGACACTCGTCAAGTACCCAATAAATGGGTGACATAAGAAATGAGTTTTAGACTTGCGTGTATTGATTTTGTGATAGTCTGACGATCGGTAGGGCATCTGATTCTTGTCTTTGTTCTCTTTATCCGACTGACGTTTTCATCTTCAGTCTAAGAAATACTTGTCTTCAACCGCATTGATCCGTGTTCCAGTTGAGGTTAATGAAAATTTGTACGACGGTGAATGATTGACTAGGCGGAGTGGTTTCACATACCATTACTATGTACGTATCTAACAGATCTTCGGCTGCAAAAGAATCAATGATATTCTTTTTTGTAGTCGTCAGTTTGGTCGGTCTGCGGTAAATCTAATTTTTGTGTTTATTATACTTTAAATGAGATAGTTCGCTGAATGGAACTAATTTTTGATATTGTGTGGTCCTCTTTTCGCTTACCAAGTGCGGGTCGTTTGTGCCCGATGAACACTTTAAACCGATAGAGTCGTTAATACGTGATGATTTCCTAATCTTACAAACACGCATGGTAAATACTTTATATTGATTTATATTGGTCTGAAGAAAATGTGCAAGCAGTACACCGACATTTCAGTCATTACACGCAAAATAAAACGAAGAGAAACAAGTAAGACGTCAAGAATGGTGAAATGTTTGGGCAACTATGAACTGATAAGTTTTAATTGGAGTGTGTTAAAATTAGAGAGAGTAAAAGGAAACTAACCTGATATGCATGTTTGTTAAAGTAGTACTTGAGAACGAGAGAATCTCGGGAATCTCTAGACAACCAAACAGTACTCAAATACAACAGCAGGCTTAGTGCTCCGAGATGAGTTGGCGTAGATCGTCACTCCGCCTCCATATTTCTTCCTCAACATCCCATCTTGATCGTAGCGCTGATATCCATCTTTTCGGTCGGGAGAGTTGTCAATATTCACGTTCAGCCAGGATTCTTGGACCCAAGATGTATATGTATGAATATGAATTCGTGTATTCACAGTGTGCGGTAAATCCGACATCTTTGAGAAAAGTGAGTGAACTTTCGCTTTTATCACGCAGGACACAGTCATCCTGGTCGGAGAGATGCAGTTAAGATCAGCTTGCCACCCAGCTCGATTATGTCTTTCGGTTCAAATTCCATTTATTTATTGTTCTCGAAATTTGTGCTCAAACAGTTGAAATACAACTGTTTTAGCAGTAGCAGGGACTCAACACGGGGAAAATTGTGGTATCTTCAGGTGATGAGGAATTCCTCGAAGATAATCGATTATATTTTTCTTTTTCTTGGGGTTAATTTCTGTTTTTCAGTTTTTACTGGGAAGGGGACTCAATGGGCACCAAGTTAACCGCGTGAAACTTCATCCCGTTTAAATATATATATATATATATATATATATATATATATATATATATATATATATATATATATATAATAAGGTTGTCACTGTGTGCGTAAAGTCGGTTATTTCTCTTAACTTATTAGGGCAAACCTACAGGTGACTGGTCAGAGATTCCTTTTCTATATGAAAAAATTGCGTTAGCTGGAAAAGCTTTCCACTTGCCTGTGTGTGTTGGCACATTTTTCCCGTGTTAGGATGCCTGTCAAGTTATCACACGACGCCGGGTTAGCTTGATTCGTTTCGAAATCGTCTTGGATACAACCAGTGAAATTGCCCGGTGAATGGAGATCCTTTGTCTGTTGCTTTTTACCCAGTGTTCTCACGTGCTATGAGATGCAGTTCTCCTGTTGGTCAGTAAAGTTCACTGATAACTCAGCATATCGTTGTTGATCAGATTTTTCCATGAAAGAGGTTAGAGTTATATCACACTCACGCTATTGACAAGCTAGAAGAATCTATCACTAATGTCTGTGATATCCCCACTGTGTGAAAATCAAATATTCTCAACCTTTCACACTCAAATTTTTAGGCATTTGTTGAATCTCAAAGTCTGGAACAAATCTTGGCCGAGTTTCGACGTGATCTGACCTTCGCAGATGCTCGGCTTCGTCCGCTCTTTCAATCGACCAACCAAAATGAGTACCATTCTTCGTATTGGCGCTTAAACTCCACAAATGAATCAAACACCGCAGATGATGCAGGAGGACGACTGACTGATAGCGAACCGATTATCATGGCACAACGATTGCCCAGTTGTCAAACTCCGGATGAGACTAGTCAAGTGCCAACCGCACTTCGATTGGTACGAGTAATACGGTTCCGATTGTCTGGCTGGTATGCACACGTCAGTTTGTTGTTGTTAATCACGGATAGTACACAGGTTTTGTCCACGCTCACTCGTGTTCAATCGGGTCAACTTGTCTCGAGCCGACTTACGACGGACATAACCACACAGACTCGGTTGAAACAACTCCGTGCATCTGTTGGACGTCTGGTAGATGAGGCGGAACGCTTGCTGACCGCCTGGAGCACTCACCGTTCACATTGCTCTATTCCACTTGCGGTGACCCACACGAGTGGGAATTCTGTCGTCACTCTGGTTGCCTCGGATGATATGAATTTGGGTGCTCGATCACAACTGTCTGTTTTTGATGTACAATGTCCTGAAGATCAGAATGCTAGTGGACCTCGTCTAAAACAGTTCCGGGTACGTTAAATCGTGTCGTGATTAGAAAACTGTTCATGCAATCAATCAACTTGTCACACATTCTCTTCTGTTTTTCTTGCAAAAAGTATCGATTATTTGAGCTTCAGCACGAAGTTTTCGTACTTCAGCCCCCTCCCCGAGTCGCCACACTCGGGTACATTTGGTGGTAGAGTGAAAGAATCACAGTTGCGAACTTTAAGTATGATCGGAGTGAGATCATATTCTAGTCATTTCATTGTATGACCTATTCGAAATCAAATAATCCGAGGGATTTGTGAACTTCTAAGATTTATCGCACAGAGTACACAGGACATTTACAGGCAATTTACATGGGGCCAATTAAATGCGAAATCAATACTAGAAGAAACTATCTCGTGGACGATGCGGAGAATAAATAGATGCTGTTTGCACCCGGTTGCTTGTTTGATACTCATCAATCCTGATATTGATTCTCACGGTTCAGTAAAAAGAATGGGGTTGAGTGGATAACGCATTTAAAACTGCACTTACAGAAATCCACTACTAACAAGTCGCATCCTTAGTAGGAGGGTTAAACTGATCCAAATGCTGAAAATGTTCAATCTCTTCGGGATTCGAACCGGCACATGGACGCCACCCGATTTGTTATTAACGCGTTAACTCTGCCAACTTATCTACGAAGCCATATCGGGAGGTTCAGATGATTTGCAAATGGATCGTACTGAGTTTACTCATCCAGATGATATTAGCACAGGGGATCGCCCACAGTGAACTGATAAGATTTTCCCTCTAAATCAACCGATTTACTCCAACTGAATAAATATTCAGGTCACGCAGAATTGAAGGATGAATATCTATGCAAGCAGAGCGTGGATAATCATTTCAACGCACTTAGATGAATCGTTTCAAATCACTTCTCTGACCTTGGTGTTTAACTTGGCCCGACAAACACCGTTCGGGGTCGAGGAATGGTGAAGGTAACTATAGTGACCAAATTGTGCGAAATGAATTAACAATACAAACAGTGTACAAAGTGCAACAACGTTTACAGGCAGTGGAAGAGAAGCCAAACACATAGGCCGGTAGTAACAAGATCACTGAGGGATCGTGGTCACAAGAATCAATGTCTCACAGGGTTGACTTGTACTCGATTCGAAATTGTTCTCTCTCTCTCTGTGTGGCGGGAATCACCGAAATGGCATGTGTAGGTAGAACAGAAAGGAGAGAATAGTGTATCCCAGTTCAACAGTTCATTTCATTAACCGTTCTACATCAACGGTTCTAAGACTTTGAACTGTCCCAGTTACATTGGCACTCTTTAAACTAATCCGGTTCGAATAATAAGAAATGTAAAAGAGGAGAAAAAGAAGCATTAGCAGTAGCAGCACCGAGATGTACCGAGTTCCGAACTTCCGCTCAAATATTTTATTTTATGGTAACGAATAGGTTGCCGCATTTTTCTCGTATATTATCCGAAGTAGCAATGCCTCTGATTTCGGGAGAACTGATGTTGAATGAGACTTTTGATTATTCTTTGATTGTTCCCATTCTCCCCTCTGCGTTCTATTATGCGACATGTTGCATCGAAAAACAGGATCAGGATTCGTACCTGTCTTCGGATACAGACGAAAATGTCGAGGAATTAGTAAGTTCATTTAGGGATTTTCCTAAGAAAGTGTCCTCTGTGTGTGTGTGTGTGTGTGTGTGTGTGTGTGTGTGTGCATAGTTTGGATCATTTCTTTGTCTGGCACATCTTTTTTGGTTCCAATTTCATTTCCGGTTCCCTTAATTGATTACAGTCGACCAGGTTTTAAGAGTTCTAGCTAGGGGTAGCCTGCTGCCTCATTTGGCAGGGTGCGGACTTTGAAAGCGCCCAAGTAAAGATAGTGCTTGGGTCTGAGAATCGATTCTCTATTTTCTCCTGTCTCCAGATTACTTTCACCGAGAGTTACGAGTTCTCGCTCATGACATATTGTGATTTCCCGTATTCATTTAGAATTGGAACGTTAAAAATGAAGAGCAGAGAAATAAGGAATATTTCCCGATTGACCGCTGGCAACCCGCGAAGGAACTTCTTCTGGTCTGTCACATGAGACCTGATTGTTGCAAGCATTCTCTGTTGTCTTCGCTGGTGGTTTGTTATCGATCCGCCTTTCGGATTCAGTCCTTAGCCCCATGCGCCCAGTGGAGCCAGCAGAACGTGGACGGGGCAGCATCCCTTGAGCCGAGGGCTGCCCAGCTTGCGCGGGCGATAACTGCTCAATGAAGCGCGATAACCTTTCTCACTATCGAGATAAACGTCAGGTATTCCACTCCCACGTCCATCTAGTAGTTTTTTAGACCGGCAAACTGCATCTCTGTGTTTATCCGCTGGGGTATCCTCTCCAGAAGCATAGTGGTTAGAAACAAATGCTTCCCATCAATTGGTTCAGAGAATGGACTTCGTCTGGCCTCTACCCATTGCATCTCCGGTTTAAGGAAGCCATCGTTTGTAGTTTTTTGGATCATGGAGGCACATGAGCCATCACACTACGTCAAGGTGTGCCCTCGTCATAATGGAGAGTTCAGTTCAGTTCAGTTCAGACGACCATTAACAATGCACTGGGTGCGGCGGCTTTGGTTGATATCTCCCAGCGGCAACCTCAGTAGGAAATAATGAAAAAGAACATGAATATGAAAAGAGTAATAGGAGAACTACAAATATTGGTGTCAAGTCGATAAAGAACCCAGGAAAATCTGCAAAAGCGAGCAAATCCCCAAGGCAAGACATTGTTCGGCAAGTCTACCAATTACGAAAGTGGTAACAAGTTTGGTTGTGTTACTTGCAGAACAACTAGTTTCCTTAGTATATCGTATCTACACTGTTGGCTTGTATTATTTGTATTCGGATGCCCAAAGCTACTGAATGGTGTCGTGTCTGACTTGAGCGAACATCCTACCCGTTCAAGGTTGGATTGATCACATGTTTATCTTTCGACAGATTTTATACCACAGATACACTTTTTTTAGGCTCGCCACTCCTATTCTTATTGATCCAAATCAGTCCTCCGCACAACTATGTGGCGCTTCCTGTCATTGAAGGAGACTCACGAAGTGTCTGATATTTGCTATCAGTTAGCCTCTTTATTACACTACGACTGCACCCGAAATAGCTTATTTGACATAGTCAATGGAAATCTAACAAAAAGTCCCCACAAATTGACCGCGAAGTACACATTTTGGATGACGTTCTTTTGCATAGATACTTTTGAGTATGACTGCATTATTTGTTCCATAATATTGGATTTGTGCTCCCGTATTTCGATCTGTGTTTGTACGCCCAGGTTTCAGTGACTTCTCGATCCAGTGTGTCCCTCGAATCGGATGAATCCGATCATCTGATCAAGTAATGTTTGTTGTTGTTGTTGCGTCATTCGTCCCTTCTTGTCTCTTTGTCCCCTATACGGACACACACACACACACACACAAAACAGGAACACGAACAAGGTGTTTTTCGTTCCGTTCCCGTTCCGCCCGCGGGCACACGGTCACGTTTGCACTCATTCATTGCTCTAATCGTCCGCCCCCGATCCGTACATTACTATGCTTGTTTCGTCTGCTTATTCGTATCTGAATCGTTTTTGCTTATGCTTCGGGTCGTTTGTTAAATTATTATTCGCAATTCACAGGCCACGTGCTTTGCTCCGTGTTTTCCGTGTATCAGTTTCTGCTGTTGTTGCTACGTCATCTTGTGTATGCACACTCCACCATCATATCCAACCTACCCATTTATTTGATCAGCAAACCGTTTGATGTTAGATCGTCCTGTGCACTGATAAGGGCGGACGAGTAGTATAGATCGTGATGATGAAATTCACTACAATTAAAAGTGGGATATCTCAGACCATTCGATGTGTGGAAATAAATTTTTGGTCACTTGTGTAAAAAAGGCTATTTCCAATGATTGTGTTTACGCGATGGTAGTCTTTGTACAAAGTCAATAGTGGTGACGTGCAAGACCAACAGTCGGGAGCTTGCCGATATATACACTTTACGTTCGGTTCATTTTAAGTGTGCCGGTAGTGGTTTCTACTGAGGATGAATCAACCATGGAACAATTGGAATGAATCGAAAGTGAGAATCTCCTTGAACTTCTAACCGTAGTGTGTGTGCGCGCGCGCGGGCGCGCGTGCTCTTCTAGCTAAACTGTCAACCAACAACGGAGGTTTTGGGTGTCGAACAAATTTATCGCATTAATTACGCATTCATATTCCAGAGACCGGTAACTTTCGACGTTTAGATTACCGTTAGGGTAATCCAAAACCCACTTTCATGTAATATGAAAAATATATAACTAACGAATGGGTGGCTCGCTTGTACAGTGCACTGAATTATTTATTTGACAATTCATATCTTCTACCGGAAGACCATTAAACAGATTGATAACTTATTAACTATAGTACGCGAATATATTGAATGCAAGCCAAAGAATTCTAACAAGCTGCTTTTTCTCCTACCGATGATCATAGTTTTAGCAAAAGATCCAACTAAGTCAATTTGCGTATCGGATATGCTTTTAGAAATCTAAGAACGCCACCAAGAACGACCCCGGCGTTTTCCAGGCAGTTTAAACAGCCCCTTATCCCCGCTGAGGTACAGGGTTCGAACCTTACCGTCGCCTATCATCGCGTCATGGTGCGACACACGGGTCGGGGCCACGGCTGACCTACTCGGGACTCACTTCATGTCGCCCTATCACGATTGCCATTACAGTGCAGTGGGATTTGGTAACTACCACTGCACTTATGAGTGAGCATGGGGAACGAAGTTTTGTCATATCATCCGCACGATTAGGGAAGATCTACTACCGATATCTTCCTCAGTGCAGTCTCACCCTCTCTCTCTTTCTCTCTCTGCTCTCGATAGAGACCACTTTTGAGGGTGAATCTGGTCAGCGATTTTTCGCCGCAGGAATTCCAAGGCATCCATCACAATACGGTTCCTCGTCCTCATGGGAGACATCTGATGTCATTTTACTCCTAATTTAAATATTTTTCAATCACAATTTTTCATGACTTCCCTGCTCCGTGTTCTGTTGATTCAGCTTCTGCGTGGTCGGTTTCTCCTATTGTTGATCTTTGTTTGATCAGATTTTTTCTCGTTTCTCTCTCTCTTTATTGTTGGGTAATCGGATTTTCTGCACAAAGGCGATCATTCCAGTGATCAATTTATGATTGTATTTGTGTATTTTCCATCCGCCCGATTATTTCTTATCGCTTTTTTGCGTTGCTTTTGTTTACTATTCCCCATGACAGTCATATCTTCACCATGTTTTTCCGCAATGAAACCGTATTGCATTTGTTGTGACTCGCTCGTCAATATGTTTCGACGAATTTGTCTTAGAATAGGATTTTTCAATGTTCAGTTGCAACTGGTGAAACACACTTGGAAGTTTACATCATTCCCTCTGTTACTATGTTAACCGCTTAGGTCACACGCTGGTACGGCACGTTGCTAATCGTGGTGAAACCATATGTGCTTGTAGATGATGTCACATTGACTGGGTGTGAATCGTTTGCGTTTTGAACACCAAGCCGTGAGGGACCATAGATTTGAGCTACAAACAACGGCAATAGTTCAGAATTCACACACTTATGACTACAGATGATCAAAGACCAGTGTGACTTGAAACTGGGGCGGTTCATCGTCTTGCAGTATGGTCAACTAGGAAACTAAGACTAGAAAGGAGCCCAAGTAGGCTCTCCTTTATTCCTCATCGAAAGTCCTCAGACTTTGAATCTCGCTGACCTGTGAGTGACATTGGAACCAAAATGAAGATCGCGAATTCACCACTTCATTATTCCGATTAAAGTTCAGGACAGTTTGGCTAAAACCATTTTTTGTTATCTTTGATTATCCTTTGTACGGCTAGTTAAAACACTAATGAGCAATTGTTGTATAACTTACACTGTGATTGTCTGGATGATATTTGGGGACTCGGTCACTGCATTCGGAAAATGCATCACAATCGTTTGCATCACATTCTCACGTTCCTCTTGCAAATTTACCCAACCCGTTTCAGCTACGACAAAGGTGTCGACATCTCTTGGGCGTCAGAAATGACTGCGCACAGTGTGGCACCGTCGGACAATACATCGTGCGGTCTGACAGCCACACTAAGCCAAAAAAGTGTTCAATCAGTCACTACCCTAGGTCAACAACACCAATCGGAACAACACCACATCAATCCACATCCCAATCCGAATTCAAACGCATCCCATCACTCAGACGGAGATCCACAACTCTTCATTGTACCCGATCTAGCCAATGTTTCTCCAAAGGTTCCCGTCGATAGTTCACACGAGGATAAAACAGACCCGGTGATGTGTAACCTCTACCAAAACGAAATGACCCATGAAGAAGACAGGATTTTAAAAGACACGGAACTTCTTATCTTACCTACCCAATCTACTACTCCATCGGACTTGAGAAGTTTCCATTCATCGAACGCATCTAGAAGTGATTGGTCTCTTATTTCCTGGTATTCTATACCCGTTGATTATCTTCTCAGGTTGTGGAGACGAATTCTAGAATGGTCAATCATCCGACCTTTTTCACGTAACCCAACCCTAAACAAGAACCTCGAGTTCCAGTCTGTCACCGATTCCACCTCCATTTCATCTCGTGTCCTATCGTGGTCTCGTTTTTCGCGCAACTGGTCGATGTGTGGACCCTTATTACGCTGGTCTGACCGTCCCTGGTACCGGGATCTACTGATTGGAACAGTTGTGGCACTGTTGTTGATCGCCATTTTCCCGTACTTTGTCCATCTGCTCTTTTCTTTCCCCTCTAGCGGAGACGCACAAACTACCTCGTGCGTGTATCGATGGTCCCGCCTATTCTCATGGTTTCAAGACACACAAGAAATGGGTCCCGGTCGTACATTGGCCAAGACATGGCCGCGTCATGCGCCCCCTTTTTGAATACAACTATCATAATCTATCATCAGTCGACCATTTCGAAAAAAAACTGATAACCGAATCAGACCATCAAACGCTTGTGAACTGAATCTCACCGCTCTACTACCCGTTGGGCAGTGGTTGAAGCACACACGCATGTATTGTCCCATATCAAATTTCACTCTACCTTCCCCTAGCCGACCCAGTTGAAGGGGTTTAGTGTATATGTAGTGAGAGTAAAGTAGCCTGTATACTGTCGACCATCTTTTGTTCATCCGTCGTCTGTGTGCGTACACCTCCATCTCCACATTTTTGGTCTGTCATTAAAAGTCCATATTTGTATGCGTCCTCATTCTAAATCAAACGAGAGTCTGTGTACGGCGGGGTCATCTGTTGAACTGTAAGCATAAAAAAATGATCTCCGACGGGCTATGCGGTATTTGTCTATAACTTCTCATCAATCGTTTGTAGGCTTAGCTATACTGGTGTATATACACGGAAATCTACCGCAGTAAATTGACATCCGACAATGCACTTTATGTTCCTAGTCGAATTCAAAGCAAGCACCGATCGTGGTTTAGTGTAAACATTCGCTTGAGTCCGGAATATCAACCTGATCAGCGACGACCTATTTGCACTCTCGTAGATATTCATGAGTCATATTAATGTGGGCGTCTTGTGTTTCGGTATCTCAGTCACTTAGCCTACTTAGCACAAAACGAACACATCGGTTATGTATCAACCAGTGTTGTGTGCACCTTAAACTTCGATCACATTTCACGGCAAATTACACATTCATGATAGATACTCCAAAGCCGATTGGGGGCGGACTGTGTCTCGTTGATCTGAGACCTCGTCCGTGCCTGTCACGACAATCAAACCACAACAGTGGCCTTGGATCGATGGACTGACAATGAAGTGGAAGGAGCTGTGCAGTAGCATAAAGAATGCACCACCGAATCGATCAACATATGAAATGATAAGCGAGCAAGGGTTTTTCCATAAGTCACCTATGAATTAGAATGTAAAAGCGTCATGCGGCACAAACAACGCGGTGACATTCACAAAGCGCCATTGGTATAGAGGAACGTTCCACTCGGCCTCCATCTTCCATTTTTACAACTGACTATTCAAGTTTGTTTCTTTGGGACCATATACACACAATCACAAATTTGGGATCCCGTACAGAGCGGATTGTGAAATTTTTAAGTGGCCTGGACCATTAGTGTCCCATGCTTTGATCGATATGAATCATGCACCCGTGGTTACCTTGGCATAAAATCATCATGGCATAGAAAAAGCCAGTGGTGGTCCAATGGTCTAAAGCACTTACTTACCGCTTCGGAGATCGGAGGTTCGAATCCCCGCCACCACCGGTTACTTTGGTGATAGACAGCAGTCCACTGTCGTCCAGCTCGTTTCCACACCTGGCCCACTGGGACCTCATAAGGTTGTGCATTCCAAGTCTCAGATTTTGGTTTTCGGTCATCCCTAATAATGCAATAGGCCTTTGAGGCTGACCCCATGAGCAGAAATGTAATAAAATGATTTGAACTATGGCATGCCCAATAATACTCTCCCACATTGGTAACTATAATGGCCGAAAACACCGGGAAAATATTCTATGGGAAATCTTGTTCCGTATAGAAATAATCGAGATATTCCATCCCATACGTGGCTAGATGATCTGTTACCGTAAATTAAATAATCATTCACTTTATCAGGAACAAAACCCTGGTCAAGCAGGTCGATGCGATTCCTGATTGGCAACAAGTGGAAAGATGATCGCTGAATTGGGACTGATAATGTCCTCATTGGTTATTGGAGAGTAACAATTGATGCTTATTTGTATACTTAGTGCAAACAGCGTTTCAGTTTGCACACCTCAAATATCTGGTCCCATATACCTTGTTCGACCCTGAATGCATGTGATCACGTGATCATGGGCTGTGCGAACATGAGATTTGTTCTGTCTTCATTCAGGTATGTAGATTTTCTTTTATTGTATTTCAAGCTAATATAACAGACCTGGTGCAACCTAATGAACTCTTCCTAATAGGTCTCTTTTATGCAGCATGAGCAACTCCTAATTGTTGTGATATCGCATCATTCAAAGAATCATGTGGTCCATTGCTTGACGAGAATTATTGGAGTATGGCATAGCTTGACCAACTCATGTATTGTTCCGCTTATTTCAAAATACTTGGGAATAAGAGACTGACTGATCGTATCAATTTAGTGTTTTGAAGCAAAGAAACAAATAAGTGGTGTTGACTCGACTGACAACTGAGTCAGGCAAGAGAAAGTTCTTTCACTTATCAATTTGAAATTGATGTTGTAAATATAATGAGTTATTCGGATGTACCGAAGGACACCCATCTACCTTGCTTTACACGGGAAATCACTTGCTTCTTTGTGGAGTGAGCATCAGATAGATTCACCCAATCCTCTGATCAATAAGGTGAATTTCCGGTAATTTACCGAAATTCAGTACTCACGGAATTGATGAATAACCTATTATAAATTGCCCGAATGTCAACAGATCAAAATTGAGCTTGGCAAAACTCATGCATGATTGTTTTTTGGCGAATAGGTTGGTGATAAGGGCTTAGTGTTGGTTAGGAGCATGCATTCGAAAATTTACTCAGTATATAGTTCGAGCTTCGTGAATTAATTAACGTACATCAGGCCACCGGGTAGTGATATTAATTTATTCAAAGACCTGCTATTTATATTGGTTATTTGCTGCGCTGTGGGTACTCGAATGTTTGTGACCTTGTTTGTCAGAGTGAAAGGCTCTGAGAAAAGTGAGGTAAAAATCACCAAGGTATGGAAATATTACTGAACTGATCAACAGGATCGCATACATTATTGTAGGTTACACTAACATGGGTTTACAATCTAAATATTTAGGTAGAAGCCGTTTTCTCAGCCAATATAATTTTGACGATTGTGCCTGTATGATAAGAGTTCTTTCTTAATTTGGCGACTCCACGTTATTCATGGTTTAAAAATGCTTCTTAACGATGACTACCAAACTTACGGAAAAACGAGTTTTGGCATTTGGGTGCGCTTCGTTAATCGCTTATATTGTTATCGCGATAGCGATGAAAAGATCCATCGAAATTGCGTTTTCTCGGCACCTCCAAAAAAGAGATCTAAAAAGATGTGTACAGCCCTTAATGTCGAATCTTTTCTTGTCGTATCTTGCCCAGTGTTTTACCGCGAGCAGAAGCACCAATTATCGGATAAATAAAAGGAAAACGGCTTCAAGTACACAGGTAGAAGACCTAGCAAATCGAGTGAACGGGGGAAGATTTTGTGTGCATTACGATCGAAAACAGTGCCGGAAATCCCTGTCCTCAATGGACCGCCAACAATTTTCCGAGGCTTTTTTGCTCCCTGTTGAACACAAGGTAGTGCCATTTTTCACTGCGACCAGTATCGTGATGTGAAGGCTGCACCGGAAGCCCAATAAATGAGGGCTCGTATTGGTTGCATCAGGAGATTCAAATCACGAGGCCTTTCATTTTGGCGATAGGCTTGTTTCTCGTATAAGTGTTTGGTATATGATGAGCCGTAGAAGGCTCAGAAAAATGTCTTTTGGTGTGCGAATATACCCCGAAAAACTATCCCGGCGAATGTTGATGTATCATAACAATCAACATTACTGCTTTGGATGGGAATAACACGTGTTTAGCTTTTTTGCTGAACTCCAGTTGGAGACGCTTCGAATTTTGGGGAAGTCTTCACCGTTATGACTGAAAAAGCCCCCGAATTCAACAAAAACAGATAACCTTGGTAGATAATAGTTTTCAGCATAAGGCTTCATGCTTTGTTTCACGACAAGCTTGCAAATAGAGCCATACAGACCGATCCGTCTTTCAGCGTTCACTGAGGTTTGTGAAAACAAAGTCCAGTTCACACGATTACCCCATAATAGCACAGATTTAAACGTAATTGCAAAAACGTATCTGTTCTGAAGAATAATAGACAAAGGGCCACCAACACACCGACCATTGGAGTCAAAAGTACGTGTGATGGCACATAAACTAAAGAATTATTTCATCATAAACATAGTGGACTCTATGCCGACCGGACTGTGAAAAAATCCTGATGAATAAAGGTAGACCGAACGTATAATACAGTGTATGAAAACCGTGTTTTGAATTTTTTAGGTTAATTCAATTAGAAAAAATTCTTGTCCTGTTTTCACTTTAGGGCTCATATCCCATCATAGTTTTGGTTTACTGGTAGTGGCAAAAAGCTGGTCTCGCCTGAATTCCGGGCATAGCTACTCACCGCATACGAGTAGACCACAACAGTTATTGTCCTAAAGCCTCGCGACGGTACGCATGAAATTATGTAGTTCTACGTTAATGTTGTGTACAAGCACGAAATGGGCTTATCGGACACCCGTATGCATCAGTTTCGACAATATCTGTGTTATAGCGATCGTCAAAATAACCACGGAATCAAGAAGTAATTAATGATGCTTGTTCGAGCGTTTCCATCATCCTGTGGACCAACAAGCTGACAGCCGACAAACGCATACAGTGTGAATCAACACAACGTCCACTTATCAATATTGTTGCTGGGGCTATTTTTTCAATCGACATTGATTTCTATCCCCAACATGTTATGCGTGGTGACCGTTCTCATTTTACACGCCTGGAGAGTTTTACTTCAGCGTGGACACATTTTTATCGGGATAGCTTGTTTATCCAAAACATACCTTTATGCATTATAAACATTCAAATTATCTACATTTACACGGACACTGAGTCCACTATCGCGGTTCCGTTACCATCTCCCTATTCGTGTTTCACACAACCAAGTCCCACCTGCTACGGCCCCGTAAATCCATCTCTTCCGAGAGAGCGGCAAGTTGTGGTAACTATGCCGAATGTTTTAGGTTTGTGGAACTTAACCTGACACTCGCTACTCAAGATCATAACTCTTCTCCAATGTGATTGTCAGTTGTCGGACACCTTCTACGGTTAGTTCAAGATCGTATCAGCGAACCAAGCAGAAGAATAAGATGGAGGAAGATGAAGATGGAGAACAAGAGGAAGAAAACAAAAAAAAGAAGAAGACGAAGGAGAAGGAGTGTCTGTGTCGAAACTATTCCGTCTCAGGCCAATATTATCCTACCGAAAAACGAGCGGATCTCAGTAAAGCTTCAAGCAGACAGAGAGATGATAGTTCGGGGAGAGTCAGAACAGCGAGAACAAGCTCTGTGACTGCCGACACATGGAAAAAGTGGAGCCGAAATACGCGGGTACCAAGAGGATCGATCGATTCTTTTTGGATCGCGTGGATGCGAAAAGCGAACCACTTAAACTGTCACACATGCCTTGTCGTTTTCATTTGTCTGGGTCAACGAATACAACTGTTCCCCGTGCTTTGCGTTCTCAGAGCTGCGTAGTTGGATGGGACGGAATGCGCACAAAAACTTCACGTGTATCCCCTTAACACCCCGGCAGTCCAGACCAAAGTGTGCTGTCTGAATGTTATCACCTAGTGAGATAATGTTATTGGCATGTTTAGGATGAGTAGTTATACTGTTCAAACTGTAGACCCGGTGATGTAGGGCTACCGTTTAAACTTCATTGAGTGCATGGGAAGGGTATTGTCTAATAACCTAGAGGGGGAGATGGGGGTAGCGATTGCATTTTCAGGGAGAACCCTGCAATCATTACCTTGCGACTTGGAATGGTGGTCTGTCAGCTTGGAATCCAAGAAGGTGGGATGTGGCAGAGATTCGGGCGATACTGAGGTGTTATCCGTCACCATTTGCCATCTTGCTATTTTCTTCTCTTTCAGTAAGCACTACATACCTCAGTGGATATTCAAAAGAAGGAAAACAGAGTACGACAGAAATGGACACCTACTGATAGTTCAGAGCTGGATGAATCCAAACCACTTTGTTGAGGTACTAAGAAAAAATTACCCAGTATTCCAAGTGGTTGTCGCGACACAATCGATGTATAACCCCAGTGATTTAGTGTACTGTTACCTGCATTTCCCACTTCATTTGAGAAATCAACGAGCTAGGACTATGCTAGTTGTGATAGGACATTTTGAAACCGATTGAACGCCTTACCAGAACCTTGCGATCGGGTTCTCGAAGTTGAACACACGCTCCAGTGGAAAGGATCATCTACCTGTGCTGTGGATGATAATAGGTACGCGCCATGCATGTTACCAACCATTTTTTCTATATTACAGTTTGATCAAACGAATACACAGCTACTGAGTGCCGCGGTGATTGGCTGAAGTTGGCTTCGGGATATGATTGGCTAGTCAGCAAACCAATCCAAAATAAGTCCCTGTACAACAGCTAGCTGTACATAGTCATTACCATATAGCAGATTGAACGGAGCACATACGCCAACTTGATTTGGACTTGAAAAATCAGGTGCCTTCATGGATCACGTACCGGTGTCTCCGAGACATCGTTTAAGTGTAAGTCCAACCTGGACCGTTCCTGATTCGATTTCTCTTTTTCTAGAGCCTGACAGTTCACGCAGGGCAACCACGTCAACCGTAAGCAAACATGTAAACAGATTTCCCTGATTTTCATTGACCATTTTGTTTTGAAAGTTTGAATTTTCTTCGACTGCCTGGTTCCGTGACGTCACCAACCTGTTCGCGGATAGGCCGGAAAATCTCGGATCGATGTCCGACCGAAATGCCACCTTACGTGGACGAGTCACAACTAGAATTTCTTGGTTCTATCGGTACAGGTGCGTTCGGTCGAGCCTTGAAGGTGAGTCAGATGGAATTTGCATGATATTGTAGTTATTCACGGCAAGGTTTTGTTGTGATTTCTATCCTAGATTTTCGTTCAATGGATGACACATCGTGTTCATTTGACAAAATCTGAACTCTAGGGTCCTCTAATTGACTAAATCAGTACACTAAATACCAAAGTTATGGTCAGAGATCGGATAGCCTCTATTGTAACCATGAAAGAAAGAGAATAAATATGGTGTACAGTCGCCTGTGGGCGGATTAATCCCGGTGAGTTTGGAGAGACTTGTGAACACCCACGGGTCCTAATTTCATTTACGTCGATGTACTAAGGTGGATTAGGTGCACACACTATAAAGTTTTGAATTCATTCATTCCCACTTATTATTTTTATTTTTATAAAGCCTGGGTTACTGCATCGTAGGTTTGGTCCACTGTAGTCCACGACCTGCCCGGGAAAAATGTTTTCAATGCCTTTACATCACTACCTATGGCAGTTGTCTGTTTTAAGAAATACTGATCCCCTATTGTCCAAATGTCGATTTGAGCAAAACTATGATATGGACAAGTTTGCATTCCATCTCACAGTCAGATCCATTAAAACTGAGTGTCGTTGAACTGGTTAGTAAACCACCAGTTGATATCGCGTGATGGAATCTTTTCCGGCCCGTTCTCTCACACAGAAATTAAACCCACCCGGAGTCGTTTGTACGATTTAGTCACTTGTTGTTCACTGATCACGTGAACAAAACAAACCACTCTGTTGCGTGCCACGTCGTCAACAACGTGTGAACAGTAGTGTTGGGAGTGTGGAAAAAGAATAAATAAGTGATCTCTTCTTATCTAAAGGGTCAAGAACACAGTCTACAAGCGTGTGATTATTATTCATGAGAATCTTCACTGTTTCATTTGCACCGAGATCTGATTTTCACGTATTTTCCTTTCCCATACTTCATTTTCATCGTTCGATGCGATTAGTCAACTACAAAAAAACCCGGTCATCGTTCGTCATTCTAACAGCCATCTTCTTCCCATCCCAACAGATTTCTCCGTTCTGATATTCAGGTTTACCTTCTGAGGTTTACAGAGTACTTTTAATTTGGTTCGACGTTTCTTTCTTTCTATCGTTCTTTCTCTCATCCGTTACTCTCCCTCTATTTATTGATCTGTTTCTCTCGTTTAAGCCTTTCACAGTTGTTGCAAACTGTGCGGGCATATAATTGGCACCTACCCTAAGAATAAATTCGGTCTTACTATTTTTCAACGTACCAGTAAGACCCTCATTCTCACTTCATCTACCGACAATGGAAGCCACTCGACCATACCCGACATTCTGACATCTTATACAATCCGATACCTCTTGGATCCCTGTCTCTAAAATAGCACCGTATTTGCATGCTTTCACAAATCCTCTAACTCGATGGTCGTACATCATTTCAGTGTGTTAAGATTATTACCGGTATGATATGGACCGGTGGTGTTGCAGTGGTTTAGGGCATCCGATTACCACCTCGAAGGTCAGAGGTTCGAGTCCCTGCCACCACCGGTTACTTTGGTAGTAGACAGTAGTCCACTGTCGTTCAGTTCGTCACCACACCTGGCCTACTGGGACTTCATAAGGTTGTGCATTCCAAGTCTCGGATTTTGGTTTCCGGTTATCCTTAATGGTGCAGTGGCCCTTTGAGGCTACCTCTTCCATTACATTCATGCACAAGTATATACTAAAAGTCACGACAATGGTCCTGGTGAGTAGCACTTCAATGCCCTTAAGGTTCTGTCCGATAAATCGAAACACTAATCAGCTCAGATCAATGCTTCAATATGTATTGGTTAAATTTACCCTTCATTTCCATCTCCATTATTTAAGTTTATCTTTAAAGACCATTTTCGCAACTTCATCTATTATTCAAGTGGAAACTCCCAGTTTTCTTAAAGGTCCAAAGTTGTCACAAAACCTTGTTTTCATTTTTTTAATGTTACCTGAAAATAACCTTGATATTCGTAGGTAAAAACGAAAGACTTTTTCTCTGAAACGGTCCTGAAAAAGATCAATTCCGTATACATTGAACTAATAAGGTTTGGTACACACTTTTACATGCATTCTACTCAATCCGATCATGTACATCTGTTGCGAGACGGATGTGGTTCGTGGACAGAAACACTAGATTGTGGGTTTCAGTGGACAGTAGTTCTTTGAGTGAAAATTGGCAAATGTTTGCCCACCTGTCTCACTGTCACACGTATTCCTTCCGGATCAGTGAGCTTGTGTAGTGAAATCTATCATGTTTTTTTGATGTCATCATCACCGCTGAATGAACTCAGCAACATGGACCAGTCTGTAAATTTACCGATTAATTCATGTTCTGTCTTTACAGGTAAGGCATCGAGAGTTGGATTGTTTGTTGGTACTCAAAGAGGTCCTAACCGAGTGCAAAGAGGATGAAGCAGCTCTGGTTCATGAAGTGAGTCCGGAAGTCGTTCAGACTTTCACTGATTGACCGTTTCCTATGAGCTGATTTCTCAAGGTGAACTGGTTCAAACAAATGCTCATTAAAATATTGGATTGTTAGGCTTCGTTCTCACGACACGTAAAATTAACCGTAGGCTGAGAATGGAAATAATTTGCGATTTTTGGAGTTACATGATACAGGTGAAATTACGCAAAGCTTTTCGGTAGTGCCAACTGAGGTCCCTAATTTGAGAAGTGATTTTAAAAAGGTAGGTGGAAATCATTGACTGAATTATTTCCGAACTATTTTCAACTTCGTCTCGGTCAAGTTAATTGCGCTTTCAAACAGATGCTACCTATTGTTTTAGTACATACTGAAGATGACTGTACTACCACGAAAAGCTTTATGATATACCATCCACGTTAATGAAAAAATTCGATGCGAATTAAGATTTTATGTATCGGAACTGAAATCAGTTAGGATTGTATCGAAAAAACGATGCGTCATGTGATGTTATAAGTAAGCCTTACCGCGAATAACCGAAACGTCGATTGTCTACCATCATTTCCTACAACGTTCAACGTGGATGAAAATTCTCCCCAATTCGGTCCGAGGTTAGTAGGTTCTAGGTATCAAAATAAATGTCCTTTTATTGATCTATCGATCTTCCGAATAACCTGATATGTAGCTATTATTGAGATAGATATTATTATAATCATTATAATTATATTTATAATTATCATCATTGTTCTGTGGTCTCTCACTAGTTCTAGTGAGTTTTTCTGCCTCCGAACCATCTCAGTTTATTGGTATAAAACAGATCGTTTACATAGAATGTTTGGTGACCATAACCGAATCTTTGCATGGAAAATTACTGGTTCACTAATACTCATAAGCTGCTCTTCCGGCCGGTCGCGCCCGGATTGGTTGTTCGGCTCCGGATGGTTGGGACAATTGTCGGCCGGTGACTGGTTCACTGATCCACTCCTTCAAATTTGGACAGCCGATCACGTGCTGTCTGCCAACTGAACCATGCCCTCTAGAGATGCCATGTCTACCAACACCTTCACAGTTACTATAAGGGTATTCAGTCACCAAATAAGAACAAACACAAACGTAGGAATATATATATATACATATATATATATATATATATATATATATATATATATATATATATATATATATAATATGATTCATCATGCAGCTTGAACGCTCAACTCACCATTGAAAACCATGGAAGCACTGTACAGCTGTTTCATCCTTGTTGGGAATCATCAGCAGTGCACATCCACCGAGCCCCCACGGGGACTCGAACCCGGGGTGAACGATTGTGAATCGAACACCTTAACCACAAGGCTATCCGGGCTGGCTCTCAACGGTTTGTTGAACATCTACACTACATGATATAGCACCCTTCCGTCACTGGCTTTGAACGGTAACAACCCGCTTCCCACACAGCGATCGACTCCTATGATGGATGACTTCTCTGTAGGGGCCTAAGTACAACGAAGGCATTCCGTTATGAACAACCTACAGAGCTCGGTTACTGTTTGCAATTGAGTTGTAGGAGATTAGATTTGTATATAATACGATTCATCATGCAGCTTGAACGCTCAACTCACCATTGAAAACCATGGAAGCACTGTACAGCTGTTTCATCCTTGTTGGGAATCATCAGCAGTGCACATCCACGGAGCCCCCACGGGGACTCGAACCCGGGGTGAACGATTGTGAATCGAACACCTTAACCACAAGACTATCCGGGCTGGCTCTCAACGGTTTGTTGAACATCTACACTACATGATATAGCACCTTCCGTCACTGGCTTTGAACGGTAACAACCCGCTTCCCACACAGCGATCGACTCCTATGATGGATGACTTCTCTGTAGGGGCCTAAGTACAACGAAGGCATTCCGTTATGAACAACCTACAGAGCTCGGTTACTGTTTGCAATTGAGTTGTAGGAGATTAGATTTGTATATAATACGATTCATCATGCAGCTTGAACGCTCAACTCACCATTGAAAACCATGGAAGCACTGTACAGCTGTTTCATCCTTGTTGGGAATCATCAGCAGTGCACATCCACGGAGCCCCCACGGGGACTCGAACCCGGGGTGAACGATTGTGAATCGAACACCTTAACCACAAGGCTATCCGGGCTGGCTCTCAACGGTTTGTTGAACATCTACACTACATGATATAGCACCCTTCCGTCACTGGCTTTGAACGGTAACAACCCGCTTCCCACACAGCGATCGACTCCTATGATGGATGACTTCTCTGTAGGGGCCTAAGTACAACGAAGGCATTCCGTTATGAACAACCTACAGAGCTTGGTTACTGTTTGCAATTGAGTTGTAGGAGATTAGATTTGTATATAATATGATTCATCATGCAGCTTGAACGCTCAACTCACCATTGAAAACCATGGAAGCACTGTACAGCTGTTTCATCCTTGTTGGGAATCATCAGCAGTGCACATCCACGGAGCCCCCACGGGGACTCGAACCCGGGGTGAACGATTGTGAATCGAACACCTTAACCACAAGGCTATCCGGGCTGGCTCTCAACGGTTTGTTGAACATCTACACTACATGATATAGCACCCTTCCGTCACTGGCTTTGAACGGTAACAACCCGCTTCCCACACAGCGATCGACTCCTATGATGGATGACTTCTCTGTAGGGGCCTAAGTACAACGAAGGCATTCCGTTATGAACAACCTACAGAGCTCGGTTACTGTTTGCAATTGAGTTGTAGGAGATTAGATTTGTATATAATATGATTCATCATGCATCTTGAACGCTCAACTCACCATTGAAAACCATGGAAGCACTGTACAGCTGTTTCATCCTTGTTGGGAATCATCAGCAGTGCACATCCACCGAGCCCCCACGGGGACTCGAACCCGGGGTGAACGATTGTGAATCGAACACCTTAACCACAAGGCTATCCGGGCTGGCTCTCAACGGTTTGTTGAACATCTACACTACATGATATAGCACCCTTCCGTCACTGGCTTTGAACGGTAACAACCCGCTTCCCACACAGCGATCGACTCCTATGATGGATGACTTCTCTGTAGGGGCCTAAGTACAACGAAGGCATTCCGTTATGAACAACCTACAGAGCTTGGTTACTGTTTGCAATTGAGTTGTAGGAGATTAGATTTGTATATAATATGATTCATCATGCAGCTTGAACGCTCAACTCACCATTGAAAACCATGGAAGCACTGTACAGCTGTTTCATCCTTGTTGGGAATCATCAGCAGTGCACATCCACGGAGCCCCCACGGGGACTCGAACCCGGGGTGAACGATTGTGAATCGAACACCTTAACCACAAGGCTATCCGGGCTGGCTCTCAACGGTTTGTTGAACATCTACACTACATGATATAGCACCCTTCCGTCACTGGCTTTGAACGGTAACAACCCGCTTCCCACACAGCGATCGACTCCTATGATGGATGACTTCTCTGTAGGGGCCTAAGTACAACGAAGGCATTCCGTTATGAACAACCTACAGAGCTTGGTTACTGTTTGCAATTGAGTTGTAGGAGATTAGATTTGTATATAATATGATTCATCATGCAGCTTGAACGCTCAACTCACCATTGAAAACCATGGAAGCACTGTACAGCTGTTTCATCCTTGTTGGGAATCATCAGCAGTGCACATCCACCGAGCCCCCACGGGGACTCGAACCCGGGGTGAACGATTGTGAATCGAACACCTTAACCACAAGACTATCCGGGCTGGCTCTCAACGGTTTGTTGAACATCTACACTACATGATATAGCACCCTTCCGTCACTGGCTTTGAACGGTAACAACCCGCTTCCCACACAGCGATCGACTCCTATGATGGATGACTTCTCTGTAGGGGCCTAAGTACAACGAAGGCATTCCGTTATGAACAACCTACAGAGCTTGGTTACTGTTTGCAATTGAGTTGTAGGAGATTAGATTTGTATATAATATGATTCATCATGCAGCTTGAACGCTCAACTCACCATTGAAAACCATGGAAGCACTGTACAGCTGTTTCATCCTTGTTGGGAATCATCAGCAGTGCACATCCACGGAGCCCCCACGGGGACTCGAACCCGGGGTGAACGATTGTGAATCGAACACCTTAACCACAAGGCTATCCGGGCTGGCTCTCAACGGTTTGTTGAACATCTACACTACATGATATAGCACCCTTCCGTCACTGGCTTTGAACGGTAACAACCCGCTTCCCACACAGCGATCGACTCCTATGATGGATGACTTCTCTGTAGGGGCCTAAGTACAACGAAGGCATTCCGTTATGAACAACCTACAGAGCTCGGTTACTGTTTGCAATTGAGTTGTAGGAGATTAGATTTGTATATAATATGATTCATCATGCAGCTTGAACGCTCAACTCACCATTGAAAACCATGGAAGCACTGTACAGCTGTTTCATCCTTGTTGGGAATCATCAGCAGTGCACATCCACGGAGCCCCCACGGGGACTCGAACCCGGGGTGAACGATTGTGAATCGAACACCTTAACCACAAGGCTATCCGGGCTGGCTCTCAACGGTTTGTTGAACATCTACACTACATGATATAGCACCCTTCCGTCACTGGCTTTGAACGGTAACAACCCGCTTCCCACACAGCGATCGACTCCTATGATGGATGACTTCTCTGTAGGGGCCTAAGTACAACGAAGGCATTCCGTTATGAACAACCTACAGAGCTTGGTTACTGTTTGCAATTGATTTGTAGGAGATTAGATTTGTATATAATATGATTCATCATGCAGCTTGAACGCTCAACTCACCATTGAAAACCATGGAAGCACTGTACAGCTGTTTCATCCTTGTTGGGAATCATCAGCAGTGCACATCCACCGAGCCCCCACGGGGACTCGAACCCGGGGTGAACGATTGTGAATCGAACACCTTAACCACAAGGCTATCCGGGCTGGCTCTCAACGGTTTGTTGAACATCTACACTACATGATATAGCACCCTTCCGTCACTGGCTTTGAACGGTAACAACCCGCTTCCCACACAGCGATCGACTCCTATGATGGATGACTTCTCTGTAGGGGCCTAAGTACAACGAAGGCATTCCGTTATGAACAACCTACAGAGCTCGGTTACTGTTTGCAATTGAGTTGTAGGAGATTAGATTTGTATATAATATGATTCATCATGCAGCTTGAACGCTCAACTCACCATTGAAAACCATGGAAGCACTGTACAGCTGTTTCATCCTTGTTGGGAATCATCAGCAGTGCACATCCACGGATCCCCCACGGGGACTCGAACCCGGGGTGAACGATTGTGAATCGAACACCTTAACCACAAGGCTATCCGGGCTGGCTCTCAACGGTTTGTTGAACATCTACACTACATGATATAGCACCCTTCCGTCACTGGCTTTGAACGGTAACAACCCGCTTCCCACACAGCGATCGACTCCTATGATGGATGACTTCTCTGTAGGGGCCTAAGTACAACGAAGGCATTCCGTTATGAACAACCTACAGAGCTTGGTTACTGTTTGCAATTGAGTTGTAGGAGATTAGATTTGTATATAATACGATTCATCATGCAGCTTGAACGCTCAACTCACCATTGAAAACCATGGAAGCA
Source organism: Fasciola hepatica (assembly GCA_948099385.1). Classification (NCBI taxonomy): domain Eukaryota; kingdom Metazoa; phylum Platyhelminthes; class Trematoda; order Plagiorchiida; family Fasciolidae; genus Fasciola; species Fasciola hepatica. The sequence goes on from CANUEZ040000024.1 coordinate 6,517,888, forward strand.
CTGTACAGCTGTTTCATCCTTGTTGGGAATCATCAGCAGTGCACATCCACGGAGCCCCCACGGGGACTCGAACCCGGGGTGAACTATTGTGAATCGAACACCTTAACCACAAGGCTATCCGGGCTGGCTCTCAACGGTTTGTTGAACATCTACACTACATGATATAGCACCCTTCCGTCACTGGCTTTGAACGGTAACAAACCGCTTCCCACACAGCGATCGACTCCTATGATGGATGACTTCTCTGTAGGGGCCTAAGTACAACGAAGGCATTCCGTTATGAACAACCTACAGAGCTTGGTTACTGTTTGCAATTGAGTTGTAGGAGATTAGATTTGTATATAATATGATTCATCATGCAGCTTGAACGCTCAACTCACCATTGAAAACCATGGAAGCACTGTACAGCTGTTTCATCCTTGTTGGGAATCATCAGCAGTGCACATCCACGGAGCCCCCACGGGGACTCGAACCCGGGGTGAACGATTGTGAATCGAACACCTTAACCACAAGGCTATCCGGGCTGGCTCTCAACGGTTTGTTGAACATCTACACTACATGATATAGCACCCTTCCGTCACTGGCTTTGAACGGTAACAACCCGCTTCCCACACAGCGATCGACTCCTATGATGGATGACTTCTCTGTAGGGGCCTAAGTACAACGAAGGCATTCCGTTATGAACAACCTACAGAGCTTGGTTACTGTTTGCAATTGAGTTGTAGGAGATTAGATTTGTATATAATATGATTCATCATGCAGCTTGAACGCTCAACTCACCATTGAAAACCATGGAAGCACTGTACAGCTGTTTCATCCTTGTTGGGAATCATCAGCAGTGCACATCCACGGAGCCCCCACGGGGACTCGAACCCGGGGTGAACGATTGTGAATCGAACACCTTAACCACAAGGCTATCCGGGCTGGCTCTCAACGGTTTGTTGAACATCTACACTACATGATATAGCACCCTTCCGTCACTGGCTTTGAACGGTAACAACCCGCTTCCCACACAGCGATCGACTCCTATGATGGATGACTTCTCTGTAGGGGCCTAAGTACAACGAAGGCATTCCGTTATGAACAACCTACAGAGCTTGGTTACTGTTTATATATATATATATATTTACTCGGAAGTAGTTTACTTGACGGACAACAATTATGGACACTGAATTTCCAACGCAGTGAACTGGTGTAGTCAGAAAGATCTGAACCAGGAAGATAAAACATATGATAGCTCTTCCCGATCAAACGAGTTATTGTTTGTTGCTGATTGTACGTCTGCGATGGAAAGGAGGCGTTTCATTGAGTTGTAATCACTTAAATGTAGCCCAAAAGCGTATGTCCGCTTATGCTAACTAATACGCGGCAAGTACTACGAATTATTACAGTTGTAGTACCTCACCATGATTTCAGCGGGAAAGTGGAAACCATGACACTGACTGACTCTCAAATAGCCCCTCCCCAACGGATGAGGCTTATTAAGGAATCCGGTTGACATCAACTACTAATGCTGAGGTTCGAAGCTCCTATCGCATACTCAGTGGGTTTAGTAAGCTCGATAAATTGTGATGATCACTTTTTATCAAATCGCTACTATTATTGCTTATATTATTATTATTGCTATCATTACTACTCTATTACCGCAGACGGGGAAGTGTAGTAGTACTGCCATGCATGATTTTGGTTTAGTATGGTATAGTACACCATCATAACGCTGTTCAGGTGCAAATATAATGTAACCGAACTCTGTAGATTATTAGTAACGCTTTTTTCGCCTATCTTCTCCACCAGGATATCTACCACGATGTTGGATGGTTGATTTTTGTACGATTGTTGAGTTCTCCGATTATTCCCACTGAGCACATTTAGAGAATACAGACTGGCGGACAAGCTCATTTTCAGTTATTCACGTTCATGCCATTACATCAATATATATAACGGTAGGTTAGGGGATTGGATCAACTATACAAATAGGAAATGATACAGGATAATGTTGAAAAAGGAACGAAAACAGTTGTGATTCAGGCTTAAATCAAGACCGGATGTGGATTATTTCTCACGTGAGTTGTCAACGCGCGAAGCGAGTAACAAGGTGAACCATTCCATTCACTATTGACGTGAAGCAGTTTGTCCAGGCCCGGCCGGAATAACCTAATGGGTGCACAGGTGGAACCCGCAATCTTTTCCACTCCATATATGCGCCTCCATAAGGACTCGGTGAATACCGACTGCAGACGACTGCCGATAAGTTAGACACCATAGTAATGAAGTGTTTTCACGAGTTTTCAACTCTGGAAAGTTCACAATGCATGTTAAATTATTACTCAATGCTAGCATCTATTCTGTTCCGTCCCAGTAGTAAAACAATGATTACTTAGGGTATTGGTCCTTGAACAGAATGCATTGGTCCGACTGGTGTGCACAGCCAAGCCTTCTAATTGGCTGGTATTGAAGCTGAACGCCGCTTGACAGGATTCGTCTCCCATTCTACCGAATCGCTTTCCTGTCGCACATAGTTCCGTTGTCTCAAACCTTAGTCTCCATACTGGGCAGGCTCTGCCTGTGTGTCCCATGGCTCTCTGTATTGGAGTCGGTCTACTGTGTTAGCCATGAATCAGTCACTACTCTCACAACATATGAATTGCATTGATTAAGTTACCGTAATGCTCCAGTCCGATTACAGCGCGGTCTTTCCGGGACACGCTACCCAATACGGCCATGAATATTTTCTAATTTATTCCTTTATCTATAAACGGTCATTGGATGTGCTAATTCTGGGCTATGCATGAACACCTTGCAGCATGAAGTCAGTCAAAAGTATAATCATGCTGTATTGATAGGGGGGAAACGCGAGTAAGACACGCCAGTATTTTCTCAGTCAAGCTGGTAAAGGTGTGGCAGTTCGTTCCCGCATCCCAGCAAGATCGATCCTCTAACTGTCTGCACATCTCGGCTCCTATTTCACCATTTATCTACGGTCACAGGGCCAGTTTTCATGGTCATCATTCTCGTGATGTCTGCCCGATTGTCCCAGCTGATGTTTTGAGCTGAAGCTCTCAAACTGGGCCACTTTGCTTCTTATCTGGGGGTCCAGCGGAGGTTTGACTGCTTCTCGTTAGCTTTAATTTTGTCCACCTATCGAAATAGTTACTGCTTCAACTCATACACTGCTTGTGTCTCAGCTGTGGTTAGGACGATCGCCTATTACGGTAGTTACGGCTGTCCCCGCTTCAATATGGGAATATTACACCTTTGATTCTTTCTAGAAAATACTTATATCCAAAGGTAGATAATTATGAAATTCAGTTCGAACAGCTGCCAGTCTCTTACTTAAGGTGACGTCGTCGATATTGGGGTCCTAATCTTTGAACAGTTTAGAACACCAGCAAAGTCGGATTTTTCTGACATCATGCAACCGGCACTCTTACCTTCACCTGCTAGGCTGGTTGCACTAGTATCACACCACATGTTGAAACACGTGACCCAAACTGAATTGTGTCTGACACATGAACGAGCAGCTAGTTATGCAAATGTTTTTAGGTTCTTCGCGTTGCATCTGAGGTGTTTTGGCTCTGTACTTGTCGCGCGTTTGACGGCTGTATTACGTGAACTTACTCGGTAGCTAGGTTTCTCGATTCACTCATTCCCCCCTCTCTCTCTCACACACACACACACACAAATACCTTGTTGCCAATGTACACAGTGGGAATGTGTGATAGGTTTTGAGCTTATCATACATTCGTGTTCTTAGCTTGTGGCATTGAACTCATTTTTAGGGTCTTGTTGTGGAACTTTTTTCCTTAAAAAGGGAACAATCCAACGCATTATAATTTATCGATCAGTTCCAGTGTGCTCCTTCTTCTGCGTAATTCGGATCGGAAATCTCGCCAAGAAGCGTGTTACGTAACCGAGTTGTGAAATCGGATATAACAGATCTGAAAATAATGTTACCTTGGTCCACATGTAGAAGGTTTTTGGTCTCGGTAGAATACGAACCTACGCTCTTGTGCAGAATTGCATGCCAGCAGTGACGAAACGGTCCTCTTGGGGAATCCTAAACCTAAATGTCCCGGCCACTACCCCATCCGGTCGCCTCCATCCCGGATTGTCGTACCACTTTTGTGTGTGAAATAAAGTGGAGGTGAAAACATTACTGCTATTACAAAGGAAAAACCATTGTGCACAAACTAGTTATTTCAATCTTAGACAATACTTGTAAAACATTCTAAAGATTGGAGAATGTAAATTGTGTTCGATTCTACTGTTAACTTGTTATTAAAATTCCAAAAAGTTGAATGCGTAAAGATGGAAGTCATTATCCATTGGCTAGAATGAGATTGTTCAGACAGTCCAAAAATGGCGGCAGTGATCGGACTGTCATCATGATGAACTTTAAAGCCCCCCGTCTCGTGTTCGAATCCTGCCACGGACACCGGTCACTTTCACCGATTGACAAGCTTTAATTGGCCATGACCACCTTCCTGAATATTTCATCGTGATTATATAATGGAATGAAGTAACGAAAAGAAAATAAGTGGTTTGTGCTGACTGAGTACGAATAAGAGGGTTTCTTTGCTCGCGAACAATCACACTTTTTTGGCGTAAAACAATGATTATATAGGGTGTTTGTCATGGCACCCAGTCGCTGCACAAACGTATTGGTTCGACTGGTGTGGGCGACCAAGTCTTCTGACTGGCTGGTGTTGAGGTTGAGCACCACTTGAAAATATTCGTCTCCCATTGTATTGATCCACGCCATCGATCCGCTGTCCTGTCGCTAGTGATTCCATTGTCTCAAGCCTTTGGTTGCGCATCCCTTGGCATTGGTCCGCTAGGAAAGACAGACTGCGTGTTGGCCACGAATCATTCGCTAACTTTACACCGAGGAAGATTAACAAGAAATCGTAGAAGAAGAAGCTCAGAAACCGTTGAGGCAATGCCAATCCACTGAAACTTCTTCCCTTATTGGCTTTGAACGGTATTAACCCATTTCTCAAACCGAAATCAACTCCTGTGGTTGATGACTTCTCCGTGAGGACCTAAGTTCAACCAAAGCTTCATGTTCCAAACAACCTTTAGATTTGTTAATATATGAATAGAATTATTAGGAGATCAGAGACTACTCGTTCATCGTAGGAGTTAATTTCTGTGCAAGCAGCCGGTTGACGCCTTTCAGAAAGCCAGTGGTGGAAGGAAGTTTCATCATGTAGTATTAATGTGTGATGAGCCGTTGACAAACGGTCCGGATGGCCTGGCGTTTAGATGTTCGGCACACAGTCGTCTATCTCGGGTTTGGGCCCCAGTTGGGGCTCGGCGAACATGGACTGCTGATGATTCCTAACACGTAGGGTAGAAAAAACAGCTGCAAAGTGCTTCCAGGGTTTTATCTGGTGATTTGAACGTTCACAATGCATGGTGAATCATACCATACAAAACATTATCACTAATAATGTTCCTTTTTCATCTAATCTCCAAGATCACATTGGGAGAATCGGAAATGATATTGGATCATAGCCCAAATATAATAAAACAAAGCAAGTAATCATCCTTCTCCCTGTCAGCTTGTCACAAGACAATTTCCGAACACAATCCGTATATGAGAATAGTTGGACCGTAAATCCACTTCTTTGATCCATTTGTGAAATGTCTAGAGAGCTCCAGATCACAGATCTACAGTCTAGCGGAGCACACGAGGTACCACAGAGCAAGTGGCGTCTATCTTTGCGTTTGATATTTACCGGGACCGCTTTCCCACGTAAACAGCTGTCAAACTGAACTTCCTAAAACAACCTGTCTGTAGTCACAGATTGCAGGCAATACTGCTGTTGCTGCCACTGGCTGATGTCAGCATTCCATTGAGATTTGAGCTTATCCGACCTACAAAGTATCGTTTTGTTTTGGAATAATTTTAAAATATCTAAGTCTCAGCTCATACCGTACCGAATGAGGATATTGTCTAGTTTGAATTGTCAAATATGTTTGGTGTGTTAACTTCGATTTTCGGATATCTTTCGTTGGAAATCAGTTTGAACTTTAACAGATTTCAGTCTCGGTTCGTGATTCCAACCCATAGATAAACTCCAATCACAGTCTACCAGTTCAGATGAGAAGACATTTTATAACTGACTGTGCCATATATATTCAGCTGGTGGATTTCCTGTCATTCATAGGGATAGCTTGCTGGACAAAGTCCAGTTACAAGTTCATCGGTGGAGACCATGTGCTACTCAAATATTGTTGGATAACCATTGTGTTCCGCTCACAAAGAGTGACCCATTTCGTCAGACCACCTTGGCCGGTTCGGGGTTATGATGTAGGTATGCTGCTCAACTCCATTCCAATCAAAATGAGAGACACTAAATAGTATGAATCAGTTGCTCTGGTTCATATTTAGTGATTCAGCAACCCAGTGCAAGTGTTATATACCCATCAGTAATAATGAGACGAGTGGTGTACTTTCATTACGTGAATGACAATCATTGTATTCAGCTTTTCATGAATAAAGAACCTCGAAAATCATTCCCACCATAGCTGACTAGTTGAAAACCTTAATGAGGCTAAGAGCCCTCTCGTTCTTCACAGCGTAACAATTTCTGTTTACTCAGAAACATCGCGCTGTAGGGCCGATGAGGTTCTGCATAACAACAACTGGCCTAATGCTGTGTTATTAGGATGAAAGCGGAATAAACGCGGAGGGCGTTGTACTTTGTCCGAGTGTAGCACTACGTAACTCCAGATGTACCGTATGAGCATCAGTTGCGACAATTTCAGGGCCACATGTGGCCAGTTGACTCCAGTCGAGCAGTTCAATTCCGTGCAAATCGTCCATAGTCAAGGTTCATGTTTATGAAGTGGTACAACTTACACAGACTATTCTTGGTTTGTTATCGGTTGGGGCTCGTTGAATCGGCTGTGCTTGTGCACGTCTAACTTTGCATCTTGATTTCTTCCATTCAGCTTGGTTTCTGGCTGTAAAGTCCTGATATTATGGCTTCAAGAACTTTGGAGACCATTATGACGCCCTTACCAACACGTTTCACGATACCTTTCACAATGAGTACAGTTATTTCTGATTTAACGGGCAGAATTAATTGGATACAGTGTTGTGTGTATCATAAGCAATAAAGTTGCACGTCACAGATGAACATGATCCCTAAACGCAACTCAAATCGAGACACAGTAATTTGTACTGATCCATACGAGTTTTGTATTTTGTACGTTTCAGCAAGTTCTCTTCTCTTCCCGTAAATTATCGATGTTACGTGTGAGTTCACGCGCTGATCGTGTACTACGGTTGGAATATGCACCGTCTGGCCATTCTTGTCATCTATTCGTGACACGGAACTCATGACTAATAGTCAAAATATAAACAATAAACATCTGTAGATAGGTTCCGCTGTCCTTTTATTAGAGAGTTCTACTTGCCAAGTACTGCTTGTTCACACACATGATGATACTAAGAGAACACGGAATACAAGGGCTGTGACCTCACCAGTCTACGACTGAGGAACTACTCATCAGGTACTAGCTCACCAAGCCAACGAGTCATTCGATCAGTCAATCAAACTGTTTTATTCCGTTTACACTTAAGTGCAGTGGAACGAGTATACTCCATAATCTCAAAAGTACGTTACATTGTTAAGACGAACTGGACGGTATGACCCTGACTGAATTCGATGAGGAACAGCGGATGATCTAAACCAGGCAACATAACCGGTCAGTTCAATCCTGGAGCGTCACCTGTCCCCCAAAATCACTGGCGACGGTGGTGGGGTCTGGATTTCGTAACTCAGGCTTATTCGATTGAACAGCGGTCATCGACTGATGACAGCTGAGCATTGTTGCACTTTTGTTAAACGAAGGCCGGAAGAAAGTTTAAAAACAATCTCGTTTGGTAGCTCTCCACGATCCAATCGACCTTCAGTTGAGATTATCACCAGAACCCAGTCAGAACGTAGAAGCTAAACAACTGTTTTTGTGATTGGGTAACTTTGCCAATACAACTTGACTATCGACTTGGTTTCAAGGGCAAAGGTTTCTGTTTTATATTCTGATCAGAAGGAGAATGACGACAACATGACGATTCTTACATTTTTGAGAGACCGAAATCGGTCTCCCAATCTCTGATCCTCCATGAACTTTTACTCTTAGTAACCGTGAACCGGTCGGGATGAAACAGCCCAACCACGCCAGTATACAGAAATATTTTTTAAAATCGAGGTAATAGCTTTTCTCAGGCGTTCTCTCTCTCTATCGGTCTCTCTGGAGAACGGAAAATAAACCAATTGAAAAGAAAACTCAGTGAAATCTCCTTCTGGTTGACCGGCAATAATATAAATAAATCAAGTATTCTTTTTAATTTTTTTTTAAATTTGTTACACAACCAAGCACAACGATTCACGAGGGGGGCTGCGGCTAACTGAAGGCTGCCAAGTAGGTGCGTGAGTAAACGGCCGTGGGAGGAATTGAACGCGGGCCATTACTGTCCGAAGTCTACGATGACAACCAGCTGACCGTCGCCACCCACCAAATGGTAATTTTTGGGCAAAGGAATTATTAAATGACGCAGAGTTCATCAAACGAAATAGACTTTTCACTAAATTAGAAGAATTGAGTTGATTGCGAAACGCGTCCGCAGACAGTGAACTCCATGACAAGTTTGTAGAACCGTATGCATAGAAATGAAATCAATTACGCCCATCTTGAAGTAAAGTTCCAATCATTTCTACCATGGTAACTTGAAAGTCACGAAGCTGTGCACTTATCAACTCACGTGTCTGGCTGAAGTCAACCACAGGAGTTATTCCTGACAATTGTCAAATGATTGGGAAAAATCGCCAGCACTACGGGAGTGTCAGTGAGTGAAACGAACAATTATAATTACTCAAAACTCGTCAGTTAGACACCTGGTCATAACAGAACACCGTACATGTTGAACATTTACTGAATGACTTTGAAAACTGTACCGCGAAAACAGATCTGGTATGAATTGCCAAATCTGGACAAAAGCTTGACTGGTGGTAGCATGAGTGTTTAGAATACTCAACAGAATATCCGTTGAATTGAACTGAAATTTCACCTTTTCTTTTAAGGAAACTTTTGCGATTCGGACTACAGCAGCACTAACAGAATACTGAATTCGATAAAAACACGTACAAAGTTGGGGGCAATCGACCAAGACTTGTCAAATGTCGCATCTTAGCCACAGCCGAAGCCGTGAGTATTCGTCCATACAAACCTCCTCACGTGCTCAGAAACAATTTATGCGAGTACTTGTATTCCTCTGGCCCACTTCTTTTTTCCGAACCTGTGTGCAACCACTTAAACATTCGATAGTCTGATCAATTTCACACCCGTAACCATATGTTCGGAGGCAGGTTTGGATCGTCAAATCCCTTTCCTTGTTTTGTGAGTCATATTAACAGGTGTTGTCGAAATTCATTCGACAAGATGCAAAAAGAAAGAAAACCCATTTACAGGGTACTATGTCATCTCGCGGTTCAACAGCAAACTCACCGTAGTTAGTAGCATCACCGGAGGAAAATGTTTGGTTTATTTCAAATATGTGACCCGAACTTCGGGGCCATATTAACGCGGTCCGCTAAGTATCCACTTTGTTTTCGGCACACTGAGAAAATATTTACTGAAGACCGGAAAATTCCCCTACTTTATTAAACGGGAGAGGGATTACTTGGTGAGAGCCAATCGAGCACTTGTTCTTGGGATAGACATATTTCCTATTCTGCTCGTGGATAAAACTCGTTGATTTTGCATAACTCATGTTCATTTAAAAATTATAGCATAAAAGATGTGGTGTGCAAAAAGGTACAAATAAGACCTCATTAATAATGTTAGCTGTACTGGGATGAAAAAATAACACTTATGGAGCAGTAAGTGTACAGTCTAGATCTGAAAATAAATTCCCCCCAATCATTACAAACAAGGGTAGAGGAAAGTAAGTTGTCTTAGCCCTCGGTCGATCGAAAGTATTGCTATTACTATTACCAATATTATTACTATAGATATTACTATTATTATACGAGTGACAAAGATGCGAAAATAGTTGAGTCGCATCCTAGATAATCCCTTTAGCAATCCATTTACTTTGTACCATCTGTGGTGAGACTCAAGAGCTCATAAATGTTAGCTGTAAAAGGAAATTTTCGAAGAAACTCATTTTAGTGACCTTAAGGTAGCAAACCTCATCACGTCTGTTAATGTATGTTGCAATAAATCGCGATCAACCTTGTTTATGGGGCTTTATCAAAGATACCCTTAATAACGCAGAATCTACCGGGCTCGAAAAATGGGAGTTCTCTGTTTTTCCGACCAGAATTCCTTCTAGAAAACTGTCTTTCTGTAGAATAATGCTATTCTATGTATTAGTATGAGTGCGAATAACTGAAAATGAACTTGTTCGCCGCGTTGTTCCATCTCAATGTGTTCCACGAGACCTATGGGACGTTTCGGTTTTTTCATGAAGTATTTTCCCACAATCTGTTTTGGTCATCCCCTCTCCCACCTGCCCGGCCACGGAAACACGGGTTTTCAGATTTCTCTGATATGTAGCCTCAAACATCCTAACATCCTCGGTTGTATGGGGGTCGTTACTAGGAACAGAAAAATCTGCCTCCTGACCGAGTACATCCCACGTGGTTGCTTGCACAATCTGGTTGTGGATCCGCTCAGACACCCGTTATCATGGTCACTACGGGTCTCGTTTGCTAAGGATATTGCCACCGGAATGGTAAGTTAGTTTGCCCTATTTATCCATACAGGTCAATCTTTTCAGCGTAGAGATATTTAGAACAAAATGACTCTAGAAAAGCACCGAGTACCTGAGGGTGTAGTAGGATTTCAGGATTTAAGTGTTACGGTTTATGGAATGATTAGGCATACAGTATTAACGCTCAACTCGCCAGTGAAAGTCACAGGATGGACAAACTCATCAAAAACGTTCATGATCACACACTCCCGGTTCGAGTTCAAGCGGGGATTTGGTGGATATGTACTCCTGATGATACCTAACAAACCAGACAAAAAAGCTTTCATGGTTAGTCGAGAGCGCTGGTACTACACAGTTTCCAGTTCAGATCTCCTAGTCCTACTACTAATTATATTATATTATATTACAATTTCATTGGATCTAGTTAGCTGAGTCAGCTCCAATCAACGAATGACCCAGCTGCGATCGTGGAAGGACCTACGCGAACGAACACGGACACATAAGCGTTCGATACGCCCCTTCCTCAGTGATGACATCACTTTGAGTAAGAGTGAAATATTTACGGTTTAACTAACTCATTTAAGAAACAATCTCATAAAGTACACATTACTGCTTGATTGATTATTAGGCGAACAGTTTGAGCCATTAGACATGAAACCAGTTTCACAGCAATCGTTTCGTCTAAACCTATCTATCAGTAGACATATCGTGTGAGCTGTTATCCACGAAGTTAATCAATATGATCTTGGATTTTGTACTGACGGAGAATGCAATTTATCTTCACGGCATTCCCAAACCGCGTTTCAGTTAACCGGCGTTACCACTGACGTTCGATCAGTTATTATGAGAATGGAGACTGACTGGTTCTTGGAGGACCAGGAATTGTTCAACCGTCTACATGATCATGTCACACTGAAGATGACTTTTGTCCACGGTGGGCAGCCTCTAAATGGCCACTAGCCTCTCTTGAAATATTGTGCCACTACGATACAATAAAAGGAAAGCAAATAAAGGATAGCATTATCAGACTACCCATTAGCTACTGGTCGCTGGGCATGACCTTGAGATTACAAACATTTCCACACCGATCGATGCAACATCATCAGGGCGCGGGCGACGACCCATATACTCGTCTTTCTATAGGAAATTTGTCCTTAGGTCTGACCTTGACTTCACAAATGACCATGAAATTTTATCGTTGCTTATTATTATCAGACAGTGCTAGTCAGCTATCATGATAATATGCGGCAGGACATTAGTTTTCACGAAAGAGTTCCTGGAATTAAAAAAACCCTCTCTATTACTGTATCTGAAGTATTTCAGTTCGATTCAGTCTGACCTTAAAAAAAGTTATTTTCATCCTCATTTCTATAGCATCACCTTTACTACGAGATCCAGAATGGTAATACGTAATTCCTCCTTCCCTCCCCACTCAAAAAAGGATTTCCTTCACCAGCACAATTTGTTACACCGAGACCTGACCACTCTGAACTGTCTAGTGAGACAAGTAAGTTTTATGAAGTGTCGTTTCCTGAATCGGTCATTTCTGCATAGAGGGCAACTCTTGAATCACATTCAGTCCTATGGGATGTTTGGTAAAACGTCCTATAAGGTTAGATTTGGTGTTAAAAGATCAAACCCAACACCTGAGTCCCAATAGGAAGCAAGGACAAAACAATCGGTTAATTCAGATCCATTCACTAAGCTTCTTTGGTCAGTACTCAGCGCATAGAAAAGGTACCCAGCGAGAGACCTCGTAATATAGAGAAGACAATGCAAGCCGGTCAGTAAGGCATATGAAGTTACACATGATTCATCCCGCAGCATTATTACTGAATTCGCCATTGTAAACCATAGAAACACCATGCAGCCGTTTCATCCTCGTCAGAGATCATCCGCAATGTACATCCACCAAGCCCTAACCGGGACTCGAACCCAGAGTAAACGGCTGTAAGTTGGTCATCTAATCACCAGGCTATCTGGGTAGACTCTCAACGGTTTGTTTAACACCAACACTGATGAATCATACGTATAAACCTGATCTCCTACTAAATAGGAATTTGTTGGAGTAGTCGGCACCCCTTCACAATTGAGTCTCTCCCCGAATGTACTCATGTCTACTTCTTTTGGACTGCGTGTGTCTGTGGTTATATGCAAGTCTTTCGTCCACAAACCATTTTTTCTGATGTGGTCTAGTTGACTCTAGCGATATTTCTATTTAGAGCTCAGTGTTTGGAGCATTTTCCTTTCGCCCGAGTCGTTTATCACCCTAAAGGGTTTGTTTTTCTGAAGTTCTTTGCTCCGAAAAATGAGCCATGCTCGAACAAACGCCAATTGTGCAATTTCTATGGAGTTCTAAGTCAGCTATCGGCACATCTCCGAAGTCTTTTCTAGAGAATCAGAAACAAAACAGAAGAGTGTACAGTTAATTCTTCTTTATCACACAGTCCATGAGAGGTTAACAGGTGACAGGTTTCATCCAAAGTGCCAGGCCGTTTTCCCTCAGGAACTCTTTGGTTTCATTTGCTTAGCTGTTTACTTGCCTGCCTCGGGTAATCAGCTTGTGCAGTGGGATGAATTACTCACTCAGAAATCAAGCTTTATAGTAACAGTCTATTTATATTTCTTTTCCTTTAAAAATCTAACACTGGATAAAAGCTGAACAAATCATTCTAGAACCGGTGCTAGGTTTTGACGAATACCAACAATGGTGTCTATCACTTGGATACATTTCGTTATTTCGAACTAATTTAGGCGCATTCATATCACGTACCTAGATTGATCCATCTTTCCCGAAACGAGACGAGAAGCACTTCATGATCAAATCCACCAGCGAAATCTCCCTCCAAGCACACACGCTGCATTTGTTTTATCGCCATCTGTGTGCGGGTGCTAGCCATGAAAAAGTCCGAGGAGCACTTCGGTCGTCCATGCTAGCTGTAGTGCCTCCAGTGGAAATCCTGACCATGTACTTTCTCTCGTCCTTCCGCGAACAGCCTCCAATTCCCACACAATGTTTAATTTAACGATTCATGCCCGGTACAGTTGGGCACGGAAAACTTTCAGTCCAACCGTCTTGTCGAACACAAATAGGTTTACGATGACTGATGTTTCCGATTTGCGTATTGTGTACTCTCCTACCCAAACTGAACCCGATATCAAATGCATTGGTTTGGTCGATTTTTCAGGACAACTCGGTGGTCGTGTCCGATTTCGGGCTGTCTAAACTTGTCTGTCAACCTAGAGGCTTTCGCTTGATCGGAAAAGAACAGACTCGGGCGCCCTCCGACTCCAGCAATCCTACAGAAGAATCAACCATCAAACCTACCAATTTCAGGAGGCATGGAGTTCGACCCAAGAGACACACCGTAGTGAGTGGGACTATTTTGTCCAAGATTGTTGTTTAGCCACTCATGAGTAACCTGATCATTTCTTTCAAATATCCGGGTCAAATTAAGGAATCGTCCTAGCGTGGATTGAATTTCATTGTCGCCAAATCCAATCTGAGCATGTTTTTCTGTCATACAGGTTGGCAGCCCATTCTGGATGGCACCGGAGATGCTTGCAGATAAACCATACGATAATGCGGTGGATGTTTACTCGTTTGGCATAATACTCTGTCAATTGTTAGCCCGATGCGATGCTGATCCGGAGCACATACCACGTGACCATAACTGCATGTCTGTAGACATGCAACAATTCCTGGCCGCCGATCTAGTCCCGAAAGATCGACCGGATATGTTGGTAGCACTGGCTACCCAATGTGTAGCTTTGGATCCCGACTCCAGGTACGTCTTAAAATTTTCGATCGCCTCCGACCGCAAATTGTCACACCAACGTAAAGAACTATTCACAATGGCCATCAGAATTTTCGGAGGTACCATACGTGATCTTTTTCCTAAGCTCAAAGTGACCCTATTTTTGCCGAGTGAGCTTTCATTGGCCTTCCTTTATTCTTCTCATGCAGCATGATTCAAACTAACCTTACACAAGCCAGTGCTCACGTTGTGCTTTAGGGAAGAGAACGAAGCAACATTTTCAGCCGATTAATTGGTGGCTTCACCGACTATCAGAGCGAGCACTGTATTTATCATTCATCAACACACACGCAGAGGTAAATGAGCACACATTTTTGAGTTAAAGTGCAGTGGCCTGGATCGTACATGACCTACAATCCCTATGATGACCTTAACCACGGCTGAGCTGGGAACGGTTGTTTCGACAGATAAACTAAACAGTTGTTGGGGCGGGCTATATCACTGGATTGTGATATAAATTTAGTGAACCTCTGCAAAATGAGAAAACATTTTTACTAGAAAGCTGGCAAAAATAATGGAGTAACAGTGAAGCCGAATAAGATTTGCCGACTTGTCCAAGATCTTCCAAAGTCACCCGATACGCTCTACCAAAACGATCAGAGAGCTTCCCAACTGTGAGCTCACGCGAACTATGTCCGAAGTTACACTATACACGCAAATGATCATGCACGTAATAACTGCAGTTACTGTGCATTACGCCAGAACAAACTGAAGCGACTTCCACCCATCTCTGTCTAACAGCTCGATAAAGTCTTCTGAATGAAGTTATCCCAATCATGAGATCAAACACTAAAGAGATTTAACCCGTGGTCAGGTTAGTGGTTGGTTTGGAAAATTAATAGTATATCGCTTGTCAGAGACTAGTAAACGCCATTAAGTGATCAGTCCGCAGAATGGATGGAAGGTATAAAAGCCGGACCAGTGCACTTGACCATTTAGAGTGCATCGAGTTTCCGCGGTGAGTTACACAACCACGAGATCCATCCAATCAGTGATCATATGCAGGAAAATGTGACTATGTGACACGAGAAGTTACAGTTGTAGTTGCCCAACTTAACAGCCAAAATGATACCGTTATTCGTCTTTTTCGCCCTAATTTTCAATCCTGATGAAGTTTTTGATATTCAAGTTAGGCTGTTGCGGAGAAGCAGGAATCACTGAACCACCGCCATCAATGAACTGTTACTGGTTGTTACAAGGGAATAAGATCCGGTAAATACCCACAAATTCACCAGAACAATGTGAATCTGCACGACTGAACCAAGAACAGGTTAACAATAAATACTGTAACAATGGATGATATACTGTCAGGCGAATATTACTGAAATTGTTAATTATTCGGATTTTCCATACAAGCGCTTCAAAATTGAACAACATGGCCATTTTATTAGCAATAAGCGCGTTCATATTGGTTGATATATCACCGACGTCGGTAGCTTTGTACGATCTTTTTGCGCTAAAATGAACCATTTTTGGCAATTTAATTAGCAAATCTCGGTATTGGTCACCATCATCTCAAGCGGACACTCCAGAGCGTTTTTGCCGGATGTCAAAATCTAACTACTTCTGTCGTTTTCAGTAGCGCATATAGAAATTCGACCCCACAGGGGCGGATACACTCCCATCGACGAAGGCAGCTAACTAGCAATCATACTTTCGGTTCACGAAGTAAATGGCGAACCAGAAAATTCATATAAAGTTCTATCAAGCATGAGGCTCTGCTCTTTGGTGCATGATCAAGACAATTTCAGTGTAAATAACAAAACTGTTTCTAGTTGGTCTGACCAGTAAACACCTGACATGTCTGTGGCATTTATGATCGTACCATTGACATTTTCAGACCCACTTTCTTGGATTGCTTGGAACGGTTAGAAGACTGCCTTCTCCATCTGACCACTCGTCATATGGTGCCGAGTGCGCAAACAGCTCCCAAAAACTCGGAGATCGACTAGGACGAACGCGGTTTGAATCGGAGATGAAGGAAGTTTCGTGAAAATGCGAATCCGGTCAGCTTCGAAGCACACACAAACACTTGCTCAACAGCACATACTGAAACAATCCAGTTCGTGTGATCTATCGATCTGACTGCATGCCTGCTGCCTCTGACCAATCCACCCTATCAGATGCCTGATTGCCCGTCATATCTGTTTCCGGTCACGTCAGTTCGGCTCTGTGTCAACTGGTACAGAAAAAAGATATCTAGCTCCCTGTCCCTTCCACTTCGTGTAACCATAATACTAATCAGGTTAACCTGCCAGAACCGGCCGATTCTCCGGAATCATTCTGTACACAACAATTTACCTGTTTCACACCACGTGATGTGTTGTAGACATGATTCGAATATTTAGCTGCTGTTAAAACCAAATTGTTTTTTATTCGCAACTACTCCCGTTTGAGAAAGGGATTCCGGTGGGCAATTTCCCCGCCTGAAAGCATAATCGTAAGCATACTTGTGGCTCTACCGATGACCAAGTGAGGGTTTGTGCAGAATGCTTTCGGGGTGTGCCCGGCTAGTTTTCACAGGGCAGCATCGAGGCAGTTTTTAATCCTGTAACAATGAACGTAGGCCAAGCCTGGTGCAACTATCAGCTATTGAACTTCGAGGGCTCAAATACTTACTTGTGACCTACCTTTTGAGACAAGCTAACAAGTTATAAAAAACAGTTTATCAACTCCAATGATCCTCTTTAGCACTTTGTCTGCAGACCACAACGTCCCTAATTATAACAAAATGGATTCAATGTGAAGCACTTCGCAACGAAACATTTTGTTAAACATCCAGGAATGAATTAATGGACACGGGAATAACTTTAGTAAACACAACAGCCTCGAGCTCGTTGGAAGGACTAACGGATTCCATCGCGAGTTCAACAGTGAACGAAACAATAAACTAGGGCGTAGTAGTGACCTCTGGTGCGAATAAAAAGTTGCACAGTATCGCCCACATGGTTCCAACTGCCCCGCATTACTCGGATAATATCGGATCCATTAATTTTGTGGTGTAATTCCTACCTGTTCTATTCTGCTCGTTTCTTCTACAGTTCGGTCGATTTCTACCGGTACCTGCTGATCTCAGCAGTGTCATGCAAAAATCACTCAGATGCGGTGGTATTTTTCTGAACAAGTTGAGCTTAACCCTTCCACCGTTTGTTGTTCCTAAATGCAGGATGCGCCAGACAAATTTATCCCTCTTTCCTTGTTTCCAAGATCGAGTTGGAGCTCCTGCGAAAAAAAAATCTCAATTGAATCACAGTGTCGTTTATCTTAGTTGCGATCCACTATTCTTCTTATCAATCTCATAGTCCTATTTTCATGTGATTGCTATTTGACCTTAGGCGGCACAATTCTAACTTGGTGCCCAGAACTCAGTCTTTCGGGAACAGCCGAAATTGTGGCAAGATCAAATGATGATGTGCGTCTAGGATTTTCAAATTGCAAAAACTGATTTGGTCCTACATTTAGCCCACGGTAGCTGTCAAAGGTACACACTCGCTCGGCTATCCGTAGGCAGGTCGATAGGAAAAATGTATTAGTGTTTAATGTTTGAATAGTTTTGGATTTCAATGACATTATTTGTGAGAAATCGATGCGGGAGATTAGGCGTTTGAAAGCGCATGAATACACAATATGGCTACGGCCTAGTCGTCTCATTCTCCCATCTGGGATATTACAGAGAACGAGTTCGATTGTGGTAGAATTGTACTTACTTCATCGGTGTCTTTTTCATATGTTTTAAGGCTCTTCGTATCCCCCACATTTGTGTTTTATCAGTAGGGCTAAGTTCTTGTGACATTATCGATAAACGTCCGTCGAAACGAAGAACAAACGGCACAAAAAATTTACATCACATTTTTTGTGTAACAATGTTTCGGTATGCGTTTCGTTCCTTCAAAGTGCAAAGTTGGGTTGGTCTAGCACCTTCCTGTGTCAGGAGAGACGGTAAACAAGACGGACACGTTCTGTTATCTGGGCATTCGTAATTCACTCGGAAGTCGGATTAGGAATTAGGTGTTTTCTTGTATAGACCAATCACGTTGAGCTCTTGCCAACTTCAGTCAGTACTTTGACGTGCAATCAGTTTATTTATCAGTGGTCGAGTGTACGCTGCAGAATTTAAACCATTCCTTCTGTACGGCTCAAATCCGGCCAGTTTTGATGAAAGACACGAATGTTATCGGTATTGGAGCGTCGAGGTCTCGAATTCGGTGGGAGCACCGTATTATAAGTGCCGAGGTTAGGCACAGAGTACAGTAAAGCCTACCAGGCTGATATGGTTGGGAGATATGTTCCGCATGTTCCCGGATAGATTTCCTCGGCGTGCACGGTTAAGTGAGATGGGTCGGGATCGCAGAAGTGTATAGAGATCTAACCAGTAGATCTGATTATGTAGGATGTGTTAAGTTTGCTGAATGGGGTCCACCGGACCCACCTACCCAATGATGAGACAAAACGGTATGTCGAGACTAAGGGTGCATTTGTCTTCATCTACTTGACGCTATCACTTGTAGTTCTAGCCTTACTTTGGTGAAACCGTTGATTGTTTTGTTTCCCGAGTAAGATTCCTGCTCGAAGGTAGTAACCAGGATCGCCGGACCTAATGCATCGGTGATGTTTGCTGGGGATGAAACTGAACATGTCGCATTTGCCATCTGCTCACTCGTACTCTTTCTCCCTTTTACACTAAATGTACTCCAGCAGTAAGTTTTAAACTTCAAAATTTTATGATGTCCTGAGCAATGGTGGGACCAGATTTATTGAATACATTGTACAGGCACTCCAGTCTTCTTTTTTGGAGTCACCAGCAGTACTCGTCCACTGAGTCCCAACTTAGATTCGAACCCGGAGTGTAGGATTGTGAGCTTCACAAGCTAACCATCTTCTCAGTATGGACCCAAGTGAGAAAAGACCATGGAAAATAACCCAGAGCTTAACTAGTTCATCACCAACGGCAAATGTATACGCACCTGTAATTGGTCATCTGGTCGCTTGTTTTAATTGATTCGACCGGGGTCCCAGTCGACTTCCTTAAGTAAGAGATTGAAAACAGTTTTTGGTGAGCATATGACCATCAGAGATGTCACAAACGTTCTGTAGCTTCCCCTTCCCGGTGATCTACAGTGGGTTATCATCCGACCACTCAGCCACACACACACACGTACGTACATGCAATCCAGTTAATGTACAATTGCGGTGGGGTATACATACTACTCATCGAATAAGTAGCCTATTCTTCGAAAACAGTTATGAACGATGGAGTGATAATCAACGTAATGCTGTAACAGACTGGACGCAATGAACTGAATCAAGACACGGGAATAAGATAGCATTCCCTGACAGAATAAAGACAGGCTTAAATTAGACTAGATATCTTTGATGCAAATGAACAGTTTTGTTATGCCCGAATGATATTGATGTTGCCGGAAGAATGGTGCCGTGACCGCAGTCGCCCGAAGACCTGCACGTGAAAACTTCCCCACAGGAATTTCATGATGTGGAGGAGCAGGCGGGGATTAAGTTAGTGGCCTTTTGAACGTTTTTCAAGAGCAGGGCGCGGGTGGTGCTGGATGAGGCGCGGAGACGCCCAGAGAAGATGGAGTGGGCAGTCGCTAAGGATACTCTGGTGGCGGAATTTGACACTTCGGCCAACCGTCAGGAACCGAGGTGGCCCAGCTTGTAGTTGGAGTAGACCCGTTGGTGCATGCCATCGCTCTCCGTTCGCTCCTGAACCATGCGTTGCCGACGCTGGACACAGAGGCACAGACGCAGCTGTTAACGGCCCACCGTATGGACAGCTTGCCGGAACCTATGCACGGCCAAATACGTATCGTCCATATCGGGTGGAAAACGGATATTTTACAGTTAACGTGAACTAGCCAGCCTTAATACGGCGGTAGCAAATATGGCTGGTGAAGAAAACTCGACTGGAGAGTGAGTGCGTTGAGGAAATATTGCAAATGACTATTAGAAACACCAAGGGTGAGCCGGCGAATGCAGTAAAACTAAATCAAGCCCGGAAAAGTTCGACATTTCTGCACCAGTGCCACAAAAGCCGACAGTGCGATGCAAGAAACAGAGACCTGATGTCGTATTTACTATGTTCTCCAAAGAGGGTTATTATCGGGGCAGTAGATTGTGAGGCCATCCGCATACAAGTCAAGATTAATGGACGTAGTAAAGTTTGCCTGACAGATACCAGTAACGCAGTTTCATTGACCGGGCGTTTACCAGATGAGAGAGTGCAGCCGTGTGAAATGGAAATTAGGACGGTTGGGAGCCGCACATTGAATACTGACAGAACGGCGCCGCGTATGGCTCGAATCAACGATAGAGTCATGGTGTCTGAATTTATAATATCACGCGATACCAACCAAAAAACGCCAGACGCCGATCTCTCGCGTGCACTGAATGCCGCAATCGATCTAAAGGAATGTCAGTTGAACACGAAAATTGGCTCAGTGCCTATCATTGATCAACCATGTAACAGTGCGAACCTGGCATCTCAAATGACCATTCATGTACTCGCTGAGCTGGTCGCGACGGATGAAGACCTACACGGTTACGATGAATGGACAAAACACGACATAGCTACAAGGCTAAAAGATTTTCGGCCATATGGACCCCGTCGTATTATCGTTCATTTGAAGGATGAAGTAAAACGCCAAGGAGACAAAATGCTGGCAGAGGGGGTTATCGAAGAAACCCGGAGGCCGTATAACTTGCCTGTGCTGCTAATTTTGCCTTGATTTCCGATGTGCATTTGATACCATTGTACGCAATCCGGTGCCGTAGCGGAACTATTCAAAATGCTACAAGCAGCCAGCATATTTTCGGTGATCGATCTGCGCTTAGGCTAGTGGTAAGTTCTAGTAAAGGCAAATCAAGACAACACAGCGTCGCCGACGGGGACAAACAATACCACCTCCTGAAGATGCTAACTCAAGTTGTAGTTGGAATCGACCGGATTGCAGAAGCGACGAGCAGAAAAGAACAAATAGGAATTACAGCATCAATTTTATTAAGCCAATAAGTGAGTTATCAGTTTCGTAAGCATAACGGAAAGAGCATTAATGTCACTCCGTTTCCAAACGAGCTATACAGGCCTCAATTCGGTCAGTTAAATTCGGTTTGGAGGGCACAATGGCCATGGCCCATTCTGGAAGCGGAGCAGTATATGTCCAATCTGATCCGGTGTACCGGTAAGCGTGTAACTGTAACACTAACTGACGCATTTCCGGATCACGATAACACGTTTGACAGTCCGGACAGTTAGGGTCGAACGAAGCGATCAGTTGATCTTGAACGGTCGAATCCAAAGCGGATCGATCCCGATGAACACGGGCCACAAACCGCTCGTACGGTGTTGGGTCAGCTCCAAACGAATCCTAATGCAGAAATCCGGGAGAGGGGGAGGGGAGTAGAGCATAGATTTATCAAGTCAAGAGAGCAAACACGACAGATATCAAAACGGTGTAGAGTCGATTCATTACATTAATCCCCATACTGATGCATGCGGGTGTCTGACAAGCACATTTTGTTCTCGTACATCACAGCATTACCGCAGAACCATATAATTTTATGTAACATAACTAGCAAGTGGTAACGAGGTGAGGACAATAACCCGTGTGGTCTGATTGTATGCTGTGAATAACTATGCTCAAATTGCAGACAACATCATATTTTTGGTACTAGTGATCGGTCGAATTGACGGAATATGAGCCCGAGGGAAAGTCGAACAAGACTTTTCAGATTTTTTTATATCGAACTAAATCAGACATTATCCGGAACACAACGTTCATACACAGTATTGAACACTTGGTCTGCCCTTACTCTTCAGGATTTTCCACAGCCTCATCGATATAGACTCCACCATGATGGTGATGAAATAATTTTTTATCTTCAGCTCCATCAAATGTTGCACACTCACTCCAGTGTGTAGATAGCAACACGACTTCTTTCTTCAGAACAGAGAACTTTTGCAATTATGGAGGAGTTTTGTTACTCTGAAAACAAAAATTCACCTCCATTCTTGAAAATAGACGGAGATAACCCATCAGGTCCAGCGGCTTTGTACGTGAAAAGGTACAAAGCCGCTGGACCTGATGGGTTGTCTCCATCTTTTTTCAAGGATGGAGGTGAAGCTTTGGTTTCGGAGTTAACAATACTCCGTATTATTTGGGATAGTGAGCAGATTCCCAGGGAATGGTGTGAATCAGTGATTATGCCGATTTACAAAGGTGACAGGTCCTCTTGTGAAAACCACAGAGGAATTAGCTTGGTAAGTATCGCGTCCAAACTACCCACCGGCCTTATTCTCCACCAATTATCCAGTGCCCGCGAAATGTGTACGCGCGAAAACCAAGCCGGTTTCAGACCTGGTCGTGGTTGTATCGGCCACATCTTGAATCTTCGGCAAACCTCAGAGCACAGAAACATCTTCCGTAGGCCCACAATCTGTGTCTTTCTTGATCTGAAAGCGGCGTTCGATTCAATCGACCACACAGTTCTCTGGCGCTGCCTCTCATTGAAGGGTGTATCAGAGAAGTTTATTTCTCTTTTCAAATGCTTGTATGCGAACAGGCGAAGCTGAGTTCGTGCTCACGGCGATCTTACCCCGAGTTCACCACGGAAAGTGGTGTTCGTCAGGGTTGCCTTCTTTCACCCTTCCTCTTCAATTTTGTAGTTCAAGTGATTCTTGAGATAGCCCTATCCTTGTGTGAGAATAGCGGCATCGATCTTTGCTCAGGTAGTAAACTGTGTGACTTGGAATAAGCAAACAATATTCTTCTTCTGAATGAAGATGCAGGTAAGTTGCAAGCTTCCTCTAGTTAGCCTAAGGAACAGTGTAGCAATGTTTGGGATGCGTTTTACACCATCAAAGTATAAAATGCTGTTGCAGGACTGAGTTGGATCAACATCAAACCTTGTGTTGGCCGGAGAAGCTCTGGCTGAAGTAGATATATGTTGTTACCTGGGTAGTTACATGTCACCAGGTGGACAGATAACGGATGAAGTATCATCACATACACAGAAGGTGCGTTTGGCTTTTGCCAACCTCCGTTCATCTGTGGAGTCGGCGTGACATCCGATTGTCTGTTAAGGATAGAGTGTACAATGCGGCGGTTAGGTCCGTTCTTTTATGCGGTTCCGAAACATGGCCGTTGAGGGTAGAAGATAGACGAAGACTGTTGGTGTTCGAGCACCGATTTCTCCGTCGCATTGCCCGAATATAGTGGGAACACCTTATCAGCAATGCTGAGTCTAGGCGTAAGGTGTTGGGAACCAGAGGTCAGTCTCTGAATCAAGTAATGAATCTAAACAGGTTAAGGTGGTTGGGACATGTGTTACGCATGTCCACGGATAAATTTCCTCAGCGTACGTTGTTTTCTGAGGCAGGTGATGGTTGGAGGATAGGTCGAGATGATCAGTCCATGACATGGCAAAAAGGTATGAAAACCTTGACCAATGGACTTGGCCGAGGAGGGGGTCCAAGTGATCCGCTCACCAAATGGTCGGAGAAACTAGGTAATATGGCTAGGTGTCGCGGTCAGTGGCGCAGTTGCATTTGGACTCTTTCCTTGTCCTCTTGATTTCCGCTTGATACTTTGACTTTTTTGGATCTTTATCACTATGCTTCTATTATTTTCGCCCTTTACTGGACGATGCTGGAGGGTAGCAACGGAAACCAGAGCACAAAAGTGCGAGGTTATTGGTTGAATAAACTGAAACTGAACGTTTGAGTCTACGCCGTTAATGGGTTAATTGTATGAACTGGACCTTGAAGTTGAGTGTGCTTTTACAGCTCCTACAATGAACAAAGAACGTGCAAATCGGTTTGCATGAGTATATTTGCAAACCGCTCGTAGAACACAGCATGAAGCGTTATCCTGAAAATCTATTACCCGCTCAGGTGACTTCTTTTCGTTGAATGCGGGGACTTTTTCAGTCATAACGGTGAAGATTTCCCCACCATTTTAGTTGAAGTTCACTAAGAAAGCCAAACGTTTTATTCCGACCCAAATCAATAGTGTTGTTTGATGTGAGATATCGAAATCCGGCGAGATAATTTTCCGGGAAAGTCTCAAAGCCAAATGACTTTTTTCTGAGCCTTCCAAGGCTCATCATAGACCAAAAACTCAGTTGAGAAACAAACCCATCCTCAAGATAACAGGCTTTATGAAATCAATACGTGTTCCTCTTTGATGGGCGTATAATGCAACTTTCATGTCACGTGATACTAGCCGTATTGAAAATTGTCACCAATTTATTTCCAATAAGGAGTAAGAGTCCATGGGAATATTCTCGCTCAGGTTTAAGGACAGCGATTTCCGGCATTTTTTGAGCGTATTGACCACAAAATCATTTTAATCATTCGATCTGCTAGGTTTTCTACTTCTTCAATGTGCATTCATGGAAGTGAGGGGGGGGGTGGGAGACGTGAATCATCCGACAGTTGGTGCTCCTACTCACGTCAAAACACTGTGCAAGATCCGTGACAGAAAATTCAAACTTAGGAGCCCTTCGGATGAGGTCAGACATCATTATGATCATCAGCCGTGTGTTATTTTTGTTGGGAAATCTGTAAGAATATAACAAAATCTTCGTCAAAGCAGCGTTAATTATTGATTCGAGTCGATTGTGAGTGAAGCAACAGCTCGGTCATCCATTGGGAACGGCTGATTGATTAGAATTCGTTGAAAGTTACAATTTTGTCGTCAATTATGAGAAGTCATTCGTTCGCATCCACGGACAGTGTGCAACAGATAACTTAGACAATCTGATTGAAATTTATTGGAGCACCGTTGAATCTAACACGAATTTGTGAAAAAGTGAAAGGATGAACCAAACCAAAATTACCATTTTTTGTCTCTCTCCTTCGTCTTCTTTGACGTATGCTGCAGGAGTCCGACTGGCGGAAATTCGTTGAATCACTTCTTCAATCGGCATTCCATATTGTGCACCTTTACCTTTTTCCGGCCCCCAATCTGTGGAATTGTATAAGGGATCTTCCACTATCGGATAACCTGTAAGGATGAGCCCAATGAAATACGATAAGCACTGTGTGCGGATAGAGCCCAACATGGCTTACGCGACCACTGGTTCACTGGCCAAGCAAGATTGTGCGTTTCTTTCAGTTCAAATCACAGGGCAATCACTTTTTTACCATATTTCATCCACTACCCGTCTCAGAAAAAACGGTGAACACTGAGAAAATCTGTTCGGGGATATGCGTAACACACACCACAAGTACAACAACCGCTTTTTATCACGTTTGCGCATGAGTGCAGTGGAAGGGGTAGATACTCCATAGTCACAAGGGTTCATTGCGCTATTAGGGACAACCGGCAATTAGACTCCGAGACTTGGAGTGGAGAGCCACATAAGGTCTCAATAGGTAAGAAGTAGGAACGATCCGGACGACAGTGGATTACTGTCTGCCGCCAAAGTGACCGGCAGTGGCCGGGTTCGAACCTTTAACATCCGAGGTGGAAAGTAAACGCTATGAACCACTTAACAACAACCAGTGTTCATGAGAACGGAGAGAAGACATAAGTCGCGAGATGCAAGCATTTCGTTTACTCTTGTCAACCGCGGACGTAAAACGTGTCAGTATATATACATGGTACGGTAGGGGGGGAGGGTAATTGTTTGTTTACCCTGGCGTTAACACGACAGACTTCACTCTCCCCAACGTACGCACTGTAAGAACTTTCGATCGTGCCTACTTTACTGTTGCAATTACCCTCCCCCCTACCGTACCATGTATATATACTGACACGTTTTACGTCCGCGGTTGACAAGAGTAAACGAAATGCTTGCATCTCGCGACTTATGTCTTCTCTCCGTTCTCATGAATTGGATAAAGGGGACCCAATGTTTCAAACAACCAGTGTTTATTACAAGGATGAGTGGACTAGCCAAGACCTAAGCGTTGCTGATTCGGTTGGTACAATGCAACCACGTATCTGAAATGTACGTGGGAAACCGGCCAACTTTCGCAGCACACACTCATGCACTGAAAGATAAATAAATGCCACATTGACACCACAAATGCATGAGACTGAACAGAGTCAGTTGAATTTCCTGGACACGCGTTAAGGCAGTTCACCTGGCATCAAATCATAACGTAAAAGTTGCTTAAGTAATGAAATAAATCTACTTGTTCTGTTATGTTTCACGCCACGAGATAGAATGTTCTCCAGTATGACCAGTCACCTCTATTGGAGTGACTGTCACTAATGAGAAGTGTGAAACGCATCTCAAACAATGTCACACTATGCCCGTATGTGCTCTACTGGTCTCAGAAAGAACACGCCCACGATTATGAATCAATCTTTTTCTATACTGTGTCCCCAATGTACATAGCCCCACATAAATAACCATGACACACTAACTGGATTTATGTCTACTTACTGGTTTACAAACAACCACACTATACTGTGATCTTCTTAACGGATACACTTTATCATCTCCTATAGAATAACGAAGGACTAGGTGCAAGGTTTGCATCAATCAAGATTCTATAATCTATCTTACCATCGATATCATCGGACAGAAACCGAGTCTAGTTCAGGCGCGTTATGGTGTTCGATCATTCGTCCGACGCGAGCACCGTAGGGTGGGTGGGTGAGTGGGGTGGAATGTGGGATAAATGTCCGATTGCTTACCGAGGAACTGAAGATGCACGCGAATCTGGTGTGTACGACCGGTGTACAGACGACAGAGCACCAAACTGGTATGAGTGGCTGCATCATATGCAAGACGAATAAAGTGTGTACGGGCTGATTTCCCACCCTCGGTAGCGGGTATCACCGCGTGCAGACCCATTTTACAGCATAACGGTCCAAGTGGTTCGGTGCATACAACTACACCAGTCTGATCGTCGCTGTGCAGATCCAGTACTGAGTTATTCTGACTGCCGATAGCGTTTGGAAAAAGACCATCCGTACGACAAATGTAAAACTGCAAAACCGACCAAGTGAAAGTGATACAATAAGAAACTGCTTTGATACCGGCTAAAATAAACGGGATTAGCCATCAAGAGTTATTATGGAGAAGATTATAACTGTCACATCTGGGCAAAAGCGACCGCAATCAGCATATATGGGAATCACCCAGAGACCAATGCCCAGAGTATAATAGTGCTATCAAAGTTATTGACGTTGAGAGAAATATTCCAAAAGTTCAGGAAAGAAAACCATTTTTCCAGTGCAACTTTACGTTGTCGAAGAAGAGCAAAGACTAAAAGAAATGATTGAGATCGCAAGCAGAGGTACAGCCGAAGTATGGTTAGCCTCTATCCACCACTGGAAAGAACTGTCTGAGAGTATACGTACATGTACATTATTCAAACCGTAATTGGTAAAATCTGGGATCGCCGATCGTCCTATCGGGAACACTTTAAAAGGGGACTTTTTCGGCATGTCTATGCTGTACACGAGACCACTAATGAGGATCATTGCAGACGAAGCTATGGTTATATCAACACTACACCAGCCACCCCCATGCATACGCGTAGCCATGTGTGATTCGGTACGCCCACTCATTCCCGTGCCTTTGCACTAAATCATGTAACTATTGTCGTTGAGATGCATGTTTGTAAGCTGACCCTGTAATCACGACTAAGTCGTCTTTACGTTCATCGCGCCTATGTACGCGTGCCTGGCCGTAGATACAGGCATTGTTGAAATTGCGTGTACATCAGGGATTTTCGACATCCTGGTAGAATTTTCTAGGTTACATGGGAAAATGATGATCTTACAGTAAGGGATTAAATTCCCCATTCTATTCAAACTGTGGCTGTTAGCAGGAAATTGTTAATATTAGGTCATTGAATTTTTCAATGGTTTTGCTACCGTAAACACCTATAACAGATGGCTAGATGTGTCCACAATGATAAGACATATTGTATAAGACTGAGGACATCAGAAAGCTAACAAAATCACATTTCAGCCAAAAAGAAGGGAAACCGATCATAGGAAAAAATACCAGAGAAAAGAGTAGTTGGTTTAGTCATTGAAGTTCACGCGAAGTTTCCCCGTGACTTGCATCGTGCTAACCAAAACATGTGCTAAATTGGGCACTTTAAAGTTGAGGAAGATATTCATACAAGAGAGGATAAGTCTAAACACGGATCGTGTAGAGGGATGTGATCGGCATGCAGATTAGTCAAAACATAGTGGATGTGTCGCCGAAATGCGCGTGCAAGACCTCACTTAAAAGTCTCTCTCTATTTCTCTTCGTGTAGACAACACAAAAATGATAAAATCTGTTTCGCTGAATGTCCTTTGGACTCCAAATTTTACGTACAAACTTCAGGTCATCCGACCAATCTTGCACTTGGAAACGCCAGACTCGAGTTTCGCTCTTGCTAGAGTTCATCAGTGGTGCATATCCTCCGCCCCATCCAGACCTTTTCACCTCGAGAGCGTGTGTGTGTTACCACTGCGCCATACCGCTCCTGCTCGGGCTAATACGAATCACCGAGTTTGAGTTCGTCCGGATGTCGTCCTCTACGACAGCCAGAAATGCCCCACCTGAGGTTTGCGCGTGAAAGGTGGAGTCCAAAGAACAGTCAGTCAGACAAATCATCACCAGTCCCACACGCTACTCGCGAGTAGTTGCGAAGTATATGAATAATAACATTATTTCACCGACTACACCAGCCGCGGGGCCCTGAACCTTCACCGGCCGAAATGGAAAGACTGGCTAATACACTGGTAGATAACGATTGCCCACTGGTTTCCATCCAACAGTACAGTTTTCCTCTGAATCTCAAACCAAGATACATGATAGCAAACAATAAAGACGGCTTACTCTATCTGTCTTTCACAAAAAAAGAAGTATATCACTGAATAATTTCATTATATATATATATATATATATATATATATATATATATATATATATATATATATACAAAAGTCTTATTGTTTCATTATATATAGAAAACACGAATACCGAACAAGCTCGTTTTCGGTAACATCATCCTCGTATATAATACAGTTACATTTGTAGGCTAGAAACACAAATTATGAACAATGTCTGTGTGTTAAAATATGATTGGGTAGCCATCAAAATTGGTGTTGGGTAGTTAGGAAAGATAGGAGGGGAAATGTTGCCGTTCCGTGTAACTGTACTAGCCCCGAGGATGATATAACCGAAAACGAGCTTGATCGCTATTCGTGTTTTCTATATATAATGAAATGGGATTATTCAGTGAATTACGGAATCTCAAAGACACACTGGTCATCAAGGAGCAAAGTCGTTGTTTGTGCTTCGAAACCAGACTTGCAGAAACGAAAGCGTCAACAAATTTCCTATGCAACTATGCATGATAATAAACTTTCAAAGGTCTACTGGACGACCGCGAAACGCGCCCGAATAAGGCCAGATGTAATCATTCTGAAACGTCACGCAAGAAACCGACTAGACATCTTACGAATGAACACAGCCCAGTTCGAACGAAATAGCACGCAACACATACACATTCTCGACCAACTAGACGAGGAACAAAGAACCAGATTCAAGCAGTTTGTTAAGGACGTAATCGCCAAACGAGGCAGTAAGAAACTCGCCAAACTACAAGACACGCCAAGCGAGACGGTACGTGCATAACTATTCACGTTTGTTTTTGGATAAGGTAACATTGGAAGCAACGTCACCAGGGCTGAATTTCTATTGTTCTACCTCTAAGAACGATCAATTAGACGTAGAGGTGTAGTTTGAAAACTTACATACTCAAACCTACTCATTGACGGCGACATCACAGCAAGCGACTGATGATTTCAAAACTACCTTAGTTGACTGATCGCATCAGTATCGTCGAACCCAAAGGAAAAGCAGAAGTGTTTTAATAATCGGCACAGGGAAGCAGTGCGAATGTTAAGGAATAATAATGACATCGTCATCTCGAGACCAGACAAAGGATCCGGGGTTGTCCTTATGGATCGTACAGATTATATCGCTAAGATGAATGATTTATTAAAGGAACCGAGAAAGTTCAAAAAACCACAAGGACAAAACTAGGACAGTGGAGAAGCAACTAATCAAAGCTCTGGGGTCACTAGAGTTCGGCGTTATCTCCTATACAATCCTAGAATAGCTGAGACCAAATGGCATCACTATTCCTCGACTTTACGGGTAATCAAAGGTTCACAAATCAGGAATACCATTGAGACCGATACCCGACATGAATGAGTTCCCGTATCATTCACTTGCCCGATGGCTCGTAGATATACTTGAACCGGTTCGCCGAAGGATTGCCCCGCTACAGCCTAAAATACACTTTCCAATCCATAGAACTGATTAGCGAGCAACATGCTGGAGAACTAACGATGACCCCTGTGGATGTAACATTTCTGTTCACCAACGTCCCGCTTCTAGAAATGATCAATTATTTGTGCGATTTTTTCGTAGAAAACGAAATCAGAATTGGTATTCCAGTAACCAGTTTGAAGGAGCTGCACTTCCAATGCCCACCTTACCTTCAACGGAGAATTATACCGTCAGACCGATGGAGTCGTTATAGGGTCACCTCTAGGCCCCTTATATGCTGATATATTCATGACTAGGCTGGAAAATAGGAAACTTTGTGGTACGATAGAAAGTCTATCCATCTGCTGTCGATAAGAAGTTGATGATTTTTCTGATCTAACGACAGTCATGCATGGTTGGTGTCATTGGTGGAGGAGTTCAATCAGGCTCATAATGCGGTTGACTCTACGTCGGAAGTACAAAAAAGGAACACTTCCCACTTTTTAGATGTACTCCTTTTAGGAGGTGACGATGGCAAAGTGCTCCGTCGCGTATATCGCGAACCAACGTGGACAGGCCAGTACACCAATTACGTCAGCTTTGTATCTTTTGGGCGTAAAACAAACCTTACTCGATCCCTAGCAGCCCATGTGCGAATCATTTGCTTAGGTGAGACGGGGGTGAAGAACAAGACATTTTAAAGCAAACGTTTCTGGATAACGGATACCTCGAACGCTTCATTCAGAAGAACATAGCAGAAAGAGCAACGAGACAGGCGTTAGTGACCGTTAAGAAGAAACAGTTATACATTCAACTCCCTGTCACAGGTGATGACAAAAGCGAGTTGCTAATACGAGCGCTTGGGAAGGCAATCGCTCGCATCCTTCCCGCTGCCACACTACGTGCCCGCTTCACCAGTCGATCAGTGATCCCAATGAACTCAAAACATAAGTTACCTGTCCTCACCTCATTCATGCTAATCTATTCGTTTGTTTGGTCATATTCGGCAAGCTACATAGGTAGAACGACAGGACAATTATCAAAAAGGACTAAAGAGCACAAACTAGCTTGGCTGAAAATCCATTACCAGTGCAATTATGGCGCACCTTGCGGACACTGGACATGAGTAAACCACGACGCTTCCAACATGGTCTACAGAGTTCCTGCGAACGCGCCGAAAGTCGCTCGAAAAAATCTAGCAACAGCAGAGGCTATAGCGATCAGATCACTCAATCTATCGCTTTATTCTTAAAAATAGTTCCGTTATAGCACTCAAAGCGACCTGGCCACGATCCGAGACCAACCCTGGAACTTAGTGTGATCCAAACGCCGATCCCTTGGTTGAAACCGGTAATGGATACTCCCCGAAACCTATGTTCATTATTTCACTGGTTCTTTTCCCAACCACGGAACAACATTACTCCTCCTAGCTTTCCTAACTACCCAACATCAATTTTGATGACTATCCAATCACACTTTATCACACAGATACTGTTCATAATTTGTGTTTCTAGCCTACAAATGTAACTGTATTATACACGAGGATGATGTTACCGAAAACGAGCTTGTTCGGTATTCGTGTTTTCTATATAGAATGAAATATTCATCAGACCACATTTACGACTCATTGCAGTGGTCCAGAGCATTTTTAATTCAGCCAACTCGCAGATGACACACGAGATCTGTTGCCTTCCTAGTCGCACTAACTCGATCGACTGGACGTTCACGCTACCGCTAATTGTATTCACCAGTTTTTAATGTGTCTTCTCGGTTAAGGTACATCGGGAGGATAAGATGCCGTGTTTCTGACGTATGAGAACCCCCGAAAACGTTAGTCTTCGTGGTGGAAAATTATGATCTAATTCAATGACTCGTCACCCGTTGGATTCGGGTTACCGAGTCAAACCAGTGACTGCATTCCGGATCATACATCCGCGAAATCGAAGCTTTTTTCGTTAAAGTTCACGGAAGCCGTGATCAGTCAGCGGATAAAGGCTGACCTTCGTATTCAAAACACGTTTGTTATGCAAATGGTGCTACCTTGGCGGCGATCCGTGACCTTACCTCAACTTACCTTCCTCGAAGCTCGCCTCATCAAACTGATCTTAATTCGTTTGCTTGTCCTGGCCGTGAATAAGTTTTGCCTTTCGTTTGTCTGTCCCACTACCATCATCGAGACAACAAAGTATTTATAAGACTGATTCCATGTTCGCTGATTCCTAAATTTCCCTTATAATCAGTCACAAGGACAGAAAACTTTATGCGTTTTGTGAACTTCATGTAATGATACAACCATCACGTCGAGACTCCAGTTTGACCTGGCATGATGGCATGAGCGCCTCGTCGACCCAGACAGCTATATAAGATGACTACTTCAAAGTTCCCTTCCCCCCATTCACTCTTTGTCTTCTGTCCCCAACCAACTCTATTTGCCCCCTCTGTCTACTCATATTGTTCCCGTTGATAAGACGCTCGATACTCGTAACGGTTCACTGTCAAATAGTATCGTAAACAATCCTCAATCTCGTAACCTGCATTTTCCCAAGCCTTGCCAACCTCTGTTTGTTTCCAAAGATGGTGGCTCAGCACGTTTACTGGAGTTGACTAAATTCCTCCATTTGGTACGGGAGAAGGAACAAATTCCAAAGAAATGGTGTGAATCGGTGATCGTACCGATTAACAAAAAAAGCGACAGGTCTCCCTGTGAAAACCACAGGAGAATAAGTCCGATTAGCATCGTATCCAAACGGCTTGCTCGTATTATTCTCAACCGCTTTTCTAAAGCTTGCAAACAGTGTTCGCGCGATAATCAAGTTGGGTTTAGACCTGGCCGAGGTTGTATTGATCACATCTTCAATCGTCGACAAATTTCAAAACACAGGCATACCTCCCATAGGCCCACTATCTCCATTTTTATTCATCTTAAAGTGGCTTTCGACTCCGTTGGCCGCACAGTTCTCTGGATCTGCATCTTGTTGACGAATGTACCAGAGAAATTCATTTCCGCCACAAAGTCCCTTTACATGAATAGCCGAACCCCAGTTCGGGTTTACGGTGATCTTTCATCCGAGTTTACCACAAAAGATGATGTAAGTCAACGTTGCCCCCTTTCTCCTTTTCTACTTCACTTTGTGATTGATATGATCCTAGGAACCGCGCTTGCTTTAGGTGAGGTCAATTACACTAAAATTATCCCGAGTGGCAAAGTGTCAGGCCTTGAATATACGGACGACATAACCCCTCTAAGTGAACATCCAGGTAAGTTGCAAGCTCTTCTGGCGGACTGCGTAGCAATGTTCGGTATGTGTTTTGCACCTTCAAAGCGCAAGATGCTGTTACAGTACTGAGTTGGTCCAATGCCAAACCTTTTAGTGTCTG
Source organism: Fasciola hepatica (assembly GCA_948099385.1). NCBI lineage: Eukaryota > Metazoa > Platyhelminthes > Trematoda > Plagiorchiida > Fasciolidae > Fasciola > Fasciola hepatica. The sequence continues at coordinate 6,552,067 of CANUEZ040000024.1, forward strand.
TGGAGACTATAAACGTGGTAGACAAGTTCTGTTATCTGGGTAGCTGCATTTTACCTGGAGTTATTTGCGTATACAGAAGGCTAGTTTGGCATTTGCAAACCTGAGTCATCTGTGGCGTCCACATGACATCTGTTTACCTATCAAAGGCTGAGTGTACGCTGCAGCGGCCAGATCAGTGCTTCTGTATAGTTCAGAGACACGACCGCTTCGGGTGGAGGACATCCGAAGACTGTCCGTATTCGAACACTGATATCTTCGTATCATTGCTCAAATCTGATGGGAACACCGTCTAAGCAATGCTGAGGTTCGCCGGAGAGCCTTAGGTTCACGAACTAAATCATTAAATGAAATACTTAAGCTAACCAGACTGAGATAGCTGTGACATGTGTTGCGCATGTTCGTTGACAGGATTCCTCAGCGCGCAATGTCGGTTCAGGTCCGTTACGGTTGGAAGATCAGTAAGGGTAAAAAGTCCATGACATGAAAAAAGAAATGGAAAAACCTGACCAGTGGATTTGGCCATGTACGGTGTGTTAGACTTACTGGTTGTGGTCCAAGAGATCATCCCACTCTACGGCTAGATATATTGGAGGATATGGCAAGGTGTGGCGGACAGTGTTGCTCTCGTATCTACAAAACTTCCCCATCAACTCGATACCAATATTTGTAGTTCTCCTATTACTCCTTTCATACTCCTGTTCTTTTTCGTTATTTCCTTTTGAGACCGCCGCTAGGAGGTAGAAACCAAAGCCACCGCATCCAGTGCATGGTGAATGGTTGTCTGAAGTGAACTGTTATTCGGTCTTAAAGGGTAGCTTCAGCCTTATCAGGCAGGACTATTCCTAAACCACATTGACCAACAGCTCTAACTGCTTTGTCTCCTGAAGTGCGAAGGAAATACCTTGATGAGATACCAGGAACAGTTAGTTGAATTACACTGCTGGAATCCTGGACACGTGTTTCATAGACGCCGGTGTCCACTGTGAATGCTGGGCATGCCTGCCGACCGGCCTGCTTGAGTGTACGCACCACAAAGGAGCCGAGATTCAGAAGCTGACGAGGCTCGAGAAAATGTGGGTTACGAGATTAAGGATTATTCACGATACCATCTGACAACGAACCGTTGCGAGTATCGAGCGTGTTATCATTGGGAACATTATGGGTAGGTAGAGGAGCCAAAGAGAGGTGGTTGTGTGTAGAAGACAAGGGCTGAATAAAAGTGAGGGGACTCTGAGCAGTAGTTCACTTATCACTACCTACCCTGCTCGATACAATGGGCAACGCGGTCTGATTATCGTTCGCGACGACCGATGCAGTATGGAATTCTTTCGTGCCGTTCATGGGAGATGTTGAACGGGCACTGGTAGGGAGTCCAGCCGCAAAGCAGGAGGAGGATTAGGGTTCTCAAACCAAAGCCTTTAGTTCTAACAAGAACTTGTCCGCAAGACAGCGGAAGGTGGCTGGGTGGAAGTCCATCTGCTTGGATCAATTATTCTTCCACTGGTTTTGCCTATTGAGTTGCTAACTCAAATCCACTCTAGCCTGGAGGACCAGCAGACTGCTTTGTCGGTCCTCTACTAACTAACCTTTCAGGTAAGACTGAATCCTTGGTTTGAGGTAAGCCATCTTGCATAGCCCATTGGTCGCTGAGGCGCGCAAGCCGTCACACCACGTCAAGGTGCAATGTAATTGCGACATCAATGCGAGCAGTGTGGTCCAACTAACTGCTCCTGGTATCTCATCAGGATATTATCTGCGCACTTCAGGAGACGAAGCAGCTAAAGCTGCGGGTCAACTTGGTGTAGGAATAGTCTTAACCGACAAAGCTGAGGATGCCCTCTTAGACCGGGTACTGGTTAATAGTCGTTTATGTGCTGTAAGACTCCAGGGGTCAGTTGGCGTTCGAAAGGAGAACTGCGTTAAGCGCAGTTTGTTTATGATCTCGGAATACGCTTCAACAGATTGCTCTCGTTCGCAGGAGCAAAGACTCTGACATTGCAGTGTTACGGAACAGGTGCAACGTGCACTAGATAGACTCAAAATTCGTAGCTTCTTTCGGCATGCGCTTTGCACCTTCAAAGTATAAAGTTATTGTGGTGATTCTGTCCTATTCACATGCATTTTGAGAAAGCCAATTTGGACCAGTCAGTGTCCATTCGTTCGGTATACATTCCAACCAGCTTCCATGCATTTCTACACACAAACAAATGCGCCATGCGCGTATGACTCATCTCAGGCCAACCATGTGTATTGATTATCGCAGTACGCGTATCTCGCGCACACGATCTACTTCCATATCACGTGACAGTGCCTGGCAAGTGTGTGCCTACCAATCATATTACGGGAGGATCAATACTTGTGTGTGAATGCGTTCCCTTCCTTATTTCAGGCCTATATAACTGCCGCATTTTATATGCTAAACGAAAATACATTTCAGTGCCAGCTGGTGGGACTTCTGATTTTATTTCGGGCAATCCGGTTACTACAGTGATGTTATAAGACAGGAAGTCTACGGTTCCGAGTGTGATGCTCGATGGGAAGGAACTAGCAACTATCGACCGCTTTACTTATCTCGGCAGCAGTGTGACGACGGATGGGAACACGGTAGTAGAGGTGAGCATGTGTATATTCAAGGCTCGAGCAGCGTACCTTGGACTGAAGCACTTGTGGTGCCAACCTGATATTTTGCTTAAGTCAAAAGAACGTCTCTACTGTGCTGTGGCGTGTTCAGTTTTGTTGTAAGGTTGCGAAACTTGGTGTCTGTGTGCAGAAGATATTCGTCGCCTTGAGGCTCTTGACCATTGATGTTTGCGTATTATTGCTAAGACTGAGTGAAATAACCGGGTGAGCGATTCCGAGGTCAGAAATCGAGCATTGAATACCAGTTTAGAGAATACTTTATCACAGTGTAGACTTCGTTGGTTGCGGCACGTGTTACGCATGGCGAACACACATCTACTGTACCGTGCCCTGTTACCCGTTGCTCCTAGGGAATGGAAGAAACCACGTAGCGGTCAACAGATGACACGGCAGAGAGGAATGAGAAAATGTACAGCAATCTTAGGAAAAGTAAGTGCCTCGCGTCTTGGTTGAGGTCCAAAAGATCCCTCAACCATTTGGCTGCATGTACTGAAGAATATCGCAGCGAACCACGAACAGTGACAATCGTGTTGTCACTTGTTGTTGAATCAAAATGCTTGATCAATGTGCGTTTGCACAGCTACACTTTCTGTCCTATGTTTTGGCAACTGAGGTTGTTCTTTTCTTCTCCCAACCCTGTAGGCCCGTTCTCTGTCTACCTTGTGCATTCATTAAATCTATTTCTACGTGACACCGGTGAGAAAGGCAGTGACCAATGGGGCTCGACCTGCTGTTTACCGCTGTACAATGATAACGATGATCGTGATGATCACTTCTTAAAACCAAGGATGCGATCATACCCGAGCAGACGTTTGACGAGTTCCAGTCATTCTGAACCGGGTAATAGGCAGTACCTGGATTCGTACAACCAGCCGCCATGCCCCGGGAGAAAAAAAATCGAACAAACACAGAGAGAAGCAGTTTTCGGGTGCGAACCCTCCAATATATCTGGCGTGCGAAGTTTGATTACAAAAGTGAGATCTTGTAAGCACATTTCGGAAATACACATCCCTCCATCTTCACTTATCTGCATGACATTCACATCTTTCTACACGATCTTCATTTAGACTTACCTCCTTTCATATAAATATTCCTCGCAACTCTAGTGCCTTATTTAGTCCGTGTCCTGGTAGATAGGATGAGGAACTTTGAATGAACCTCGGTGACTGAATCCGTTTAACAGTTTCATGTAAATGAAATGATTTATCATGCGGTATCAACGCTTCACCCGCAACTGAAAGCGATGGAAGTACATGGTACAGCTGTTTTTCCTGCCTTGTTGTAAATCACCAACCGCGTGTATTCAGCGAGGCACCACTGGGACTTGATCACGGGGCGCATGATTGTGAATCAAGCAAGTTACAACTAGGCTGTCCGAGTCCACCCTCAACGGTTTGTTTCGCGTCAACACCATATGACTTGGCACCTTTTTGTCACTGGTTTCGAAAGGTAACAATCCGTTATCCACAAGCCACCAGTGGTAGACGGCTCTGCTGTCGCCCGCCACACTACCACATCTGATCTATTGAGGTCGTATGTAGTTCGCCATTTTAAGTTTCAGCATCACGGTTGCCGGTTTCATTCTCACACTATGAATCATGAAAATACAAAATCACACATGCATTCACTCTCTAGCAAAACAACTACAAACTCATCACCATCACTAACATTCGTGGACTGAACCATAATATCGATTCTATACACCAATTTCTCCAATCTTCTCTTGCCCTGTTTTGGACCGGAACTAAAATCTTCTCCCCCCTCCCCATCAGATACCACATTCCTCCAATTTCCCAACCATACCTTTCACTCCTCTTTTTCACCCAAAGCCGGTATCTGTGCCTTTGTTCATCAGTCAGTCGCCACATCCAGACTCCAAAATCTTGACTTTTCCACTCGTGAATTTCAGTTGGTGTGACTGAAGCATCGACTTCCTTCTTTTTACTTACTACTTTTGTGTCGTTTACCGTTCACTCAACAGTAAAGACTCATCGATCTTCAATTTCTTATCTTTGAACATCGAGCATTTGTTTGAGTCAGATCCCAACTGCCATATCACCATTTTAGCATATTTTAATGTTCACAATCGGGCTTGGTTTATTCACTCATCGGACACTTCAGCTCTGGGGCGCGAAGCCGAACATTTCACCGTGGTCGACAACCCGTCCCAACTAGTTAACTTCTGCACACGTATCCCCAATCGAGCTGGCGACCGTACCCATACCCTTGATCTTATTCTCACTTCTGTTCCTTCTCTCTTCCTCGGCATCTCTGCCCTTCCTTCACTTGGCTCCTCTGAACACTGTATTATTTCCTGTTCCATCAATTTTACTCGCCCTAACCCTCCACTCACCTCGAGACACTTGTTTTGGCACTACAGTTCAACCAACTGAAACGGCTTTTGCGATTTTCTAGCATCCTATCCTTGAAACGATTGGTCCTCTACTTCGGACGTTTGCGCTCCCGTTTCTAATCTCACTAGCATTGTTCTTCAAGGTATGCAATTTTTTATTCTTCATTTCTCCAAATCCGGCAAACCTGAATCCATCGAGTCGTTCAACCACGTATGTGATCGTGCAGCACGCTTGAAGCGTTCAGCACTTTGCCGTTGGCACCCCTCGCCCACTCCCGATTCCCTCCACCACCTCCGTGCAAGCCAGGAACAGATGCTCGTCAACCATACAGAAAGCGGAAGAGCGCTGCGTCTTCTGTAAGGCCGAACGCTTACTCAGGGGTTAGAAATCTCGCATATCAGAGATAGTGGGGGCTTGTACCACTCGACCCAAGGCTAGCTGAAATCAAACAACCGGTAACCATGCTGTGGATGGTCTTGCGCATGCCAACAGTAACAGACTGGAGCGCTGATACCCGTTCCGGCCCACGATTGATTATAAATGGAACTGTACAGTCACAAGATTAATTAAATAAGCGAAAAACGGGCAGGTTGACCGAGAAAGCCACAACGCCTGGGCGAAGTAACTCACTTTTTTAACCTCTCGCTCGCCTATCTGAGTGGCGATGCGGAGGGAGGCGTCATAATTCTTCGCGGCAATCATCACTCCGGACGTCATTCTTCCTCCATTTTGTGGTAACGGGGACAAACCGCAAACAGACAAACGACACATAAAGCAAGCAAGGGAAGTAACTTTCAATAAACGAAAAACGAAAATGTATCTGTCTATTTGATCTGAATAGTGGCCTGGATACTAATGAAACTCGTTGACCGAAGGCCTAACGGGTATCTTCCCACTGAAAAAAGTTAGTCTTCCGAGCAAACTAACTTCTAGGGATATATAATAATAAAGAATTTTAAATCATGGCGAATTTCTGGAAGAAAATTGTAGGGAACCAGAATCAAAAACATAAAAAGGGATATTGAACTATGTCTCCAAAATGCCTCAGTATAGTCGTGGGTGGGTGTCTCATACTCCAATATGGCTACCCGCCCTGAACACCTCTCGAAATGCCCCCAAACGACCGCGGGTCCCGTGTAGCTTCTGCTGAGGAAGTCCTACTCACTACTTTCGCGCGGCAGATGTGCTCATTAAAGCGGGAGGGCGAAATTGAATGCCCGGCACTCTCCACCGGGTTGGCTGACCGCTAGTCAGTTTAGGGGAGATCGTTAAATCTTTGTTCAAACCGACCACGAATAGCGTATGAAGCGTACAACACTATGCTCACTAGCATCTGTGGCAGAGGGATGCACTGGGCACCCAGGATATTTGAACTCATCCGAAGGTCGTGTGAACTGAGCAACCAGTCGCCGGCTCGCAGAAGAGACGAATGAATCATACAATTAGCCACTGGCTCATTTGGGCCAACGTTACTGCCTTTCCGGATGCGCCTGGTTGCGCAAAGGCTAGAGGTGCATCCTCGAATAAAAATGTCTACTGTGGACCGGGCGACCGAGTAGCACAGTAGCCCACAGCGTCAATAACAATGCAACCGATGGACATCTTACTACACGCTCGTTACGCTCGTCAAGCACATGCTCGCGCTGATGCTCTCACGCCGTGCACACACGTTGATTTATCCGACTCCACAACTTACTCCAGCACACTTACATTTTATTATTCTTCGGGAACTGCAGTCGGCCGTACTCGCGGTAATATCTCTGAGAGAAGTCCTGTTCCTGTCCCCTCGTGTCCTCCTTTGACTGATATCCAAGTCCTACCGAATCCGCTTCCCCTAGCTGATGCTCTTTTTCGCCCCAGGCGTCGTTTTAAACTGACCAGATTTAATATGCGAACGGTGATGCGTATAGAACAACAGGCATGTTTAGCTCGTACACTGGAGACACTTGCCATCGACGTGTGTTGTATTCAAGCGACTTGCATCTAGGACTCCAGCTCAATCGTTCGATTCACGTCCCCATCCAGTCCTTCTGTAAAGTTTCACCTCCGTTTGTCTGGGGACCCTGAGGCTGCGGCTGCCGGTCTTGCTGGGGTAGGTGTAGCTCTCAGTGAGAGGGCTGAGGCTGTGCCACTTGACTGGATCCCAGTTGGCAGTCGGTTGTGCGCAGTGAGACTGAGAGGGTCGTGCAAAGTAAGTAAACGCCTTATCGATAGATGCAATCTGATGCCGTCTCGGCTTATGCCCCTACATATTGAAGCTTGGATGCAATCAAAGGTGTCTTCTACCAAAAGCCACACAACCTCTTACGTAAAGCGAAACGGAGTGATATCGTGATTTTAGCTAGACACAGGGGTGCTAGAGTAGGTCGGCTGTCTTCGAACGAGGTCCATTTGGGAGGCTCTTTTGGCCTCGATTTCAGTCGTTCAGAAAAGGAGGAACGGTTGTGAGCTTTGTGTTCAGATAACCGCCTGTTTCTCGCCAGTACGAACTTCAGACGTTCTAATCGCCGGTACGTCACATGGCGTCCGGCCTCTTCGAGTCAACAATGGACCCAGAGAGACCAGGTCGCAAGGAACTATGAGTGGCGGGGCTGCATACAAGACTCTCGGTCGTACTGGAGCGCTTCCCTTGACTCCGACCACGCGTTAGTCTGCACTAAGTTGTCCATGTGCTTCGGTGGGCGTGCCAAACGTACGATGCAGTAGCGGTTGGACTGCGATGTGCTGTCTGATCCGTCTGGCCTCTCTTTCTGAAACGTTCTAGCTGAAAGGCTGGGACCAACGCCTCCAGAAAACATCAACCAGCACTGGTCGCTTATTGAGAATGCTTTGTGTTCTGCTGGCAAAGTGAGCTGTGGCCTGACTCATCCTGTCGTTACACCCTGGATTTCTGCTAAGTCTCTACGCCTTCTTGATGTATGTCAGCCCATCCCGGCTGGTAGTGAGCATAATGCAGCACGGCTCACAACGAGAAGTGAACTGAGCGCAAGTCTTCATAGGGGTTGTGAAATCTGGTGGTCTCAAAAAGCATCCGAGATAAAACATGATGCCGCTATGGGAAGTTCCCGCAAGCTATTCTGACTCATTCGAGCCACCGGTAGAAAGCCATTGGGTGTAAGCGAAACGATCTGTGAAGCTGACGGTTCATCTATCCACGGTCTACAGCGACGTCTTGTACAGTAGGCGGGGCATTTCAAAGCACAGTTTAGCTGGTCTCCGGCGTCCGCTTCTCCATAGCTGTTCCGGCACACGTCCCGTGATCTGTTTCGACAGATCCACCTTCTGAGGCGGAGGTTCACAAGGAAATCCAAGCCCTAGGACGTCACAAAACACCGGGCTTCGATGGCCTCTCTCCAGACTTATTTGAAGATGGTAAAATGGAACTTGCTGGAGAGCTTCAAGCTTTGTTCTCCAAGGTCTGGCACTCAGAAAAAGGTCCCTTTCCGTGGGGGGAATCGATCGTTCTCCCCATCTTCAAGAACGGCTCGTGCAGTGACTGCGCCAACCAAGGGGGTATAAGCCTAATTCAGAAATCGTCGAAACTGCTAGTGCCTGTCATTCTTCGCAGGTTGTACAACGCGCATGATGAGCAAAACTCGAGAGGAACAGGCTGGGTTTCAGAGCGGTCGTGGATGCATCGATCAAATATTCACCCTCTGACAGCTGTCAGAGCACCGTTACGCCTTCCAAAGACCAAATGGTCGTTTGGTATCTGGACATTCGCGCGGCCTTCGACTCCGTCGATAGGTCTGCACTGTAGTACTGTTTGTTATGGAATGGTGTGCCTGAGAAGTAAATGCCAGTCCTCAAAGAGTTGTATCGTTATACCTCAGATCGGGTTAGCGCTTATGGCCAACTTTCGACACCCTTTGCCGTCCCCAGTGGAGTACAACAGGGCTGCCCTATATTCTCGTTTCTTTTCAATTTTGTTATAGAGGATGTCCTACAGAACGCTTTGTCTGGTCTTAACAAACAGTGGGATTGGACTTCTCCCAGGGAACAGAGTTTTTGACTTAGAGTATACCGATGATGTCGCCTTGCTGAGCGACAGAGCACAGGTAATTCAACACGCTTTGGACCGCTTGGCGATTGAGGTGCCCCAATATCGTATGTGCTTAGTGCCGTCAAAGTGCAGAGTAATTCTTCAGTAGCAGCCCGTGCTTCCACTCACCCTTAGTGGTGATCGGTTAGAGGTAGTCAATAGCTTTAAGTACCTCAGGAACCTGATCACAGCTGGTGGTGTTGGAGAGGAGATCAGTTCACGAATAGCAAGAGCTAGAGCAGCTTTTGAAAACTTGCGACAACTGTGGCGTCGCCGTGACATCCGGCTCTCTCTTAAGGGACGGGTGTACGTCGCCGCGGTTCTTTGTGTTATATTCTATGGTTGCGAGACCTGGCCACTGCATGTTGAGGATGCTCGACGTCTTTTTGTGTTCGACAACCAATATCTCTGAAGTATTGCTCACTTTTGGTGGGAACATCGAGTGAGTGATGACGGAGTGCGCCGCTGTGTGCTTAGCACTGATAGCCACCCTCTTAACGAAGTGGTAGCTCTACACCGCCTCCGGTGGCTCGATCGTGTTTTGCCAATGCATGCCCATCGCCTACCTTTCAGCGCCCTATTCGCACGTGCTGAGCAAGGCCAGAAGAAGCGGCGTGGCGGTCAGGTCATGAATTGGCGTAGAGGTAAGAAGAAGAATTGGCTTCGTTCGGTGCTTCACTCCTCCCTGGTTGGGGCCCAAGGGACGAGGACTGCCGTTAGTAAGGGACATAGAGAGTCATGTCTGTCGAACTTTGGTGCCCCGCAATCACAAAAATGTTATTCCGCCAAACAAAACGACAAAAAACATCGAAAAGTGTACGGTGAAAAGAGAGGAGGAAATCACGGCATTTTATTTTTTTTAATAATTGCTTTACTCCCTCTAATATTTTTGTGGTTGTTTTTACTGTTGGCACCATGCTTGATTTCAAGCCGGTGATATATATATATATATATATATATATATATATATATATATATATGGTTATTACAGTGGGCTTTGAACACTTCAGTTCCGGGTTCGAATCTCGGCATCGCCGCCGGTCAACCCCTCCCCCCCCCCCCACAAATCGCAGCCTCAAATTGGCCGCGACCTGGATAGATCAAATAACGCGAAGAACAGAGATATGGTCTCGTAAAACAAAACCTTTTGCAACGTACCCGACAGTGACAATGAACCTGAGGCGAACCTGACGTGATTTTTGATCAAATATGCTGTGGAACCCAATGTCCACCGCCATAAGAGCAAAAACAAGTTTTGACTTCAACAATCTGACCGTCCGGTGCCACGTCATAACTTCCGCTTGACGCTACTTTTTGCAGCTAACCCCAGGTTCGGTGGGTAGATCACAATTCGCAAGAGTCGATGCGATGACATAAGTGGAGCATGACCTAACCAATTACTACGCTTAAAACTGGGTATTTCTCAGTCTCCAGCCGCCGATTAACTAAAGCAAAGGAAACTAGGCCAAATTCTATCCCATCGATTGACAAGCGCGGAAACTGAGATCTGTACTGACTATACACCATTTTGACTTTTTGTGGAGCCGTATAATATGTGACAAATAAAACTAATACCGCAGAAGTGAGATCTTGTACGCACATTTCGGAAATACACATCCCTCCATCTTCACTTATCTGCATGACATTCACATCTTTCTACACGATCTTCATTTAGACTTACCTCCTTTCATATAAATATTCCTCGCAACTCTAGTGCCTTATTTAGTCCGTGTCCTGGTAGATAGGATGAGGAACTTTGAATGAACCTCGGTGACTGAATCCGTTTAACAGTTCCATGTAAATGAAATGATTTATCATGCGGTATCAACGCTTCACCCGCAACTGAAAGCGATGGAAGTACATGGTACAGCTGTTTTTCCTGCCTTGTTGTAAATCACCAACCGCGTGTATTCAGCGAGGCACCACTGGGACTTGATCACGGGGCGCATGATTGTGAATCAAGCAAGTTACAACTAGGCTGTCCGAGTCCACCCTCAACGATTTGTTTCGCGTCAACACCATATGACTTGGCACCTTTTTGTCACTGGTTTCGAAAGGTAACAATCCGTTATCCACAAGCCACCAGTGGTAGACGGCTCTGCTGTCGCCCGCCACACTACCACATCTGATCTATTGAGGTCGTATGTGGTTCGCCATTTTAAGTTTCAGCATCACGGTTGCCGGTTTCATTCTCACACTATGAATCATGAAAATACAAAATCACACATGCATTCACTCTCTAGCAAAACAACTACAAACTCATCACCATCACTAACATTCGTGGACTGAACCATAATATCGATTCTATACACCAATTTCTCCAATCTTCTCTTGCCCTGTTTTGGACCGGAACTAAAATCTTCTCCCCCCTCCCGTCTGTAACTACCCTGGTGATACTCTTTGTGAACCTCAACAGATAGATGAGATTGTTGCTTTCCGGTTTGTCTTCAACTCCACCTTACCCTCTGACCCTACTACTCCGGTTTTTTATCTTTCTTCTGTCCCCCATTTCTACCCTATATTAGCACCAGGAAGATACCCCAAGCGTTGCGCTCTCTGAACGTATGTAAATCATTTATTCCGGACGATATACCCCCCCCCCATCGTCCTTGAAATGTGTGCCCCTGAACTGGCCCTTCTCTTACATCGTCTTTTCTGTCTCTCGCATCAACTTTTTACTTTTCCGATTCCCTGCAAACACGCCGTGATTATCCCTATTCCCGAACGCGGTGATCTTTCTGACCCGAATAACTATCATCCCATTTTCCTCACACCAATCACTTCGAAGTATTCGAAACTGTCATCTCCGACCAACTGCACATATTTCTCGAACGCAAAGGACTGCTAAGTGATCGCCTATACGAATTCATATCTCACCGTTCAACCAGTGATACCCCGGCTCTCGTCTCACACTCCTGGTGGGCTACACTCGACAACCAAGGAGAAACACACGTGGTCTCGCTCGACATCTCTAAGGCCATTGGCCGAGTTTGGCATCAAGGTCCCCTGGCGAAACTGCCCACGTTCGGGTTCTCCTTCGCTCTCGTATTGTGGACATCACGTTTCCTCAGTAAGTGAACCATCTCCGTCCGAGTTGATGGGGTTCTGCCCCAGCCATTTCGTGTGAACGCTGGTGTTCTCCAAGGTTCAGTACTTGCGTCCGCCTTATTTCTTTTATTTATTAATAGTCTTCTATCCACTACTTCCAATCCAACCCATTACTTTGCCGATGATGCCACCCTTCATTCTTCCCTTTTTCACCGCTTTTCCCGCCATGCCAACATCAACTCCAATCGTCACCGCAGTGAAATCAAAGTATCTTTAGAGTCCAACCTCGAATACATCTCCTCCTGGGGATCCTACAATCACGTTGCATTTAATGCTTCCGAAACTTCTCTTCTCTCAATTTCTTTGAAACATCATTCATTCTCCCCTCATTTATCCTTTGATTCGACTGTGCTGTATTCCACAGATTCTATTTTTCCCCCTAACTTATATATAACTTCTTCCCTGTGTTGGTCCACTTTCATATCTCAGCTCGCCTCTTGTGCTGCGCGCAAAGTTGGTTTTCTGTTTCGCGCCAGACGCCTCTTCACACCAGCTCATCTTGTTCTACTGTACAAAGTTCAATTCCCCTCCCCGCACTTGAATACTACAATCACATGAGGGGTGCAGCTTCGCCTACCTCACCTTCTCTTCTTGATCGGGTTCAAAAAAAGGCCATCTGGCTGGTCGACGACCCTTCTTTAACCTCGAGTCTGCAGTCGCTAGCCCATCGTCGGGCGGTTGCTTCTTTGCCCCTCTTCTACCGGTACTATTTTGGATTTTGTACTTCGGAGCTTGCCTCGCAATACCTCTTCCCTAAACTTTTTCCCGACCATCACGTACTCAGGCAACTAGTCATCCTTATCAAGTTTCTGCCACTAGTTGTCGTACTTCTATCTTCCAACCCTCTTTTTTCCCTGGACCGTTAAACTATGGAACATTCTCCCTCTTTCTGTCTTCCCACCCACTTACAACCTCAGTCTCTTTAAAAGCGTGATCAAACAAACGAGTTCTTACGTGAATTTTCCCCCGCAATCTACTTTTACAGTATGTCTTCTGATTATGGGATTTACCCCCTTATGTTGTAGTTCACTTTCCTCGGAATAAAAAAGCGAATGGCCGCTTTGATGGGCTTATTCTCCGTCTTCTCCCATTGGTTATACTTTCAACTCAATTGACAGATCACTTTTATGCACGAGCGATTATAAACAGCTCAAAGGACATGAGTATTCAAAGATAAGGAAGCAAACGGTGGCATATAAACGAATGTGAACATACCGGTCCAAACGATGAACAAAACGGAGTGGTCGCCGGTTATATTCCTTCGCCAATATATGAACCATACTGTTTAATGTGTACTGTCCGCAAGGATGCACCGGGATGGACGCTGGTTTACTGAAAACTAACACATCGTCATCTTCATGAATGAATGATATACGAGTGTCTGTTTCAAGTGTAAAATTACGTCTGTTTTAGAACCTACTAAGCACAGGCAGTTCGTGGCGATGCACACGATGACAGATAAGATCTGTGTCTCGAATTCGATAGTCCGGAGTTACTTTTTGACCGTTCACTTGAATTTCTCCAGATTTACACCTTAAATCCTGTTCTAAACATGTTGTGTTGCAAATGCAACTTACGATCAAGTTCATCGAAGAGAAGTTGAATTCGGAATCCAGAATGTCCGTGATAGTTCGATCAATCCACCTACGTTTCGCATAGGCCTTGAAAGTGAATACGTAGGGGAAGACCTGACTAATTCAAGTAAAACATATGAACACGGACAGGGGATGAAACTTGCTTTGCGGAACTGGTTTTCGAAATAATATTCACTGATATTTACATTCTCGTAATGATCAAAATCCTCTGCCAATCTTTTTTTCTCTTGTCGCCTTGCGCGTAAGTTCGATTTCTGTTGGACCTTCTTCTCTTCTTTTGAAATCTTTTTAGTACGTCGTGGTATTTTTATGGCTGGTTCCATTAATATACGGAGTCGCGTTAGTATGAACTGCAGAGGGAGGAAAATGCGACTTTATATAAAGCATATTGCACAGTGACTGTACAAGAAAATATAAAAATGCTTGACTTATTGTGGAAAATAACGGGTTGAGTGAACGGCATTTTTCGCAAAAATGAATAATACATTGGTTTATCATTGTCAAACTGCTATTGTTCAACGTTATCCGTGTCTCTAGAAGTACACTGCCGAACAAGGCACTGGGTATGTTGGGCTGAAACGGGCTGGCATCAATACAAGAGCAGAATGGATAACATTCAATGAAAAGACTAAGCAAACAATGGGAACATTATCTATGTGTATATTCGAATGCTGTATTCCATAATAAACCCATTGCCCTGCTCAATATGGGCGAAATCTATTTGAGTGATTTATCAGTAAATAAATAGGTCGGTTAAAAAAGAGGGCTTTTAAATTCAGTAAGAGATCAAGTTATAAGTGAATTGTGAAAAACAAATGATAAGCGAAAAAAGGGATTTTGATTGTCAGCAAACAAATTGAATGCTGCGCTGAGCCTAGCTGGGGCTCGTTATCGTTGTGCTACTTGGGTTTAGGCCAAATCAAAGGACTTGTGGCTTGGCCTATTTGGTAAGTCCAAGTTCTTGCATCAACCAGCTTCAGACGAATCCCGCTACGTCGCAAGAACGAGTATTCCGGTATATTTGTTTGGAGTGGAAGGTTGGTCGTCTGTAGAAAACCGAGAAAACATCAGGGTTTGCCATCGGGAGGAGTGATAGTCTCACGATTTGCTCATATGGCCGTAAGCCCCGTTTGTCTCATCTAGCAGATGGCCTTCCTAGCGTCAGATAAGTAAAAGGATAGACACGATAGGAGTGATAGGAACTACGGTCAACAAAAAAGGGATCAGGACTGAAATAGGTGGAGACTTGACACGTAAATGTTCATTAGGAGAAATAATTGTGGAAGGTGCTGTTAGACGTAGCCAGGGGAGAGTTATAGTCAGTGACGGTCTAAGCGAACTTTCGAACACTGCTACAGTTCGGGCGGTCACTATATCCCCTGGGAGCTGGTTTCAGGCGTTCACCATACATGCAAATGACTGTGCCTTAAGGCTGGAGGCCAGCTGAAGATCGCGGCCCCTATTATTATAATATTATTATACACTGATCCTGGGATCAGGCATAGTGCCTGTTGTAAATGCGGCGGCGGCAGATTCGCAGTAGCGAACAGTAGAATCAGAGAGAGCGCCTCATCTAAATAATAACAAGCGTATAGCGGTGGGAATGTATACAGAGAAACTCAACGAAATGTAACGGATGATATGATGATATTCGCCTCGGCTGTAATTAAGAGTGATTTATTCGTTATTTTGGCAACAATGCGCATTGTGTTGCGACAGCGTCTGTGTGTAACTATGCCCTATTTCGCAGGCTGTAGGGATGTACTCTTTAGTGCTGTGCTAGTAGACTCGAATGATCGGAAGTAAGTGGAGTTGGTTTCTCGAGAGTGTTATTGTGTCCATTCATGAGTTCGTTTATGTCGCTAGCGAACTCTGGGCCCTCCAAAGCAGCGCGGTAACCCGTGGAGGACGGCAGATCCTGTGATTTTTCTGGTCTGGCTTCCGTCGGCAACTCGGTTCTTTTGGGTGCTAGTCAGCGAATTGAAACCATTTCTGTCATCTGCATGCATAGCGCGAGTACTATGGGTTGCACATGACCAGCTCCACTTCTAGCAGGGGGTCGTATTTTGAAGACCTATCATGTCGTTTCAGAAAGACAAGACCCGGGACAGTCAACCAGGATGGTAGTGATGTTTCGGTGGTTAAACGGTGAGCATACCGAAACAGTCACTCATGTGGGGTGTTATTAGTTGCGGTACACAGGCGTGGTCGCAGCGAACGATGTGTAGGCCTGGTTTTTAGGGCAATGTACATGGTTTTCCACAATATGTCGTTAAAGTGCTCAACTTGTCCATTAGATTGCGGGTTATAAACTGTCGTGTGGCTTATCGCCATCCTGTTGTCGTAAAATAATCGTGAATTATGTGGACATGAATGTTGTGCCACGATCGAAACGGATGAACACAGGGGTACCAAGAATAGAAAATAGTTGAAAACATTTTACAACGGCGGATGTGGGCATGTTTGAGCAGAGGAATACAAAGGGAAAACAGATACCGATTTTGGGTGTGAGGCTAAGAAGCCCTTAGAACCGATACTCAATCTCCTAAAGGGCTACGTGGCTTTTATTAATCATTAAAAAACTTTAATTTAAGCCCAGAACTGACTCGACAGAAAGAGGTAACGCGTCGGAAATCCTCAACAAAATGGGGAGATTTTTCGATCGAACGAAATAGAACATCCTCGTGTGCCTAGATGACACGACGAACTTTGAAGTTCTCGCAGCTTCCCAGTGCCCGCAATTGCAGCACAAACGTTGTGGGAAAGGGTTTTACCAATTGTGTTATTCCTGCCGTGTCTGTGGATTACGTCGTACCTGAATTCATACAACTCAATTCTCCATCGTTGGATTTTGTTCCTGAGTTTACCTTCTATTGCTCCGTCGTACATAAAGGCGACTGACCATTGGTTTGTAAGTATTCTGAAGTGTCGGCCGAATAGACAGTGTCACCATTTTCGCAGTGTTTTCACGACAGCGTATGCCTCTTTTTCGACTGTCGGGTGATACCTCCCACTAGGCGTTAGTGTACGAAAGAAAGCAACTGGTCTGTTGTTTGGGCTCAGTGATGCGGCGATAGCAATGCCACAGGTGTCTGTTTCAACTGCAAGTTGTGTGCCACAGTCCATTGTGACAACTGCAGCGTTCTGGATGTCCTTAAAAGCTTTGAACACGACTCGAACACGTCTTGGGATCGGGAATGTATTGTTTTTCATCAATGGATTAATCTTGTCGGAAGAGGATGGGAGTCATTGTTAACAGTAATCAAACGTCTACACTACTCGTTGTTGTGCTTCTGCATCCCGTGGAGGTAGCGATTCCCGTATGGGCCGTGTTCTTTCGGGGTCCGGATTACTTACTCGGACCGATACCTTCGTTTCTGATTATTTGATCGATTGAACGTTGGAAACAGGCGACGCCGTTCGTCACACCGAAGGGGATGTGTTGGAATTGGAAGAGATTGCTACAAAATTCAAACGCTGTGTACGGTTTCTCTGCCTGAACTACTGGGATTTGGTGGTAGGCGCTCTTAAGGCCGAGAGTGCCGCATAGCTCGCAGCGTGAAATATTTTCGACCATTTCTGTCCAGTCGTGATGAGGGATGCTCATTCAAGTGAAGCGGCTAGTGGTTTGATTGCAATCAATCATCATTCGTTGTTCGTGGTCACCGTTCCTTGTCACGAACACTTGGGCGCTCAATGGGAAAATAAGGGGTTCGATGATATCTTACTGTAGGCGATTGACTTCGAGGAGTATAAGCCTTTCTTCTTCTGGAGTGTGGCGTCGTGGTTTGGTTGCGACTGGTTTGCAGTTCGAGGATAATTGAGAGAACAACAGCAGTGATTCTGTTTTGGTGGCGGATAGTCCGCAAAGAGAGGAAGTGTCCCGCTGGTCATCAAAAGATATATCGATCTTCTCACGGAGACTAAGGAAATCATGGCCAAGAAGTACATCGTTGCACAGGTTTGGTAATACTGGAGGTTTAAAATGTTTGCAAATCATATGTTCACATTGAATAGATAAATAGCAGTAATCATAGAATATGCCCATCGATTCATGAAAAAACTTGTAACACGAAAAAATTTCTTTTCGAAAAGAATTTCGGGGTTTTGTGGATTCAGTTTGTCGAAAAGCTCGGGAAAAAAAGCGAGGGAAGTTCCTCGGCAGCCTGGAAACAAGAGTACCACCGTCCAGGTTACCGGAAGATCCTGAAAGGTATGTCCACAATCATTCTTCTGACGCTTAGTAAATTACAATATGAGGCTCTATCTCTCGGACCTAAGTTTTGCACAACTCAACCACGTTATCATCAGGTGTAAATTGAAACTCAGTTTGAAAGTCTAATGAGCCAATTGTATGACCTGGTACCAACATCATCTGACTCAGTTGACGACCTAAAAATATCACTTGTTTATGAGTATCAAAAGTATCACGCTACTAAATCTCCGTTGAACGGAATATTAACAAAGCAATATCGAGAAGCGGTCCAAAAACTAGTGAATAATCAAGATTTACTACTATCGAAACCGGATAGAGGTGCCAGATGGATTGTACTAGACCGAAGCGACTACGACAGAAAAATGATGACCATTTTATCTGATGAGAGCAAGTTCATTTACCATCAGGATGAGAAAGACAAAACACAAGAAGCCGAGACTAAGCTGACAGAGATCTTGAAGCAGCTTGAGTCAGAAAACGCTATTTCCAAAACGCTGTACGACAAGCTTGTGCCTTGCGGCTCACAACCACCTAGACTCTATGGACTACCAAAAGTACACAAACCAAATACACCCCTAAGACCGGTGATTGACATGAGCACCTCAGCCTATCACGCCACAGCTCAGTGGATTGCGGAAATCGTTGAACCGGTGTGTGCAAGTCACTAGCAAAATATAGTGTGAAAGATTCATTCTCTTTTGTAGAGATGATAAAACATCAGGATATGTCTGAACGGACTATGCTTTCCTAGATGTGGAATCCCTATTCACAAATGTTCCGTTGATCGAGACGGTAGAATTCATCTGTCAATACTTGACCGATAATGATATCAAATTGGACATCCCTGTCATCATCATCATCACTGTACAGCGTTAAACAGTAGGGCAAGCCCCACTGACCACTGCCTTTCTCACCATGTTGCACGTTGAATTAAAAAGTATGAATATACAAGATGGACAGGGAGTGGACCTATATGGGTGGGAAAAGAAAAGAATGCCCTAGTATCCAACACACGGAATACACAGTCTAACTGTACAAACGCACATCGATCAGTCATTCTGATTCGACAGAAAGTGACAACACGATCGCCACTGCTCGCAGTTCGCAGCCATATCCTTCAGTGTCTCCAGCCAACTGGTAGACGGATCTTTTGGACCCCAACCACGAAGACGTGAAGTACCTACTCTTCCTAATTCTGCTGTACATTTTCTCATTCCTCGCTGCCACGTCATCTGTTGACCTCCACGTGGTCTCTTCCACTTCCTAGGAGGGACGGAGAATAGCACACGGTATGGTAGACGTGTGTTTGCCATACGTACCACGTGCCCCAACCAACGAAGTCTACTAAGCTGGATACGCTGTGACAGAACGTTTTCTGAATTAGTATCCAATACTCGCTTTCTTACCTCATCGTTGCTTACTCGGCTATTCCACCCAATCCTAGCGATACTACGTAAATATCGATGGTCAAAAGCCTCAAGACGACGAATATCTTCAACACGCAGACTCCAAGTTTCGCAACCATACAACAAAACTGAACGCACTGCAGCACAGTATACACGACCTTTCAACTTCAGTGAAATAACAGGTCGCCGCCACAAGTGCTTCAGTCCAGCGTACGCCGCTCGAGCCTTGGATATACGCGTGCTCACCTCTACTACTGTGCTCCCATCCGTCGTCACGCAGCTACCGAGGTAGGTGAAGTGATCGACAACTGCCAGCACCTCCCCATCGAGCATCAACCTCGGAATGGTTGACGTCCAGTCTTGTAACATCACCTTGCACTTTGAAGGTGCAAAACGCATGCCGAATGGAGCTACAGCTCTTGCGAGATTATCTAGTGCACGCTGAGCATGTTCCGTGCATTCGAACAAGCAGACAACGTCGTCTGCGTAATCTAGGTCACATAGCTTTTCACTGTCTCCTAGTTCGACGCCTACATCCTGAAGATGTTGCTGCGCACTCTCCATTATTTCGTCCATGACGAAGTTGAACAGGAATGGAGACAAAGGACATCCCTGCCGAACACCACTGGTCGTTTCGAACCGACCGGATAGTTCACCGTAAACCCTTACGCGGCCAGAAGTATGAGAATACAATGATCTCATTAGGTTCACTAACTTCTGGGGCATACCTTTTCGATGAAGAACACTGAAAAGCGATGTTCGATCAACTGAATCGAAGGCGCCTTTCAGGTCTAAGAAAAGCATTATTGTCGGTCGGCGGTGCGTGTGACGCGTTTCAAGTAGTCGGCGAAGAGTAAAAATCTGGTCGATGCATCCTCGACCTGGGCGGAATCCAGCCTGCTGCTCGCGGACATTCCTCTCACGAGCCGGTGTAAGACGATGCAGCAAAATCGAAGCTAATACTTTGGTGACTATCGGGATTAAGCTAATCCCACGATGATTACTGCAGTCATTGCGTATTCCCTTCTTGAAGGTGGGAATAATCAATGACTCGCTCCATATTAACGGAATACGCTCCGCATTCCAAATGTCACGGAGCAAGGCCTCACCACCCAGTTTGAAAAGAACCGGAGGAAGTTCGTCGGGACCTTCCGCTTTCCCTCGCTTTAGAAATCGAATGCTCGACTCTACTTTTACTTCCGATGGGGGCTTAAGTGATATCACCCAAGGAGTCGCAGTTGTTGACACGGGAGTAACTACACTAGCGTGCAGCCAGCTAAACTGTTCCTTGAAGTACTTGGCCCATCGGTCAAGCCTTTGCTGTTTGTTATGGATGGGTTCTCCATTTCTATCGCAAATCGTTTCACTGACCTGAGTTCGCCGTCCACCGGTGTCGCGAATAAGTTTGAACAGTCTTTGACTGTTACCTGAAGCAGCTGCTATTTCCATTTCTTCGGCTACCTTGACCCACCAATTTTCGCGATCCTTCTTAAGGCTTTTCGTAATTTGTCTTTGCAGCTTTCTCCGCATCTTATTCATCTCCCTACGGTTCGAAAGCTGACGCTTTTGCTCCATTATACTCAGCGACTCTTGCGAGATCCAGTGTCTTTGATGGACAACGGATCGAGGACCACAGGCAAAACCTGCTGCAAAGTGCATCGCCTGTTTGATATGAGCCCAATGCTCATCTACATCACTGTTCGTCGTAGATCCTAGCTCATGTGCTAACTTCTGCTCATAACGGGTGCGTACTTCTGGATCACACATACGTTGCACGGCTAATCGGGTTTGCGGTTTGCGACGATGGCCATGGAGCTGGAGAGATAATCGCATTAAAACTAATGTATGGTCCGACTCTACATACGTGGACCAATTAGGATCTACAGTTCTGAACAGAACTGCACCACCCGTAGCTTACGGAGATATGACCAATTTGACTCAAAGTACCTGTAGAGTTAGAGCACCATGTCGCTGTGCGACGCGAGCTGTGTCGGAAATTGGTGCTAGACAAGAACAATCAATTGTCTGCACAAAACTGGAGAAGTCTATCCCCGTTATCTGTGCGCTCAGCAGGTAAAGCACAGCGCCCACCTAAACAGGCTTCTGACGCACTGAGTTTGCCAACTTGTGTACTGAAGTCAGCAGCTTGCACTACAATGTCAGAACCTTTACTGCTGCGGACGAGGGTGCCGAGTTCATCGTAGAACTCATCTTTCTGCAAGTCTGAGCTGCAGTCGACTGTTAACAGGGATCCAGTCTAAAAGGGCAGTCTCAGCCTTGTCAGTCAAGACAATTCCTACACCACGTTGACCCACAGCTCTAGCTGCTTCGTCTCCTGAGGTGCGCAGGAAATACCTCGATGAGATACCAGCAGCAGTTAGTTGAATTACACTGCTCGAATCCTGGATACGAGTTTCACTTAAGCAGCAGACATCAATCTTCAGAGAGTTCATTGTGAGGGCTAGGCACGCCTGCTGACCGGCCTGCATGAGTGTACGCACGTTGAAGGAGCCGAGATTCAGAGGCTGACGGGGCTTGAGAAAATGTGAGTTACCAGACAGAGGATTATTCCAGACGCTATTTGACAGTGAATCGTTGCGAGTATCGACCGTGTTATCGGTGGGAGCATTATGGGTGGATAGATGGGGCAAAGAGAGGTGGTTGGGGATAGAAGACAAAGGTTGAATAACAGAGAGGGAACTCTGAGCAGTAGCCCACTTATCACTGCCCACCGCGCTCGATGCAATGGGCAGCGCAGTCCTGATTATCTTGCGCGACGACCGATGCAGTATGGAATTTTTTGTATTCGTGCAGTTCATGGGAGATGTTGAACGGGTACTGCTAGGGTGTCCAGCCACAAAGCAGGAGAACGAATAGGGTCCTCATCCGAAGCCTTTAGTTCTAACAAGAACCTATCAGCAAGGCAGCGGGATGGCTTAGTGGAAGCCCATTTGCTTGGATCAATTATTCTTCCACTGTTTTTGCCGATTGAGTTGTCAGCTCAAATCAACCCCCAACCTGGAGGACCAGGAGACTGAACTTTGTCTGACCTCTACCCATTGACCTGTCAGGCATGATTGCATCTCCGGCTTAAAGAAGCCATCCTGTATTGCTCTTTGGGTCATAGAGGCGCGCAAGCCATCACACCACGTCAAGGTGCAGTCTCGTCGTGACAGACATCCCTGTGGCTAAGCTAAAAGAACTAATTCTTAGATGTACATGGAATATACAGTTTCTGTACAGCGGAAAATACTACAGACAGAAGGACGGGGTAGCAATGGGATCACCACTTGGACCCTTTCTGGCGGATATATTCTTAGCAAAACTCGAAAGTGGACCACTATGCAGCACTACAGACAGTCTATATATGTATACCAGATATATGGACGACACTTTCACAATTTGCGACTGAACAAAAGACATTACCAAACTACTGCAGACATTCAACAACGCCCACGCAATGACCACATTTACAGTGGAGATAGAGACGGACAATTTCCTCGTTTTTCTTTATGTGGGATTACGTAGAATGGAGGATGGACATATAGAAAGGAGGGTGTATCGGAAATGTACATGGTTGGGGCAATACAGACATTTCCTAAGTTTTGTCCCTCTACGATACAAAAGAACCCTAGTGAGCTATCTGACCTACAGAGCAAGAAACACCATTAGACCTGACACGATTGCCCAAGAACTCGAACACACACGTGAAACATTATTAAAAAACGACTATCCAGAACCGTTTATTCGTCAACATATGAGAGAGAAGACACAAAGTGAAAGTGCAAATGGACAAGAAAAAGGGTATTTTTCTAATTGTCCCGTTCAAGGGTAACAAGACCTTAGAAATGCTAGAGCTACGCATATCTAAGACCCTCGGGAAGTCCTTCCCAGCTGCGCATGTCCGAATCTTAACAAATACGAAGCCTTACATCGTTCAACATTCCAAGGACAGGTTGCCTCATCAGTCTTAATCTTTTGTTCTATATCAGTTTACGTGCTTTTGTATTGCACAGTATTTTGGACATACGACGAGACGCCTGTCGAAGAGGATATCAGAACACATCCCGGCTTCTTTACGCAAAGGAACAGTTC
Organism: Fasciola hepatica; assembly: GCA_948099385.1. Classification (NCBI taxonomy): domain Eukaryota; kingdom Metazoa; phylum Platyhelminthes; class Trematoda; order Plagiorchiida; family Fasciolidae; genus Fasciola; species Fasciola hepatica. The sequence continues at coordinate 6,575,523 of CANUEZ040000024.1, forward strand.
GGACTATCAATAGTGCAATCCTACAACATCTGGTGGATAGCGGACATCAAATCGACACAGTGACAGCTTCCAGACCAATCCTGACAACTCCCAGAGTTCACGCGAAAGGGTTACGCAGGCGGTTGCCGATGACGTCAGAAGCCATAGCAATTCGACTATTAAAGCCGGAATTGTGTAAGCAACGTAACCTCGTGCAACAGTTGTTGTTGCCGTGGCCGTAGCACGTGATTTTCTTATGGTTCCCATGCACAAATTCTCCCCAGCCCCACATCTCTTGTTTCACACCTGTCTTTTCACGTCATTTGGTTGCACATTTCACACCAATTGTCGTTCACACAACGAACAAGATTCATCAAGTTGAAGCATGTTGTCGAGTTACCGGATTTGTTGCACATTTACTCACTCTCTGTTATCTATAGCTGCACATATACTCTCCTTTACCCAGTACTATGTATGTCAATGCCTGAACTGATATATCGAAAAGAAATTTCTTCGTGTTACAAGTTTTTTTCATAAATAGCAGTAACCTGTGGTGGAGCACGTAAGTGAGTTTGCTGCCATATTAGTCTTCGAGTCCGTGGGCTGGATTTTCCAATCATGAATGCGTACAACTGTAGGGGAAATGTAGCTGCCAGGAACACCAGTATCGATCAGTGCTTATAGAGGTGTCCTATTAACAAGGATACTAATGACTGTGCATGATAAACAGTTTGAAGCTGCGGCTGCAAACAAACTGGACAGTAAGAGGTCGAGGGCAGAACTCACGTGGTACTTTGTGCACTTGAATTTACAAACACGTTCGAAATGATGCAGTTTTCCACACGTTTTACAAGTTGCCTCTCGGGCTGGACATTTAGAACGGAGGTGTATGTTGTACCTGCAAAAGTAGCATGTCTGATCAGCGGCTGTCAGAACAGATATGATGGAAGGAATACGGCGTGTGACAGGTATGCGTGAACTGCAGGAGTCGAACAGTAAGAGTGCTTGGTTATTTTTGCATGAACCAGTTTGAGAGATCCGGAAAGTTCCTAGGTCTCATCAAGGCGTAATCAAATCTGCACGTCTTTTTCGGACTGTTGTGGACATCAGACCGACCAGGGCGTCACGCATAGATTCGCTTGTATGTTACAATGCGGTATTTGCTTTGAAATCACAACCATTTACCAAGGATTTAAGTTTCCGTAAGAACTGGCTAAAATCCTGTCCGTTTTCTTGCTTACAGTTTGCAGATGACGTCGAGCGATTACTGTTTTTAGGTCGGAGGTAGATCTTTTTTACTACCTCGGACCCGCGCTCAGTGCATCTCGAGATGTAATCGTAAACAGATGAATCCAAGTGAATAGGAGTGCTCAATTTATTAGGACTGTGGCTTTAATGTCCTTGAGATAGATATTCTGTTGTGGTCCCTCGCGCTTCTATTGTGCGATTATTCTAACGGCAGCCTGAGAAACCGATCTCCGTTGCAACTCCTAACCCATCAGCCCGCTGACGTTAATCGGAAAGCAAATCCACAGCACGTCTGATGACGGTGTATTGGCATGAGACAAAAACAGGCCATTTCAAGCAAAAATAAAATAATCTCGAGTGTGCCTCATCAGTAGAATTACTTCCATGTGTGGCCAACTGAGCGCGTTGATTGACTGACTCGGCTTGGAACGTTCATCTGATTAGTCGTTCGACTTCGCGTAGGTGTTTGCGACACCCTGGCATATAGAGTACAAAACCTGTGATTCCACCGACCAGGTGCATCTGATGCGTTCGGATCGACACCAAAGTACCTGGGACGGTTAATAGAAGGATCCGTGTTATTAGTCAAATAACTTGTTCCTCACCAGTAGGAATTTCAGATATTTTAGTCACTGGTACGCTAAATGGCGTCCGCCCTTTTCGGGTCAGCAATGGACCCAGATCGACTACATTGATATTAGCCACAAATGGCAGGGCCGCATACAAGATTGCCGTTCATAGTAGAACAATCCGCTTGACTCCGACTACACACCAGCTTGCACTAAGCTGCCCTCCAAACGCATGCTGCAACGACGGTTATATTGTGATAAGCTTTTGATTCATCCTGTCTACCACCTCCCAAAACATCCTAGCTGCGAAGCTAGATGTAGCCGCACCTGATAACATAAGCCATCACTGGTAGCTAATCAAGAAGGCTTCGCATTCCGCTGATCTAGTAAGTTGTGGCCAATCTCGTCGTACCGTAAGACCCTGGATTTCTGCTGAATCTCTGCACCTTCTCGACGCACGCCAGTCGATCCCGGCTGGAGGCGGGCAGACCGAAGCGCGACTCGTGGTAAGACGTGCATTTATCGCGAGTCTTCGTACAGACCGCGAAATCTGGCGGTAGCAACGTGCACCAGAGATGGAACGTGCTGCCGCCTTGGGTAATTCCCGCAAGCTGTTCTATCTCATTCGAGTCACGGGCAGGAAGCCACCAGGTGTGAGAAAAACAATCCATGAAGCTAACAGTTCGCTAATTTACGATCAGCAGAGATGTTTCGAACTCTGGATGGAGCACAATTAGAGGGTTCAGCTGGCTTTCGATGTCAGCCTCTCCCATAGCTTTTACGGCACACGTCCCGTGGTCTGTTTCGACAGATCCACCTACCGCGGCGGAGATCCGAAAGGAAATCCAAGCCTTAGGATGTCACAAAAGGCCGAGCTCCAATAGCGTTCACCCGCCTTTTTTAAATAGAGGAGCTGTAACGTCAGTCAACGACTACGTACGTACCGAATGCAAAGACTTCGGAAAACCCATTCGGAATGAAACGCTTTATTCAACTCAGTTCAGTTTATATAACCATTCACCTTGCACTTCTGTGCTCTGGTTTCGATGGATACCTCCCAGAATCTCTGAGCAAAGGGCAAGAAGAACAGAAGCATAAAGTGGAAAAGATCCAAAATCAAATTGTCAGGCGAAAATCACGAAGACAAAGAAAGGGGCCGAATGCAACTAAGCCACTGACCGCGACACCTAGTCATATCACTTAATGTCTCCAACCATTTAGTAGGCAGGTCACGTGGACTCCAACCTGGAAGTCTAACACGTCCTGCTTGGCCAAGTCCATTGGTCAAGGTTTTCATACCTTTTTGCCATGTCATGGACTGATCATCTCGACCTATCCTCCAACCATCACCTGCCTCAGAGAACAACGCACGCTGAGGAAATTTATCCGTGGACATGCGTAACACATATCCCAACCACTTTAACCTGTTTAGATTCATTACTTGATTCAGAGACTGACCTCTGGTTCCCAACACCTTACGCCTAGACTCAGCATTGCTGATAAGGTGTTCCCACTATATTCGGGCAATGCGACGGAGAAATCGGTGCTCGAACACCAACAGTCTTCATCTATCTTCTACCCTCAACGGCCATGCTTCTGAACCGCATAAAAGAACGGACCTAACCGCCGCATTCTACACTCTACCCTCAACAGACAATCAGATGTCACGCCGACTTCACAGATGACGGAGGTTGGCAAAAGCCTAACGCGCCTTCTATATACGCGATGACACTTCGTCCGTTATCTGTCCATCTGGTGAGATGTAACTACCCAGGTGACAAAACTTCTCCACTTCAGCTAGAGCTTCTCCGGCCAACACAAGGTTTGATGTTGAGCCAACTCAGTCCTGCAACAGCATTTTATACTTTGGTGGTGTAAAACGCATCCCAAACATTGCTACACTGTTCCTTAGGCTAACTAGAGGAAGCTTGCAACTTACCTGCATCTTCATTCAGAAGAAGAATATTGTTTGCGTATTCCAAGTCACACAGTTTACTACCTGAGCAAAGATCGATGCCACTATTCTCACACGAGGATAGGGCTATCTCAAGAACCAATTCAATCATGAAATTGAAGAGGAAGGGTGAAAGAAGGCAACCCTGACGAACACCACTTTCCGTGGTGAACTCGGGGGAAGATCGCCGTGAGCACGAACTCAGCTTCGCCTGTTCGCATACAAGCATTTGAAAAGAGAAATAAACTTCTCTGATACACCCTTCAATGAGAGGCAGCGCCAGAGAACTGTGTGGTCGATTGAATCGAACGCCGCTTTCAGATCAAGAAAGACACAGATTGTGGGCCTACGGAAGATCTTTGCTCAACTAGTAAGAAGCATGCATGGGTTGAAACGCAAAAAGAATACAGTAACGTGCATATAACACAAAAATAAAACAATAGAATGGGAAGCGAATTAGCATGACATTCACCGATCGATGTCAGTAGGTGAATGCATATCCGCACAGGCAAACGCGAAGGGAAAATACGAGTATTTATCAACGATAGTCAGGATATATCGATTACGAGTCGTTGAAGGAAGAGGGCCTTTGAAGTCAGTGCCCACCCTTCCCCGATGGGGTTGGTAGAGTCGTGGCTTCGTTTCCGCACAGACGATTCATTGCGAAATCATGTGTTCAATCCTCTCAGTCGGATAGGGCAGGCTTTTAGATCGCACGAAGTGGGTCATTCGGGAAACTCTGGGGTGGCATAGCAAATCGTGCAATTCTCTGAACTTTGCCGCATCGAAAAGAATACCACATACGTTGCGTGAGGGCATATCTGCAACTGCATTATATTCTCCGGAACTGTACACTATGTCATCACAATACGCAGGTAGTTCAAGTCTCCATCGCTGAATATTGTCGTTTTTGATGTTGCTTGTTTGTCTTCCGTCGTATATGAAGGTGATGGACTGTTGGTCAGTAATAAGTTTGAAGCGATTGTCTAAAAGATAACGTCGCCACTTAAGGAGGGCCTCGGCAATTGCACATGCTTCTTTTTTGATAGCAGAGTGATGCCTTTTGCTGGCTGTTAGGGTACGAGAGAAGGCCACGAGACGATTATTCTGGCCCAGTGATGCGGCTACTGAGACATCCGAAGCGTCCGCTAAGGGAGCACTTTGGTCCACTGTTACAAACGTAGTGCTTCATATTGTCTTTCTGAGAAGTTCGAAGGCATGCTTAACAATTCCTGGCAGAGGGAAAGTTGTATTTTCCAAAAGAGGATTTATCTAATCAGAGAATGACGGTATCGACTGCGAGTAGTAGGAAAACAAGCTAATGACATGACGCAGGGACTTTATATCTTTTGGTGGTAGAACCCCGTGCAAGGGTTTCATCCGGTCAAGGTCAGGTCTTACTTCTTCTCGCGATATCAGGTAACCCGAGATTTGGATTTTGTTTGCGGCAGTCACAGTTTTAATCGTATTGAATGTTATGCCACATTTGGCGGCGGCTTTCAGGAAATGCTCAAGGTTTCGATCGTAGTCTTCCTTGGTCACGCCGGATACTGTCACGTTGTCTATATAGGTGGACGTATGTATGACACCTTCAGCCTTCAGGATTTCGTCAATGGTTTGTTGAAAACAGGCAACTCCGTTGGTAACCCCGAGCAGTATACGTTTAAATTGATAGTGTCACACGCTTCAAATGCAGTATACGGCCTCTCGTGTTCCGCGATGGGAACCTGATGATACGCATTCTTTAAATCCAGGGTACTGCATATTGCATAACAAGATATAGCCCCAACCATTTTGTCGACTAGAGGTAGCGGAGAGGCATCCAACAGAGTGGGACAACTGATGGTTTGGCTATAATCTACAACCATTCTCCTCGTGTGGGTCGCGTTCTAAGTTACAAGAACCTGCGCTCTCCAATGGGAGTTCATCATCATCGTACAGCGTTAAACAGTAGGGCAAGCCCCACTGACCACTGCCTTTCTCACCATGTTGCACGTTGAATTAAAAAGTATGAATATACAAGATGGACAGGGAGTGGACCTATATGGGTGGGAAAAGAAAAGAATGCCCTAGTATCCAACACACGGAATACACAGTCTAACTGTACAAACGTACACCGATCAAACATTCTGATTCGACAGAAAGTGACAACACGATCGCCACTGTTCGCGGTTCGCAGCCATATCCTTCAGTGTCTCCAGCCAACTGGTGGACGGATCTTTTGGACCCCAATCACGAAGACGTGAAGCACCTACTTTTCCTAAGTCTGCTGTACATTTTTTCATTCCTCGCTGCCACGTCATCTGTTGACCTCCACGTGGTCTCTTCCACTCCCTAGGAGGGGCGGAGAATAGGACACGGTACGGTAGACGTGTGTTTGCCATACGTAACACGTGCCCCAACCAACGAAGTCTACTAAGTTGGATACGCTGTGACAGAACGTTTTCTGAATTAGTATCCAATACTCGCTTTCTTACCTCATCGTTGCTTACTCGGCTATTCCACCCAATCCTAGCGATACTACGTAAACATCGATGGTCGAAAACCTCAAGACGACGAATATCTTCTGCACGCAGACTCCAAGTTTCGCAACCATACAACAAAAGTGAACGCACAGTGGCACAGTATACACGACCTTTCAACTTCAGTGAAATATCGGATCGGCGCCACAAGTGCTTCAGTCCAGCGTACGCCGCTCGAGCTTTGGATATCCGCGTACTCACCTCTACTACTGTGCTCCCATCCGTCGTCACGCAGCTACCGAGGTAGGTGAAGTGATCGACAACTGCCAGCACCTCCCCGTCGAGCATCAAGCTCGGAATCGTTGACGTCCAGTCTTGTAACATCATCTTGCACTTTGAAGGTGCAAAACGCATGCCGAATGGAGCTACAGCTCTTGCGAGATTATCTAGTGCACGCTGAGCATGTTCCGTGCATTCGAACAAGCAGACAACGTCGTCTGCGTAATCCAGGTCACATAGCTTTTCACTATCTCCTAGTTCGACGCCTACATCCTGAAGATGTTGCTGCGCACTCTCCATTATTTCGTCCATGACGAAGTTAAAAAGGAATGGAGACAAAGGGCATCCCTGCCGAACACCACTGGTCGTTTCGAACCAAGCGGATAGTTCACCGTAAACCCTTACGCGGCCAGAAGTATGAGAATACAATGATCTCATTAGGTTCGCTAACTCCTGGGGCATACCTTTTCGATGAAGAACACTGAAAAGCGATGTTCGATCAACTGAATCGAAGGCGCCTTTCAGGTCTAAGAAAAGTATTATTGTTGGTCGGCGGTGCGTGTGACGCGTTTCAAGTAGTCGGCGAAGAGTAAAAATCTGGTCGATGCATCCTCGACCTGGGCGGAATCCAGCCTGCTGTTCGCGGACATTCCTCTCACGAGCCGGTGTAAGACGGTGCAGCAAAATCGAAGCTAATACTTTGGTGACTATCGGGATTAAGCTAATCCCACGATGATTACTGCAGTCATTGCGTATTCCCTTCTTGAAGGTGGGAATAATCAATGACTCGCTCCATTATAACGGAATACGCTCCGCATTCCAAATGTCACGGAGCAAGGCGGTAAGTGATTTTATCAACGCCTCACCACCCAGTTTGAAAAGAACTGGAGGAAGTTCGTCGGGACCTGCCGCTTTCCCCCGCCTTAGTAATCGAATACATGACTCTACTTCTACTTCTGATGGGGCTCAAGTGATACCACCCAAGAAGTCACAGTTGTTGACACGGGAGTAACTACACTAGCGTGCGGCCAGCTAAACTGTTTCTTGAAGTACTTGGCCCATCGGTCAAGCCTTTGCTGTTTGTTATGGATGGGTTCTCCATTCCTACTGCAAATCGCTTCACTGACCTGAGTTCGCCGTCCACTGGTGTCACGAATAAGTTTGAACAGTCTTTGACTGTTACCTGAAGCAGCTGCCACTTCCATTTCTTCGGCTACATTGACCCACCAATTTTCGCGATCCTTCTTAAGGCTTCGCGTAACTTGTCTTTGCAGCTTTCTCCGCATCTTATTCATCTCCTTTCGGTTCGAAAGCTGACGCTTTTGCTCCATTATACTCAGCGACTCTTGCGAGATCCAGTGTCTTTGATGGACAACGGATCCAGGACCACAGGCAAAACCTGCTGCAACGTGCATCGCCTGTTTGATATGAGACCAATGCTCATCTACATTACTGTTCTCCGTGGATCCTAGCTCATGTGCTAACTTCTGCTCATACCGGGTGCAAACGTCTGGATCACACAAACGTTGCACGGCTAATCGGGTTTGCGGTTTGCGACGATGGCCATGGAGCTGGAGAGATAATCGCATTAAAACTAAGGCATGGTCCGACTCTACGTACGTGGACCAGTAAGATCTACAGTTCTGAACAGAACTGCACCACCCGAAGCTTACGGCGATATGGTCAATTTGACTCAAAGTACCTGTAGAGTTAGAGCGCCATGTCGCTGTGCGACGCGAGCTGTGTCGGAAATTGGTGCTAGACAAGAACAATCGATTGTCCGCACAAAATTGGAGAAGCCTATCCCCGTTATCTGTGCGCTCAGCGGGTAAAGCACAACGCCCACCTAAACAGGCTTCTGACACACTAAGTTTGCCAACTTGTGCATTGAAGTCACCAGCTAGCACTACAATGTCGGAACCTTTACTGCTGCGAACGAGAGTGGCGAGGGCATCATAGAACTCATCTTTCTGCAAGTCTGAGCTGCAGTCCGTTGGGGCGTACGCCGAGATCACGAACAAATTGCGTTTAACACAACTGTCCTTTCGAACGCCGACTGACCCTTGGAGTCTCACAGCACATAAACGACTGTTAACAAGGATCCAGTCTAAAAGGGCAGTCTCAGCCTTGTCAGTCAAGACAATTCCTACACCACGTTGACCCACAGCTCTAGCTGCTTCGTCTCCTGAGGTGCGCAGAATATACCTCGATGAGATACCAGCAGCAGTTAGTTGAATTACACTGCTCGAATCCTGGATACGAGTTTCACTTAAGCAGCAGACATCAATCTTCAGAGGGTTTATTGTGAGGGCTAGGCACGCCTGCTGACCGGCCTGCATGAGTGTACGCACGTTGAAGGAGCCGAGATTCAGAGGCTGACGGGGCTTGAGAAAATGTGAGTTACCAGACAGAGGATTATTCCCGACACTATTTGACAGTGAATCGTTGCGAGTATCGACCGTGTTATCAATGGGAGCATTATGGGTGGATAGATGGGGCAAAGAGGGATGGTTAGGGACAGAAGACAAAGGTTGAATAACAGAGAGGGAACTCCAATGGGAGTTGGACGGTTTAATGACGCCATCATTCAGGGGATGCTGGACTTCAGCCCGTATGAAGCATTCGTCCTCAGCAGAATGTTTGCGGGACTTTGTAGTGCTGGGTTTGCAACTGGACGATAGATGAGCAAATAAAGGAGGAGACTGTACCTTGGCGGTATCCAGACCGTACAGCGAAAATGGAACGCGTTTGCCGCCGAATAGTATTTCCACCTCGACAAGTAACTAGAGAAAATCATGGCCGAATAAAATATCAACGCAAAGGTTACTCATGATAGAAAGCTTGAAATTATCATGCGACACGTTTTGGCAGCTGATGTTTGCCATGCAATATTTTGTAATGGCACAAGTTAGAGATGTAGAGGCTATTGTTATTCGAGAGTTGCATGTTCGAACTTCCCAGCGGTGGGTGTCTACAACAGACTGCGAAATGTAACTGCCAGAACTATCGGTGTCTATGAGTGCTTGAAGTTCGACAACATGCACGAAGACTCGAATAGTCGCGCGAGACAGATAAGGAGGTGCAGCAGCCGTCAAAGCAGAGGACAGCAGTGGACGGACAGCCGATGTAACGGATGAGTTATTCGGTTTCGAACGAGTACACGCTTGAAATGACCTGCTTTCCCACAGGCGTTGCAAATGACATCTTTGACAAGGCACTTTATATGAAGATGCTTAGAATAACCACGAAAATAGCGGTTATCTTTATTAACAAAATACACAATTTGTTCGGTCGTGATTGTTGGATTGACTGGTTTCGTCACCGGCAGAAAGTACACCGGGGTAGCAGAAGAACAGGAAGCGCTTTCAGTTTTGTAGGACTGCAATCGTTTCTGAGTAGTCTCTAATGATCTAGCCATATCATACGCCATTTGAAAATTTAGGGTAGATTATTCTATTAGTATTGTTCGAATGGAGCTGGACTGAAGACCAATAATGAATGCAGCACACACAGCATCGTCACGATATTATTCAGCAGGTACAGAACGAAAGTCACAGTCGTTTGCGAGTGTTCTGTCCAATCTCTTGTTTGCATGTACTAAGAAGAGAACGAGTAAAAACCACATTTTTGGGCGGACGTACAGGGACTGGAAGGTTGAAATGACGTTGTCACCTATTTTGAAGTCCGGATATTTTGTACACAAGGGACTGCTCCAAACTTTCAAGCCCCTCTTCCATTTTCGCCATTGGTATGTTAGTATCTGTGTACTGTGATCGATTCTGGGTCACCGTAGTTTCACAGCCTGTGGAAAATTCTCGTTCACTTAAGCCCCCGCTTATCAGCCAGCTACATGCGCTTATACAGACAGTACAGATCCACCTTAAGCTGGGATGCTCCACGTGAAGCTTGAGGTCACTGACAGAAAGCTCACTACACTCCCGATGGTACCACTGCTCGCGTATGTCACAACAAATTCCGTTCTTTTTTACCTCCTTACGGCACTTTATGATGCCGCACATGGACATGGGCGTTCCCGCTGAAATATTCTTCATAATAGAGGTAGTGGGTATCTCTCCCGTGTAAGCCTCCTCACCACAGCTCAGTGATGTAAGCTAATGCGTGAGTATCCCACCACCATCTCTTTAGAAATACATCCATAAGTCGCTTGAACAATGTGTCGTTAGGCTCTTCCACCACTTTGGCTGGCAGCGAGTTCCATAGATTGGTCACCCTTCGAGATAGATGGTACACCAGTGGGAGGCCCACCGGTTGCAGTTTCTTCAGAGTTAGCGGGTGTCCCCTCGTACGGGCATGTCCGCGAAGAGGGAGCTCTGCACGTAATTCTGGGCCAAAGTCGCCTCTGATGATATGCCTGGTGAAGATCAGGTCTCCTCGGACTCTCCGATAGGCCACTGGGAACCACCCTGTAGTCTTCAGCCGTTCTCCGTAGCTGACCCCGCGTAGCCCTCCGACCAGGCGGGTTGCGTCTCTCTGTACTCTTTGCAACTTTGTCACTTCTACCACCGTAGAGGAGAAAATCGCTGTCCCCCCCCCCCGTATTCCAACCTGGGACGTACATGGGTTGCGTACAGTACTTTGAAAGCGTTGAGTAAGAGATGGCCGAATCATCGAGTAGTCGGCCCGAAGATACTCCACGCTGACGCACAAACCCTATCAGTGTTGTGATTCGTTTTTAGTGACGAGGCCACCATCACTCCCAGACTTTCTTCGTAGGCAGAACGTCGAAGGGGTGCCCCGTGTACATAGTACATCTCATTGTTGGATGGTGCCCCTACTCGCATATGCGCACACATGTCGGTGTTCTTTGGCAGTGACTATAGATCTGACCATCGTTCAAGGGCTTTGATGTCTGTAGTGCTACCGATACAACACTCGATGACAAAGACTAACAAATTTGTTTATTTGAACAACTACCGTTTTTGGTGGCGTCACTTGCTCCGCATGTGTACGTCGTCTGCACGCCGTTGCGCTCCTCCAATACACACATTGTCCCGCTCCAGTGTTTTGAGTTCTGCTTTGCGCGCTGCCGAGTATATTCGCTATCGTGTCACAAACCGAGGACCAGGGGTTATAGACTCTATACGGGAGCAGGTCCTGACTTAACTGAGGAGAATCCTAAACTGGTGAGCCCGAACAACAAATTCAATCCTCCAAGGACATTCGTAAGTCCCTCAATCACATTTATTCGTTTACATATACACTTTTTCCGACATATAAACGGTAAATTCCCGATTTCTGTTACCATATTACTTTTATATTTCTCTCATATCGATAGTATAAGTGTTTCACGGTTGCTGAATTGACCTTTATATGTCGTTTTACATTTGATACACCATTGCACTTATGGCTAGCAACGACCACAAACCTGATCCGGAACCGTCCGTTTCGACAGTCTCCCTAGCCGTCCCTGAGTTTTTTATTGGTGACCCTCAACTCTGGTTTCATATGTTAAAGGCAGAGTTTGAATCACATAGAATCACAAGCGAGAGAACCCCCTTACTTGTGGACTATCGGTCGCCTTCCCCGTGACGTTGCTACTCAGATACGCGACGTAATATTCAGTAACAGTTCTTACACAGCCGTGAAAGACGCGGTAATCTCTTATCTTCTGCCGTCAGAGTCATCCAGACTGAAACGGCTGGTCCAAGGGACAGAGTTGGATAGCAAGAGGCCCTCTGCATTACTGAGAGAAATGCAGCACCTGGCGGGACAACTTTTAGAGGAAAACGTCCTTAAAGAGTTGTGGGTACAGCGACTACCACCCAATATTCAAGCACTGCTCGAGGTTTCTAGCTACCTTAAGCTCACAGAAGCGGCTAAACTAGCGGACGGTACTATGGAACGGTACCATCCACAAATTACTGCCGTAACAAACTCGAGCAGCCCCCAGACCACCGCTCCCACTGTAGGAACACACTCCGAGGACACTCCGATAGCTGCTTTCGAGCGGGCTTTCAGACTTTTTTCTCTCCTGGTTGTTCTCACTGTAGAAACCATAAATCTTACCACAACTGTGACCGACGTGAACGTCTCAGAAGCCCCGTTAACCCATCTTGATCAACGTACTGCCGATACCGCAAACGGTTTGGGGAGGAGGCCCGACGCTGCGAAGCCGGTTGCACCTTCCCAGGTGTCAAACAGGGAAACTAATATCCCGACGCGTTCCGACGACTAACGCGGTCAACAGCCATAATAGCAGTCGTCTGTTGCATGTTCGAGATTTAGTTTCCAATAACCTGTTCCTAATTGACACCGGTGCAGCAGTTAGTGTCATTCCAAAGGAAGCAGGTGATGCAACGAACCCATCAGCCTAACAACTCCGTGCTGCCAACGGCAAACCTATTGCTACTTACGGCCGTAAGTCACTCACGCTCAACTTAGGACTACGTCGCAACTTCAGCTGGGTGTTCATAGTAGCAGACGTCCTTTATCCCATACTAGGTATCGATTTTCTTGACCATTTCGACCTCCTGATCGATGCACGAGGCCGGAGAGTTGTCGACCGGCAGATTTCTCTTTCCGTAACCGGTTCGTATTCCTCCGTGAGTCACATCACGCCCCTATACATCGAACCGAAGGCCGAACACCCATACGCAGACCTACTTTCAGCTTACCCGGGCAATGCTAAGACATTCTGGAACCCTTCCCGCGGTGACCACTCACGTTACCCACCATATTGTCACTATAGGATCCCCAGCATCTAGCCGACCACGTCGCGTGACACTCATCATCATCATCATCGTACAGCGTTAAACAGTAGGGCAAGCCCCACTGACCACTACCTTTCTCACCATGTTGCACGTTGAATTAAAAAGTATAAATTTACAAGATGGACAGGGAGTGGACCTATATGGGTGGGAAAAGAAAAGAATGCCCTAGTAGCCAACACACGGAATACACAGTCTAACTGTACAAACGTACACCGATCAAACATTCTGATTCGACAGAAAGTGACAACACGATCGCCACTGTTCGCGGTTCGCAGCCATATCCTTCAGTGTCTCCAGCCAACTGGTAGACGGATCTTTTGGACCCCAATCACGAAGACGTGAAGCACCTACTTTTCCTAAGTCTGCTGTACATTTTCTCATTCCTCGCGTCCACGTCATCTGTTGACCTCCATGTGGTCTCTTCCACTCCCTGGGAGGGGCGGAGAATAGGACACGGTACGGTAGACGTGTGTTTGCCATACGTAACACGTGCCCCAACCAACGAAGTCTACTAAGTTGGATACGCTGTGACAGAACGTTCTCTGAATTAGTACCCAATACTCGCTTTCTTACCTCATCGTTGTTTACTCGGCTATTCCACCCAATCCTAGCGATACTACGTAAATATCGATGGTCAAAAGCCTCAAGACGACGAATATCTTCAACACGCAGACTCCAAGTTTCGCAACCATACAACAAAAGTGAACGCACAGTGGCACAGTATACACGACCTTTCAACTTCAGTGAAATATCGGATCGGCGCCACAAGTGCTCCAGTCCAGCGTACGCCGCTCGAGCTTTGGATATCCGCGTACTCACCTCTACTACTGTGCTCCCATCCGTCGTCACGCAGCTACCGAGGTAGGTGAAGTGATCGACAACTGCCAGCACCTCCCCATCGAGCATCAACCTCGGAATCGTTGACGTCCAGTCTTGTAACATCATCTTGCACTTTGAAGGTGCAAAGCGCATGCCGAATGGAGCTACAGCTCTTGAGAGATTATCTAGTGCACGCTGAGCATGTTCCGTGCATTCGAACAAGCAGACAACGTCGTCTGCGTAATCTAGGTCACATAGCTTTTCACTATCTCCTAGTTCGACGCCCACATCCTGAAGATGTTGCAGCGCACTCTCCATTATTTCGTCCATGACGAAGTTAAAAAGGAATGGAGACAAAGGGCATCCCTGCCGAACACCACTGGTCGTTTCGAACCGACCGGATAGTTCACCGTAAACCCTTACGCGGCCAGAAGTATGAGAATACAATGATCTCATTAGGTTCGCTAACTCCTGGGGCATACCTTTTCGATTAAGAACACTGAAAAGCGATGTTCGATCAACTGAATCGAAGGCGCCTTTCAGGTCTAAGAAAAGTATTATTGTTGGTCGGCGGTGCGTGTGACGCGTTTCAAGTAGTCAGCGAAGAGTAAAAATCTGGTCGATGCATCCTCGACCTGGGCGGAATCCTGCCTGCTGTTCGCGGACATTCCTCTCACGAGCCGGTGTAAGACGGTGCAGCAAAATCGAAGCTAATACTTTGGCGACTATCGGGATTAAGCTAATCCCACGATGATTACTGCAGTCATTGCGTATTCCCTTCTTGAAGGTGGGAACAATCAATGACTCGCTCCATATTAACGTAATACGCTCCGCGTTCCAAATGTCACGGAGCAAGGCGGTTAGTGATTTTATCAATGCCTCACCACCCAGTTTGAAAAGAACTGGAGGAAGTTCGTCGGGACCTGCCGCTTTCCCCCGCCTTAGTAATCGAATACATGACTCTACTTCTACTTCTGATGGGGCTCAAGTGATACCACCCAAGAAGTCACAGTTGTTGACACGGGAGTAACTACACTAGCGTGCGGCCAGCTAAACTGTTTCTTGAAGTACTTGGCCCATCGGTCAAGCCTTTGCTGTTTGTTATGGATGGGTTCTCCATTCCTATCGCAAATCGTTTCACTGACCTGAGTTCGCCGTCCACTGGTGTCACGAATAAGTTTGAACAGTCTTTGACTGTTACCTGAAGCAGCTGCCACTTCCATTTCTTCAGCCACATTGACCCACCAATTTTCGCGATCCTTCTTAAGGCTTCGCGTAACTTGTCTTTGCAGCTTTCTCCGCATCTTATTCATCTCCCTACGGTTCGAAAGCTGACGCTTTTGCTCCATTATACTCAGCAACTCTTGCGAGATCCAGTGTCTTTGATGGACAACGGATCGAGGACCACAGGCAAAACCTGCTGCAAAGTGCATCGCTTGTTTGATATGAGCCCAATGCTCATCTACATTACTGTTCTCCGTGGATCCTAGCTCATGTGCTAACTTCTGCTCATACCGGGTGCAAACGTCTGGATCACACAAACGTTGCACGGCTAATCGGGTTTGCGGTTTGCGACGATGGCCATGGAGCTGGAGAGATAATCGCATTAAAACTAAGGCATGGTCCGACTCTACGTACGTGGACCAGTAAGATCTACAGTTCTGAACAGAACTGCACCACCCGAAGCTTACGGCGATATGGTCAATTTGACTCAAAGTACCTGTAGAGTTAGAGCGCCATGTCGCTGTGCGACGCGAGCTGTGTCGGAAATTGGTGCTAGACAAGAACAATCGATTGTCCGCACAAAATTGGAGAAGCCTATCCCCGTTATCTGTGCGCTCAGCGGGTAAAGCACAACGCCCACCTAAACAGGCTTCTGACACACTAAGTTTGCCAACTTGTGCATTGAAGTCACCAGCTAGCACTACAATGTCGGAACCTTTACTGCTGCGAACGAGAGTGGCGAGGGCATCATAGAACTCATCTTTCTGCAAGTCTGAGCTGCAGTCCGTTGAGGCGTACGCCGAGATCACGAACAAATTGCGTTTAACACAACTGTCCTTTCGAACGCCGACTGACCCTTGGAGTCTCACAGCACATAAACGACTGTTAACAAGGATCCAGTCTAATAGGGCAGCCTCAGCCTTGTCAGTCAAGACAATTCCTACACCACATTGACCCACAGCTCTAGCTGCTTCGTCTCCTGAGGTGCGCAGAATATACCTCGATGAGATACCAGCAGCAGTTAGTTGAATTACACTGCTCGAATCCTGGATACGAGTTTCACTTAAGCAGCAGACATCAATCTTCAGAGGGTTTATTGTGAGGGCTAGGCACGCCTGCTGACCGGCCTGCATGAGTGTACGCACGTTGAAGGAGCCGAGATTCAGAGGCTGACGGGGCTTGAGAAAATGTGAGTTACCAGACAGAGGATTATTCCCGACACTGTTTGACAGTGAATCGTTGCGAGTATCGACCGTGTTATCAGTGGGAGCATTACGGGTGGATAGATGGGGCAAAGAGGGATGGTTAGGGACAGAAGACAAAGGTTGAATAACAGAGAGGGAACTCTGAGCAGTAGCACACTTATCACTACCCACCGCGCTCGATGCAATGGGCAGCGCGGTCCTGATTAGCCTGCGCGACGACCGATGCAGTATGGAATTCTTTGTATTCGTGCAGTTCATGGGAGATGTTGGACGGGTACTGCTAGGGTGTCCAGCCACAAAGCAGGAGAACGAGTAGGGTCCTCATCCAAAGCCTTTAGTTCTGACAAGAACCTATCAGCAAGGCAGCGGGATGGCTTAGTGGAAGCCCATTTGCTTGGATCAATTATTCTTCCACTGTTTTTTCCGACTGAGTTGCCGGCTCAAATCAACCCCCAACCTGGAGGACCAGGAGACTGGACTTTGTCTGACCTCTACCCATTGACCTGTCAGGTATGATTGCATCTCCGGCTTAAGGAAGCCATCCTGTATAGCTCTTTGGGTCATAGAGGCGCGCAAGCCATCACACCACGTCAAGGTGCAGTCTCGTCGCTTGACACTAGACAAGCTCCGCGTAGCACAGGCTGAGTTCGAACACATGCTAGAATTAGGCATAATACGCCAGTCCAGTAGCCCTTGGGTCTCGCTTCTTCACATGGTTCCTAAACCTAATGGCGACTGGCGCCCCTGCGGTGACTATAGGGCCCCCAACCAGGCTACTATCCCAGACAGGTACCCCATCCCACATATTCAAGATCTTACTTCTACCCTGTCTGGTTGTTCTGTTTTCAGACGAATCGACCTCGTTAGAGCCTACCACCAAATCCCGGTAGCAGAGGCTGACATCCCTAAAACCGCTGTCACAACTCCATTCGGACTATTCGAGTTTTTGCGCATGTTTTTTGGGCTCAGTAATGCAGCCCAAACCTTTCAAAGGTTTATGCATGAAGCAACAAGCGGTTTGAAGAATGTCTACGTGTACTTAGACGATATTTTAGTGGCAATTTCTTCAGAACAAGAGCATATGACACACCTGCGCGCTCTTTTTGAGCGCCTTAGCCAACACAGTGTCTCTATTAACCCTACCAAGTGCGAATTAGGTAGGACGATCATCACGTTCCTAGGTCACGAAATCTCAGCCTCGGGCATACAGCCCCTGCCTGGCAAGGTGGCTGCAATCCGCGACTATCCTGAGCCTCACTCTTACCGACAACTGTACCAATTTTTTGGCTTGGTTAACTTTTATCGCCGCTTTATCCCACACTGCGCCGAAATAATGCAGCCTCTAACAGACCTTTTACGAGGTAAGCGGAAATTCATTTTTCCCGACACGGCGCAGGCAGTGTTTACTTTGATCAAGGAAGCTATCGCCAACATAGCACTCCTTTCACATCCCGATCCTTTTGCTCCCCTCGCATTAGAAACAGATATTTCGGACGCAGTTGTTGGAGCAGTGTTGCAGCAATTCGTCAACAATTCATGGCAACCAATAGCTTTCTTCTCCAAGCGTCTCCAGCCTGCGGAATCCCGATATAGTACGTTCAGCAAAGAACTACTGGCAATCTATTTGGGTATCCGACACTTCCGGCACACACTCGAGGGCCAAACGTTCACAGTGTTCACAGATCATAAACCGCTAGTGTACGCCATCCAGTCAGCTTCTGGCTGATATTCGCCACGCGAGATTCACCACTTAGACTATGTTTCGCAGTTTACTACGGACATTCGACACGTCTCTGGGGCACACAATCCCGTAACAGACGCACTCTCACGCGTCCACAATATCGACGACCCACTACCCGTGGGCATAGACCTAGAAGCAATCGCTACAGCCCAAACAACAGACCCTGAGGTAAAGCAACTCAGAAACGGCAGCTCCCTGCACCTAGTGCCAGTGGCCCTTCCAACTTCGGACGTAACTATCATTTGCTATGTGTCACAGGGTCGACCCCGACCACTAGTTCCTGGCAGTTTTCGCCGACAAGTTTTTATCAGCCTCCACAACTTATCGCACCCTGGTGTAACCGCCTCAGTGAAATTAGTCGCCGAACGATTCGTCTGGCCTTGCATCAAACGTGACGTACGTCTTTGGGCCCGCGCTTGTCTTCAATGCCAACGCGTTAAACTACATCGTCACACCAAACCTACGTTAGGCACATTCTGTGAGCCGGACGCACGTTTCCATCATGTGCATGTGGATCTTGTGGGGCCCCTTCCACCATCCAATGGCTGCGTCTACATCCTCGCTTGCGTAGATCGTTTCACTCGCTGGCCACAGGCCATACCTATTCCCCGTCCAACCTCAGAGGAAGCTGCAAAAGCGTTTCTAACTGGTTGGGAGAGTCAGTTCGGTTGCCCTGCTATCGTGACCACTGACCGCGGTTCTCATTTTGACGGTGCCTTCCACGAGCTACTGAGCGCATTCAGTTGCTGACACAACAAGACGACGGCCTATCATCCTCAGGCTAATGGCATGGTGAGCGATTTCATCACCAAATGAAAGCTGCCCTTCGTGCTCGTGATAACCCATTGTGGAGTGAAGTTTTGCCGATCGTTCCCTCAGGACTGCGTAACACCGTCAAAGCCGATATGGGTGTTACGGCGGCTGAACTGGTTTACGGTTGCACTTTACAACTTCCAGGTGAGTTGGTTTCTCCATTACCACCTGTGAGTTTTAATTACGGGAATTACGCAAAACGGTTGTCACACCAAATGCGGGTGATAAAGCCCATCCCACCACGAGAGCAAACCCTCAGCAACTACATACTTACCACTCTGGCGACCGCCAGCCATGTGTTTATTCGAGAAAATGCAGTGCGATCACCACTACAAGTGGCTTACTGTGGCCCGTTCCGCCTCGTCCAGTGAAAGGAAAAGAAATACGTGGTGGACGTCGAGGGCAGGAAAGAGACCATCAGCATAGACGGCCTTAAACCAGTCTTCATCGAGGTAGAACCCACCCCGAACAACCCTCCCAGTGTCCCCACCTGCTCACAACCTTCGGTTAGTCGTCCCGAGTCCGCCCCTGTTACTCCCACTAACGACCCCTCGCTACCTGTTGCAACACCAAACTCCACGGAAGACACAGCTGCACCCGTCAATAGGAGAAATCGACGCGGCCGCGAGCTGCGACAACCAACGAGGTCTTCTGAATATGTAACAGTCCTATATATTTAAGTTTACTCTTCATATTCAACTTGTACATAGTCTTATTATGCATGAATGCACGACCACATGGTTATCACGACAAGGGTAGCGGCAGCCTGTATTGCACCGGTATGTCCCTCTCAGTCGAATATCCGATCACGCCCCGAGGCGCAGCTTCCTTGTGTTTCTTGCCTTCCAGCTCGTCCCGTCGGACAGAACCATATGGAATTCCAGGATCTCGCATGGATCCAATACAACGCTCATTGGATCGCGACTGGACTCATTTGAAGCCGGACGCTGGCTCGTTTACGAAGGCAATAACAACCACAGGCAAACGGAATTTTGGATATGCCGACAACGACAAACCCTTCAACACAATCACCACTGCCAAGTCACAAGCAGGATCTACGCCGGTCGGATGAAATGTTAAGGAGGATGCAATTTTGCGATCGACGCACAGCTTGTGCTGGCCTCCTTGTTGTGTCTGACCGCGGCGGGAGGCATGGAAAATGTCTCTCGCCACCGAAGCCGAAGTACCCATCACGGGTCGAAGCTCAACTGCGTCGGCCTTCTAGGAGGAGACCCCTGTAGTGCTACCGATACAACACTCGATGACAAAGACTAACAAATTTGTTTATTTGAACAACTACCGTTTTTGGTGGCGTCACTTGCTCCGCATGTGTACGTTGTCTGCACGCCGTTGCGCTCCTCCAATACACACATTGTCCCGCTCCAGTGTTTTGAGTTCTGCTTTGCGCGCTGCCGAGTATATTCGCTATCGTGTCACAAACCGAGGACCAGGGGTTATAGACTCTATACGGGAGCAGGTCCTGACTTAACTGAGGAGAATCCTAAATGTCTTCCTGAAGAACGAGCTTATCTGCATTGGGTGCAATCGTACGCCAGATCTTAAGGTCGTCTGCATAAATGAGACACGACGATTGAAAAACTGGTGGTAGGTCATTGATATAGGTAAGGAAGAGGAGCGGACCCATAACCAATCCTTGCGTAACCCCAGTCAGCAAAATATTCCCAATTTAGTCCCATTTGAAACACCTAGGGGACATTTTTGGGACTATTTTTGAGCACACCAAGAATGCAGCGGCCTACACGGTTTACTTTGAAATTTCGGTAAGCTCTACCACATTACTTCATCTTTAGGTGCTAGTTAATGGAACTTTATCAATTTCCATTGGAGAAAATGACATGATCTGTGAATACCCTAGAAAATTACTTACCACGACCCGAGTACTTTCTGGTGTCCAACATCCCTATAAAAAGTATCATTTTACAAAGAAGTCAAGGTGTATTTCCATGTTACGAACCGTACTTGAAGAAACGGGCGTAATTCCCCAACTTATACTAATTACTCAAAAATAATCCTCCGCGGGACTATTGTGGGACTAAAATGCACACCCCTGTGCCGACTGGGACACCACTAGTAGCCCCTTGCCAAGTTGAGATTGACTGTGCTACTAGTACTGCAAAGTTTCTACCTTTTAGAAATCCCTCTATCCACAGAATCAATAGATCTACAGAACCAAGAGCCAAGCCAATAGACGGTCATGCGGGACTTCGTCGAAAGTCTTGCCAAAACCCACGGAGATTACGTCCGTAGGGTGTCCTTCGGCCTTGGCCATCGTCCAGCGTTCAGTTCAGTGCAGTTCAGTTCAGTTCAGTTCAGTTCAAAGGTGTGGCTAGAGCCAATCATGTGTCCAGATAGTTGTGTTGTCTGTGCGTTTCCGTTGCTCCCAACACTGCGTGATTTTTTTCTGAAGGCGGAAATTTTGCGCAGTGTCAGCCCTGGCAGAGTAAGGTGGAAACAATAAGTAAATTGCGTCTGACCCTAAAAGCAGCCTAACGTAACTCAAGGTATACTGCCACCCAACATAGGTCTATTGCTTTCCTAAAAGCCTCCACTGTTGTGGTATTTATGACCTCTTCCGGGAGCTTATTCCGAAAGGGTACCTCTCTATTCGAGTACTTCGCCCTAATTTGGAGCCTCGCATGCTTTCTTTGTAATCTAAGGCTACGCCCCCTTGTGCCTTTCTCGGGGATCAGAGAGAAAAGGTCTTCTCGGTTTATTCCTGACAGTCCCTTCACTACCTTGAAGGTTTCTATCAAATCCCTGCGAATGCGCCGTCTTTCCATCGAGAACATGTCTAGGGCACGGAGACGCTCTATGTAGCTAAACCCCCTTGTCCAGCCACCATTTTAGTGGCTAGCCCTTGCACTTTCTCCAGACATTCCATATCCTTCTGGTAGTACGGTGCCCAGACCTGCACGCAGTACTCCTTATGCGGCCTAAATTTGGCCTGATATATTGGAATGAAAATCTCCGGCTCTCTACACGACATAAAGGATCTAACTCGAAAGAGTTCTCTCCTGGCCATAGTGGCTGTTGAGGTGCACTGCTTCGACGGCCTAAAGCTGTTGTCCATTATAACGCCCGAGTCTTTGACCCGCGAGACCACTTGCAACGAACCCACACCATTCCCACTAGCCCCTGTATTTGTGGTCAAGCATTGACACCTGGTGAGGTTTAGTGGAAGGTCCCATTTGCGTGCCCAGTTTTGTACCGCTAACACGTCAAGTTCTATATCTACTCCGGCTATCTTGACGTCATCGGCAAACGTAAAGGTGGGGTTTATAAGCCCACGTGCTAGGTCATTGATGAAGATGGGGGAGAGCAGAGGGCCTAGCACCGATCCCTGTGGCACCCCACTTGTTGCACCTTCCGGCTCTGAGACATGACTCTTCACCTTAACACTAAAAGTTCCCCCTTGCTAAAAAACTTCCTATCCATTGTCTTGCCTTTCCAACCATTCCTACAGACCGCAGTTTGACGCCCAGAAATTTGTGGTCCACAGAATCAAATGCCTTGCTGAAGTCAAAGTAGCAGACCGCAATCGATTGCCCTTCTTCCAGACGCTTGGTTACCTCATCGAGGAACAGCTGGAGATTCGTCAGACAGGATCGTCCTGCCACAAACCCATGCTGAGCATTTGATATGAGGTTGTGTTGAACCAGATGCCTTGAGATCTGTTTCCTGGCTATTCGCTCCAGGCACTTACACAGTACTGAAATCAAGCTAACCGGCCGGTAATTTTCGGCCTTTTGCTGGGGTCCACTCTTTTAAATTCCTACCACTGTTCTTCTCCTCCAGCCTCCCTGCACAGTTCCCTCTCTAAGTGACGTCTCATACAGCTTCGTCACCGGAACTATCAGGACTTCGGCCAGAGGCTGAACGATTTCTGGATGAATCCCGTCTGGACCTGCTGCTTTATTTCTATTCAACGTTTGCAACTCCGCGTACACTTCTTCTCCCACAGTAAGTTCGGGTATTGGAGGCGCCTGTGGGCCCTCCATTCTTTCCTCCAAACTATCTTCTGGTTGATATATGCCCCTGAAGAATGCCAAGAGCATGTCAGCCTTGTCCTCGTCGTTTAGAGCTAGTCGTCCCTGTGCTCCTTCCAAAGTTGCTACACTTTCTCTCATACGTTTGTGAGATTGCACGTAGGCGTAGAATCGCTTTGGGTTTTTGCGGACCGACGCAGCTAACCGACTCTCGGAGGCAAACTTCTCCACTCTTTGGATCCCTTGAGCTCTGTTCCTAGCCATCTTATAGCTGTCCCATGCCCCCTGAGTTTTGTACAGCTTGTGCGCCACCCATCGTTACCTACGAATAACTATAGCTTTGCGGACTTTTGACTCCCACCATGGGGGTTGATTTCTACTGCTAGCCACCCTCTGTAAGTTAGGGTAGCCCCATCTTGACGGCCCCCAGCATTCCTCCACGGAGGCGTTTGTGTGTCTCGGTGTCCACTGAACTTCCTCCGCCGCCCTCTTTAGTTCACCTATATTGATTCTCTCATAGCGCCGACGTAACACTATTTCCTTCGGCTCCTTGCTTAGTCTTAGTGTGACCCTTAGGACTACATGATCACTTTTTTCAAGTGGCTGTTACAACTTAATTTCCTTAACGTCCTGATGGTGCCGCGTTATGATTAAGTCAAGGAGAGACGGGTGCTGTCCACCTCTGTGTCCGGTGGACTGCTTCACATGATGCGTAAGTGCATGTAACTGGACCCACTGCAGAAACTTGTCGCCCGTTGATCCCCTTGGTGCGATCCCGCTTCCCCAGTTAATTTCGGGTAGGTTGAGATCCCCTAATAAGATGAAATCCTTTGTTTGTGCCAGCACCGCATCCAGTTTTTGCAAGAGCTCAACGTCTTCCTCATCTGTCGCTAGCGGTGCCCTGTGGATACAGATAAAGCATACTGTTCGCCCCTCGATCCTGATAAAGCAGGATCTGGCCTGTACATTACCGGAGACCAAGTGGAACGGAGTCTCCAAATGGCCTATGTCGGTCCGTATTAGGAGTGCTACTCCGCCACCTGCCTTCCATCTGTTCTATCCTGTCTGTACGCAGAGTATCCCGGAAATCGCATGTCAGTATCTGGCTTTATCCAAGCTTCTGTCAATGCAGCGACATCAGACTCAGCCATCCTAGTCGTCAACTCCCCTCTTTTTCCCGGGAGACTGCAGGTGTTGGAGTACCACGCTGGCGGTTCCCTGGTCCTCGCTACTGACTTCATCGCTAATTTTACGGCTAGGGTACCCTGGGGCACAATCTCCAAGGTGATTCCCCTTTTTTCCTCTGAAGGAGCCGGCTGTGCAGCATCTTGGATATCAAGTGACACTCTGAGTTTCGTGGCTTTTTCCTTTTCACCCGTCGACCCGGTGTCGGGCTTAACGTGCACAGCGGACGTTCCCTCCTTTTGAGTCGCCAT
The DNA here is from genome assembly GCA_948099385.1 of Fasciola hepatica. Lineage (NCBI taxonomy): Eukaryota > Metazoa > Platyhelminthes > Trematoda > Plagiorchiida > Fasciolidae > Fasciola > Fasciola hepatica. Next base: position 6,599,990 of record CANUEZ040000024.1, read on the forward strand.
GCCGATGGCCCGGGATGGTCTTGCGGCCACCTCAGCCCAACTGGTTTCCTCGGCTTTTCCCTCTGATACCTCCAACTTCGCCGTTAGCACCAGAGAGAGCTCTATGGAAGTCCCCCTCGGAATTGGGCTGGCTGGCTGCACCTCCTCAACACCAACGGGACTGAATGCCCGGTGAGCCCCCTTCTTTTTGGTCTTTTGAACTTCCTGGACTTTAGCTTTTTGTTTACCGGCTCCTGGAGCCACCTCTGGGACCTGAACTACTCCTTGGGCTGTAGGCGTTGACTTCCCAAGAGGGGTCATCTCCAGTTTCGCTATATGTAGATTCGGCCTCTTAAGATCAGGTGTGCTCGTTCTCGGCGAGACTTTGGCATTACCCGGTTTGACAAATGCTGAGCTGTCAGATGTAACCCTCCCTGCGTGCTGCCCACAACTGCTCCCGCCCTGGACAGCAGCATATCTCTCCAGTAGACACTGTGGAACACAACTACCAGGGGTCGTGGCGGCACTGGTTGTGTTCCACGCCATAGCCCTATTCGATGGCACTTGATTATTGGTATCGCAGGAGGTAGGCCAGCCATCCTAAGAACCTCAGTCACATGCCGGCAGTTTTCCTCCTTCCTGATTCTACCGTCTTTTACGATGTTCTCCCTGGGGTTATGAAGTATCAGTCTTCTACTTCTGTCTGCCGTGACCTCAGTGTCACGCTTCATGGGTTGCAATTCAACATCTAGGCGTTTAACCTGCTCCTCGAGGAATTCTACTTCCATCAGGAGGCTTTTTTCCACATCGGTTAATCCTGCTCCCTCTTTGCTTTCTTTACCCTTTGGCTTGGGTTGTCTTTTTATTCTTCTGATCTGGCACCCAGTTTTTCTTTCCCTCTAAGCTATGGACCAAACTCGCTCTCTCTAGTCTTGGTTCCAGCTTCATTTTCGTGTCCCCTTTCCCTAGTTCGCCTCGAACTATGCGCGAGCGCTAGCTTGCACACGCAAAGAAGTAGGCGCGTGTCCACTTGAGCGATGCATACTTGATTTGCAGCTCGAAGTCACTCTCTTCCAGCATGGAGCTCTTTTGATGATACCAAATGCAACACTGGTGGCATTGAATTCCCTCATCTTGCATCAGGTCCGTTCATTTCTGGTTCTTCTAGCTTACCGCCTGACCAATGGGATCAACCTCTGTTCCATTAATTTCGGCAGTGGTGGTCAATTTCGTTTGAAAATACCGTCTCAAAAGCCAGTAGGATAATAACACAACCTTTTAAACAGACACAAAATGTACATTAAGGCAAGTGCAGCAAACCCGCACGTTGCAAAAGTTCCACAAAAGCGGCACACTAGAAAAAGCGCCACAAAAGGATGTTATCCGGTATCAGCTGCACTGAAACCAACAAAAAACACCAAAAAGGACACCAAAAAATATAACCAGTTTTTGAAAAGAATAGACTTTTCTGAAGAGAATAAAGTCTTCAAAAAAGTACGCGTACCGAAATACTAATTACGATACGTTTGTTTGGGCTAAATAACGTGTGTTGTTCTACCAAACAATGCAAGAACGCTTATCGCCGAGGGCAATTCGGAGATTCAAACCGCGCGGCACTCACTTTCTCGTGCGATCACCAAGATTTTCAGGCACGTCCTGCTTTGCCAAAAACCACGTTTTGTCGACAAAACAGGCCGTTCACCTCAACATGTTCCCGGATTCACGTGGCAGCAGGCGCTCCATAGCCCTCCCCATCACCGGTGTTAGGCTGACAGGCCGATGTTTGACAGCATTGACTTTCGTCCCAGCTTTGTATAATGGTACAGCGACCGCTTTCGTCCATTCCTGAGGGCGCCTTCCCGCTGCTAGCGACGCGTTGAACAATCGTGTGACCGGTTGGGTTAACACGTATGACAGCTTCTTTACCACTTAGGGACGCACTCCCATCAGGTCCTGCCGCCACTCTTTCCTTGGTGATGGCTTGGCACTGTATACGAGGAGCTTCCGCTGTAATATTTGAGGGATCATTGGGCCTCTGTTTAGGAGCATAGAGTGACAAGTGGTGCCTCGCCCATATCTCTGCCTTGTGTTTTTCTGCAACTCCCAGCGAGCCTCCGTCCTGTAGGGCTGTGACTGGAGTTGCACCTCGCATCCTCTATTGCAGATATGCGAACTGGCGATTGGGTGCGCGGACCGAGTCCATTGCTAAAGTTTCCTCGAAGATACGTCGCTTTTCTCGCTTCATCTGGGTACGCTGAATTCGGATGGTACAGCGTCGGTCGTATCCCTCTCCAGTTGCGTGACTTTGTTTTCATGCGCCATTCCGAAGATCCAAAGGTCGCCCGAGCTTTGAGTCAAACCAAGGCGGGCTTTTCGCATGCGGTCGCTATCTGGATGGTGGAGCAAACATTTGGCATCAATGAAGCGTTTCATCCCGGATTACTTCCCAAACCTTGTCTATTTCGTACAGCCCTGGCGGATACCACATCACTGGGGACGCGGCCTCCCTGACTTGTTGGAGCGGCATTCACCAGACGCTTAGTCCACCCCGTGGTCTGGGAACAAAAGTCGCTCCTCTCTTCCAGCTGACGGTCAGAACCTCATGGTCACTGCACCCTCGTGGAGGTAGGTACTCAATCTGCTCAACATTAGAACGTTTTGGGGATACTACGAGATATAGGACAGAAGTCTGATGATCCTGGGTTTGGGCCGGCTCTCTAATGTGTTGGTACAAAGGAAGCTCCAGCACCGTTGAAAGGAACTCGTGGGAAAACAAGTCCTCTCCTACATTGCACCGTGGATTCTCCCAGTTCATATTCGGCTAGTCGAAGTTACCCAAAATTGGACAGTGACCATCGCCAGCCCAACATCGTACGCCAGTCGGTATTTCCCGAAGATCTACTTCTGGGCACCGGCAAATGACTCGGACCAACTCCAATCCAGTGGGTGTTAACTTCAAGTGACCCCAAATCGATTCTCTAAGGCCATCCCGGTCTATCTGGCAATCCAAATGTAGCGAAACGACGTCGGCTGGGATGCACATCGCCGAGCCTCCCCCTGCCCCAGCTTGCCTCCTATCAGCACGGTAAACTGCGTAGCCTGGGATAGCCTCTTCCAAACCCATCACCTTAATGGTAAGCCACATCTCCGTCAAAGCTACCAATGCCGGTGATTGGCGGGCCACCTATGCCTCGAGCTCATCCCGCTTAATCAGCAGACTCCAGACATTAGACGACATGATAAGTGCTTGTCATTTTCTGTCTTTCCTCTCTTTGCGGACCTTCTATGCTTCTCCACAGCCGAAACCGCCCGGTTGGTGATGCTTTTGAGAGTAAACGGCTCCTATCGCAGTTGAAGACGCCTCCGTTGAATAAGGAAATCAGGGATAAAACGTTCCTTTTCCCGATCGGCCTGGCGTTGGCGGAGCTCTCTCGAGGCCAACCGGAGTCCATTTCTGTTCTCGGGGTTCAGATCTCGAAGAAGTGGCTGTTTTCCCCTTTTGGTCTGTATGACCGCCGTAGCACCGAGGGGCCTTCCTCATCGTAACCCAAGTCCACATTGGGCGGACGAGGGTTAACATTCTCATTTATTTTCCCTGAGAGAAAAACGGCCCTGACCTTCACACTGTTTGCCAGGTTTTCCTCATTCTCGGGGAATATCTTGGCGAATGTGTCCCGTAGAAGAGGCGCATTGTGATCTAATGGACTCTGTTACGCCGACTCAGTTGAATCCGGCAGAATCACTGCCATGAAGCATTGGGTCCTTGATGGAGACGCCCTCCGTTGACATGGCTTTGCAGCTTTCCACTGACCTATGAATCCGTCTGTCTCGGACCGGGGCCTGTATCTCCGCCGGCTGTATTCTACACCTTCGAACCAACAGTATTGTTTGCTGAACTCACGACTACTGCAGCTTTGTCTGTAACCACGGATTTCTTTCTATGCTGCTTCTTCACTGCAATCGATGGGCTGTCTGTAGAGCCTGGAGCAACTTCGGAGTGGGACCTGGGGCTCGTTTCCCACGACGCGGAGTTCCCTGGTTCGCTACTGAATCAGGTTCATCTGTTTTTCTTTTATTTGTGGTGGTAGAGCCTGTGCATACAATTTGCAGGAATGAAGGGATGCGAGAGCTCAGCCACCCATATTTATCCTTATCGACTTTGTACACTTTAGGTGCATCCACCCTTCACAATAATTGCACATCGGGGCTTTGACCAGGAGACCCACATTCTTCCTGTGAGCCAAACACGCACACTGATCCTCAGAGGTAACAGGACTCATATTCTTTATAAATCTGCCGAGATGCCACAAAAATCACAAAACAGTACGCCCACGAAGAGCAACAGTGGACACCCGCAATTATCGAAGTATAGATTCTAGGATGAATGCATACACCCTTCAAGAGAAGGCGGAAATGCGCAGACGAATTCGCAACGGATCCCGAAATCGGAGGGCGATTACCCGTGAAATTCCGCGATACTATATTATCAAATGAACAATGACACGGTATCAACCTCAATTATGCGATCACAAAGACCCAAAAAACGAGAACCGAATTGCGGCTTGCGAGGGAGGAGCACGTGCGTCACGCAGGTCCAGAACAAGGACTTGACAGAGCAGCGCGCTGGACGCGAACAAACAAACGTTGGCTCGTGAAACCATGCAGTGCATAAAACAAGTCAATGGTGTAAACAAGTGATTGAAGCTAAGGAAACATGGAACTGCAATGTTTTTGGGGGGATTTTCCGCGACCTTTCGTTACACTAGATATGCCCCAGACACGAGGACAACATACGATTTAAACCACGTCTTACCTTGTAGGCTAGATAGGTGGTTGCAGAGTTTCTTTGGCCTGACCCTATTTCCAATCACTTTATATCTGTTCTCATGAGTTCCCGTCTGAATTGCAGTTGGGAACCTAGTCACAAGAATTTCAAGACCAATACCAGCTGGCCTCTCTCGTTGTTTTCCTTCCTGAAAAAACCTGAGCTCCGTGCAGTTTAACGCTCAGCCAGAAGAAGACAATTCATGCAAGATGGAAATTCATCCAGGAAAGGGGCACACTGCAAACGCTTTTAGAGTAAGAGAAGAAATAAACGTTACAATTCGGTCCCCGGAAATACCCCGTCTTTTGGTTATCTTCGAGGTCCGCCAGGTCTATGCCTTCCGCTGGGACGAAGAAGGGAGCATGAATTAGCTCCTTCAATCCCACGTTAAGTGGCCGCCTTCAAATTTCGTATCAGCAGTGTCGCGTCAAGTGGTAGAGCAGTTTGTCCAGCTCAGATCAGGTCGACTGCTGTCTCGTGAGCTTCATCGAGTGCCTTCTTGTACGCGAGTGGCCAAGAAGAGGAGATAACGCCTGCAACTCGGCGTCTGATTTACCCCGGGGTATCTGCCGGATGCATATCAGGTCGCATCGCACTTTTCGATATGCCCATGGAAGCAGACCGGTTAACTCCAGCCGCCTGTCGTAACTAACCCCTCTTATCCCAGCAACGAGACTAGTGGCGGCTCTCTGCTTCCTTTCCGGCCTCGCAAGTTCTTAACCCGTGGGGAGGAATGTAGCTGTTCCTCCGTACTCCAGTCGAGGATGGAAATATGGGGTATGTTGGAGCATGAGGGCAACAAAAGGTAGCTTTTTAAGCTTTCGACGGACCGCACCATGGGCGCTCAAGCCAAGGAGCACACCTTGTCACTGTGGTTTCGGGCTTTTAGCATAGATGACACTATCACTCATAGGTTTCTTCCAGCCGTAGACTCTCGAAGGGTAGCTCCTTTAAAATAGTAGGTGTTCTCGGGCCTCGGTTTCCGCATTTGAAGCTGGGCAAAAGTTTTCACATTGACCGGGAGAGCCCACACATGGGGCCACTGCTTTGGAGTATCCAAATCCGCTTGTAGTGCCTCGTGATCCGCCGTAGTTTGATCACACGCCAGGTTTTGAGGTCGTCAGCGTAGACCGGACAAGAGGACACCAGTTGTTGTGGTGAGCAGTTGGTGAACGCTGCGAGCAGCTGTGGGCATGGGACCGAGCCTTGTGGCACCCCGCGGGAGGCCTCATGCCACTCAGAGCATAACGAAGCCACTTTCACGGGAAGGATCTTCCTTTCAGGAAGTCTTCGATCCGCGTGAGTTATCTTTCTGCCACACCTAGCGATCCCAAGTTGTTGAGCAAGCGATTGTGGGACACTTCGTCAAACGCTCTGCAGAAATCAACGTGGATTCCGTCCGTAGGGTGGTCCTACCCTCTAGCTTGTGCCCAAAGTTCACGTGCTAGTGGCAGATTTGACAGACAGGATGGACAGTTCTGGAAGCCGTGCTTCTGGCGGCTAAGAAGCTCGTGACTCTCCAGGTACTGCTGCAGTTGCTTCCAGACCAGTCCTTCCACTGCCTTTCCAACCACACAAGCAAGATTTGCTGGACTGCAGTTTGCAGCTTGCGCCTTTTTGCTGCCCTTGAACATCGGGATGACAAAGGCTTTTTCCATTCAAATGGTAGTTAACTCTGTCCCATCGAAATGGTAAATAGTCTCGTGAGTGGGGTCGCAGTAACTTCAGCTAGTTTTCGAAGGACTAGCAAATAGACCCCGTCAGGACCGGGCGATGTAAATGGCCGTAGCTCTCGCATAGCCTTTGTACCCCTGTTACGAACGTTTGAGCAATGCGTAGCCAAATTCGCAACGGATCCCGAAATCAAAAAACGATTATCCGTGATATTCTACGATACTAGGTTATTACAATAAACAATGACATAAACAATATACAAACCTCAATAATACGATCACAAAGACTCAACAACGAGAAACCGAATAGCAGCGTGTGAGCAGACAGCACGTGCGTCACGCAGGTCCTGAACAAGGATGTGCCAAAGTAGCGCTCTGGGCGCGAACAAACAACAATTGGTCCAGAAAAACAACCAGTTCGTAAAGACAAGTCAATAGTGTATGGAAATGAGTGATGTTGGGAAAAACACTGAATCGCGAGGGAAAAAGGGGGATTTTCCACGACCGGCTGTTACAACCCCTTCCCCCACCGAAGATCGACGTACCTTGGCGATTGCATTCTGTAGAGGATGGGGCGAGAATGCCCCCCCCCCGCGGCATAAACACCGACGTAGCAACCAGCCAGTAATTCTGCTCCAAGCCAATCGGAGTCCTCGAGGAATCCATTATGAAGGAGTGTTGGGATGCTCGGCGGGCCTTAGTCCTCCTTCTCAAGAGTGCGAACAGCCTTTTTAGTGCCGAGACGGAATCAGCCGCAAGCGGCTCTTCGTATATACGTCTTTTCGTAGTCTTCAGAGTCGAACACCAGTTTCGAATGCGTTTGTAACTGTCGTATTTCGTGCCGGAGGACCGAAAATGCTACCAGCCTCGGTTTCTTTTTGGCAGCTGACGACGTAGTATTTTGTCGAACCATGGCGGTCCCTTAGCATGGCTTCGTTGCCTATGCGGAGATGCAAACAAGCTCACCAGTGCAGCTAATTCTAATTAAAAGGAACTCCGCGCTTTATGCGCTTCACCCCTAGTGGTCGAGCTCCATGGCAGAGCGACAGCAGCTTTTTATCACTTCGGCAGGGGGTACGCGTCACAATTTTCGGCCCGCGCTGCGGATTCTGATGGACAAACGCACCACATCCCCAGTGGATGATTGGGATCGCCTGGTCGCTGCAGTCCAATGGCGGCAGGTCGATTTGAAGTATGTCAGAAGTTCGTGGGGAGAAAACTGGGTCAAGAATGGACACCTGACCCCCTGATTCCCGGTCGGTTCTTGCAGTTACTGATGCAGGGCGAGGTCGCGCACCGTCTCATGCAGACAACGAGAGAATCGGTCCGCGGATATGTTGCATCTGATAGACACCAAGTCAACATGAGGAGCCTTGAAACCTCCAACAACCAGGCAATAGCCGTCCGGCGCCCATCAATGCATGGAATCCGGAATACCCGGAACTTCGGCCTCCGGAGTACGATAGATAACCTCGGGCACCACGTAGCCCCTGTTGGAAAGTTTCACTCTGCACCACAGCTCTTCCCCTTACCCACTTTGGTCCACAAAAGTACCAGTTGTGTGTACTAGTATCCCATTTTTCACATACATGGCAACACTCCCTCCACCTCTGGTACGAATTCGATCAACTCGAAATGGCGCACAATCTGGTGGTGGGATCTCTGAGTCACGAATATCATCCGTTGGCCATGCCTCGATAGGTGCATTGATAGCCAGGGTTCCAGTCAGCACAAGCGCTTTCGATTCGTCCCATTTTTTCAGTAGTCCATGGACAATGGTCGGCAGCATTTGGTAGATGCCGCCCCTTTGTTCCCTGCCCGAAAATCGTCTACTGCTGTGTACTGAGAGTGCTCACCGGCAGTAATGATGTCCAGGGTATCTGAAATCTCCTCCAAGGCACTCGAAAATGTCTGATGTTTAGGTCCGTTTCGCTGTCTTCCCTCCGTTCTCTGATCTCCGCACAGGCTCGACTCATCCTCTGACGATCCTCTGGAGAAAGATCTTGATGTAGACGAACGGGCTCCCCTTTGAGGCGATAGGACCGTCAAAGAAACTCACTCGCCGGCTCTTGCGAACTAAAAGCAACTTTCAGACCTCGCCGTGTTCCGGAGACTTGAAGCTTCCCAAGCCTGAATGCAGCTCTGACCCCAGTTGATGCTATCAGTCCCGCTTCGTCTTCCGTAAACAGCTCATACAGGATCAGCCTGAGTTGCGCCAGAGCATGATCCAATTTGTCCTGAGGACGTTTTAGTTGCCTACGGGATGTTTGGGGCCAGGAGGCCTTGGTCACAGCGTAATGGAACCCTCCATAACATTTATGGGATCTCCTTCCACTTGATTGTGTAATCCTGAGAGTCACTCTGTAGGTTCGGTAACGCTGATGGCCCGGCAGCCAGTGTTTCACACAGAACATAGTCTGCCTTCGCAGGTGCAGCACCTTCCCCCGTGCTTTTCTTCCTTTTGTTTGTTTGACGAGTAACTCCAGGAGTCGTGGCCGCGACCGAGACACAGGACAAAGAGGGGTAAACATTTGCTGCCGAAACGTTTTAGGAATGACCTAACAAAAGGGGACGAAAAAAACGCTGGATGGTCGAGGAAAAACTAGTGAGATAGTATAAAAATAGGAGGACAGACGAGGACAGACGGACAAACCGGAGACCAGCCTGACCTTGGCATCACTTCGGGCTCACCGACTGCGAATTCAGAATGCATCAAACTAGATCAGTTCACAGGATCTGGAGGCTTGAGTCAAATGTACATCCATTTTCTTGCACCGATGTTCCAGAGGTCCTCACTTGCTGTTACGAACGTTTGAGCAATGCGTAGCCAAATTCGCAACGGATCCCGAAATCAGAAGGCGATTATCCGTGATAATTCTACGATACTAGATTATTAAAATAAACAATGACATAAACAATATACAAACCTCAATAATACGATCACAAAGACTCAACAACGAGAAACCGAATAGCAGCGTGTGAGCAGACAGCACGTGCGTCACGCAGGTCCTGAACAAGGATGTGCCAAAATAGCGCTCTGGGCGCGAACAAACAACAATTGGTCCAGAAAAACAACCAGTTCGTAAAGACAAGTCAATAGTGTATGGAAATGAGTGATGTTGGGAAAAACACTGAATCGCGAGGGAAAAAGGGGGATTTTCCACGACCGGCTGTTACACCGCCCACCAAAATCCTCCTGGATCCTTAGCAAAGTCAAAGGTTCGGTATAAAGGTACTGATTCTTCCTACCTGCCTAGGCCCTGCTGTCAGTGCGCGCGTCTAATGCTCGTCGTCGACGTTCTACTACTGGTCGCACCCAACCCATTGGCTACATAGACGTGAGGCTAGTCTACATCTTCCACAAGACCAAATGACCGATGGCGGGCGTGAATGGTCACATAGACGTTGTCCTCGTAAGGGGCCGTCCGGTCCTGGATGTACGTGCTTGAGTGTGTGTGTGTGTGCGTGTGTGTGTGTGCCGGGGTTACAATGAAATCACAGGTATAACTACACATCAAAGGAGGACTTTCTGCAATGCCAACAAAAGACCGCGTGGCAAGAAAACGAGTAAATGTAGCATGTATGTGTGACCTGAGCTCCGCTACTTCCACATATGCAAGGGGCATTCGGTAGCGTCAACAAAAGGCAAACAAAGAACACTGTCACATGTACGATGGGTTTACGAGATGTAGAGTGCGTCGTGCCTGCGTGTATGTATCGGGATGTACGATGGAATCGCACTCATCACCACATATCGGAAAGAACCTTCTGTAATGTCAACGAAAAGACCGCGAGCACCTTAACGTGTTTGACGGAGATTGTGTGGTGTATATGGTGTTTCTTTATCCACCTCGATTACTGGTGTGAAATAGGTTTACTAGGCCTCAGGGTTATCAGCTTCTCCGTCTTCGCTCTCGAGTAGGTTAATACTGCATATGTCACGAATGAGCACTCCGTTAGCTGTCTTCACCTTCACCGTTCTTATCATTTCGTCAGTGCTTTTGATGGTTTCCGTAACTACTCCCAAAGACCAAGTGCTGAAATGTGCGCGTTCGTCGGCGATCATAACCACGTCCCCAACTTTGAATGGTCTTGTTTTGGCCAGCTACTTCTGTCGAGTCTGCAAAGCCGGTAGGCACTCCCGTAGCCATCGCCTCCAGAAGACCTTGGCCAGATAGTTCGCTTGCTTCCACCCGTGGAGGTAGCTCCCACGAAGGTTTACCGGCCCTTGGAAGCCCTCGTTCGACCTTAACGTCAATAAGTAGTTCGGGGTGAGCGCCAGGTGGGTGGGGTCGCCGTTCAATACTGGAACCAGGGGGCGGTTGTTCAGGATTCTCTCCACCTCATTCATGACGGTGTTCAGCGTCTCGTCGTCGGACGGCTGCTGCTCCATGATTGACAGCAATATCCGTCTGGCGGACCGGATCATGCGTTCCCATATGCCGCCTCGGTGACTGGCCTGTGGGGGGTTGAAATGCCATCGTATGCCGTAGGCCACGGTTCGATTCTGCAGTTCGTCCCTGTTTATGTTCTTGTGCCAACGCTGCAATTCCCGTTGAGCGCCCACAAAGTTCGATCCATTATCTGAGTATATATCGGCCGGTACGCCTCTTCGGTTGATAAATCTTTGCAAGGCCCGTAGAAACGAATCGGTCGTCATCGAATGTGCGACTTCTAGGTGTACCGCCCGTGATTTCATGCACGTCATGATACATCCGTATCGCTTTTCTAATCTTTTCCCGCACTTGATCCACAAGGGCCCGAAATAGTCCAACCCGGTGTCACTGAACGGCCACCAGCCCGTAGTCACCCTGCATTCTGGTAGTGGGGCCATGAGTTGTTTGCCTGCTGTGGCATTGCGTCTCCTGCATTGCACACACCGTCGGATTACGCGTTTTACAGTCTCTCGTCCTCTCAACAACCAAAGAGGCTTTCGGATGACGCTCGTCACGTGACTTTCCCCGGCATGTCCCTCCATGGCGTGGACGTGTTGAATCATTAGCTCTACTACAGGTTTTCTCGCAGGCAGCAGTATAGGATACTTTGTGTCGAAGTTCAGGTGGGCGTTGGTCAGCCTACCATCCACCCGCAGCAGTCCGTTGATGAGTTTGGGGTTTAAACGCTTCAGCTCGCCTCTTGGAGATGGCATGTCTTCATTGGTCGGCCCCACTTCTTCCGCCCTCTTGAGTTCTTGGGCGAAAGCCAGGCGTTGTATCATTCTGAAAATATCGTACTCTGCCGCTTGTAGCTCATCGGGACCTATCGGGCCGACCGGTATCCGACCTGAGGGCCGTAGCCCTTTCATGATCAGTAAATTTCTCTTGAACCTGGTTAACCAAACTAGCGAACGAAGCGTCTTCATCCAGGAAGAAAACCTGACCAGTCGCGATAGAATGGACGACGCTTCGACGACGTTGGTTGCTATCACTACGCCTTTGATCTCCAGTTCCAATTCCGTAGGGGTTTTTAATTCGAACACGGGCCAGTCCTGTTTGGGCAATTGCAGGAAGTTTGGCCCCCTCGTCCGCGTGTCTAGTTGCCTGAAGTTGTTCGCACCTCGGGAGCGCAGGTCGGCCGGATTATCGCCAGACCTGACATGATTCCACTGGTGCGTGGCTGATTCATCGTGGATAATCGTGAGCCGGTTAGCAACGAAAGTACTAAACCGGCTCCGTACGTTGTTAATGTAGTAAAGTACTATCGTTGAATCCGTCCAGAAGCTCACCGACCAAATGTAGAGATCGAAACATCTCTTCACAGCTTGCACCACCCTGACTGCCAACACGGCTGCGCTGAGTTCAAGGCGTGGGATTGAGACCGACTTCAGTGGAGCAACGCGGGCTTTGGCGAACAGGATCCTCGTGGTATATTGTCCATCTCCTGCGCACCATCGTCCGTACACCACAGCTCCATAACCGACTTCGGATGCATCGGAAAAGGCATGTAGTTCTCCAGTCCGTATCGTATGGCCAGGGGTCAAACATCGTGGGATTCTTATGTCCCCTAATTTCTTCAAGGTGTTCAGAAATTCTTCCCAGTCCAGCCGGTCCCCTCGGTCCAGTGCCTGGTCCCAATCAACTTTCTTACGGCACAGCCGCTGCAGCAAGATCTTTCCGGGTAGCAGCCGTGGTGAGACGAAACCGAGCGGGCCGAACAAACTTGAGACGGCAGATAGTATGCCACGACGGGTTATTGGCAGCTCGGGAACGTTCATTTCGAAAACAAAATCGTCCGTTTCCGCGTCCCATTGTATCCCTAAAGTGCGCTCGATAGGAAGTGGAGAGCCGTCCAAATCTCTTACCCTTTCGGCCTTTTCGTGACACGGGATGACATTCAGCACTTCTGAAGCGTTCGACATCCATTTAGTTAGATGGAAGCCGCCCTCTTCCAGCAATCTCGTCAGACCCCTGAACTGCTCTAGAGCTGATTCCACATCATCGGATGACCCAAGGTAGTCGTCGACGTAGAAGTTCCTGGTGACGCTATCTACTACCGTCCGATGTACTAGATCGCCATGTTTGTTCGCTGATTCTCGGAGGGCGTAGTTGGCACAAAATGGTGACGATATGGCTCCGAAGGGGTGGACGGTCATCCTATAATTCACCACTGCGTTGTCCCGGTCGCTCCCTTCCCACCACAGGAAACGCAAAGCATCTCGTTCTCCTACCGGAATCTTCACCTGATGGAACATTTCCCTAATGTCAGCAGACAAAGCCACTTTACCCACTCTGAAACGGCACAGAACATCGATCAGTGGTGTGGTCCAGTCAGGCCCCTGTAGTAGGCGATCGTTTAACGACTTGCCCTGGAACTTGGCCGCACAGTCGAAAACCACCCGCAGTTTATTGGGTTTCTTGGGGTTGATAACCGGATGGTGAGGCAGATACCAGATACCCCTTCTGCTGTCGGTGTTAAAAGGCACCTTTTCAACATAATCGAGGGCTTCGTTTCGCTTCATCAAATCCGCGTATCGTTCCCACAGATTCTGGTCTCGAATGAAGCGTTCTTTTAGTCGTAGTAATCGTTGGAGAACATAATGTCTGTTGTCAGTCCACGGGTCGACCGGTGTGCGCCATGGGAGGGGAACCTCGAACCGGTTTTTGAGGCCTCTAGTGCCTTGCCGCACCGTTTGTAGAGCGAAGTGATCCTCTTGAGACAACGTCGGTCTTTCGTCTCCAATGTCATGAAACTCCTTTTCATACAGCCGTTGCAGATGATACTCTATGCGGTCCGTTTCGGCGGATAAGTAATTCACGGAACCGCGTACCCCTGCTGGACCGTATAACATCCATCCCAGAGCCGTGCGTACGGCATAAGGTTCCTGGCGGTCGCCCACTCTTTGGTCAAGCACCCAATGCGCCTCTGGCACGTCGCATCCGATGAGGAGATCCACCTCATCATCTTCCCAGTCTACGACGGTTACATCCTGCAGGTGGGGCCACCGAGTCAAGATTGCGTTCACCGACCTTGGTGCTCGCATGGGGAGATCCGCTAACGTGAATGCCTCCGTTGGTTCAATTTCCTCGTTAGTGTCTAGAGAGATGAGTTGCAGCCTTAATCTACCGGCAGTCATTACCTGTGTTCCGCCCACCGTGCTCACTGCTAACGACGTCGCACCTTTAGCCAGTTGGTGTTTGTCGGCAAACCGCTCTTTCACTAAAGTGGTGTCGGATCCACTATCAACGAAAGCCAACGCCTTGACTATCCCAGTCGGAGTCACTACTCCCACGGCCACTACGCCTAAACGTACCGGTTTACTGGCAGATTGTGAAGTTGAACAAATCACGCTGGGCTTGGCACTCGCCTCGGATATGGTTATTCTCGCCTGATGCAGCAGCCGATGGTGTCTGCCCGTGCAGCCCTCGTAACCACATCGATTCTTTGTTCTACAGGCTGCTGCCCGGTGCGTGGTGTTGAGACAGATGAAACATGCTCCTGCCATCCTCGCCATTCCCCACCGTTCGTCTATTGTGGCGTTGCCGAACTTGGGGCATTCTGGTAGGCCATGGCTAGTACCACAGGATCTGCAATTTGGTTTCGCCGTAGCATCTCGTGAAATGACGTGTGTGTTGGTCCAAGGCTGGTACTTTGGATATTCCCGTACAGGGGTTTGGGCTTGGCTAGTACCGGGCTTGTTTGCTCTGTTGCTGTCCCGGATGAGTCGGCCGAAACTGCTGTCAGCTATCTTCGTTTGCCTGTCTAAGTATTCAGTCAGGTCTTCGAAGTTGGCTTCTCTGTCGCCTCGGCTTATCCGTTCAGCTTCTTCCGCCCACCGACCCTGTAGTTCGGGAGAGAGGTGACGGACTATGCCTTCAAAAGTGTGCATGGCGTCTAGGTCAGCCTTGTAACCTAAATGGTCGAGGGCTATTGAGCAGTTCTGCATCTTGATCACCAGGTCGGCCATGGTGTAGACGTCGCCCTTGGTTATCTTTGTCTCTGCCATCACGCCCTCTATTAGGTTACGGGCTACTTTGAACGGTTGGCCAAACAAGTCCCTTAGAATCTTCCTTGCTCTTGTGTAGCCTTGTTCCGGGTCGAGCATGGTGCACCCGTCGATAGCTTCTCTTGCTCGGCCTCGGCAGAAGGAAGTAAGGCAGAGAAGCCTTTGCCCAGGGTCGGTCACCTTGTTTTCAACGAACATCTCGAACTGTTTGACAAACTTGCAGTATTGCTCAGCTCGCCCGTCGAAAACCGTTAACTCCACTCTAGGCAGATCGATCGATGGTGGTTTGTATTCGGCGACCGGCGTGGGGTTCCCTACCTTATTGCACTCTAACCTATCGGAAGTGTCGAAGTCACTGGTCTCATGCTCTCGCTGTTTCTGTGTACACTTCTCTGCTTCATGCGCCTGTAGTCTAGCCGAACGTAACTGTTGCTCTAATTCTAGTATTCTCGGCTTATATAAATCGACATCCTTACGATCAATATTGCTTTCAATAACACATGAGCTAGCACTGACAGGACTAGGCGATCTAGCATTAACTAAAGAATCATATGTACCCAAAACCTCCCCAGAGACTTGCCGTATTACTTCCTGTCCGGATTCGATTGCTTTTGATCCTTTTCTTGGCATTTTGCGTGATTTTTCCTCGTTCCAAATAGATCTATTGAGTATTGTTACGAACGTTTGAGCAATGCGTAGCCAAATTCGCAACGGATCCCGAAATCAGAAGGCGATTATCCGTGATAATTCTACGATACTAGATTATTACAATAAACAATGACATAAACAATATACAAACCTCAATAATACGATCACAAAGACTCAACAACGAGAAACCGAATAGCAGCGTGTGAGCAGACAGCACGTGCGTCACGCAGGTCCTGAGCAAGGATGTGCCAAAATAGCGCTCTGGGCGCGAACAAACAACAATTGGTCCAGAAAAACAACCAGTTCGTAAAGACAAGTCAATAGTGTATGGAAATGAGTGATGTTGGGAAAAACACTGAATCGCGAGGGAAAAAGGGGGATTTTCCACGACCGGCTGTTACACTTGCTGCAACTGAAAAATGAAGTGTACCACTCGTTCCAGCGGTCTGGACAATGCCGTGGATTTCTCACTGTCTGACTGTCCGTTTCCTCTTCCCCAAGACAAGGGACCTCGGAGGAGGTAGAACCAATCTCGGACCACACTGAACGATGAGACGTGGTGGCTTGACAAGCAGCCTGCTTCGGAGATGAGGCCTCTGCGCTCATTTTCTCTGGCTCTATGTCGAGAATGCAGTGGGTGCACTTGCATGAAGGTTTCTGGAGGCCTTCTATATTTCCGCTGCATATACAGACACGACTGGGAGGAATGATAGCGAAGTTGAAAGACGGAAGGGAGGGGGGAAAAGAGGAAAATGATGAGGGTGAGTTCAGCGATTTGGAAATTGGTTGGGAGTGGCAGTGATGGTAGCTGCAGAAAGAGCGAAAATGAGCGAACTTGAAAATGTCAGATGCATGACACTTTGTCGTGCTAAGAATTCACCTGCAAAGCAACACAAACCAATCCCTGCCACATGTTCAGTTTCATTCCAGAGCACGCTAGGAACCGGTTATGCCTTGGGCGGTTGTGGATAATATGTTGCGGCGTGTTGCTTGATGCCCGGAGGCAGAAGCCTGCAGCTCCTTGCCCAGAATTTCACCTCACTTTCTTTCAGACCTTAAACTTTCAGGCTCTAAGCTCCTTTAGTGTCCCGGGGGTCCTTTGAAGCCACGCTATTTTTGACAGCTCGGCACTGATCCTCATATTTTGTTGGCTTCAGCAGTCGATGCTAGATGGCCAATTTTATAACATCATATTCCGAACGCGGCTAGCTGAGAATAGGGGCCAGCCGGGGCATACGATACATCGGCCCTTGTCTTTCGGTTTTGTAAGGATCTTCCGCCAGGCCAAGGATTACCGCTCCGGTAATGTGAACTTTTTGGGAGGGGCAATAAAAGTAGCACTTGGATGCCTTCTGGTTCGATTTATACCAGTCACTTTCCATGTGTTTGTGCCCGGCGTGTTTCAGCGATTGGCCGTCGTGCTGGGTCAAAAGCATCGCAATCCGTAGTGGCTTCATGAAAGAGTCTGGGAAGCAGGTGTGAGGGTAGGTAGTCTCGATTGTGCCCGGATAGCTTGTTTAGCTGGGCTCCAGTTTACTTTTAGAGGGTAGCGAGCGGAGTTGGAAATCAGCATCATGCACACCCAAGATTCAATGTGTGACAACTATTTTTTTATCGGAGGAGCTCTTTTGTTGTACCTTCAAGCGAAACGTGTCCGGTTAATCAAGGGGTCACAGAAGGCGCTGGAGTGCGGCTAATTTACTTGTCTTCTATTCGGTCCCACGGCGAAGTACCAACTTAATACTCTCCACTGGATGAGCACAGAAGAAGCAATTCGGTTGACAGATGAGAAAGTCTTCTCTGTGTGCAGTGGCGTCGAAGCAGTACCTTTACGAGAAATATACCAAATGAAAATGAACCAACGGCTGGACGAAGCGCAGACCTCGAGCGAGTACAATGGGCGAGAAACTGAAAGTGAAAGTGGTTAAAAGACGAGGATGGCGGTAACCATCGAGAGGTTAGTCCAGTTAAACCTACGCAAACAAACAAAACATTGAGGCTGATGTCAAAAGCCATAAAATATCGTAGAGAAAGAAGGCCAAAAATGGTATCCATAAAACTGTCTATCTTCCCAGAACGATCGAGGTCATTGCAAGGTCTTGATGTAATCTACCACACTACACAGGGTCTACAGGCCAGTTGTCCCAGTAGGAATTGAACCTTTTCTCGAAATCGGCGACCGTCTGGCTTCCGCCACCGAGGATGGAAGTTAAATTCATCGATTCGCCACTCGCTCAGCTGGGTAACTTACCCCGACTGCCCGCAGGTGACGGCGTTTCGCCAGCTCCAGCTTGTGTCTTCCGAGCCCTTCACCTGCTTTTCCTTAGAGCAGCTGAAGTCCCTTCAAGTCCGCAAAGCCCCTCGTTATCCGAAAGGCCACAGTGAGACCCCTGACTGTATTTCGTTCCAGAGGGACCAGCTTTTGTCCTCTAAGCCTCTCTTCATAGGGCCTGTTTCAGAGTTCACGAAACTTTCGTGAATCTGTTTTTGATTTTGCGGAGGCATAGTTCCCTGTCTTCGCGGCTTCCAAACGTTGCCCTTGAGGTTTGAAAGCTGCAGTCACAAAAACCCCATATATTCGACGGCATCTGTCCTCTTCCTAACCGCCCTGGTACCTGCACTCCCAAGTTCCTTCTGGCTGGCCTGAGAAACCCCCTCGATGGGTTGCACGCATTTGTTGGTTTTGAGTAGGGGCTCCCAGTCCGTGCACCACCGACACACCCCCTCGAGACCGCCCCACAGGGCACCTTCTATAGGATCTCTTACTTCTTACAGTCGTCAGCTGACATGAATAGTGGGCAACCCAGCCCATGGGCTAAGTCGTTTGTACACAGAGAAACGGGAGTGGCTCAAGCTTCGACTATTGTGGGACTATACTGCCAATCTAACCCGTACTGAACCTGTCCCACTGCCCCTAAGTAGAATCTCCTTTCTCTGAGGAACTCAGCTATCCGGCTGCCAGGTAATGGATCGATTCCGCAGGATCAAGGCTTGTATTAGTCCCAATATTCTCAGGTGGGGCGACGCGCAACCAATCCACACAAATACCAAAACCATGACAAGATTGATTCATAGTTAGCATGGTATCCTGTTGAAGTCACAAAAAGTGTAAATATAAACAAACCTCAGGTGTACAGCCAAATAGGCTTACCAGTAAAACCCGAGGGTTCAACCACCCGTGGTCCGAGCACAACATCAGGAAACAGTTCAAGGCCAAATTGAGGTGTCTCACACAGTCAAACAAACGCGCAGCCTTGTTCTGTACGGATGAGCTTAGCTTAGCAATATCGAGCATGGTCACATTCACAAAGCTTGCGGGACATTTGGAAGGATTTTCAGTGTAGATCCTCACGACCTGTGCACTAGAATTCTGTGATTTGCTGAGAACGGAGGCTTTCCTGAAGTCCAAGTAACAAGCCCCTTCCCTCTCGCCATCATCAAGCATCCTCGTAACCTCGTCCGGGGAGCACACGAGGTTTGCCTTGCAAGACCTCTTCGCCACAAAGGCATGTTGGTACACTTATCGATCCACTCCCGGATAGGAGGGCAACGGTTTGACTTTGTAGAATCCTTTCTAGGACCTTCAACACCGCAGGTGTCAGGTTTATCGATCTGTGGTTGGAGGCCCCTTCTCTACTCCCACCCCTGTGGATCGGCACAGCTCACGCCACC
Organism: Fasciola hepatica; assembly: GCA_948099385.1. NCBI lineage: Eukaryota > Metazoa > Platyhelminthes > Trematoda > Plagiorchiida > Fasciolidae > Fasciola > Fasciola hepatica. The sequence continues at coordinate 6,619,230 of CANUEZ040000024.1, forward strand.
TTCCAGTCACACGGCGGTTACAATCCCGCCCACACCTGTTGAATAGCTGTGAAAGAGGTCCTGCCAACAGGTTTTCCGATAGCTTCAAGAAGGCTGGACCCAAATTACCGGAGTCTGCTGTCTTACGTGGTTCTATTCCTCCTGGTTCCAGTTAACCACTTCTCAACTTGGACGGGCTGCACTCCTGTCTTTCCCAGTAGGGGATACCAGGTGTGTTTCTATCCCTGTCTTTACTATGCGTCCCCCAAAAGGAGAAGCACTACTCAGGCCTTGCCTTTTTCCGTTTCAGTGTTTTCGTTCCTCTACTTTTCACCACTGCCAACTGCAACCAGTGGGACTGACTTTGGACGGACAATTGCAATATGGTTATGGGTTATATTTCACCCCTCGTACTGGCCTCTTGTCGCACCGGAGCCTGCACACGTGTTGGGTTCTGGAGGCCTTTCCACGGGTCGTCATTCATTCCGGTAGCTTCCTATGGCTCCCCATCTTCCTAAACGTGCTCCAGGCTGTGTTTTCTAGCCTCTGCTAGCCGGACACCAGACTTCCACCATGGTTGTAGACCATTTCGTTTATTCGGCACTAACGGTGCCAAAGAATCCAGACGTGTCCCAGGGCCCCTCTTGAGGTAGTTCCAGTTCTTTTCCACGTTTCCTTGAGCGACCCCCAGTTTTGGTTCCATCTCCAAGTCCACTAGCGCCGGAGTCTGTAGTCCGCCGAGCTCACCGCGGTATTTGCCCGGTTGTGAACTTTAACCTGCCACCAGTTTGACGCTAGTCTCCCCGTGGCCGCCCTTCCATAGTGGCGCTGCAGTGACCACTAAACCCAATTCCCCTTCATACTTCGCCGTTACTCAATCAATTATTGCGGAGTTCCGGTTGATACTCTAAAGCTTTTCCTGCTGCACATGTTGGATGAGCTCTTCTCCTCGTGGGACATGCAGAGGTGCATCTCCGAACGACCCTGATGGTGAATCCTCCAAATTCCAATCCACTTCTGTGGCTATGAGGTCCCCCACGATGAGTGATGTTTCATTTTTACTGGCTGTCAGCTACCGCCAACAGTATCCCGGCACCGGTGTGGGATGGGCTTTGGCAAGCGCAAAGAGCTGCAGGGCTCATTTGTGCTCGAATTATACAGCTTACGCACTGCACGTTTGATAGCCCCATTTTTATTACGTTTTCATGGTGTGGGAGCCTGACAACAAGCACCAGAACTCCTTCCCCTTATCTGCAGTCATCCCAACCTTTCCTGTGCCGTGTAAAGCTGTTTACGCAAGCGCAGGTGACGACATTCTTTGGTGTTGACCACGCTTCAGTGGGTGCAGGCTATCCGTGCATCTTGACTGCTAGTTCTTTCCACTTATTGCGAATGCTACAGGCTTTTGTGCATAACTTCTGTAAGCGGCCTGAAACTAGCGTTCTTCCCTTATGAAGTCGCTAAACCGTACTTCGCAGTTTCATAAGTAAACGTGTTCCTCGGTCTCTTACACCTCTCGGACCACCTGCTCGTTATTCTAATGCTCAAAGCTGTAAAAATATATTCACCAAAACGGTATTCTCCACGACCCGTGAGAACGAGAAGGCAATCGGGAGAAATAGTGATTAGCGTGCATTTGAGGGCGTGCCCAAGAACAACGGTCGTATGGCCACCGCGCTTGGCAGCAAGAGTTCATGTGAACAGTTGTGTGCCAAACAACTGAGCAAGTATAAATGTTGCTACAGGCGGGCCGGTTGTGCGCTGGATTCGGCGGCCAGCCTGAAGGGTGATGAAGTCCGGTGACGAGACAATGAGAACACACAAATTTAATTATCGTGCGAGCACAATGGTTCAACCCCTCATATTTATCCGCAGGACCTTTGGCACAACGAATATGTCTAGACAGCACAAAGAAACACTAGACCATCACCTGGCCGACGCCTAGAAGTTGGTTGATCAAAATCGCTTCAGTACATCGGAAAACCATCGAAATCCATAGAAAAACCGGGAGATCTAACATAACTGTAAAAAATCCCCTATGAGTATCCGCTAAGCCAGGTTTTGTAGCGTTTGCCAGCTTTAGCCAAGTGACTCGAGGTAAGGAAATCTATCCAATCTTGAGTGCACTAGGATTTTCAAGGTTATGCCCCACGGATGTAAAGCTTAATAATGAAAAAGCTTGGCATCTCTTGTCCAGTCGGCCGTGTTTTATGAACCCAGATATTCTTTTTATTTTTCTGCTTTTTCATTGTGGCTGCCAGACTTTTGTGGTGGTTTATCACAGTCGATGCTTCGGCCACGCTGTTAGACACTGCGCGGCGTTTGGTTCATTTTTGCGGTTCTTCAGTAGGTGTGCGCGCTTTACCTTCGTTTACCTCTTCATCCGCTGATAAAGAGGACACATCAGGAATTGCGTGGCTGTTCCAGAACTTAAATAAGAGAACGCAAAGAGCAGATCGCGGTCTGCTGTTTTACTACGGATGGTTTCATCTCATCCCCTATGTGGAATTACGGTACACAAAGATACAACGGTTTCATTATTATTAATAATGGTATTAATGGTATATTTCGCAACCGTGGCCCCGGGGACACGCATGAAAGCGTGATGAGAGTTTACTATATCACTCAGTAAGAGAGAAAAAATTCACAATTTTTAAGTAATGGGTCGCACGTCATGGTATCTGAGAAACAGGTCTATAAAGAGTTTAAATAAAGTAAAGAGGCAGCGGAATACACCGTGGGTGTGATTCAACTTCGAGTCAGTTGAGGCAATAGTAAGGAGGCGGCTTGGTTTAAGAAAATCGAGACTATCATCGTCTTAGGACGCGGGAAATACCATATTCACAAGGATGAGGCAAGCAAGTGGTCAGTGAAGCACACTTATGTTCATTTAGAAAGGCAGATGATGGTGAAGCAAGAAGCAGGTAGGAACTTCACGAAGGTGCTCAGAGGAACACTATTTTTCACAGGCTTGGTAACGTAAAAAGTAACAATACCTCTTGAAAATATGAGATGATTTCCATAAGGAGTATCAGGGTCATCTAACGTCGGGACTTCGCAACTGTGGAAAGAAGAATGGAGTTCCCAGAAAGAACAGCCCGCAAGCAAAATACCATGTGTAACGACCGGTTGTGGAATATCCCCCCCCAAAAAAATCACTGTATTTTCATGTTTCCTTGATACCTCTTGCTCACATACACTATTTGCGTGCTTTTACACACTATGTTTCTATGAACCAACCTCTGTTTGTTCTCGTCTAACGTGCCACTCTGGCATACCCCATCTTGGGCCGGAGTGACGCATTTGCTTATCTCTCGCACTCTGCAACTTGGTTCCCGTTTTCTGAGGCTGTGTGATCGCATAGTAGAGTTTTCTATATGTTTTATGCGATTGTTCATTTAAAATTCAGTATCGTAGAATTTACAGGTAGTCGCTTTCTGACTTCGGGATTCGTTTCTAATTTGGCCAAGTATTGCTCAAAGCGTGTCACATCGTGTCCATGAGGAACGAAATAAAGCAAAAGAGATGAGTGAAAGCCTTTGCAATGGGCCAGGTTACTCTGGTAAAACTACAAATATATTATTGTGTTAAATTTTCTGTGGTGTTTTTATGTCTGTGTTGGGCTTTTTGGGCTAGGGTTGGCTGCGGTTTTTGTTTGCTTTTTCGCCATGGGATTGAGGAGAGCATCATCTAATCTGGACCTTCCGTTATTTAATTGGGGCCCTGGCACAGTGGTTTGAGTAGCTTCGACTTCAGGAAGTTCTTGTAGTGAGAAGTCTCCAGTAAGCCTCAGGGGCAGATGCAGCAATATCGGGACTTCGTGTGGGGGTAAACTGGTAACCAGATCTTATCCGCAGTAGCCAGCCGCTGGTGCTGTCTTGCATGGGCGGAGAAGATAAGCTCCCTGCCCGATTTATTAAAGCCAGGCAACGGGATGCCCCGGTGTTTCTGAAATTGAAAAAGAGGGGGTTCCAGTCTGGAATGCTTTGCAGCTGAGCATGAAAAAATGCAGGTAAAAGTACTGGGGATGGAAGTGAGGCACAGCGTCTTAGTGAGGTGAGAAATCATGGGTAATTTTAATCGGTGTTCGTAAGGACTAGGTGCGCCCGCAATATTGGGCCTGGCTACGGATTAGGATTCCGCAGGCTACCGAGAAACGGTATCGTTCGGGGTTCATAAAGCCGCGGAGGTATATCAGGGCTGTTTGGTCTGAGGCCTGCACGAGGAAGCCGCTGGGAAATACTAAGAACAAGAATGGCAAGTTTGTATAACGGGTCTGGAGGATATATGACACACCCCACCGTGAGGTATATAATGGGCTAATGCTGCAGATTGGTAATGGGCTTTGGTATTCCGAAGGTTTTTTAGGTTGGGCTGTAAACCGGAGAGCGGGTTGGATTCTAGGACATAGGGCAATCCCTTTCTCTGCGAAAGGGAGGAAAAGTAGGTAAGTTTATTAGCAAAATAAGGGCAGTCCTCCCCACGTTTTTATACACGTTTACATGTACATCCATACTTGCACATATATATATATATTTGGTGCTATGATGAGACTTGTTTGTCGTCTCCCTTATGGACTTGATGATAATGGTATATTTCTTGAATGGAATCAGGGGACAAGCGCAAGGCATGATCACAGAGTACAGCGTTACACAGCCTTAAGCGAAGTTTTAGGGTCGGATTGGTGCATTTCAGTAACCGTACGATGGGACTAGACAGTGTTTAATTAACTAAGTTGAGAACGGTTACCGCGGAAAGTGTGGAGCAGTTTCCATTTCGAGAGTTTGATTTTGCTCAGGTATAGGCGCAAGTTCTGACCCGCAGATTTTTGAATTTGCGCGGAATGTAGTATTATTGAGGCACTGATGTTGGAGGGCGCGAAATCGATCCGCCAAATTTGTAGTGAAATGCGAAGAAGTTACCGAGTTTTAAGTGACGGAACTGTTATGTTACTGATGGGAAAAATGGGCGGTTGTTTCCAAGTGTAGGTGTTTTGGTCAATGAACCTGTTATCGCTTATACATAGGGGACCATAGAGTCGAACTTTAGAGGTTAATCGTATCTGCTATTGGTTAAAACGTGTAAAAACATCACGAAAATTCAAATGTTTCTTAAACGCTTTTGAAAAATAGTTATGAATTCCGATTATCCCGAAATCGTTTTTCTTATGGTAAGCAAGCCACCCGTGGTGGTGAGCAGTGAAGGGAACATTAGAGTGGTCTAAACACTGAGTCACCTATCGAACATTTTTGAGCAACCTATACAACCCCGTGATGCCAGGATTTTACCGTGGCCGGGGCAGACGCTACAATGCAGACGATCTCATCCAGTGAATTTTGGTGAAAAGATTTACTGCTAGAACAGGGCGAGGGTTTGTTTGCTGCCAGTACTACAGTTAACATACTTGGTTACGCGAGATGTCGGTGGAAATGGAGAGCAAGTGTCTACCAGCAATGATATGACAAAGCCTGGTTTCATGACCGACCTCGATGGGTTTTGTATTCACTGTTCACCGAGCAATGCTACATATACGTATGTACATATATGTGTGTGTACTATATTCAACCATAGTTCCCACTGTATTGTGACTAGCAGACTGACGTTTGATAGATACAGGATGTCTCATGTCTTCTACTATAACACGTTCCGCAATTGTTCCAGAATCCCTGCCCAGTGACATTGAATGCTTAGGCTTCGTAGGCACAGTTGCCCACTCCATTAGCTCTCATCAGAGTCCCTAGCAGCGAAAAGTTACTGATCTAACTAACTGATCCTCTGACACTTCCGGATATATGATCACTGTAGCTCACATTAGATGGGTGATGGAGGGAATCCAAAGCAGCTTCTCTTTCGTCTTGTGAAGCTGTCTAACTTAAGTCGATCTTTACTTAGTATTTAAGGAAACCACGAAGTTCTCTGCGTACCACACCTATCCAATTTATTTCACGCTAACGAATACTCAGGCAAATGATCGCACTTACATGAAGCTTGAAAACCCACCGTTGTGCAGGTGAAACAAGAAGCACTTCCAAAAGAACTAAGAAGGCAATGACAAAATGGCTTCATGGAATCTACACGGTAGTCAAAATGTGATGGCCCCATAAGAGCCATGTTAGCAGTCAAGTTGTCCTCCTCCAGAACGAGGGACAAGTTGCCAGTGAGGAATGAGTCTGGAGCAACAGATTATCTACAACCACTAGCCCAATCAGCAATTGGTGACGGCTAAGCCAATATCTGCGGAGCCAGCTACCAATAGTTGACCAAGAAAAACAAGGTTCACCAATACTAAACAATATAGTTTTACAATAATCCACTTTAATTACTAATACTTTTGCGAAGTTTTTGTTCTTTATAATTCAAAAGTTTTTCTGTCAGCTGTTTGAGGTCTGCGTTACGCCAAGCCAGGTCGAAACTTTCTCCGCTCTCGTGTTGCGGAGAGTTTGCCAAACGTGAAGCTGCGGAATGAAATGTGGGGAAGATGAAGTATATATCAAAGTGGTTTAAAAATGGTTCATCGAGAAACCAGAAACAAAATCTGGACTCAAAGAAAGAAATACACGGTCTAAGCTCATAGGTGTCTGAGGTATCTGTATCGAAAGACCGGAAGGAGATTTCCATTAACTAATATCCATACACGATGGAGAGCAAAACCAACCTCAAGTTGCCAATCAATAACGTCAGCGGTGTACTGGGTGGTCTGTTTACACTGATGTCACTCGAGCAAACCACTATGTCGGTGGTCTCTGTTATGGAAACCTAAGGAAGGGGTGAGCCTGTGAGGTCGGATAAGTTTATTTTAGTTGTCTTTTTCTTTATGTTATTCCATTGTGAAATGGAGAGAACGACTTTACATTTGAAAGTGAGCATGGAGAGCAACACTCTACAAGGAATGCAATGTCCCGTCGAAGCAGCATGAGTGATGGTTGGAAGCTTAGCTGAGGATTTCAAAAAATTCATTTGATGAGGCAGTCAGCTAGAAACGGCAGATGGATCAGACGCTTAAAGGAAAGATGAAGAGATGGCTTGGGGAGACGAAACGTGGTTACTCAAGTCTTATGACAGCGGTATGCAGAGAACCAGACCCTAGGCGACAAGGGATATTATGTCGGATATAAGGGAAAACGTTTCCGTATGTAGAACAAAAGAATATAGTGACAAGTTCCGACCAAAAGCTGGTGGGTGGTATTTTATCTCATAAAGTTCATGTTTGCCTCTGACGGCAAGTCACGAGTTAAGGCTCCAGTATGGGGGCTCACCAGACGCGACTGGATGTTCAAGTGGAAAGTGATTTGGGTAGCAGGTGAAAATGGACTAAGATTGAGCTGGTTGAAGAAATGAGGGGTAGTATGATGAAAATGCAACAGAGATGGTGGGGTTTCCGTCATGATTTTGGTGTCACAATGCGATATGGAGGAACGATTGGGAGGTATGCTGCGGGTACGTGTGGGCTTGGTGAGTGATGTATACTGGCGTCAGAAATCCGCCCTTGAGGTCCGGCAAAACCGTTATGGTGGCTTTTAACCCGGGTAACTCTATTGTAACCTCAGGGGCGTGCGATGTAAGAGGCACCACATAGCATCGGCCAGTGTGAGTTGAAGTTTGAACTATGGACCTCCAGCCTGGTATGTAGTCCAGCCCGATCAGTTAGATTTATTTAGTCCATGCTTTAGTCCGGGGCCGGAGCCTCGCGGACCGATGGCTACCCAAACAACCGGCATGAGCTGAAAGGGGACCGGAGATATGGCAATCTGGAGGATGTTCCAGCTGGGGATTATGATTGCCGTGCTAATAAAAATCTAACAATTACAACCTTAGGGGAGTAATTAGGCCTAGAATAAGTAAGGAGATCTGCAATCTGTAAGTATTTCCAGCCTTGGTTTATGATAACAAACGAGAGCAATATATGATGAGCTAGGTGTATTTGCACAAGTACGGCAAGAGTGAGGCTTCATTTTGGCGGTCGTTTGCACAAGCTTTATGATATATACAGGACCAGTGAGTCAAGTGTTGATAGCAGAAGCTTGTATGGAGTGGTTTGAAGGGTACAGGCTATAGTTTCAGCAGTATGTAAACGGCTACGGGCTGATAAAGTCACAGTGTGGCGGAGCTCTTCATTCGTGACAGGGTTTGTTGCAACTTGAGGTGGGTGGATAATTTTTGGTGTGATATTAGGACTACGGAAAAAAAGATGATCTTTCCTTAGATCACGGTGTCAGTTCGGTTATGGTTCGATAGTCGACTACGGGCATCTGCTAGATAGCGAGCATCACCTCATAGGGCAATTTATATCTGTACTCTTTGTTGAGGTTCTTTTTTAGTCTCAGAGAAATGTCATTAAGGCGACAGCACGTCATGTACCTGGCACGTGCTTGAGTAGACATTGTTGTTGGGGATGACTGCCAGGTTAAGAAAAGAAATCATAAAGAGTCTTAAGAAGACAGTATTGGACACTGTGGCTATTGAAGCACCTGCCTTCTTTTGGCTGTAGGCGGTAGATAATCATTTGGTCTTGCTGCGGTTCTCAGAGGCTAGAGTAAACGGTGGGGTGGCCTACATTCCTAAAGTATGAGGTATGGATGTTTTACACCTTGTACAATCATATGTTTGGAGAGTGAAGTCTGGGGCTACGGCATAGCAAGCTCGTGTTCACACTTTATTTGTGATAAGAAAACACAGCATAGGCACGTGAAAACCCAGGCAGGTGCAAACTGCCATTGGGACCCAAAAAAATTGTTAGTAACCTTCCAAAGGTTGATCTTAGGGAGGTTCCCTTTTTGAATGATTGCCAGGCTTCAACAAGCGCTAGTGATGATCTTTCCATGTAACAACAAGGAAGATTTTGAACGCAGCTGAATCCACACGAATATACTTTGGAAAGCTTTTATAGACGACGGCGTTTGGCATCAGCGAGGTGGTTGGAGAAGAACGAAGGAATCCGGACGGGTTTAAACTGAGAGAAGGAAGATCGGTCTGTATATTGATGGCTCAATCGACATGCTCGTCACCGCGCACGGGGTCGTGCTGAAGTACTGAGGGCTTGGATAGTACGCTCTCATTTTTCGAAGCATCCCATACACGGCGGCGAGTAGCGCCTGCAAAGGGGAATTCATCCTTCATTGAAGAGTCGTAGGGCATGAATCAGATATCCTCGCGGGCAGCAGTACTTTTGGTAATTCGTTTCTCTTATTCGGAGGAGCGGGCAAGCAAGTTTTCCCTGTAGGGAGTAATTCCCATTTCTCCTCTTACGGCCATTATTTACGCATGACCCATGGGGTCAGCCAGCGCTAGGGTTGGTTGTTTTCCCCTCATTATAGGACAACCCCTAACTTGTTGCCATTTTCCTATCCGTGGTGTCGTGGCTTAGAGCTATGGAAGGGAGAACATGTGGGGAACAGACACACAAAAGGCTTCCAACACTGGGGGAATGCATATTTGACCACTGGCCTCTGACAAGGCCAGGGTACAACGACTCCAGTTTATATGTGAGCCGGCTGTTGTTGGCACGTAATATGATGGCACATCGAAACGATCCACAGATGGTTCGTAGTTTTGTTGATTGTCAGATTTTGAGTGGCCCCACATGGGAGGATGCTAGAGTCCTGTAATATAGAGGGACGTTAGGCCGTGAGTGCCTAACGAGTTAATTAAGGCTGACACTGGATGGAGGTTGAAGAGCTTGATAGGAGCTGCTTCTTGGGTTAGAGGCAGAGGCGACGACTGATTCAAAAGTAGTTCTAGGGATGCTTAACGATTTTCTTTCGTGCAACCGGTGGTACTAAGTATCTTCACGTACGATTTCAGAGGCACTGGCCTCAGTCATAAAAGTAACTAAGTTTGGGCATTGTAAACTGGTAGGTTTATGCTAACATGGGGACGGCGACTGCGAATGGTTAGGCACATCCTGGAGATTGTTGAGGGTTCTGGTTAGTACCCAACACTCACCCCGTAGGCTCTATCAATAGTCACACGGATTTAAAAGAGCGATCAAGTTTTGGATCCCCAGCACTGCGTGTAGTCTAGACTCAAACATGGTTTTGGAATCTGTGGAACGGATATCAGCCGGGAGTTTATTCCACAAAATTGCACATTTGGGGAGGGAGAAGTTTCGCCTTACGGATTTCCGAGAAGCAGAGATCAGTATACGGTGTTCTCTATTGCGCAGATGATGTGTCGAGTTTATACAGAAGTGTATTTGGCTAGGGGGTAGGGCCTGTTTGTGGAACAAAATTAAAAAAACGCAGGGTTGAGTTTTATTCTCCTAGGCCACGGAGGAACGAGCCGCAGGAGCGCACAGCGTTGTCAGTAGTTATGGCTTCTAGAAGGCCCAAATGCGTTTTTGGTCAATCGACGCTGTACATTCTCATTGTCGACAATGTCACCTTTGCGCATATTTTAGAACACAAGTGTACAGTACTCTAGGTTTGTAAGAACATGAGTTTTGTGTATCTCTAACTTACCGTTTGCGAGAAGGAAATTTCTCTACAACAGGCCAAGGGACTTGTTTGCCCGCGCAGTTATGTAAGCAGTGTGTGTAGAGAAATTAAAGGTGTTAGAGTATTGTGGTTTGAGGCTTTGTATTGCCGGGTAATATGAAAGCGAGACACCGCTAATCTTAAGCGTATCATGAGGAATATTGCAGTTTAGCGTGAGGTAGCTGCTTTTATTTGCTGAAAATTCCGTTTCCCAGCGATCACACCAGGAGGGTAGGGGCTCTGTGTTGACCGTGATGTCATTTAGTGCTACAGGTTGGTTTCTTCGTTCAAATTCGTGGACTACGTGTATGTCGTCGGCAAATAAGAAAATTGCGACGTAAGTTGCGGCAATGCAAACGTCATTTATGTATAGCAGAAGCACCAATGGTCCTAGAACACTACCTTGGATAACCCTGCTGTTTACCGGGTGGGGTTCGGACATCTGAACGCTGATGCAGGTAACTTGGTGCCGGTCTTGTAGGTGGATTTTAAAACCAGTTAGGTAGGGGATTTTCAATTCCGTAATCTCTAGTCTTGTTTGGCGACTTCAAGTGCGGGACTCTGTCGAAAGCTTTTGTCATGTCAAGATAGATGGTGACGAGTGCTCTGTCTTTGTCGGCGGTTGTTGTTACCAAGTTCAGAAAGTCGAATTGACGGGCTAAACACGAGCGTGACCTGAGAAATCCGTGTTGTCTTAGGCTGATGAGTTTATGTGCAGAAAGGTAGTCGGTCAGGTGGTGTTTTACGACTATTTCTAGCAGCCTCGCCAGCACTGGCGTATGGTTATTCGGGTGGTAATTGGTAATGTCATGCACTGCGCCTTTCTTATACCTGGGGATGATAACGGATTTTTTCCACTGGCCGAGGAAGGTTCCGTTTCTAACAGACAAATCGTATAGGTTTGGCAATAGTAGGGGAATATCCGGGCCATCAAGGGCGAATATTTCTGATGGTAGGCCGTCAGGTCCGAGATGGTAGGATGGTTTGAAATTGTGGATGTATCTATTTATATCCGTAGTGGTGACTGTGTTAGAACTGAGTGAGGAATTTGTGATGGACGGAATGGCACTCTGGGTATACGCTGGGCTGAGAGACACGGGAGTTGTGAAGAATGCGTTGAAAATGTTGGCTACCTTTCGGGGTGAGACTTGAGATTACCCAAATGTATGATCTACTTTATACATAGGGTTGATTGTGGAGCATGAGCCCTGTGCAGCCGGGCTAGCTCTAGAGCTTTGTTTGGGTGGCGCAGTGCTTTGGTTTCTTGCTTCAATTGTAGGTCTCGGGCCATGAGCTGAATTTCTGGGGGTAGGCTTTCGAGTCGTACGACTGTAGGAAAGTCTTTATTACGTTGGTAATGCCGTCGAAGCTTAGCGCATTTCTGCTTTAGCCTGCTTATATGGCAACTGGGTGGTGTGGATTGATAGTGGGGCTTGATGTTTTTCCGATTCATAAGTGTAGCTTTGATTAGAGTAGATCGGCTGCGTGCTGAAGATTTGCTGTTGAGATGAACTCGTTAGTAGGTAAACTTGGATGTTGTTTGGAGTCACGACAACCAGCAGGAGTCTGACCGGTTATAGTTACAAATGCCAACAAACTATACCCCACTCTACCGTAAACTGTACGAAGTATATGCGAAAATTATCCTACCTAGCTTCTGCCACTGGGCACAAAATTGTTTTTTTGGAGTGCAGTTTAGCACCTGTTTGCGAAGGCCATCTCGAGGGACAGGAGAGAACGGCGAGTGGGAGGGAAGCTCGGGTTCTAAATTTGCTGTTTTCCTCATGGGTGTTAGTCAAAGACAACAGTTGACTAAAGGTAAGTTTTGATTTTAGGGTGCTGCTAGACCGGGCTATTGGAGCACACTTGCGAACAGTCAGGGGTGGCGTATTCCAAAGCGTTGAGCGTTTGATAAGAAAGAAACCGGATCTTTTTGCAAGCCCCGGTAGTGGGATGTTAGGCCAAAGCCGCCGTGGCATCGAGGGTACAATGTTAGAAGAAACCGTATGGGATTGGTAGAAATGAAAGCAGAGCGGCGAATATTTCTATATAGAAAACAGGTTGTCTAAAGTGTCTAAATCATAAGGGGTCAAGTTTTATTAGAGTGCATCGCTGTTTATAGCTCAGTGGGGAAGAATATCCCATTAGCTTCTTAGTAAAAGTAAGCTGGACTTCCTCAAGGTGTGTTTCATCCAATTTAGACTTTCCGAAGAAAATAGTCAAGCAGTATTCGAGATGGAGTCTTGTATAGGAGTGATATAGAAGGAGATTACTACGCTTCATTTGTCTGTCTGGCCCTAGCCGTCTGAAATGAGACATGTTCCGAGAAAAGCAGATCATTGATGTATGAAAGCCCAAGGTTCCCCACTGATGAGCTTGGGGCGACGGGCGCTTGGCTCAGCGACGAGGTTTTGGGGGGTACTTGACATCTATAGGTTGTGCTACAGCTTTTAGAAGTCCCAAAGCACATTTGCCATGAAGTACACCATTGATCAATTTTCTTAAGTTCATTACTTATGTCAGACAGCTCTGTGTTCGGACCTCGATTGTGGAATTCATGAACGATTTTTCTGTCCTCAGCGAACAGGACGGGAGTGCCTTTCTGCACAACCCTCAAAATGTCGTCAATATAGATCAAGAAAAATAGCGGACCCTGTACACTTCTTTTTATATCTCCACTAGTGACAGACACTGGTTGCGATGGGTAACCTTTAGCACGAAAGCCTGGGTTTGGTCTGACAGATGGGAAGTGATCCAAGGTAAAAACGGGCTATGGATACCGTAGGCTCGGAGTTATTTGACAACCGCCAGCGAGAAACTCGGTCGAATGCCTCGGTCATTTCGAGGTAATTGATAGTCATATATTTGCCGTTGTCAGAAGCCGTGGTCAGTAGGTTGAAGAAGTCGAATTAGCATGTCGTACCAGAACGTGATTTTAAGAAGCTTTGTTGACCTGTGAGCGTAGGTATATGGGACAGGAGAAAATCGGACATCCGCTGTTTATTCAAACGTTCCATTGTTCTGGTGTCCAGAAGGGTGTGAATAATAGAACTGTAATTTAAAGTATCATGCACTGGGCTGTTTTGTGTATGGGGACAATGGTTGAAGTTTTCCTTTGGGATGGAAAATTTCATTTTTAAGGGATAAATTACAGAGATTCATAAGGATAGCGGCGACACCAGTTCCACCAAGATAAAAGGGCGATGGAAGGATGCCGTCTTACCCGGGGCGGGAGGGGGTCTGACTCGCGGCAGTAGATGGGTTACTTCTTTCAAAATGAACTCAGAGTCAAGGAGAACCTGATCAATGTTTAGAGGTACGGGGTCGGATTTAAAGAGGCTTCTGTAGTCGGGGGTTCTGAGGAGAGGTACTGAGCTCCTCGGTGTTCTCAGATGGAGATCGAATCTGTGTTTTTTCCCAAAAATGAATAGAATTTCCCTTGGGGCTCTTTCTGATTTCTGTGCCTTAACAGTCATGCCAATCGGTAAGACCTGTTGAAGGAATTCGAGGCCGAAAGCACCTGCTTTTTCAGAATTTCGTTACTCCAAAGACTGATGGTTACAGATGGAGTGTAGTTGTTACAATATTTAGAAGTCTCTGGTTCTACTATAGATCTACGGTTTTGCATGTTTATTCTGCAGTCCCATGAGACAAGATCTGCGGACTCTAGAACCGTTGGTCCTGATGGTGTTGGTTACCTACAAGAAACCATGTAGCTCAACTTGGAGTACATCAGTAGCAAGTTGGGGGCCGCGCTACGGGAAGAATCCGTCCTATTTGAGGGAGCTAAGCACGTGCTCGAGGTTCATCCAATTGATCTTGTGTAGCGGTTATTGAGGTAAGCCTCGAATGGGGTTTATGGGTCCGGCTGCGAATCTGCAAGGTATCACTCTACGGTTACTGCCTGAGAAGAGATCAAGGGCTGCAGTTATCACATGTGATAGGCCAATGGTAAATACCAGGTCAAATATGCTCGTTCCTTTGGTCGGTTTCAATAAGTGCCGGACCAAGAGCCCTGCGTTTATGGTGAAAACTGTTCATGAAGTATTGAGGTGATTACATAGTGCCCCAGCAGTGGGCGCACTGAAATCGCCGGCTTTGAATTTTCGACGAAGAGGATAATGGTGCGAAGCAGCCTAAAGCGTGGACTACGTGAGTGAGTTCCGTGGAGTTTGAATTAGTTGGCCGATGAAAGCAGACAACACGGAAAGGGGAGTTGGCCAGGAGAATCGTTACCCGTGTTGAGTCCTGGATTGCTTCCAGTGCTGGATCACACGAAGGAATGGTTAGCGTGTATTTTTAACGAGAATAAACAGCCTCTTCCGCAACAACGACGAATCCATGTGAGGGTTTGGCTACCAGCAATAGAAATTTGGTCAGGTGGGACAGAGTCTTTCAGCCAGTTTTCGGTTATGACAATGATGTCGAAGTCGGATAATAGTAGTATATTATGGAGAGTATGGCTTTTATCCACTATTGAGCCAGCGGTGCAGTAATCCCATCTTGCAAGGTATCATGTCCCACATATGCACATCTGACAGGCTCTTGTACCACAGAGTTCTGTTCTGTCGCCATAAAGTGGTCCACCTTCTGTAATGAACATAAACTGGTAGTCTTCTACAAGTCTCTTCATAAGTTTTGTCATCTGTGTATTTCCTACTGTTGTATTTGAGCACCACAAATCAATTTTTCGCCAGCTCCCAGTTTCATGTTGATGCATTATATTCCCCTCTTCTGAAAGCAAACAAGTCCACCCAAATCTGTATGTTTTTCTCCGGCCACTTCTCTCACCATCATTTTGGCAACCACAATCCAGTTTGTTTTCCGTCTGTTATACAACCGGCCCAACCGATATACGGTCACTGAACTTCACAACCGTAATCCTCAACTAGATTTCTTGTTCTTTATGTGTAATGCTACCATTTTTCGTTGCCTTATTTTACATCGTAACCCCTTTCATACATTGCAAAGCACTATTGATTACGTCTCCTTCAGGAATGTTTCCTTTTCACCATGTCCATGTATCCTCAATCCATTTTGGTTCTCCGGCAGAACAGTCTTCCCTCCGCATTATTTGTGTGATTCTTTACTATTCCCCATCCACTCCACACTTTGGCAGAATAACTATGCCCTACATTCAGCCGGCTCGACCGCCTGACCTCGAGTTTAAATTTGTCGAGCAGTACCGCAACAATTGACTTGAATGCATTTTATTACATTCAATCGCGTTCACATGATTGTACAATCCTGTCGTAACTCTGATTCAGCTTCCAACTGCACCTTTTGATCTCTCACTGCAGCATGCTTCGAGGTTATCCAAAATAAATTATACTTATTAAAGACGAACAAATTGGGCGCAGCACAGTTGCCTTGGTGTGCTGTAGGAACTACTGTCGGCGGCTGTAGGTGTCCAACAACACGAAGACGGTAAACGCCAGTAGTTTAGCACAATGGAAGCGTTTTCTTGTATAGCAGCGATGAAATCTAAATCAGAATGGGAAGTGAGCAGCCAGCAGTGTGTATTGGGGTAACTGATAAGCAGGTGGGACCGGGCTAGGAGGGGGGTGCCGTCGAGAGAATGTGGTCATTTCTAGAGACGATATTTCCGGAGTAGGCGAAGTACCCAGGCGGAGGATTGAATGCTTAGGTGATGGTAATGGCAGCGGTGTGCTCTCCTGAGGCTCGTCTCTCTGCTGCTTAAGAGAATAAAACTCAACGCTGCGCTTTTGTTTATTTTGCTCCACAAACAGGCTCTATCCCTAGCCAAATACACCGCTGTATAAACTCGACACATCAGCTGCGCAATGTGGAACACCGTATAATAATAATAATAATAATAATAATAATAATAATAATAATAATAATAATAATAATAATGATAATAATGGTTTATTTAGGAGAAGCCCGAGGCGTGCCAGTTGCATGATCAGCTGTTTACAGGTGAGGGAATAAACAGACAAAACCCTTAAAAAAGTAGACAGTAACACGACAGGAGTTCGAAAAACGGGCTGAAAGGGAGGAGTAACGTGGGACGAAAGTAGGCAAATGTATGTACACCAAAGAAAATGCACTGAGTTTAAATGGACCCATGGACGGTTCAAATGGACGCCTGGTGAGTTTGAAAAGTCAGGGTCAGGTGAGGGATCCGGCTGGGTAGCGTCCAGTTAGTCCCAAAATATTTTGAGAAACCACCGTTTCTAAGGTGGTTGCTGTGTACTCCATGGGCGGTCTATTTATTAATTGAATTATTAAGGTTGAATTGAACTACTAGGTGTATTGCTTAGGGAGTATTGTTTTACGTTTTTTGTTTTCCCTTTTTTCCATTGCTCTTCCTCTATTCAATGATGGGTAAGTAGAATTTACAAATTTCTGTTTTGCTATGGCTTGCAGTTTAGGAAACTAGTGAAAGCTTGTAAAAATAGTCTTTTCATTCAATAAGAAAGGGAATACTTGATAGGTTATGTATACATAAATACATACAAGAACCAGCTGTATAAGGATACGATATTTATGGTTTCCCTAATGTATCATGAATTATGCATTCCCTGTCATAATTTGCTGTTGGATGGCATACCCGACTTAAGGTGACCCACTGCTGGAATCGGGAACTTAGTTTTCCTTTCCATCTGGTGAAGCTATGAAAAGTCAGCAGAATCACAGGGTTTTCACTTATTTTGATAAGCAGTAGAGTTAGATGAAGTTTACTCTTTTTTCCTAGCCGAAGAAGACCGTCAAGAAGTTCTTTTAATTCAGCAACTATGTAGAACGGTCCTAGATTGAGACTTGTAAAATTTTATTGAGCAGTTGCATGTAGTTTTATATATATATATATATATATATATATATATATGCACCATAGTCCCATCCTTGAGTTGTGCACATGAAATAAGACTCATGTGCCAACCAACAGTCAATAACGCAAAACTTAAGTGTATTACTAACTGCTTAGTCAATGAGGCTATCAGTGGAAGCACTAAGGTCCCTTCCTTTAGTTGTGCACATGAAATGATACTCATGTGCCAACCGTCTACTGGACTGTTTAAAAATGAACAACGCAAATAGCAATCAGTATGGAGTGGTCCTGAAAAGGGCCTTGGGGTTCTTTCACATGTTCCGGCTTTGGTGCTATTGGGCCATGCAATGTTCTCCTGGTTGTTAAAAGCTGCGCACCGGAAATGTGTCCATCGTTCACACGTCACGCACTGCACCCATTGGACATAGTCGTCCAGGTCCACCGAGGGCTCTTCTTTTCTGCATACCCTGCAGATGTCCTCCCGAACGGGTGACGACGGTACGTTCAACCCGCTTTTCTTTGTCGCTGCCCGATACATGGCGGGGGTGGTCGTCCGGAATCTTCGAAATTGGGCTGTGTGCAGCTGGTCCGTATAATGCAACATCGCCTCCGTCTATGTTCCTGGATGTTAAGGCCGACTTAGGCCGAGATAAATGTGTTTCTTGTGCAGACTCACTGCGAACTGTACCTGCGCAGCTGGTGCTGGGAACCCGTACGCTATCCGGCTTCACTCGTTGCTTCTTTGTTCCGAATACTTTGTAAACATCCGATTGCGATTCTGAGACGAAAGAAGCCGTTTGTTCCGGCAGTCTGAACATTACCTGTACGTCTGGACAAATACTCATCATGGTGTTTTGAGGTGATCCAAATGTGAAAAGTCTTTGGCCTCGGCGGGATTCGAACCCACGCATGGTCACCACCCTCGCTTTAGTACCGCGAGTGCTCTACCAGCTGAGCTACGAGGCCACGCCGGAGAACCTTGGACTTTCTGCAAATGGATCACAGTATACCCGCCCAAATTACAGTAGCACATGGCATCCACCACAGTGAACTAGCTTGTAATTTGACTGCCTATAGCAGGCCAAAGACTTTTCACATTTGGATCACCTCAAAACATTAGCAAAATCTGCCAACCATCAATACAATGTAAACATGCCCAATGCACTTAACTGGTGGAGTCCGGTTAGTACAAAGGGAAATCCTGCTATAGGCAGTCAAATTACAAGCTAGTTCACTGTGGTGAATGCCATGTGCTACTGTAATTTGGGCGGGTATACTGTGATCCATTTGCAGAAAGTCCAAGGTTCTCCGGCGTGGCCTCGTAGCTCAGCTGGTAGAGCACTCGCGGTACTAAAGCGAGGGTGGTGACCATGCGTGGGTTCGAATCCCGCCGAGGCCAAAGACTTTTCACATTTGGATCACCTCAAAACATTATCAAAATCTGCCAACCATCAATACTCATCATGGTGTTTAGCAAAGTAACCTGCTTTTTTAAGTGCTGGAAGTTTTGCTTTCCCAACATACTTAAAGCCACCACCATGTCTTTCGCGACGCACTCGGACTCGGCTAAACGATCACTCTTGGGAGTGACTCTCATCGACGGCTGCGTTTCTGTTTACGGCGCGGCTTCCACCTCTGTCGCAGCAGGCTGTGTTATCGCCCTGAGAGACCACCTACCCAATGATAATCCATCTAAAGGCTGGTTGTTCCCTTTCAGAAAGCTAAGTATGTGCTTACATGGAAGTCCTCAATGATGATTGAACGAACAATCACATGTGACACTGCACGCCACTGAGACGTGGTACGTTTTCCCCCTAAGATTTCGAACTAACAAAGTTTCGTTGAGCTGATATAAGGACGCTAACGTTTTTCTGCTTAGATGCCTAATGAGCACACCGCGAGAGTAACTTGTCATACCGCCTAAAAGTGGCTGCAGCGACTGCATTCCAGCCGGTGCACTAAAACTTAACATGTGGTCCCTAGCCAGTCGGTGAGAGCTAGTCTCACTCAGGGATAACACGCATTTAACGACGTTCTTAAACACGTTCAGCACAAATGATCCATTGGACAGGCCATTTTTCAAATGCCCGTTCTCTGTTTCGACTCGATTTGTCGTGAAATTCCCAAATAACAAAAAATTACTCAACAAGTAACCTGCCCAGTGACGCTTAAACGGCATCCAAGTGTTAATCAGGCAGGCCGCTGCCTCTAAGTTTCTTGCGCATCCACTGAAAGATGCGCTACTTCTCACTTTGTCGTAAAGCATGAAGCCGGTTACACCGTCGCTTCATATCTTCAGTTATATGAAACCTGTAGAACGCTATATGTGATTGAGGGTATACATCCACAGAAGCTCGGTATTGTGCTAAACTGCGTCCGACTACAACCATCTTACACCGAAAGCTTTGCGGAATTTTCCGGGACATGGACGATGAGGCCCTATGGTAACTGGCACTACACTCGTTGGGAAGAATCGCAAAGAACACGCCCCTCCCTAAACCTGTGGCGTCTACAATCATTAGGTGCCATAAAATATAGCCATCGCGGTTTAGCTGGTGAGTGGCGTCAGCCAGTATAACATCACCAAATCTACTACATAAATCCTTACTAAAACGAGGCACGAAGAACACAAGCTTAATCTCATGCTCCTCCATTATTACCTCCGAATCACCGTGAGCATCCGGTAAACACTGAACCTGCTCCGGCTCAGTGGACTTTTCTATCGCAGTTAACCTAGATCGTGTGGAAAAGAAGTCCTGACGCGTTAGTCTCCGATTAAATTTCTTCCACACATATTCCCTAAGCTACGATGTATCCCGAAAACTACCCATCAAGTGGAACACATGAGCCTCTTGGTCATGCGTAAGCCGACGATTGCTCACATAGAACCCTTCATTCCCCACTTGGAAACTGTGCGAATGCTTCATTGACCAGCTGACAACATAGTAACACGATTCAGCGTAGAGAATTGTAAAGAAGGCACCGCACTCCAAATAGGGACACCTGACAACAATAAATATTCAAAGAATAAATACCTGCCTGTACGATTTATTGTTTTTACGTTTCCGGTGAAAGCAGCAAAATTAAGCGACGTTATACGGCACACCGTTTGGTAACTGGATTCCTCGTTTCATTGCCATTTTGTACATCTCACAGCTGTAAATATAGAATGATGTGCACGTCTCTTTCTGGAAATTGCAAAAATCCGCTTTGAAGGATTCAATGTTTGGGTAAACATTTTGCACCAAACGCCGGAACACCGCAGAATCATCGACAGGAGCAGACTGCTTAATGAGAACAGGACGGCACAACGTACAACACCAAGTGGACAAAATCACGGCTGACACTCGTTTATATAGGACCGATGGGCCAATCAAAACTAACCACATCCAACGGATCGGCAGTGTTAAAAAAATACAACGGAGGGAAGCGAAATCAGCCAAATTTTACATTCGGAAATAGCCTATACAATCTATCATGAAACAGGCTTATACAGTGAAGTTTGTCATTCTAACATTCATGACACAACAGCTGGGTGATGCTTCACACCAGCAACTCTTCAGCGGTTGGACGGTATCGTCCGGCTGGTCAGTACACGGACATCTGAAGGCTGACTGATATACATGAGAAAGGCTAGAAATCAGCATAAGAAACTGTAATGGCGGGAGATGATGAGGAAAGAGTGATATTCGCTGCAAAGGATTAAGTAGCAACGAAGCATTGGTACTCTGCAATAGATGGTCGGCGAACAGGGCACGAAACTCATTGTGAAACAGGAAGCGAGCAAAACAAGACGTAATAGGTGAATCAGGTAAAAAAATATTTCATAGGGATTGGACAAAGTGGATGTGGGTATAAATGTAGAAGGAATGGATGCGTATCATGGCGGTCAGCAGGATGATAGAAGTAGAGATGGCCTGTGAGGAACTACAGGATACGGAGCGAATGCATATATACATATGTGCTCTTGTTTAAATATATGCATATACATATATGCATAACGGAGAAGCCGGATCAATATCAATGGAGTCCTAGAAAGAAATTATCGGTTATGAGGAGGGGCAGGTTAGGTTAGGTTGAATGTTTGTAGAATTAACTTTGGAATATCGTGGTGAATTATCTTCATGACAGATGAACTTGGCGGACCAACAGAGAGAGTGGAGAATGCTGAAACACAGAAAAGACGACGACTGAGGAGCAGTTCAAAAGAGGGGAGATGAAAGAAAGTATCGAAGAGAACAGGTAAGAATGGATCAAGTAACCTGATTTATGTAGGTGAGACATGTGGTGTCGGTCAAGAATGGAAGGAGCATTAATAAATGGGCCTACATTACTCAGCAGAAAGATGGTGGAGATGGAGATGGCTAAGCAGCGCAGAGCTATTGTGCATACAAAGTGGAGAAAGTTACCCGGGAGGTGAAACTGTCCGTGGTGCAAGAAGCAGCAGCTGTAACTGTGAACAGCATGGGAGAGGAATGAGCAAAAAGGGTACCAGAGGGTAATAGCAGATCAAACGGACTGAAGCCGTGGATGAGAGCCATGACTGAACAGTGATTTTACATTAGGTGGCAAGTGAAAAAGCAGAACGGTCCAAAAGGCACGCGTAAAATGCCTGTGGCATACAGTAGACGAAACAGGAGATGGAAGCACGGGCCGAAAAAGATAGGTGAGACATAACCAGTAAGATCATTTCATTGCAAGTGGAACACGAAAAAGGCAGAGAGGAAAGAAGGACCGGGACAGATAAACCGGTAGACGAAAATATCGCTAAACAGTGGATGTGCGTAGGAGTCGGGGACATAGAAATTGGGAGCTGCGTGCTTGCTAGCAGTTGTACAAGTGGACGCGAATGGACGATACTAATCGGAGCACTGGCAAGTGGAAGGATCCACAGAGGAATCGCGGAGCCAGGAAAGGGGAATGGAGTGTTAGTGACTGGATAATAAATGTGGCTGTGAGAGATGCAGAGTTTGAAAAAGCAGTTCTAATATGAGAGTTTTCATGGGTGCGGGTGGGGCCGGCGTTATTGGTGTTAGGCACGAGAAGGGAGAACGAAGGAAGGTCTAACAGAACGATGGGCAGTAAGGCGTAAGAATACTATCAATGAGCTTCATAGGCCCAGGGTGATACCAAACGAATAGATACTACAAGCCGGCAAAGCCGACATGGGTGAGGGAATAAAATATTGGCAGTCGTTGGCAGAGTAAAGTGGGTAGGATGACGGTGACGTTCAATGAGAGGTAACACACTTAGAGTCGATAGGAGCAAGGACAGAATGGGTAGGTGTGCATACCATAGAAGAACGAAAAAATGGATGTGATATGAGTGATAGTTGGGAGTACAGTGGTGAACGAGGATGGTGGGAGCGTGCGGTCTGCAGCTGACAGCATTAGAGCGTGCGATTAGCAACCGGTGCTAGTGGGTGGGACCGGCCGTGCGCTGGATACCCAACCTGAAAAACACTTCGAGGTGAACACAGGGGGGTGTGATCCACCAGCCTAATTGCGCTCGCACATCGTTGCAGACGACCTGCACGCCCGATGTGCGCCGGCCAAAGCGGTGGATCTGACCGCGCCCCGCACCGTTGGGAATGGCACCAGTGTTCATTGATGGTTATACATATGGGGCGTAGTTCATCTGTGAAAGTACGAGATATAAGTTCGGCGGTCGGACAGTCAGGTTGCAAGGGGTTCCGGAGGATGGAGCCAGCGGCCAATAATCGACCAAACAGCGGCGTTATCCATCGCGTATACCAACGTAGAGGGCGAAAGGCACGTAAGGAGAGAACTGGAAGAGGAGAGCAGTTAAAAAAGAGCAGTCAGGATGTGCCCCTGCTGTGGATCAACGGTAATAGAGGCATATAAAAACCAGTAAAGGACGAGGCATGAGAGTGACAGAAACTGCGGGGGTAGGTGGAAGCAAAGGGGGTGAAATTAGTGGCATTTCAATTTATTTGATTCATTAAGGAAATGGACATAGGTAGTCTAATGTTGAGAACTCAGTCAGATAGATGAAAATGTCTATCGTTGAATGTGTCCTTAGTTGAAGGGAGCAGGGTCAGCGAAGGAGTTTGTCTTAGAAGTCGAGGCCCCTCTCGTAAACTAAGTCTTCTGCCATGCTCATGTTAAATAACTGGAGTGCACGGTTGACGCTGAGATATGGGGTGAGTGCCGACAGAAATTGGGACTTGGTTTGTGAAGCTCGAAGGGTGATGGGCAACTTGTTCCAGACTTTGGAGTAGACAAGAATAAAAAAACGTGATGGTATGGCCGAATTAGCCATACTAGAAAGGGAAGTAAAAGGCCTGTGCCGAAGTGAGTAGAGGATCTCACGCGAGGAGCCTACTGGGTCAAAGGAAAAAGACCGGTTATGGAGCAGGTTATAAAAGAAGACTAAGTTTAGTCTAAAGCGGCGGAGCCAGAGTGGGTCAAGATTCAGATTTTGGCATCGTTCTCTACAGCTTAAAGACGTGGGCCAACCGAGTAGTTGTTTGGTGAAACGCCTTTGTATGCTTTCAATAGCAACTCTGTCGAATTTCGTCATGTTAGAAAATATTACTGGGGAGTATTCGAGCAAAGGCCTGATGTGTGATTTGTAGATGCTGATGATGCTGTCCCGCAGACGAAAGGAGTGGAAGAGAAGGGCCACACTTCTAGCCTTGGCCGCTTGGATGGCGGCGTGCTCAGAAAAGTTGAGGGAGCAGGAATAGTTAAGGCCCAAATCGCGGATGGTAGGTCGACGAGCTATTGGGGGCCCACCAAGAGTTAAGGATCCAGGAGGCAATTGGAACTTGTAGGTTAGGGCCTCGCACTTATCAGTGGAAAAGCTCATCCTCCAGGTGTGGCACCAGCGGTCAAGTGCTGCGAGGTCAGCGGAAATGTTGCAGAGTATGGGTAGCATCATTGGAATTGAAAGAGTAAACTATTTTTATATCGTCTGCAAACAAGAATGGCGTGCTATGGTGTACTAGATCCAACGCGTCATTAATGTACATCAGAAATAGGAGAGGACCCAGTACACTGCCTCGTATAACGCCTCTTGTAACAGGTTTCGGTTCGGAAGTATATCCGTTGGTGAGGACCACTTGCGAACGATGAGCAAGATAAAATTTCAGCCAAGAAAGCAGCGGGTCACCAATGCCGAATGAACGCAATTTGGAGATAAGATGCAGGTGTGGAACAAAGTCAAAAGCCTTCGACAGATCTAGGAAGAAAACTACTAATGCCTTCCCGCTATCAACAGCCTTAGTGACTAGGTTGAGGAAGTCAAACTGACATGTGGTGCATGATCGCGATTTGAGAAACCCGTGCTGCCTATCGCTAAGAATGTTAAAAGCGAGAAGATGAGTGGTAATGCCATCTTTGATAAGCGTTTCCATTATTCTGGAAACGATAGGGGTATGGTTGATGGGACGGTAATTAGCGAGGCCTTGGACAGGTCCATTTTGTGCCATGAAATGATGAATGAACGCTTCCAGTTCGACCGTATCAAACTAAACTTGAGTGGCAAGGTGAACAGGTTCAGTAATAGAAGTGGAAGATCCGATCCACCGTTAATGCTTGCAGCTGGGGGCAACCCGTCTGGTCCAGGATGCGCAGATGCTTTATAGCGTGGAATGAGGCTGGAAACAACGTCTACTTCAAAGGTTAGGGCAGATAAGGAAGAGCTGGTAATGGCCAGAGGATTTGTGGATGCTGTATCTGAGGTGGAGGCTATGGAATTGGCGAAGTAATGGTTGAAGGCCTCAGCGATATCAGAAGGGGAGTTGGCCGAAGTTTTATTCGGTAACACAACGTATCGGATCATAGTATCTGTTGCCGAATTCCTAGAATTGTGTGGGAGTGAAAGTTTCAATAATTTATTGGGATGTCTTAGGGCTTTGGCTTCTTCGTATCGGAGCTGTTTTTCCTTTAGGTCCCGGAAAATATCGGTAAGACGCGTTAGTCTCTTGAGAAGAGAGAAGTCTCGGTTTTGGAGGTAAAGTCTTCGCATCTTAAGGTACTTTCGTTGGAGGGAGGCAAGTTTGGACTTACTAAGGGAGGAGTTTTGGAATATTGGGCTACGTTTCAAGAGACAGTTTCCCTTTGTTAAGGTTAAAGTGGTCAGCCGCTTGCTGGAGGTCAGCCTCTGGAAAAAAACCGCTCCAATCTTGGTTACGTTTGAGATTGGGCAGAGGGTTCCAATTTAAACGGACGAAATTGTTGACTGGGGTCAGATAGTCTGCTGAATAAGGATGGAGTGGAAGATTACCAACCACTATCTTATGGTCGCCATCCGGAAACTTATTCAAAACGGAAACCAAAAAGTGGGAAACGCTGTGGGCGAATATAAGGTCTATGATGTTGGCTTTTCTAGTAGGGGTTTTACCGTGTTGCACCCAGCCCCCAGTGTGAGTATGGGACACAAATTCTATTTAGTTGGGAGGTGCCGTGAGGTTTCTCCAAGATATTTTAGGCCAGTTAAAATCATCGGCTACGATTTTCGCTGCCGAAGGTAGTAGTGAAAGGTAATCAAAGGCTTCAATTAAAGAGGTTAAGTCTGCAATAGTAGATGAGGGCAGGCGATAGATACAGCCAATGTGCATGACTACAGTTGAGAACCGAATTGTGAGTCATAGAGAATCCGGAATTGGGTCGAGTGTGGCATGTCTAATGGGTACTACTTAAAGGGCGTGTTGTGCGTACACAAGGCACCCACCTCCGCGTCTGTCGATCCTATTTACCCTAAAAACCTTGTACCCTTCAAGCATAATTTCGCTTGTGCTGGTGTGTTCGGTGAGCCAGGTTTCAGTAATAAAGATGATGTCAGGATTGGATGTTATGACAATTTTTTGAGTGATGAAGCTTATTTAAGATGGATCGCGAGTTAAATAAAATGAATGACAACCCACTCATGTGGAAGTGAGTGTCAGGGTTAGGTAACGTATGGGAGTTGTTGGTCGGAGGAAGTGCACGGTGGGGGGGGGGTGAGTTGGAGCTATTACCGAAGAGGAGGAAAAGCGAGCGTTGGATACCTTCTCGATGGTTTCTGAAGAATCAGCCGGGGAAGCAACGGAAATAATCACTTTTGGGTTATTACGAGGTGAAAGATAAGACCTTAGATGAAGCAGTCCTGCTACTTGTCCTGATTCGGTGGGATCTTTCGATGCTCAGTGCGGTGACAGAATACGGGGTTATGTAGGGTATTGGCTTTCCCACTTGACAAATTTAGTATTGGTTGGTGTTGTGTGGTAAGAGAAGGCCTCAGAGGGTGATGAATAAAAGAGTTTGGGGTGGCTTCGCCTCCCATCGATGCGGCTTGTCCGGGCGGGGAAAGATAGGAATCGGCGGTTGGTTGAGGGGGTATATGGAGGTTATTTTGGAAGAAGGTGGTGGTAATACGCAGTGTTGCGTAGTTGGCCTGTGGAGTTCAGTGTGCTGCCGAAGGTATGAACGACTGGTAAGGTGCCGGTATTGGAAGGCGGTTCATTAGGGCTAGAAGAGATGAAAGATTGTGGGATTGTATGCCACAGGTTGGGAAAAATTTACTCGAAGGGGGTTTGTGGATGTATCCTGCTCGTAAAACGGCTGTGGTGGGGCAAAACGAAAATTTTTGTATGGTAAACGAACTAACGGGATGAACGGTGGAGGCACTGAAAAGTTAGGAAATGATGAGCTAGGCAGATGCAGCTTTGAATAATAGCTGTGAAGTGCTTTGCGAGCATCGTCCGTATAAATGCGCGTAGAGCTGGGGTTTCGCCGGGAGGAATTACGGTTGGGGAAACTATCTATTTTGGGAACAGAAACTGTAGGTCCCGGCATTAGTGACATCTTCTTAGGGTATCTGTTCGCTCCTAATCTTTGCGTGACCTTCGGGGTGCAGCCTGGTGATATAAGGCGGTCGTTGTCTATTGAACTAAATGTTGAGGCCTTCAGTAGGGATGGAGTGCGGGTTGCCGAATTCTGGATTTGCGGCCATGGGTCACCGTTGGTAACGACACTCTGCATTGGGGGCTGAGTGTAGATCGTTACCAACTTTCGGCCCACGGGTGATAAGTTAGATTGTAACAGTGAGGTTGTGTCCTTAGGTACGCTACTTCTTGGCAGCTTGTTTACGGGAGTATGCCCTGAAGACTGACGGGTTTGGTGCTAGCGAGAATGACCTGGCAATGAAATGGTGCGGTCCGGTGGATGGGTTTTAGTCGTGGCTATGTGGTGTGGACAAGAACGACCAAACGTTGATTTACGTGTCGCCTTAGGAGAGTGACGGAAAGTTGTTAGATTAGGGAGGCTACGCGATTTAGGTAGGTGCTTCTGATGCACAGAGCTAAGCTGTCTGACAGGACTTGGTGGATTCGAGTCCCAGGAATCTGCGACGCTATTGACGAACCTAGGGCGCTTGGAGACTGGCGGATTCGGAGAAGGCCCAGGCGTTGCTTCAAGATCTACATCAGATAGTTGTTGGCTGATAGACGTTGGTTGCATAGAGTAGGTTAGGGGAATGACGGGGTTAGGTGTCTTTTGGGCGGATTTCTGCCCTGGATGTTTGCGAGAGTTCGACCTTCTCAGCACTTCTCTTTGTAGTGGCCTTTTGTAGGGTGCTATTCAAATGTTCTTCTATAGCGAATTATTAGCAATAACTGTTTGTTTATGAATAAACTCACTGGCTGTCAGTGAGTCCGGAAATTGGAAAGGTAGGGGGCATTGTTGTCGTTGTTTTTTTGCGCAGTCTGCTGCTACGGCATATCACATGTTCCATGTTAGCTGCCTTTAGCAAGGTACTGCTGACTATGTTGAGTGGGGCCCTATCGAGAATGTTAAATACAATAGCGTGATTCGAGTTTCGTATTCGTTTTGAAACCTCTGCAAATATGCTGTCAGTCAAGTTACACGTGGTGACTAAGTTAGAGTCCGTAGTTACCACAGAAGGCTCGAGGAGTTAAACCAGTGATGTCAGAATTCCGGTGGCTCTGTCAAGAGCTTCAATCCGCGACTCGAGTGAGCTAACGTGTTGTAAGGGGCTGTCAACCTAGCCATTTGCGTCACCATTAATGTTCTTTAGTGAGACGGAGCATGGCGCAGTGATTGGGAGACGTACAGCTACGCGTGGCAAAATCTTACTGGCCGGTCTGCTTCTTTTGGAATTGCGCATTGTGACTGCGGGCTTCGGATAACCAACTAGTTTTATTGAAAATTTAGCGACTGCAAAAGGCCTAGATACGGAACGGAGCTGAAATTCTATAGGAAGTCACTTAGGATGTTTGCAAATAGGGTCGAACAGGTGGTTTCACTGTTTTGAAGAACGAGGATTAAAGTTTTGGCCAAGCAGGAAACGATAACTAGAAGGGTTAATTTAGCAAACAATCGCTAAGTATTTTATAGATGGGCTCACAAGGGGTGATTTGTGGCAGGTATAGATCTAGATTTCCCAGTTAATGGTTGTGTTGATTTTTCGCGGTTTTAAGTTATGAACCCACAGTGGCGTGTCGCAGTTATTGCCAAGGACAATTTGAGGCTTCAGAGTGGATAACTATTACTACTAGGTGCTGAGTGAAAACAGACCTGAACGATGGAAAAAGGAAAAAAACGAGACAATCTGATATATACGTCAAGTTGACCTTGACCTCCTCGGGAATCCGTTAAGTGAAACTTCTTCTTTAAATAAGCAATTTCGTGAAAGTAAACTCCTGGCTGATATCCGTTCCACAGATTCCAAAACCATATTTGAGTCCAGACTACAAGTAGCGCTGGACTTCCAAAAACTGATCGCTCTTATAAATTCTTATAGAACTATTGATAGAGCTTACGAGGAAACCCTTGGATACTAACCAGAATCCTTGATAATCTCTAGGATGTGCCACACCATACACCGTATATACCATTACTTGAGCGTAACTTTGCCGGGTTACAAGGCCTGAACATAGTAAATCTCATGACTGAGGCCAGTGCATCTGAAGTCGTATTTGATTATACGAAATATTACTGATAGCGTAAAAGACAGTCTTTGAACACTCCCTGCGCTAATTCCTATCTAGTCTTCGCCTCTGTCTTTAACCCAAGAAGCAGCACCTGTCAGACTCCTCAACCTCCATCCAGCAGTTACCTTATATCGAATCACTAGACACTTACAGCTCAACTTCCGTTCCCATCACATAACTGAAGCATCTTCCATGATTGGCCTATATAACATTTGATACTTAGTCAACAAAGCTGTAAACCGCCTGCGTATCGTCACGATGCATCACGTTGCTAGAGCTGCAAGTAGTGCCCCATCTACGTACAAACAGGGGTTTCGTTGAACATGAACCACATTGAATAATCGCAGGCTGTGTTTGACTCTACCTCCCTCTGCGTTTTCTGTCCCATGTAAACGGCCTTGGGGTTCCGAACTTCACGGATTGGGCGAGTATTAGCGCTGCACTTCTGCAAACATTCCTCTCCATGATGGTCTCCCTGCACAGAGTTGACCACCAATGGGGCTCGAACACCAAAAAGTAAAAGATTGGCGTAAAACGGTGAAAAAAAATACCTCACTGTTTTGTCTTGCAGGCACATCAGCCTTGTCACACGTGACCCGTATCTCCGGATTGCAGTGTTGCTACGGATTGACTGACGTGGTTGACCTATTCCAGACGCGACTTGCTACGTGTGGTCCATATTTCGGCCGGGGCCTGGGAGCTGCGTTCACCCACCAAAAGCAGCTCCGTCTTCTCTGACAGCCGGATGTCTGACTGTGATAAAACCACAGAAAATAATA
Organism: Fasciola hepatica; assembly: GCA_948099385.1. Classification (NCBI taxonomy): domain Eukaryota; kingdom Metazoa; phylum Platyhelminthes; class Trematoda; order Plagiorchiida; family Fasciolidae; genus Fasciola; species Fasciola hepatica. The sequence continues at coordinate 6,649,209 of CANUEZ040000024.1, forward strand.
AAAACGTCTAAAATGTGCGGATCATTCTTAGAGCGCCACTTGCTGGATGCCAGTGGATGTGTATTGTGCTGCCTCCCTACCTGAAGCAGGCCCTTGTGCCGCCTACCATGAGCTCCGAATGTAGACCGTTAGAGTTCGCTTCCCCAACAAAATTCGGACCCGCCTCATTCCCATCTCTCAGGGTTCTCCAAACCAGTCCTCGCATGGTTGCTGTCCTGTTTCGCAATATGGTAACGACGACAAAGATATCACGATAACCGTGCAATCAACTCTACATCAGATTTCCTTGCTCACACTGAAGAATAATCTCAGTACAATAGCACCATCGAGTAAAGGCATAGACGAACTCATGTTACCGTTTCTCGGCTCGTGACCAATTCCTTCTTATGCATTACCACCGTCACCCCAATAGTTCCTTCTACTTGAGGGCTCCTTCGAAACCATTGAGTATATAATAACCACTATACAGCAAGAGACAGTAGCAGTGTAGAACAACGCTAACAGTGTGCCGGTCCCATTCGCTCACAGTTTGTTATTTCAAGACTATCTTATCACTTCGGTGCCAAACTGCGCCGAGCGTAAGCAAACGGTATCGAGGGTTATCATTTCTAACTATTCTGAACCGTGAAGCCTTAGGTCGTTTATTACTATCCGAGCCCTGCCGTGCCAACATGCAAGCCTTATGTCCTTTGGAATGCATGCACAGTTTCCTAACCGGTGTACGCAACTTCGTTAGCCTGTAGCAGTATAGAGCAAATCCACTGCGAGTCTATTTTACCCAGAATGTGGAGAAGGTGCCACTGACTGCTGAAACGAAACTTCATCCATGCCCCACTCACAGAAACCCGACCAGTTCACTATTATTGTCTTCATATATTATCATAACCCACAGTTGGAACCATCTCCAGACTGCAATCCCCCCTATTTCAGATTCGTCGTCTCCCACTATCTCAGTTGCCAAACTGGATAACCAAGGATGCCACTTTGACTCGTACCGACAATGACCCAAGTGAAACCTTTCATAGCAAATGGGGCCGAAATCAAGCCACCCGACGGGAAAGACTCTCAACTGCTTATCAGATCGTTCAGCGTTTACCAAAGCTAAGCCGATCCTGCTGATATCACCATTGCAGCCAACACAAATTCCGGTTCACGAGCATCTTGCTAATATACTGGTCAGTACCGGTCATCAGTTTAATCCGTCATATCTCGCCACACTCGGCTGACTGACCAACATACGCTTTACCCTGCCTGACGAAACATACCCATACGACGTTGTACAATGTCAGAATTGACGCCCAATGACACCGAAGCCAGATGCCTTACCGTATACATATACCTACATATTCGTCAGTGAAACAGCATAATGGCGCTCAAGTTCATGCGGAGATTTTCCACTTTAGTATCCGCCACCGCAGTTTGCCTTCCCTCGATTCGTAGCCGGCTGAAAACTGACTCTGCACCTCTCGACGACCATCCAGTTGCGCTTTCTCATTTCTGATCCCGAAATTAAACTCACCTTTTCGTGGACTGCTGTTCCTCCCACATCCACCAAAGTAGTCAAGTTCACTGACACGAAGCAGATCTCATGTCTTCGTTTCAAAACTCATTCCATATATTGAACCCCGGTAAATCCGTCATTCGAGAATTGCGTCATATCCATGGACCGCCATTCTCCTCGCGTGCATCGATTTTTTCGAGTATATTTCTTAACAATTTTTTATTCTTTATTTTTGTTCCCGTTCAGAAATTACTCCGTTCGCAGAACTTTGGCAAGCCTCCATTTTCCTTGGATTGCATCATTCTCATTTACAATGCGTTTCTGACACTGTGTCAATGGTGTTTTCGACACCCCATGCTGCACTACCGCCCAGCTCAAATTCGAAACCGGTCTGAAATTGCCTCACGAACTGCCATTAGAGTGGTCCATTCAAACTGAGTCTAGCAGTTTTGCTGTCACCGATGCTCTCGACTTTTACCCTTAGGTTTTGTGAATATGCCATCATATTGGGCAACGTGTTACCTCATGATAATGCGCTCGCGTTTGCTTCTCTGCCATGGCCGAGAAATATACCACTATTATTACTAGCTGAGGTAGTCAAAGATAATACTGACTGGGTTCATCAAAGTACATGGGGGGCAGGCATTTATTGATTGACCAAGACGGATGGAATAACTGCAGTTGATTGGACTGGCCGATCCTGTGTTCAGGAAAGAGCGCGGATTTCGGAAATTGAGGTATTTGGTCCTGATTCTACTGGAGGTCACTTGATCGTACCACTGGAAGAGAAGGAATAGGGTAAAGGATGCTCGGCGGAGGGTGTTGGAACACAGGCAGCCAAGCGGCATCGAGGACACTAAGCTAACTTTACCGCAATTGCGAGCTTGGAGCTCAGATGCTCCTGGTTTATGAATAGGCACCTGTACTTAGGTCTAATTGGGAACAACAACCGCTCCCCAGGAGCATCCAATTCCGGTACCAGGTCTTCTGCTAGCTATAGACAATCTTCCTCCCCGAATCTTTCTTCTCAGCCACACGAAGTGGCTTAGAATTAGGACAATTTTACTTCAAAGCACTCTCACGTATCCCGATCCGATTCAACCAGTGCGGCGTGATAATCTTCTTCGGTCGGACACATGGGCCTATTTTAGAAGTCCTGTAGGACATTTGGCTGATTCGCATCAGTCATCCATTGAGGCACGCGACCGATCGAGCAAACGTTGACCGGGCTCTTCGATAGGTCAGGAATTCAGGTTAGACCCAGTTCCCTCAATCGACTGGTCGTTTAAAGTGTAGTTGTTTGGGTCCACCTGGTACCGGCGGACACGACAGCATTGCCAGCTCACGCCACGCGGCTCTATCAGCAAGACGAACTCCAGTTCGTCAGCTCTGGTCAGTACCCCGTTCGGTCTCCCATCTGCTGTCAGTTATACAAGATGGCAAATATAATCAATGAAACCCATCAATTGCCACCGTTTTGCGCGTTCCATTCGTTAGACGGGAATCGGACGAGCATGTATAGTGCGGGCGTCTTAATCGGTGAGCCCGTTCCGAAGTACTTTTCCTCTGTTCTTTACAGAGCTCGCTTTTTTACCTGTGCGTATACGCATAAGGAGTTGAGTGGTGTCAGTTCCATTGCGTCGCTGTGTAGTTATTTTACTGTCTTCTTTAGTTACGGTTGAATCCACGTTAGTTAAGCCCGAGCCTGCGGTGCTTGGAGCGCCTCCTGTTGCAATCTTAATGAAGGCTTTTCCATTTACTTTGAGAGATTCCTCACTTTGGCTGACTCCTCTAGAAGCTTTGTTTTCTGCTTCCAGAACCACCTCACATTAGCAGAATTACTTGCTTCTCGCTGCTGGAATTTAAATATCCTTGAAGCCATCGAGGATGTCATCCATAGACCACCAGCACATAAGTCCTGTGGTATGCTTCGACTGGCTATCCTAGAAGGCGCCGGGGTTTCCGACTCATACCACCTTCATCAGCTCCTAATTAGCGCGACCAATGCGCTCAACTGGGCCCGCGTTGCTCCACGTCGGACTATCGTCGGGCTAACTTTGGGCCGACATTGGGCCAATGTTGGGCAGCTCTACCTGTGCTCAACTGGGAGCGCTTTGGGCCATACCAAATCTTCGACAAAAATGCCGAAAGTGGAAACCCCTTCTTTTCCCAATCCACCCTTATTGTCTGCTTTTTAGTTTATTTGCCAATATCCATCCTTTCGATGAAAACCACTAGTTAAATCCGACTGGAAAAACCGTCTGTGAAAATCAATAACTTCACCATAAAATGGCATACTGAAAGCTTATATTAACTCGCAATTCGAGAGCCGCTTCATTTAGGTTGTTAGGAGGACCTTCGTCATCCTTGTGCAACGTGGTCACAGAATCTGAAATATCATGCACTAATTTGAGACGGTAGCCCTTAAAGAAATGTTGTGCAACAAAACATTTTCACATGCAGGCTCTCAAAACGGTTCGATTGAAAACTGTTTTCAACTAAACGGTTGGTCATCTGGTATTTTATGTATCGAAGTAACCATAACCAATGAAATACGAAAGTAGCAAATAATCTAATAACTTAATCAGGGGAACATCTAGAGTTGTGATTTATGGTGAATTGTTACTAAGACTCGGGGAGTTCGAATAGGAGCTCATTGCACTAAATGAATAAAAAAAGCTCAATAGAAAAAGTGGCTTGAAATTGCCCTTGAAGAAAGTGATAATTCACTGATCTTCTTTCTCATTCGTTAGACGAGAATTAGGTGCCCATATATCTTCCCGGCATCCGAAAACCAACTCCGTCTCGCTGTCAAAGCGTGGCACCTCGACTAGTATACAAGGTTTTCCCGACCTCACTTTGCAAAGCCGGCGTATAAAAAAGTGCTTGCACTTATGTAAGTGGCTGGGAATGAACAACGGCCGGGCAGCGAAACAGACAAGATTATCAACCTCTTGGGCCATGCAGATCGTGAGACTTTGGGTGTATTCTCTAAGGCTTGAAACTGGCGCGCTTCCCTTAGGTGTGACAAATTTACTGGGAAGACGAGCGGTGGTGCCGAAAGTCACTGACGCAGAGCGTAGCGAACGCCCAATACCACTAGCGGTACGACTCTCGTCCATTAAGGATAGTCGTGGGCACTGGGCGAGGCTTTAAGGTGCCGGTGAAATCTCTCCACCAAGCAATTGGATTGCGTGCACTAAGCTATGGTGTGGATGAGTTTTGTGCCCGTCAGCTGGAGGCGATTATCAAAAGTGGCAGGTTCGAACTAAGCTCCTCGATAGATAGCGACTGTGGTTAGACAATCAAAACGCGAAATCTAATGTTCCGTGAAAACTTGGGCGGCTTTTTCACCGGAAATTCTACGGACTCGACCGGTGAGAGAAGCAAACAATACAAGTGGGTGGACAGAACAGACCTCGTGACGGTGGCCATAGATCCCTAACAGTGACGTGCAAGTGAGCGAAGCTAGCACCTAGAGCCTTGGAGGGTCCGACCGGACTGGTTGTGTGTCGATGGGCTTTTGCTCGCCGACAACCAACACACGGGCGTGCTCACTGACAAACGCCGCGGTCCTTGTTGGGCCTAACATATCGAGAACTGGTGAGTTTCCACTTGGCCCTGATAACAGGATGGGATAGACCGTGCAACATATCAACAACGGAAGGGCGGTGTGAGGTGGGCACGACTGGCTTCGGGTGATCCAAGGAGCTGTAGCAGAAGATGGTGCCAACAGATGACAGAAGGGAAAAACCCGCACCCAGAGGCTCGTATCGTGAATGGTCTGTCCAAAATCAGGATGCTGTTGGCCCCGCGAAAGGCCCTCGTGATTGATACCGGGTATAGCGGGAGACACGGTATTGTGGATCCTGGAAGGAGTGTCATCATCATCATCATAATCGTACAGCGTTAAACAGTAGGGCAAGCCCCACTGACCACTGCCTTTCTCACCATGTTGCACGTTGAATTAAAAAGTATGAATATACAAGATGGACAGGGAGTGGACCTACGGGGATGGGAAAAGGGAAGAATGCCCTAGTAGCCAAAACACGGAATACACAGTCTAACTGCACAAACGCACATCGATCAGTCATTCTGATTCGACAGAAAGTGACAACACGATCGTTACTGCTCGCGGTTCGCTGCCATATCCTTCAGTGTCTCCAGCCAACTGGTAGACGGATCTTTTGGACCCCAACCACGAAGACGTGAAGTACCTACTCTTCCTAAGTCTGCTGTACATTTTCACATTCCTCGCTGCCACGTCATCTGTTGACCTCCACGTGGTTTCTTCCACTCCCTAGGAGGGACGGAGAATAGCACAGGGTACGGTAGACGTGTGTTTGCCATACGTAACACGTGTCCCAACTAACGAAATCTACTAAGCTGGATACGCTGTGACAGAACGTTTTCTGAATTAGTACCCAATACTCGCTTTCCTACCTCATCGTTGTTTACTCGGCTATTCCACCCAATCCTAGCGATACTACGTAAATATCGATGGTCAAAAGCCTCAAGACGACGAATATCTTCAACACGCAGACTCCAAGTTTCGCAACCATACAACAAAACTGAACGCACTGCAGCACAGTATACACGACCTTTCAACTTCAGTGAAATAACAGGTCGCCGCCACAAGTGCTTCAGTCCAGCGTACGCCACTCGAGCCTTGGATATACGCGTGCTCACCTCTACTACTGTGCTCCCATCCGGCGTCACGCAGCTACCGAGGTAGTTGAAGTGATCGACAACTGACAGCACCTCCCCATCGAGCATCAAGCTCGGAATTGTTGACGTCCAGTCTTGTAACATCACCTTGCACTTTGAAGGTGCAAAGCGCATGCCGAATGGAGCTACAGCTCTTGCGAGATTATCTAGTGCACACGGAGCATGTTCCGTGCATTCGAACAAACAGACAACGTCTTCTGCGTAATCTAGGTCACATAGATTTTCACTATCTCCTAGTTCGACGCCTACATCCTGAAGATGTTGCTGCGCACTCTCCATTATTTCGTCCATGACGAAGTTGAACAGGAATGGAGACAAAAGACATCCCTGCCGAACACCACTGGTCGTTTCGAACCAAGCGGATAGTTCACCGTAAACCCTTACGCGGCCAGAAGTATGAGAATACAATGATCTCATTAGGTTCACTAACTCCTGGAGCATACCTTTTCGATGGAGAACACCGAAAAGCGATGTTCGATCAACTGAATCGAAGGCGCCTTTCAGGTCTAAGAAAATCATTATTGTTGGTCGGCGGTGCGTGTGACGCGTTTCAAGTAGTCGGCGAAGAGTAAAAATCTGGTCGATGCATCCTCGACCTGGGCGGAATCCAGCCTGCTGTTCGCGGACATTCCTCTCGCGAGCCGGTGTAAGACGATGCAGCAAAATCGAAGCTAAAACTTTGGCGACTATCGGGATTGAGCTAATCCCACGATGATTACTGCAGTCATTGCGTATTCCCTTCTTGAAGATGGTAATAGTCAATGACTCTCTCCATATTAACGGAATACGCTCCGCATTCCAAATGTCACGGAGCAAGGCGGTTAGTGATTTTATCAATGCCTCACCACCCAGTTTGAAAGGAACCGGAGAACGTTCGTCGGGACCTTCCGCTTTCCCTCGCTTTAGAAATCGAATGCTCAACTCTACTTTTACTTCCGATGGGGGCTTAAGTGATATCACCCAAGGAGTCGCAGTTGTTGACACGGGAGTAACTGCACTAGCGTGCAGCCAGCTAAACTGTTCCTCGAAGTACTTGGCCCATCGGTCAAGCCTTTGCTGTTTGCTATGGATGGGTTCTCCATTCCTACTGCAAATCGTTTCACTGACCTGGGTTCGCCGTCCACCGGTGTCGCGAATAAGTTTGAACAGTCTTTGACTGTTACCTGAACCAGCTGATATTTCCATTTTTTCGGCCACATTGACCCACCAATTTTCGCGATCCTTCTTAAGGCTTTTCGTAATTTGTCTTTGCAGCTTTCTCCGCATCTTATTCATCTCCTTTCGGTTCGAGAGCTGACGCTTTTGCTCCATTATACTCAGCGACTCTTGCGAGATCCAGTGTCTTCGATGGACATCGGATCTAGGACCACAGGCAAAACCTGCTGCAAAGTGCATCGCCTGTTTGATATGAGCCCAATGCTCATCTACATCACTGTTCGTCGTAGATCCTAGCTCATGTGCTAACTTCTGCTCATAACGGGTGCGTACTTCTGGATCACACATACGTTGCACGGTTAATCGGGTTTGCGGTTTGCGACGATAACCATGGAACTGGAGAGATAATCGCATTAAAACTAAGGCATGGTCCGACTCTTCATACGTGGACCAATTAAGATCTACAGTTCTGAACAGAACTGCACCACCCGAAGCTTACGGCGATATGGTCAATTTGACTCAAAGTACCTGTAGAGTTAGAGCGCCATGTCGCTGTGCGACGCGAGCTGTGTCGGAAATTGGTGCTAGACAAGAACAATCGATTGTCTGCACAAAATTGGAGAAGTCTATCCCCGTTATCTGTACGCTCAGCGGGTAAAGCACAAAGCCCACCCAAACAGGCTTCTGACACACTCAGTTTGCCAACTTGTGCATTGAAGTCACCAGCCGGCACTACAATGTCAGAACCTTTACTGCTGCAAACGAGAGTGGCGAGGGCATCATAGAACTCATCTTTCTGCAAGTCTGAGCTGCAGTCCGTTGGGGCGTACGCCGAGATCACGAACAAATTGCGTTTAACACAAATATCTTTTCGAACGCCAACTGACCCTTGGAGTCTCACAGCACGTAAACGACTGTTAACAGTGATCCAGTCTAAAAGGGCAGTCTCAGCCTTGTCAGTCAAGACAATTCCTACACCACGTTGACCCACAGCTCTAGCTGCTTCTTCTCCTGAGGTGCGCAGAATATACCTCGATGAGATACCAGGAGCTGTTAGTTGAATTACACTGCTCGAATCCTGGATACGCGTTCCACTTAAGCGGCAGACATCAATCTTCAGAGAGTTCATTGTGAGGGCTAGGCACGCCTGCTGACCGGCCTGCATGAGTGTACGCACGTTGAGGGAGCCGAGATTCAGAGGCTGGCGAGGCTTGAGAAAATGTGAGTTACCAGACAGAGGATTATTCCAGACGCTATTTGACAGTGAATCGTTGCGAGTATCGACCGTGTTATCAGTGGGAGCATTATGGGTGGATAGATGGGGCAAAGAGAGGTGGTTGGCGATAGAAGACAAAGGTTAAATAAAAGAGAGGGAACTGTGAGCAGTAGCCCACTTATCACTGCCCACCGCGCTCGATGCAATGGGCAGCGCAGTCCTGATTATCCTGCGCGACGACCGATGCAGTATGGAATTCTTTGTATTCGTGCAGTTCATGGGAGATGTTGGACGGGTACTGCTAGGGTGTCCCCCCACAAAGCAGGAAAGAGAGTCTGCAGCCACTTAGGCTGATCTGGAGGGGGGAAGAATGTCAGTGAAAAGTTGTAGTATGAAATCCAGCTGCCGAATATCCCTTGGAGAATTATTATCCAAAGTCTCGCGAAAAGCGTAGAGTAACGGTTTGTGATCAGTCAAAATGACGAACCCCCGTCTTCCTATTGGTAGAGGAAGTAAGGGATGGCGGTGTAAATGGCAAGTAATTGCCAACCAAATGCGCTTTTTCGATTCTGTAGAGGACAAGCGGCGTGAATGAAAAGACAAAGGCTCCTGAGCGCCGTCTTTGACCCGATAGAGGACACAGCCAATAGCAACATCGGAAGCCTCAGTGGCGATACTGACGGGAACATGGGGATCCGAATGAAGAAGAAGAATCGAATGCTCCAAAGCCTGTTTGGATTGAGGAATTGCCTCCTTGGCTTAGTCGGCTCAGAATAGGGTTTGTTAGTTGCCCCGCAAAAGGTCGGTGACTGGTTGCTTCAGAGGGGCTCAGAGGGGAGCGAACTGGCGCTAATATATAACTAAGCCGTTAAAACCTTTCAGCCGTTTAAAAGACTTCGGTAATGGAAATTCAGCAATATTGCTGAACCTCGGTTTAAGCCGGACGGATGCCTCTGGCGTCGATAAGGTGACGTGGAAGATCAATGACGGCTTCCCTAATTCGGTCTTGGAGGAATGGATGTTCACTCCTTGTTCTGTTATCCGCTGGAAGAGACCTTAAAGATGTAGGTGATGTTCGGCGATGCTGGGGCTGGTGAAGGGGATGTCATTGAGGCAAGAGTGAGTGAAGGGTAGTCCGCGAGTAACACCGCTAATAAAACTGAAGAAGAAAACTGAAGCGTAGACCAAATGCTAAGGGAAGAAACTCGGAGAGACAAAATGGGGTGGTAACAGAGGACTTTGGAATGTCCTCTTCGGCTACCGGAATTTGGTGACAGGCTCAAGCGAGGTCGATTTGACTGAAGATGTTGGAACCAGCCAGAGCAGAAACTATGTCATGAGTGCGAGGCGTGGGAAAAAGATCTGGGGTTGTAATCTCACTGAGCGGACGACAATCCTCACAAGGACGCCAGTCACTTGAAGTTTTCCCCGGCTGCATGTGCAATGGAGAGGCTCACGGGCTGTTGGAAGGATGGACGACGCCACTGTTCACCATTTGCTGGATTTTATGACAAGCAACTTCGGGTTCGTCCGGAGCCAGAAGACGGGGACGGACGAAACGGGAGGTCCCGTGGTAAGATACGTAAAGTAGGACCGTCGAGCGCACCGTGGATAATTTTTCAGCGGTCCCGGTGAGAGACGGAAATTCAGCCAAGATTTTGGCCAGTGTTTTTTCTGTCGGGAGATACGGACAGTCGAACAACGTTGACCAAGCGCACACACTCAACGATAGCATGATGACCTACAGGGTCGGTTGACTTACGAGAACCTGGATGTAGTGAAAGGCTAAAATACTGCTGAAACTCAACACTTAAGATGGGCTTAAGGACATCTGCAATGACAGAAGTCCATTGAAAAAACGACGCAAGCCAAGATGTAATTTGAGGCATCTGGTACCAAAAGTAGATATATGAGACCCATTGGCAGCCTAAAGCTCTAGGGTTACACTGCTAACATCTAGAATGGTTGAGGGGAATTACTCTGACCTGAGCTCCAGTTCCGATCGAAAACTTACGGTGTGAGACGAGGTTTTTGATAAAGAGAAGGCCGCGGGTCAGAGGGACTCCAACGAGAACTCTCTTACCTAATAGTTGACCGGATAGTTTCTTTTGTAGTCGTGCAACGCGCACGGGGGCGTACACTTACGGGTGCTGGCACGATACTGGCCGTGATACAAATGCCATAGCCAAGCGTGAGCTTCGGTAGAAGCTGGTCTGGGAGGACGACAAGCGGCGATAAGACGGCGGGTGCGAACCAGGGAGCGGCTACGAAGTGGCGAAAGTGACGAAAGAATAAAGGTCATGTCCGCCCAAACAACACAGTATTGGGCAGCTATATCTGTCAAAGTCGCCCCCTTGATGGCTTGGGCTGTTGAGGGTATCAACTAATTTGGCCGGAGGCGGTTTCCATATGAAGGCCCGCTGCCGAGGCCGGCTTGTCTCGTGGCCCTTCGTCTACGAGAAGCGCCAGAGTGCACTGCACCTGTTCGGGTAGCCGCTGCATCCGTAATACCTCTAGCCAGTTCCAGCATACGCCAAAGAAAATGTGAAGGCATTTGATCACAGAAGGAAATGTCACCAAGTAGCCCAGGCAGCGCAATACCCAACGCGGTAAGGCTGAAGTTGGGATGAACTTGGGTTAAGATGACTCCTTACATGTGACTTGAAAGCTTGCACAGCAGTTCACAAGCTCTCCTAAGGAATATAAGATTAGGAATATCACAGTATTTAAAACCACATATCTGAGTTGCAAAACAGCACGGTTGTTTTACTGAATGCGCTTGTAGCCAGGCGGTGATGTACTGGTTTTCTTCACTCTGCGCTATTAGGTTGTGTCGTTCGATTTTTCTGTGGTAAACAGTGACCCATCGCTCAAACGGATGGCAAGTGCTCACTTTTGCAACTTATTTTAACCCTGATAAATTGTTACCTCCGTATATATAATTCCATCTATGTATTTAGGCGAGTGCCTGCCTACATGCATATATACCTTTAGACATTGAAGTAGCACTTTTGCATTGTTGTTTACTTTGGAATTCATGCAGTGTTGGGTAGCGGCCTCTATAAAACTTTGTCCATTCATACTCAGATTACGGAACTCAGAATACATTTATATGCTTAAAGAGACGAGGTGGGAGTAGCTGGAGGCTCAAGGATGTCCTCGGAGCAAAGTGCCCTATTTTGGCGAGGCAACATTATGAGAACACCGGAGTCCGTGACCGGAATCACAATCAATAGGTTTGCTAGGAAAAGCCGAATGGTGCCAAGTATTTCTTCAAACTTAATTCACGGTGGAAAGTTACTCCTGCCATCCAAGCTTTTGAAGTACAGCCCCAAGAGTTTAGCCAACAGCGGATTTGGGGTCTACGTATCCATCAAGCAGCAGCCTGCTCTCTACCAGCGCATCAAAGTCGATCACTCATGCAGGTTTTCGTATTTGTATCACCTTTTTAAGCTGGCTGAGAAGTGTGGTTTGAAAGAACCTTGTGTGCTGCTGGTTGGGGAGTGCGCAATGAAATGCCGTTCAAGACAGACTCATTATTGACGTCAATGGTAAGTCAATGAAGTTTGTTTTCCTTGAATAAGTTCCATACGCTCTCTGTTTCATCCTAAGGTTCGCTGAAGAACTGGCGTCTGTCACCGAAAGACTGAGCTTTCTTTTGCCAATGTCGGAAATTGAGGCGGCGCAAAATGAGGAAGAAGATCAGTGAATTATCACTTTCTTCAAGGGCAATTTCAAGCCACTTTTTCTATTGAGCTTTTTTTATTCATTTAGTGCAATGAGCTCCTATTCGAACTCCCCGAGTCTTAGTAACAATTCACCATAAATCACAACTCTAGATGTTCCCCTGATTAAGTTATTAGATTATTTGCTACTTTCGTATTTCATTGGTTATGGTTACTTCGATACATAAAATACCAGATGACCAACCGTTTAGTTGAAAACAGTTTTCAATCGAACCGTTTTGAGAGCCTGCATGTGAAAATGTTTTGTTGCACAACATTTCTTTAAGGGCTACCGTCTCAAATTAGTGCATGATATTTCAGATTCTGTGACCACGTTGCACAAGGATGACGAAGGTCCTCCTAACAACCTAAATGAAGCGGCTCTCGAATTGCGAGTTAATATAAGCTTTCAGTATGCCATTTTATGGTGAAGTTATTGATTTTCACAGACGGTTTTTCCAGTCGGATTTAACTAGTGGTTTTCATCGAAAGGATGGATATTGGCAAATAAACTAAAAAGCAGACAATAAGGGTGGATTGGGAAAAGAAGGGGTTTCCACTTTCGGCATTTTTGTCGAAGATTTGGTATGGCCCAAAGCGCTCCCAGTTGAGCACAGGTAGAGCTGCCCAACATTGGCCCAATGTCGGCCCAAAGTTAGCCCGACGATAGTCCGACGTGGAGCAACGCGGGCCCAGTTGAGCGCATTGGTCGCGCTAATTAGGAGCTGATGAAGGTGGTATGAGTCGGAAACCCCGGCGCCTTCTAGGATAGCCAGTCGAAGCATACCACAGGACTTATGTGCTGGTGGTCTATGGATGACATCCTCGATGGCTTCAAGGATATTTAAATTCCAGCAGCGAGAAGCAAGTAATTCTGCTAATGTGAGGTGGTTCTGGAAGCAGAAAACAAAGCTTCTAGAGGAGTCAGCCAAAGTGAGGAATCTCTCAAAGTAAATGGAAAAGCCTTCATTAAGATTGCAACAGGAGGCGCTCCAAGCACCGCAGGCTCGGGCTTAACTAACGTGGATTCAACCGTAACTAAAGAAGACAGTAAAATAACTACACAGCGACGCAATGGAACTGACACCACTCAACTCCTTATGCGTATACGCACAGGTAAAAAAGCGAGCTCTGTAAAGAACAGAGGAAAAGTACTTCGGAACGGGCTCACCGATTAAGACGCCCGCACTATACATGCTCGTCCGATTCCCGTCTAACGAATGGAACGCGCAAAACGGTGGCAATTGATGGGTTTCATTGATTATATTTGCCATCTTGTATAACTGACAGCAGATGGGAGACCGAACGGGGTACTGACCAGAGCTGACGAACTGGAGTTCGTCTTGCCGATAGAGCCGCGTGGCGTGAGCTGGCAATGCTGTCGTGTCCGCCGGTACCAGGTGGACCCAAACAACTACACTTTAAACGACCAGTCGATTGAGGGAACTGGGTCTAACCTGAATTCCTGACCTATCGAAGTGCCCGGTCAACGTTTGCTCGATCGGTCGCGTGCCTCAATGGATGACTGATGCGAATCAGCCAAATGTCCTACAGGACTTCTAAAATAGGCCCATGTGTCCGACCGAAGAAGATTATCATGCCGCACTGGTTGAATCGGATCGGGATACGTGAGAGTGCTTTGAAGTAAAATTGTCCTAATTCTAAGCCACTTCGTGTGGCTGAGAAGAAAGATTCGGGGAGGAAGATTGTCTATAGCTAGCAGAAGACCTGGTACCGGAATTGGATGCTCCTGGGGAGCGGTTGTTGTTCCCAATTAGACCTAAGTACAGGTGCCTATTCATAAACCAGGAGCATCTGAGCTCCAAGCTCGCAATTGCATTTTAGTCATCTTGGTGCCTGCCAAGTCGCTTCTTGCTGCTTTTGGTGCCACCTAGGTTTGTGTCCTTCCCGTGGATGAGCACGGAATATTCTGGGTTTACTTGGAGTGCTTTATGGACTTTTTGGACTGGGTTCTGAGAAGATTTATGGCGGATTCTTGGAGTAGCCGGTTAAGTTGAATGCTTTTGGAGTACAGATGGTTCTGTAAGTTGATGAGACTACCGGCTTTTTGGTAGATCATAGGTTTTATGACTGGTTCGTGTCCGCAGGGCATGAAACAACAGTTAGGACGGCATTGCCCCCATTCCGGAGTATTTTTCATGTTGAGACGTCGGGCTTCAGGTTAGTGTAGGCCGTAGCATGCCTGAATGCACGGGACCGGTGGCCCTGGGTTTGCAGTGATTTAGGCATGGATGTCCTCGCCATTTTTGGAATCGGAGGTCGATGGCATAAGGCCGGGCCGCTTGCTGCGGTGATGTGTTGGAGAAAGAGTGGTTGTTAGGTCCACGTCAACCTGTGCAATGCAGGCATCTGCAGACGTTTGTGTTGGGCGTCGCGCGCAAGGCGGCGAGGCGGTGGGGCGACTGTTATGTCAACTACAGGCTGCGGTGGTGTAGCTGAGGTCCATTTTAGTGATTGAAGCACTTCTTTGGAAAAGCCTTTTTTCAGGTAATAATCTGATTATTTTTCATGGGGTGGAGTTAGGAACGATTCGGCAACCGCTTACAACTTCCCTAGCTGTTATTCCGTCAGAGGATCGGAAAGGCAGGGGACAGCCATTGCTCTATGACCTTTTTGCTCTGCCTAGTTCAATAATATCAGCGATGGGCCATGTTGCAAGCATTCTGCACGGCAAATCTGGTAGACGGAATGAGCGGTTGGTCAGAAGTACTTAAGACTAAAGCGTTTTTGGTGTTAGCTATGCTCTTATGAATTTAGGTCACTACTGATTCCAAGAAACAGCCCTCCATGGCAGGGCCTTGGCCAGTAGCTAGAAGGCCTGTTCCGTAATGTTAGATATCGGGGCTATCCTTAATAGAATATGATCGAATGACTGCCTCTGTTTATGCAGGTCCGCCACTTTTTGACGTACTTCGCTGATCTTCCTGTTGACTGCATCATAAACATCAGCGAGAGCTACCGAGCGTAGGTTGACAGCGGACTAAGGTTGAGTGTTCCTGGTTTTTTTAGGCCTGATGGTACGATTTGTGTCACCCTTGTTCGGGACTTTGACATATTGACGGAGGCTCCTTGGGGCTTCGGAGGTAGCTCCTGAGATAAGGTGACTAGGATGGAATGATGGTGGGTCAGTAAGTTGAAGTTTTCCAGAGAATAAAACCAAGTAGGGAGTAGTAGAAAGTTTCCTAGCTAGATTTCAGACAGTTACAAGGTTTATGAACATAAAAATCAAACAAAACCTAAAGTGAATAGGGGCACCGTATGGAGCAGCCAACAGCTCCACCGGTTAGTTTTTATGAATTTTATCGCAATTTCTCAGGCAACTTTCGGGAAGACAGTACCCAAGATCACGGGCTCTGGCAGGCCCTCGGCTGACATAAACTTCTGGAACCAGGATTTGTTATTGAAAAAGACTTCAGCCACTACAGACCTTAGCGACTTCACAGGTAAACTATTTGCCTCAACTGGCAGTATACTATTGGTCCATCCACCAATATAGGGGATAATTAAAAAATATCGGCACAGGTCAGGCCACAAGGGGAGCCGCAACCAATCACACACTTTGCCATATCACTGTCTATCCGCGCCTTGACGAAAAGCAAGCCAATAATGCAAAGTAAATTGCTAAAGTTCCTTAAAAGATATATCCCGCCATTTGACCCGCCAACCTGCCTGTTCCATCCGGGCTGAAATGAGGGATGTGCCCTTTATGGCCATACTGGAAGCACCGTTTCTTAGGGGACCCTACCCTGGATGGCATTTTAGTCCACCGATCCGAGGAAACGAAACAGAAGTTGCACCAAACTTATCGGCCGTCGGCCACGAACGATTATCGTTGGTTTGATCCATGATCATTGCGAACACTTCAGCTTCCCTGAGAGCCCTAGGTGATTTAAGTTGGGAATTTAGTTTCACTTGAGAGCCTCGTAACTCTGCGACGAACCTCTTCAGCAAACGTCCCTTATGTAGTTCCGAACTTTCTTTTGAAAAAGTCACATAAACTGCCCTTATGAGTGCGCCGAGGAACTAGGTCAGCCACTCGCCTATCTGTTGAAGATGTAGAGAAACCTTTTCATGACTTGTAGTTGTAGTTAGGTGGCTCGCGATGCATCTCCGAGGGGTTTCCAATGGCTCTCAATCGAAGGAAACTAGCCATCCATAAATTTCACAAGAATCGTCCGGACAGTAGAAGCAGGATAACGTCCATCCGCGCTCCCAAAGGAAACCATAGTGTAAATCCTTTCTCTCAAATTTTCCACACATCAAAACCATCCTCCGCTGATAATCAGCCAGGGGTCGGCACCCCAGGCGGTCGAGAGTTGACAGGCGTCGTCAAACCTTCTCCATCACGCAGTGCAAAGGGTCCATCAATGAGGACACTTTATTCGATGGGTCAGCTTCGTGTGGCTTTTCTGTGCTATTTCGTGCCCCTGCGTGAGTGCCGATTCTACAGCTTTCACTCGGACCGGTGAACGAGATCACCACACGTCAAACTCTGGTTCAGCCCGTGATGTCAGCACTCCTCAAAACAGAACACAAAGGCATCCAATATGACCTCGTATTTCCACTCAAACCCACATTTTGATAACATAGAACAGGGGGATCCAGTATTATGTTCAAAACGGGAAAGATACGAAAGAACCAATCGGAAAAACAAGGAGTCATCTCCACACTGTCTTCTCAATGATCGTTCTTCTTTTCGTCTCCCATAATGTTGAATGTTGTAGGGCCGTACAAAGGAAAGAGGTGAAGCAAGTAGTGCAAGTTCGGTTGAGCATGGTCATCTTTTAGTTAATGCTACACTTGGAGAGTATGAAATAAGTTGGCGTGGTCTGAATTTCGAGCACGCAAGGCTCCGGAACTACAAGTTCAGTTCAGTTTAGTTCAGTTCGCACAGGACCGGTTGTGGCCGAGGTTAATCGAGCGTCCAGGTTCTTTCAGCTCTATGGGCCTAAGATAACACCCACCTCCGCAAATTTATTAAGTTTTCCTAATCAGTTCAGTCTGGTAAAATCTCCCGCTGATCGGGTTTGGCTAAAAGTAAGGAAACTGAAGATTCTTCTCACCATCCAGGCTAGAGACAGCCGGTATGTGAGCCTTCCTCGGTGAACAGTGGCCCTTGCCTTGGTCTGCAAGATATCTGGTCCCATTTCAATCACTGTGTTCCCTCTCGGCCCCGGAAATATGTCTCCGGGAATATCTCATCCCGATCACCGTCTGGCATTTTTTTGAAAGATTCTACACTCTTCAAACTAACGAGCTCTTAAGTCAACCGGTTCCACCAACTGACCACCTTAATGCAAAATTCGGCCTCTATATTCAGACTTCAGAGCGTCTTCCACAGTTACACTCCCTTCCCTCTGGTTCATTCTTCAAAAGCCATCACCGGCATATCCTGCTCTTTCATACCAGTTGAACAATTTAGAATTTTGAAGGCTTCAACGAGGCCCCCTCGGTTTTTTCCTGTCTAGGGAAAATGGTCTAATATTCTGCAGTCTCTTCCTGTAGATCTTTTCTGGCCCATCCTCAAACTTCCCAGTGGCTAGCCGACCGACTCTTCAAGACAGACTTCATATGTTTGGGGAGAGGTGCTCAAGCCTTTACACAGCACTCAATTTGAGGTCACACTACTGCTTTGTGCAGGAGAAAGAACGCATCTGGCTTGTTGCAGTGAGTTGTTGACTCAAGCCTGAAGAGTTACTTGCGAGCCTCATGGGCAGCCAGCTTGCCCTGCTTTGTCCACCTGAGGCCTATAATCATAACAACACCTAAGTTTTCTATTTGTTGCAACGCGTCATTTGTAAACGGTCCATCTCCCTTTTCGGTTAAACCCGCTTATCCTCTAGTTAGTAGGTGACTTAGGTCTTTGCTCAACAGCATATCCCATGTTTTCCCACTTGGGTACCTCTTCCATATTACTAGCAAGTAGCTCCCTTTAACATGGTCCGACAACACTCGCATCGTCCGCAAATACGGGAAGCTGGAGCTCCCGTGCACCAAAAAGTCATATGTATAGAGAAGAGGAATGGAAGTGGTCCCCGTGGTTCTGAGTGTCACCAACGACCGCTTATAGTGGCTCAGATTTCGCGTCACCGACCCTAATGCCGGACTTCCCTTCAGTCCGGAAGTCGTCTACCCAACTATACAGCTGTCCGTTTATCCCTCGGGTCTTACTTTTGCCCATCAGTTTTCTGAGACTTGCCGGGCCGAAAGCCTCAGAAAGGTCTAGATGGCAAACTTCCACTACCTCTCTCTCAGTCAGTTGTTATGTACTTCGTTTTGGGCCTCAAGAGAGTTCGAGAGATATTGCTCCCCCCCCCAGAAAACTGGTTCTGTGCTTTACTGAGCAGCTTGTATTCACCTTAATACCCGCATTTACAAGGAATACGTGGCTTTCGAGCATGTAGGTTTTCTCCCTTGAGCGAAGTTTATCTTTGTGGAGGGCTTCTACTGCCGCTAACTTCCAGTCGCCTGGCGGAACACCCTGCCCAGCAGACGCCGGAAATAGCTAAGAGGCATGTCCACTTACCTCAGAAGCTAGATGTTCTATAACGGCAGGATGTACGCCACCTGGCCTTTTTGACTTGCTTATAATAGACGGCTTAAGGGCTGCTCTCTTCGCCTCCACCGTCACAGCCTGTTGGCATGTCAGGTACTCCTAATGGGCTTTCTGATGTCCCGTGCTACCCCCCATCCCCTCGGAGCACACTTTCGGAATAAGTTCACTCCGCTTTGCTCTGACCTTCGTAGACCTCTCCAGTTGCCTAATGGTATTGTTCAGACTATCCTTCCAAGAGTGCCTTCTGACTGAGCGAATTCCAAACATCTCTGGAGATTTTGCTTGGCCGCTTTCGTCATCACTAGCTGGAAAGTCCGTTTTGGGTCGTTTTGCGTCTCGACAGCCAAGTTTTGGTTTTTGGTGTTGTAGCCGCAACCTTTCACTTCCGGCTGCTCTAAACTTGGGCCAGCTTCTATCTCGTTTTCGGATAGATTTTTTGACCACTTCTGTCTACCGCCGTGGCTCGTTTTTATGTTTATTTTCTTACTTTGGGGCAATTTTTTCCTGCGGCGCCAAGAGCCTTCGATTAACCGTCCGCCACTTTTTATACGACAGCATTTTTCGTCTTCTTTGTCCCGATCCAGTTTGGCTGCTTCTGTATTTAGTTTGGCGGCATTTGGCCCTCCGGGCCTCCTATCTCGCTTTGCTGCGACCCTTGTACACTTGAGGTACAGCGTAAACTCGACTAACACGTTATCTGTCTTGCCGAAGGGTGGGCTAATGCTGAACCCATCTGCATCGTTTTTATACTTCGTGACCCAGGGCCCAAAAGGGATGGTTAGTTTCCCGTTCTGTATCTGACGTTTTCCCTTGTAAGCCGAAATATGGTTCTACTGCAGACCCACTTGACAAAGAACTCTCCAATTTACCGCGAATAGAGCCCTCCATGTCCCATTCCGCTCTTGGCATGTTAAAATCCCCAACGCCCAGTACTGTCTTTGCCACACCTAACTGTTTAGGGGCTGTGTGAGTTCTGTGTCCCCCCCCCCTCGTTTCTCGGTTTTGTCTTCTGCACACACACGCGGGTTCGGATTTTCTCGCAAACCTTTTAAAAATGGCAGCGCCCAGCTTCCTGTTCGTTGTACGTAACTTGGCTTCTGACTCCGTGCGATCCAACCCCTCCCCTCTCAATGAGAAGCGTTAATCGGCAGGCCACCTTATCACCGCATCTGTCTTGTCGGTAGACCAGGTAGTGGCCTTCAAATTTCTGCTGGACCTGGCCATTTTCAGACGACCACCTCTCATATACCTCAACCACTTTGGCTCAGCAGCTTTTCCCCTACTATCGAATCAGCCCGTTTGTTTCTAAGGCCACAGGCACTTGTATAGCACCACCGTGGTGTTTCCGGACCTTCTCTGCCCTCTTTTACTTTCTGCCCCGCCCCCGGCGAAGCATCCTAGTGAAGGCTAAGATTTTGAATCCAGTAGACTAAATGTCATAGAGCCGTGGTTCACTTGTGCGACCTTTCGGTCTATCAGCTCAACTTCTTGCGTACTCTTCATCTGCTCCACAGTTTCGTTCCCCTTTCCTTCTGACTGAGTAGCCTTACCAAACGCGGCCTTCTACCGTTGTTTTCCCGCAGCAGACAGCTTTCCCGTGCATCATGCTCCACTATATTTCCAATTATAACCACTGTCTGGTGGCATGGTCACGGAGGCAGTGGCCCCCATTAGCCGCTTTGCTTGCACCCAGAACTCTGATTTCATCACCTGCCCGCTTTTCTTCTCCATTGCGTTATAAACCCACTTACCTGCCAGTTCCCTTCCGTGAGACAGTAGGTGTGATGCGGTATCTTCCCTTTTGCGATGAAGGACGTCGTCTGCTTGTGCTATAGCCTGATCCCTTACTTTATAGTTCACAGACTCTGCTACCGCTGATCGGGCTGGAAAAATTTGTTGCCTTGGTCTCGGTTGCTTCCTTGCTCTCACTAAGTGAACCACTCTTAATGATGTCTCACAGTTTATCTCCGCCTTCCTGAAGATGCCACTACCCGACTTTGGCCCTGATTCCTCCTTTCCATGATCTCTGCTGTGGTCGGCTCCCCACTGTCGGCAATGAGCAGGTTTCTTACCCTTAAGTGGATGCTAGTTTCGACTTCAGCCGCTGTGATCTTTCTTCACTGAAACCCCCTGAAAGGTTCCTTATCTTTGCCTTCTTAGCCGTCAGTTTTCTTCTCCGAGCTCGTTCTCAAGTTGTCGAGCTGGGAGTCCCTTCGCCACGCTTCGCTCCTTTCGTGCTGGAGTCTAGGGGACCAATTCTCCTAGCTTCTCGGTTCCCGTGTCCAGTTTGATCACTACTGCCTTCCTAAATGATTGTCTTATCTTTCAAATATAGCTGAGTTCCGCAGCTCCTTCTTCCGTCTCAGCTTCGAAGTTACCTTGCAGTCTTACAGGACCCTGCATGCTGCCTGAAATTTCCTTATTACCACTATATTGGTAGGCCTATTTTGCAGTAGCCTCATACAGGTTGCCCACCCATTCATTTCAGACATTTTGGCCGTGCGCCGAGCAATGCCCCCACTTAATACCCGAGCAGTTTGCATGCTTCCACCTCTGGCAAACGTCACAGGTGACTCCGTTTTCAAGAGGATTTCCGCAAAAGTCTGATAAGCGCGGATCTGCAACAAGCGGCATAGTCATATTGAAAAGGTAAACAAAACTTCAATATACCGTAAAAGCGTAGACGAATACTTCATCAGCGGAAAATCGTTGGGCTTAGCGAAATGAAAGAATGGAAGGTTTTGCGTAACACTGATGCGGTATCACTGAGCCGGTTAAAAACAACTTATTGATACAGACTTACAGCTGTCACCGATCTACCGATAATAGCGGCCTCAAAAGAAGGAGCGGGGAGATCCAAATCAAATTAGAACGTACCGCGGGCTTAGTTTAATTCACGGAAGGTGCAAATCAATGCTCTTAAACTGCCTCCTTTCCTGCTCTGTGAGCTTCTTTGATTTGCCAGCACTGCCACAGGCGAAGGATCAGGCCTTCAATATGCTAGTGAAGAAAAAGGAAAAAAGAAGGCCCCTGGCCACTTTGTATAAATCCGAAGAGTTTGCAGGGTCCTTATTGCCACCTGCCGGCAGCCAGTGGTCGATCATCCATAGGACAATGAGCTACCAGAATTTCCTCAAGGCTGACTGGCTCAAACGTGAAAAGTTGAATGAAACGATAAATGAGATGGCAATGAAGGAGTATGGTTCAGAAGAAGGTAAAGAGGGGACAGGAGGACGTGAGGTGGATATACAGCCACTCGCTGCCCCCTCTAACCAAACACGTTTTTCCATTTTTCACCCAGCCTTTACTTGGAACCTTTCAACCATCACTCTTCAACTATTTGCAGTAGAGTAGTAGGAGATTAGATTTGTATAATATGATTCATCGTGCAGCTTGAACGCTCGGCTCACCATTGAAAACCATGGAAGCACTGTACAGCCGTTTCATCCTTGTTGGGAATCATCAGCAATGCACATCCACCGACCCCCCACAGGGACTCGAACCTGGGGTGAACGATTGTGAATCGAACACCTTAACCGCGAGGCTATCCGGGTTGGCTCTCAACGGTTTGTTGAACACCTACAATACATGATATAGCACCCTTCCGTCACTGGCTTTTGAACGGTAACAACCCGCTTCCCACACGGCGATCGACTCCTATGATGGATGGGAGAGAAGCTGACTGTTACCTTGACACTAAGAGGGGTGAGCCAAATAAGACCCCAGAAGTGGTTACGAGTCAGGTGACAACAGAGTACTGCTAACTGTCGACGTAGACCGGCGGTGGTCAGGTTTGATTCTCTAACTTCAAATTTAATAGTCAGGAGCTCGTACCACTGTGCTATCACCCAACCAGGAGCGGTTAAGCTAACCCTGATCAGCGCCATCTGATGTAGCTGAGAAGTAACAGTAACAAGGACTCGAACCCGGGGTGAACGATTGTGAATCGAACACCTTAACCACAAGGCTATCCGGGCTGGCTCTCAACGGTTTGTTGAACATCTGCACTACATGATATAGCACTCTTCAACTACTTCGTCTGATAGTCTGCCCCAGCCTTCGACCACCCTAGAGCAGAAAAATTTTGCTATCAGCTGGCACCTCACTCTCTCCCTCCGTAACTTTGGGGCATGTCCTCGGACTACTATGCACCTATTGGGCTCCAGTGACGGCCTCACTCCTCCAACCGAGTCGGCTACTCCTTTCATTATTTCGAAGGTTTCTACCAGGTCACCCTGACGCCCTCTCTGATTCAGCGAATACATCTTCAGTCTCTCGAGGGGCCGCTGATAACTTAACCCCCGCATGCACATAACCCACCGAGCGAAAGATCTCTGCGCCAGCTTCGTGTACTCCATGTCCATTACCGTGTACGGCCGCTGAGCTTAGGTACAATTTTCCAAGTGGGTATGCAAAGATGTTTCGTATAGTGGCAAAAGGATCTTCGGCCCTCTCGTTGCTTCTGCTCTTCTGACCTGCCAGTGAGACCCAGAGGCCTTCTGGTCAACTACACGACATGGTTCACTTTGTTTTGTGTCACCTGTGACGATAAACCGCGGGTCTTTTAAACTACTTACCTACGGGACTCCCATCATTTATCCCGGCCGTCCAGAATGCCTCGTCGGACGTGTTTATGTCATTAGATAGAGGCACGCATTCGCTAACATTCATTGGCAGATCCCATTCTGCACTCCACTAGCACACCCTCTCTGAGTCTCGGGGAATAGAATCATTCGATATCGACGCGACCACCTTAACATCATCCTCAAATACGAAGATGGAATTTTCTGCCCCTACGGCGAGGTCGCTCGTAAACACCAGAAAGACCAGTGGCCTTAGTATTGAATCTTCGGTCAGGCCCATGAACAGAAAGCCCACCCACGAAACTCCCTCCCCCACACTTACAAAGAAGCCTCCGCTTGTTTTGGGGTTCCTGACTGGATTTGTGATTTGCGAGCGAAACCGAAGGCCACTAAATCGCAGGTTAAGTGGCGGTGGTTTACCGATTTAAATGGCTTCTGGCAGTCAGATCAATATATTTCCACTTACCACCTCAAGTCTAGCCTGCCGGTCACCTCGTCAAAGACGTTTGACATGTTGGTCAGGCATGAATTACGCCTTACGAAAACATGTTGATTTGGTACCTCTGGATGATAAGCCGCCCTGTGTTTCCATCCTAGCCCCTCAAAATTCTGCTCACGACCCTAAAGACTATTGAAGTGTGGCTTAGCGGACGGTAGTTTGAGCATCCCTCCCCCTCCCTCCTTATGAGTTGGGGTCACCGTAGACCTCATTCAAACATCCGAGATGACGCGCTTTCCCTCGGTAGGTTAAACATTGCTGTCAGGGGTCCCGCAAGTACGCCAGCTAGAGGCCCGAGGAAGGCCGGGTGGATACCAGCGAGTCCTGCGTTTTTGCATGTCTCCAGTCCACTCAAAGTGGCGGCTGCTTCTGAGGCGCCTGATACGTCATCCTCCGTGGCTGGCACGAGAGTTGTATCATACAAGGGTCAACCCGGAATGCAACGGTTCACTCCGTAAGCCTGTTAGAATAAAAGCATGAGCGCGCGCGTTTTATGATAGTCCGTTACGACGAGCCTATGGCCAACCTTTACGTTGCCTACAGATACCTCCAGGGCGGACTTCGACCGTGCCCAATCAAAGTACTGCTTGGATTTGATTTGGAATTCTTCGTTAGTTTTTCGTCATGTCCTTTCCCACCAGTTATCTGCATACTCGGAAACCTGGTCGCTGCAGGTTTGTACTGCGGAAGGTGTCGATGGTTGCCATTATTCCTATGTTTAATTCGCGCTGCTTCTTTCGCTTCCGTTGCCCTGCTGGCTCGACCGGTTCATCGCGACTGGGCTTCTCGTCTTCGTGCCCTTCTGAATAAGTCCAGCGGGCTTGTCGAACTCTATACTGTCCCGGATGCTACGCCCGTCTTTCTACGTACTCTTCTGCCCCATCTATTCTCCAGTCCACCCCTTATGCGATCCTTGAAGAGGTGTCGGGTCATCTTGGTGAGAGGAGGGCCGGAACTTTTCTGGAGCACACGGCTTCTGCGTGTTGGCCACTAATATTTGCGCTCAGTGGTCGCCTCTTCTTGAAGGATTCTCCAAGGTTAGGTTTGCATAATTCCCATGGGTGTCTGGTGATTGCCGGATCTAGAGCGGAGGTCCTCCGCCCGAGTCTCCACCTTGTTTTTTCTGTAACGCATTACCTGAAACCCTTCCTGTACAGTGAATGCATCAGCAACCGTTCTTTTGTTATTTTGGGGGCTTACTCGTTGATCAAGGCCACCTCAGGCTAGTTAAAACGTCCCATAACCAGGACTCCAGAGTTCAGGCCCATCAGGTTATCCATATAGTGAAACAGCTCTGCATCCTGATCGCCGCTGAAAGGGGCTGTAGTATAGACAAGCTTTCGTAAGGTCTACCCTATCTAGACCAAACTGGATCGCTTTGGCTTGAACGTTGCTCGGGCTGAGTGTAACCCGCTCACGCAAGGTGTATTGCCGTTCCGCGAGCGGTAACAAGCCTTCGCCTTGAGCTTCCTGACCGCCCCTCCTGCTCCGAGATTAGCATGGTGGGCGAGAGCCCCGAAAATCTTTGTGGGGCCTCAACCACGTCTCCTTGATTACAATTCCATCGACTTCGCGCCTACGGGCCCTCATTTCCGGCTACTTGTTTCCCAAGCTGGCTACTTTGATGCGCAGGTTTGCGGTTATCTGCCCTGTATGCCATCCCCTGGAAAAGTACGCAACCCGCAGCGCTTGGACCCAGGGAAACTCGCCGACGACACAACGAGCTGGACCCACGATGGGTGTCGGCCGCTTTCATCCTGTGCAAACTGGAAGAAACTAAACTGAACGGAGTAAGCAGTTTCAGTGATCCCTGAGGAACTCCCACTCTACCAGGGGATCCTGCATGCTCAGAACTCAGTTGCGAGTAACCTTCCTTTTTTGGAGCTTGTTTCTAGGTTGTTCGTAGGCTACTCGTCGTGGGAATCCCGGCCGCTTTTACTTGCTGCGGCCCGGTAGGCTTCCCGACCTGAATTCTTGTATTCGCAAACTCCAGCTCCGGGGATTTCCTGCCCCTTACGAAGATCTTCTACACAGGGGGTTTTGTCCCTCATCACCCCCGTGACTTGGGGTGGAACGTTTAGGAGAGATACCCTCACTCTCGGCGACTGCAATCTGGCAGGGCCAAACGGCGTTGACCTTTGAAGGTTCAAACTACTGGCCGCGGTGATAGACGTGTTCTGCCATGAGACTCCTCTGAACCATTCGTGGAGACTCTGATACGATCGGCTGCCGCCAGAAAGAGACTCCTATTCTTGGGATCAACTAACTGTGCCACTAGTGGCCCAGGCGCTCTACTTTTCCCATTTTCCGATCCAATCCCTCCCTAAGTCTGCATCACCTTGCTCTTTCAGGCGGGTTAAATGCGAGCAAAACTGAAGTATCCAGTTTTTCAAGGCTCTGACCCCCATGAACAAAATAGGAATATCACTAGAGAGGGTTGTGATGCTTATTGACGGTACCCTTCCTGGCGTTTTCCCTTCGCTGTTGCAGTTCTTCCTTGCCTTCCCAGGTTTGGCGAGGGGTTTAATTTTCCCCCTCATGGCCACACATGGGAGCCCGTACTAGGTTGGTCTCTCTTCACCACTTCCTGCTGCTCAAATATCTGGTGGAGACTTTTTGATTGCTCCTTCTCACAGGCTACTCCCCTGGCCAGCGCCGAGGAATCATACACTGTGTGCGCTTTAGCAAGCTGTTCACCCTACCAGCACACCAGTTCATTCTGCTGATTGCATTATTCTTGTTTAAGTTGTTTTCAAGCCCTACAAGTGAGGTCAGACTAAAGCTTTTCCGACATGTACCCAGGCTTTGCTTTGTAGAGGTATGCCAATGAACTCCACTTCACGAGAAACCTTTGTGTTTGCTTTAAAGACGATAATGCACTTTGGACAGTTTTGCACAACAAACATAGAACCAAGCTTTGAATGCGTCACACGGGATAATGCCCTCTTCTATGCTATTCGAACTCGCACGGTTTCCGCGAGCACTCTGCTGCTCTTTGTTTCGAAGCACCGTCGATCTTTTGCCTACCTTCGAGTTTGCTCTGTTCTTAGTGAGACCACTTGCAGCTGGTTAAGGTGGCCGAGCAGTTGCAAATGAGAGGGAAGACTTAAATAATATAATGTTTCTGACCCAAATTCCTCGGGGTGCATGACTGTTCCCATGTGGCACAAGGAGGGATTAGGCGAGCTGAACTTAAAGCAAGTACCTACCCTTCCGAATGCTGGCCGAGCAGTATTTCAGAGTGTGTGCAACTCGCCCGAGTTGGGTTGTTTGTCGATGAGGCGCATAAGGCTTTAGGATTCATCCAGACCGAGTATCCGTTCAAAAATACGGTCATCGGCTAGATGCTCATGGCAAATGCTCCACTCCTGTGATAAAAGTGAAAAAAGATGCTTCTATTGTCCCCCAAATATAGCCACGAGGGTTCATCAGGGCTGACGAGCCTGGTAACTGTACTTCTGAGTAACCTGTGGTTCTGTCATCTGGTTCGATGATAATGATATTAATAATAACGGTATATCTCATGTGGCCCCGAGGCACTCTGAAATGCATGATCGAGTAAAGTGGATATCAGAAATGGAGTTTTTTAGAAGGTTGTAATAAGTGCACACGAATAGTTGAAGGAAAAGCTCAGGTGACTAAAGTGATAACAAAGTCCAGCAAACTTAAAACTCAGGGTCGGATGATCAGTTCGTTGACTGCCGAGGTAGTCACTTAGACATTTGTAGCACATAAAAATGGCACTAAAAAATGACAACTGATAGAAATTTGAACATATTTTAAGGACATCTTGTTGATAATTATAAAAAGAAACATTTTTGGGGTGAAATATATAGAGTCACTTGTAAGCTGCAGAGTTTGAAATGATTTTGTATAGAAAACTCAGCGGTAAAGAAGGCCGGAATATCAGATTTAAGCGATCAGCAAATTGCTTGCTCTGTAGCAGATACGCCAAGGGGTATCAACACGGAAATGGAAACATGGTGAAAAATTGATCTATAGTGCCCTGTAGGGCGAGTTTATGGGTGATAGCTTGAAAGTGTGATCATGACGCGGAGGGTTGCTAAGCAAACCCATGACGACTGCGACAGGCCGATCACACGATGACGGGATGGAGAGGGCCACGGGACCAGTGAGACTGAGACTACGGATAAGAATAGGACATCGGGCTTAGAAAAAAATATGTCAGTCAGCGGAGATGGTGGAGTAAACTGTCGGCTGGGTACTGGGTGCTCAGTGTTGGGCGGGAGTCCTTGATTTTTGGTCCATATTAGACAAGGTCTAGTACTTAGGTTTGGATGAGACTTCCGCGTTTTCCGTTTTGTTCGTAGAAATTTATAAAGGAAACTGAGTTACGTACCATAACGAGCACTCCACTTGCTGGTACAGAAACCAGTAACCTGTGTCACAAGCCGGGACTCTGCCCGCTTCTGGTTTCTTCCATGAGTAAGGACGGCACCCAGGTGCTCTCGTCATGACTACTTGCCATTCCTCTTTCCACTGATAGGTTTCTCTCTAGTACTTGCCCTACATGTTATCCAGGATGCTGTTTTTCCTCGCAAACAACTCAACCCACATGTTGACGTCAAACAAATAGGGGCAACAACGGAAGATCCCATCCGAACCGCACCACACTTGTCTTTTACTACACAATCTGCTTTAAATGGTCAACTTGAGAATCGGTGCCATGATAGAGCTCCGCACGTAGTTGACGTGCTTTGGTGAGGGTGGATGGTCGTTGAACGGTGCTACGGATACAGAATCTCTATGCTTGATGTCCCATGATGAATCATCATTGTTTAAACCCAAATTTTCTTCATTTTTTCTTTCGGATCCCCGGTTGGCTTGCGCTGTCTCGGCCTCTGCCTTTTTTTCCTCTTCCTCATCTACTTGATCTTACTGATTTTTCTTTCTTTCTTCCACTCTCCAAACGTTTCTTTTGCTTTCCCTCTTATTCGTTTTTTTCTTTTTTCGTTTTTGTATATACTTTCACTGGCGGTCAACATTCTTATTCTCCTCCCTCCCTTATATTTTGTCATTCTTCTTCCTTTTTTCTCGTCTTGCTTCCTTTCATGTAGGTCCATTTCGTCTGACCTTCCTCTCCTTTATTTACTCTTTTCAGTTCATTTTACTGATCTACTAGGCGCCCAGGGAGTACCAACCAGAATCCTCTTTCTGTCCTTTCTTATTTTGGTCCGGTCAAGCCGGTGGCCCCGTGGGCAGGAGAGGTGGTGTTCAGCCACCTTGCTCATATAGGTTTAAATTGCAATGAGTGACGCCTGTCTGTGACGAGCTGTGGTGTTCCTCCCGTATGGTGCCCAACCTAAAGTGCGTATCCAATTATGGTATTGACCAGGGGGAGAATAGACGGAAAATATAAAAAATCTGGCAATTCCATCCCAACATTACACCGCGACCGAACGAAAACCGATCCGCAAACAAGCTCTTAAATAACTTATTCACGTCAGCGTCATACCCGTTCGAACACCCTCTAATTACCCCAGCAACCCTGCGCTGAAGGGGCAGTTCCGAGTAAAGCAATCGAAGTTTCTACTGAGTTACTTTTGTACCGTTTGGCCACACTTGTCGGGTTGCATTTTGGACGAATGTTTGCAAGTCGCTTCAACTACAGTCGCTGGTTGCAGGTCCGTTGGGTGGCAGACACGTACGGATAACCAGGTCTCCTTAGCCTTTATCCCCGGAAGTTGCCGCTTCGACTTTAAGGGTGACGAGTCAGCCAGGAGGATAAAGCTTGCGTGAACAGGTGCTTCCTCGGGTGCCCCTGCGAGACTAGGATATCCTCCAGAAGTATGAAGCGTCCTGTCGACCTTCCGTACTACATGGTGCATAAATGCAAAGTGCGGAGTCTTCCGGGGCGGGAAAAATGTCGCAAACCTCACACGCTTTGCACGGCCTTCCTTTGGACCTTTTTGATCGTGCTCGTATATCCTGGTTCTTGCCGGCAGTCCGGCTCGGTTAAATCTTCATTTATCTTGTCACAAGGCAGAGGAGAGAACCAAACTTGGGCCTCCTTACTTTGATTCAGTAGGTCACCGCTCAGGAAGCTTCCCCCGATATTGCCTTCAAATGTACTTTGAGACATCGTTTACACATAGCTTGTTCCTCCTCTTCTGCCACAGTCTCCGATAGAACATTTCGGAGATCAACCGCAGTCCACCTAAGACGATGAACCAGTGGTACTCCAGTCCAAGGAAGCTTCCGCAACTTTAGGCGGGGGCCTCGCATCCGGTCGCTCATCTGACGAGGAAAGCCAGCTTGCAGCCAAGGAAGCATGTTTTTACGAAGAATTTTCCTCAACTTGAGTGTTGCCGCGAATCCGGCACATATATTTGGAGAGAAGCTCAAGAAAACTCCGACGATCGCACAGCTTGTTCTACGTCAGCCTTTGGCGAGTCCGGCCTCGAAGCTTTCCACCTACTCCCGTTTCACCATCTCGACGACAGTGCAGCTGTAGGTCGCAGCACATCCATCCTGAAGTCTCGGATGAAAACAAGAGGCAAGCAGTAATTGGAAATCCTCGGAATTTAATAGACCGAGTGGGCGACGCGTAGCACCGCGAGTGCCTCAAGAAGAACCTCAGATCCAGTCCCCGTAAGCTCGAGTCTTACGTAGCGATAGGGGCAAAACATCAAGGCCCCGTTCTTAAGGCAACCCAGGTAGTGCTAAAATCGCGAGGCGATACGCCGCATCCGATACCATTCCCCCAATGGGCATGCACTTGCATTTGGACCCACAGAGCAGACCATCTCGCTAAAGTATCCATATTTCCTTTCACAACCTCTCTGTTCACACCCGACTCCACAAAACGCCAATTTTGTGTCATCTGCATGAACAATGCAAAGTGAGTTTAAGACTGGCGGCACGTCGTTGATACTGGCCAAAAACTACAACGGCCCGGCAGCTGATCTCTGAGGGACCTCACTTGCTGCTGCGTACTAGTTTACTTCGACCGGGCCACTCTAACTCGCTTTCAGTAAATCCATAAATCACCCAAGCGCCCCATTCTGGAGGCCAAGTGTCCTGAGATTTTCCCACAGTCGGTCATCAGTTAACTCGTCAAAGACCTAGCTGAAATCAACGGAGACTACACCAGTGCTGTAGCCGCCTCTGTCTTCCGTTCTCTTTCCAAAAGCAAGCTTGAGGTTAGTGACCCCCTGGTCTAAAGCCGTGCTGGGTGGAGCACAGACATAAGCAGGACTTTATGTGCTCCCGGGTTCGCACTGACACTGGCATTTCCATAACTTCTCTCAAAATGGAGGTTAGGCTCATGTGGAAGTAGCTGGTAAGTGCCTTTCGCAACCGTTTTATACAGCGGAAAGATAATCGCGGTTTTCCGGTGGCTAAGAAAAGCTTCTGCGCGTAGCGGCAATTTTAAAAGACCGGCCTTGGGCAATACGAGTTCGATGGACATGGCAGACAGTGCTGCCGGATGAATGACATCTAGTCCGTACGACTGATGAACTTTGGCTTCCTTAGTTCCTTGGTGACCACTTCCGGATGGAAGGGCCCCAGCAGGAAGGTAAACTCCGCATGAGACGGTGGCGGCGATGAGGCTAACTCCGTAAAGTGCGCGAGTGTTTGGTGACACTGAAGGAGCTTTCTGAACTTCTACCCTAGCCTAGTGTTCCTTGTTCAACTGAGGGTGATATAGTTGTGTTCACGCGGTTTTGAGTCTCAAATATGCCTAAAGCCACCCAAAAGTGGTAGTGGAGATGTTACCAAGCGTTTTCAAAGCCAGTTTTCTTCCCCGTTTTGAAGAACAGATATTTTTCTGATGGGTCCGTGTAGGTCGTACTCACTTCCACTGTCCCGGTAGCGTTGCACTGCACCATTCTTGCTGAAGAAAGCGTTTTGTAGCTCATAATTAACCGACGGAGGGCCTCTGCTCTCTTTACAGGCGAGCTGGAGGCTCGAACATAGGTACCAATCAAAATATCCCTTCCCGTATTTTAGGCTAGAAGAGCTCTTCACAAACCGGAGTTGCGGCCGTCCATAACCATGATGATGCTGCTGCTTGCCTTCATCAGTGTTTAGGCGCTTTTTGCTGTTCCCCGAGTGTACTTTACGGCGAAACCCCGGAGGTAAAAGTGTTTCAAAAGTTAGGCCTGCTGGAACCTCACAAAGCTTGGTTCATTTAAGATTACGCAATCGAACAAAATGGTGCGGCCAAAACCAAGTTTCAAGGAAGATAGTAGGGAAAAAGCCCAAAATGGCTATTAGTGATGGTCATTTTCCCGGCTCCATCGGAGACACTACATCGAGGACTACCTTGAGAGGTCACTCGAGCGCTGTTAGTCATCCCTTCCTCTTCGCTGGTGAAAGTCTTCGACAAGTAAGACCGCAGTAGTGCAAGATCAATTTCCAGTCCGCCGTGAGACCCAGCGACGGAAGCTGCCGGCAGGCTGACCGGCAGAGGCCACTGAGCTCTACCCGGGAATGCCCTGGGGGTACCAGATTGAACCCCACTACCTGGTGCGCCCATGCCCTCTGACGATGGATCCACACCTCTGGATTCGTTTACGACGTCGCAAGCGCGCTCCATGAGGGCTACAGGGACACAGACTGGTGCAATGTATACAGCTCTGTTCGTGCCCCGAGTCTGCCGACCGGCCGCTGGACGAAATGACTAAAACGGATCGCTTTTACAGCGTAAAAGCGTACTATTTTTTCATCTAAACTCCATTCAGTTTTTTCATACGGATGCGGATATTTGCAGCCTCAGTACCAATCCATTCGGAGGAGAGTGCAGAGTCCACTATGGTATTTCAAGCCATGGCCCGATGGGCAAACTCTCCCGCTGTAGGAGATGGTTTGTGTGAGTACCGAACTACGATAATGATGGCGCTGATGCTGCCGCTACTGATGATGATGACAGCCTTGGTGTTGACGTAGACCGCAGTAATGTTAATGACCGCTCCTTCTTACCAATGACAGGAGGAGTCGTCTCTACTGACTTCTTTGCCGGCCCCACAAGTACCGATAGCTCAGTGCTCTTGATGCTAACCGCTTTGAGCAATTTCCCGAGGAGTTTATCGCGGGCTTCCTACAGACGGTCGTTCAATCCGGAGCTTTCAAGGTGGGTCCAACCAGCAAGTTCATCGCAACCAAAGGATTCTTCTCAAAGGTGAGAAACCCTAGAACGAGGTGGACATTTGGTTCCAAAATGCTTGATGCTTTGTAAACGTTATGGGTAGATATAAGCCCACTAATTGACTTAGTCACAGAAAAGTAAAACCTCAAGTATCACATCCAACGACTTCTCATCTTTCGGTCCGTACGGGCTTTATGTGGCTAGAGGTGATAGTGTGTCCGGATGGTCGTGTTGTCGACGCGTTCCTGCGGCTCTCAATACTGTGTGACTTCCTTCTTTCTCCAAAGGCGGAAACTATTATAGTATCATATCGGGCAAAAAAGAAGGTGACAATGAAAAGATTGCCTTTGACTACAAGGATACTTGACACAAGTCTGAATATCCTGCCACCCGGCACCTATCTACTGCTTTCTTAAAAGCCTGAACAGTTGTGCCGTCTTTGATATCCAAAAGTGAAATATTCCAAAAAGATGACATCCTACCTAAGAAGCAGGTTGCCCTGGTTTATAGCTTTGAGGGCTCTGTTTGCAATCTAAGACTATGATATCTCGTGCATTCCTTTGGGATCGGACAGAAAATGTTTTCTTGACTTACACCTGATTGCCCTTTTATTACACTGAAGGCTTACGTCGAATTCCCGAGGACTTGCCACCTTTCCACAGGGGTCAGATCCAGGTCTCGGAAACTCACTCTGCAGTCAACCCCCTGCGCCCAGTCACCGTTTAGATGGCTAACCCTGGCACCTTCCTCGGACAGCCTATATCCTGCGGGAAGTGCAGTGCCCCGGCTAGAGCGTAGAAATCTAGGTGCGGTCTAGCTATGGCCCAGTAGATCGGAACGAAAATCTCCGGCCACCTAAATCGCAGAGTTTATACATCAGAGGAGTACCCTTTGGGCCATATCTGCAGCCGCGCTGCCCAGCCTCGGTGAGATGAAACTCACAAACAGCTTCTCAAGATATTCCTATAACCCAAAATAACTCGTGGTATTTTTCTGAACGATAAAACCTGAAGTGAGCAACTGACTTACAAACCCCTTCCTATAAAAATTCTCTGAGATATCGTGCATAAATCGACTACCAGTCGTCCCATCCACCAAGTGGCAAACCGCATTCAACCTAGAAGCGCCAAAATTCCTTGACTTTCTACCTCCCCGGTACCTTGTTCAGTACCACTGGTCGATATACACGGTAAAGCCAGTAGCAAATGTAATGCGCTTCAGCAAACCTTATTTCCCTCAGCGAGACAGATACGATCCTTAGATGATGCGCTGACCACGCTGCTGCCACTTGCACATATCGTCGAACCCTCAAAACGTCCGAACACTGAGGGACAACTATCAGCCAGCCGCTTCCTGGACTCGATTGCCTCCGAAGTCCATCGAAGGATAAAAAATTCCAAAAATGCCATAGTTTTTATTTTCCAGATTGTTTGCCCCTTTCCTTGATGAAAAGGTCGCCGCTTACGGACTGTAGTACATCCCGCCACGAGTGCTACTGCAGAAGGCTAAGGAAACGGTCACATCGAAACATGTGCCCGCTACAGTTCCATTTCATAAGAGAGAGTGCCGCCATAGAATTCATTAAAGAGAGAAAGAGTCCACTGCAAAGTCCACTTCATTTGAAAATATAAAAATTACTCCTGACAAAAACCCTCCCCAGAGGGAGGTCCTTAGATCGAATGCTAGCAACCAAGTACTTCCACAACCCTATGATCCAGGGCCACCAAATCCCTCTGAACAACCTCCCACTGTCTACAACTCGTCTCCACTCCCGAAGCCCCGTGCACCAGCGCAAAATGTGGAGCAAGATTTGTCCCGTTTGCCTCCAACACCACAATTTCCCCCTAAAAGCTCTCAAGTTGCAACCCAGTCTCCACCACTGTCCACCCACAGCCGAGCAATACAGCCCTCCTTCCAGCCAGCAGCCAATCGCGCCCTGGTTTACCAGCTAAACGAGCCAACGAATCGGCTGGTTCCAAAGCTCCACCCAGCACTGGAAATCCAACTTCAACTTTGTCTTCCAGTTCTTCGGTCACAAAGCCCCCGTCACTCGTTGCACCTAATGGCCAAGACCCCCCCTGAACGGACATCACGCTGCCGGTTTTAATCGACGATCGACCTACCACCTCTCGAGCATCAGCTAACCGGTCTATTACCCATCCTCGCCCTCCACCACGGGCACACCTACGAAATCACTTCGCTCACCCTGGAGCAAGCCCACCAGCGCATCTATTCGGTGCCCAGGAGATAAGCGCGACTAACTGTAGCATGCCATATCCATCAACTCAGACGCCGCAGTCACCATGTCTACAGACTCGGTGCTACATCATAGATTTTCCTCTACGTGTACTGCCTCCATCGTTGGCTCTAACAAACCCGAATCACGCAGGGCGAGTTAACACCATGGTTGCCAACCGGTTCCACAACATGTGGACCGCACTTGATTCGTTTCCGCCCCGTGGTATGCCCCATCTTACCCCCCCCCCTTCGCGACTCTAACGTCCTCTGCCCCTTTCCCACCCAACATCGCCGTATTCTACTCTGACCCTACTGAACAATATGCTAACTGACCCTTCATACCAAGACATCTTTCATCAGCAGCCCTTGCCCTGTTATCTCGCCCCCTCGCACTCATTCCGTGGAGCCCTGTGAGATGCCTGCCAATATAACCATCTCTCTCCATGACATTATACCCGTCTCAATCCAATCCCGCTTACCCTGCCACTTGTCACTCTCTTTAATAGGCCGCTATCAAAACTATGGCCACTCCTCCGTTAATGCCCCCCACCACCGTACTAACCCCCTAGCATCCTTATTAAGTCTCTCGATTTATACATTATCTGCCCCAGAAGTTCCCACCTAGAGTCAGCAAGCCCTCCTCTAGATCTACTATTTCGCGTTACCAAGTCACCTTAGCATCCTTTGGTCATCTCTACCAGACTTCATGAGTGTTTAGCCCAATATACACTCCGCAGCGGCAGGGTTACGGCTGTCCACATGGAAGTAGCCCCTTACATTCAGTCTTGTATGAGTGACCCGCCTATTGACCACCACCCTCCTACCCACACTTTGGCCACCAGATCCGTAGAGGACTCGAAGCCTCCCACGGAAATGCATTCCATAGCGCTATTCAACTCCCGTTTCATCTTGAACAAGCA
Source organism: Fasciola hepatica (assembly GCA_948099385.1). Lineage (NCBI taxonomy): Eukaryota > Metazoa > Platyhelminthes > Trematoda > Plagiorchiida > Fasciolidae > Fasciola > Fasciola hepatica. The sequence continues at coordinate 6,685,463 of CANUEZ040000024.1, forward strand.
TTTTGCCATAAAAAAGGCCGACTGTCGTCCACGTCTTCAACATCATCATGGTCACTGAAACTTGGCTCACTGAGCTCACACCTTCTGACCAAATAACACTGATCGGTTATCAAGCCTTCAGGACTCAACGAATCTACCGCTGGGGTGAAGGTTGCTTGAGATTTGTCAACTGCAGCTTATTTGTCAGCCTAATGGAAACCTCCGTGCTGACAAATGTTGAAGAGCCTATTTGGTTTACAATTTTTATACACCAGATGACTATAGTTTTAGGTTGTATATCGGCCCCCCAGCAATGACACCTCCGCACCTAACCCCAGCACTGATGCATTTAATTATATCACTGACCTGCCATTTAGGGTAAATTGGCAGCAAGTGACTTCAATGCCCAGTGCATAAACCTGTCTTTCTTTGCTGCCCCTTACGAGTATTTACCATTCACCTCTTGCGTTCACCTGAGCCAACGGGCTCGACATGTAAAACAGCTCACCAGGAAGAAGAACATAACTGATCTGATATTTGCCCTAGTTCTACCAAACGTTCCTACCTCCACACTAAACGACTACACAGGTAGTGACCATAGAATTTTCAGTTGCACATTCCAGACAAAGCCACACACCAACGAAATAAAGACTTTCCTACAGTCGTACGACTCGAAAGCCTACCCCCAGAAATTCAGCTCATGGCCCGAGACCTACAATTGAAGCAAGAAACCAAAGCACTGCGCCACCCAAACAAAGCTCTAGAGCTAGCCCGGCTGCACAGGGCTCATGCTCCACAATCAACCCTATGTATAAAGTAGATCATACATTTGGGTAATCTCAAGTCTCACCCCGAAAGGTAGCCAACATTTTCAACGCATTCTTCACAACTCCCGTGTCTCTCAGCCCAGCGTGTACCCAGAGTGCCATTCCGTCCATCACAAATTCCTCACTCAGTTCTATCACAGTCACCACTACGGATACAAATAGATACATCCACAATTTCAAACCATCCTACCATCTCGGACCTGACGGCCTACCATCAGAAATATTCGCCCTTGATGGCCCGGATATTCCCCTACTATTGCCAAACCTATACGATTTGTCTGTTAGAAACGGAACCTTCCTCGGCCAGTGGAAAAAATCCGTTATCATCCCCAGGTATAAGAAAGGCGCAGTGCATGACATTACCAATTACCACCCGAATAACCATACGCCAGTGCTGGCGAGGCTGCTAGAAATAGTCGTAAAACACCACCTGACCGACTACCTTTCTGCACATAAACTCATCAGCCTAAGACAACACGGATTTCTCAGGTCACGCTCGTGTTTAGCCCGTCAATTCGACTTTCTGAACTTGGTGACAACAACCGCCGACAAAGACAGAGCACTCGTCACCATCTATCTTGACATGACAAAAGCTTTCGACAGAGTCCCGCACCTGAAGTCACCAAACAAGACTAGGGATTACGGAATTGAAAATCCCCTACCTAACTGGTTTTAAAATCCACCTACAAGACCGGCACCAAGTTACCTGCATCAGCGTCCAGATGTCCGAACCCCACCCGGTAAACAGCAGGGTTATCCAAGGTAGTGTTCTAGGACCATTGGTGCTTCTGCTATACATAAATGACGTTTGCATTGCCGCAACTTACGTCGCAATTTTCTTATTTGCCGACGACATACACGTAGTCCACGAATTTGAACGAAGAAACCGACCTGTAGCACTAAATGACATCACGGTCAACACAGAGCCCCTACCCTCCTGGTGTGATCGCTGGGAAACGGAATTTTCAGCAAATAAAAGCAGCTACCTCACGCTAAACTGCAATATTCCTCATGATACGCTTAAGATTAGCGGTGTCTCGCTTTCATATTACCCGGCAATACAAAGCCTCAAACCACAATACTCTAACACCTTTAATTTCTCTACACACACTGCTTACATAACTGCGCGGGCAAACAAGTCCCTTGGCCTGTGGTAGAGAAATTTCCTTCTCGCAAACGGTAAGTTAGAGATACACAAAACTCATGTTCTTACAAACCTAGAGTACTGTACACTTGTGTTCTAAAATATGCGCAAAGGTGACATTGTCGACAATGAGAATGTACAGCGTCGATTGACCAAAAACGCATTTGGGCCTTCTAGAAGCCATAACTACTGACAACGCTGTGCGCTCCTGCGGCTCGTTCCTCCGTGGCCTAGGAGAATAAAACTCAACCCTGCGTTTTTTTAATTTTGTTCCACAAACAGGCCCTACCCCCTAGCCAAATACACTTCTGTATAAACTCGACACATCATCTGCGCAATAGAGAACACCGTATACTGATCTCTGCTTCTCGGAAATCCGTAAGGCGAAACTTCTCCCTCCCCAAATGTGCAATTTTGTGGAATAAACTCCCGGCTGATATCCGTTCCACAGATTCCAAAACCATGTTTGAGTCTAGACTACACGCAGTGCTGGGGATCCAAAACTTGATCGCTCTTTTAAATCCGTGTGACTATTGATAGAGCCTACGGGGTGAGTGTTGGGTACTAACCAGAACCCTCAACAATCTCCAGGATGTGCCTAACCATTCGCAGTCGCCGTCCCCATGTTAGCATAAACCTACCAGTTTACAATGCCCAAACTTAGTTACTTTTATGACTGAGGCCAGTGCCTCTGAAATCGTACGTGAAGATACTTAGTACCACCGGTTGCACGAAAGAAAATCGTTAAGCATCCCTAGAACTACTTTTGAATCAGTCGTCGCCTCTGCCTCTAACCCAAGAAGCAGCTCCTATCAAGCTCTTCAACCTCCATCCAGTGTGAGCCTTAATTAACTCGTTAGGCACTCACGGCCTAACGTCCCTCTATATTACAGGACTCTAGCATCCTCCCATGTGGGGCCACTCAAAACCTGACAATCAACAAAACTACGAACCATCTGTGGATCGTTTCGATGTGCCATCATATTACGTGCCAACAACAGCCGGCTCACATATAAACTGGAGTCGTTGTACCCTGGCCTTGTCAGAGGCCAGTGGTCAAATATGCATCCCCCAGTGATAAAAGCCTCCCGTGTGTCTGTTCACGGATAGGAAAATGGCAACAAGTTAGGGGTTGTCCTATAATGAGAGGAAAACAACCAACCCTAGCGCTGGCTGACCCCATGGGTCATGCGTAAATAATGGCCGTAAGGGGAGGAATGGGAATTACTCCCCACAGGGAAAGCTTGCTCTCCCGCCCCTTTGATTAGTATAAACAGAGCTGCCCAACTGTGGCTTGGTACATCGTTACTACTATCTCTGGCTATCTAAATGGTAGAATTTCTGCATCAGAGGAGTTCTCTCTAGGCCATATTTCCAGCTGAGCTGCCCAGCCTCGGCGAAAAGAAACCGTCTTTCAGTTCCAAACCAAAGTTTACAGATTCGGAGGCCGTGGAAAAGGGTTCAAGAATGAATGTTCCCTCTAATAAAATTTCTCACTACAAACACCGTCATTTCCTTTGTATGGGCTGTATTCGCTGAAGATTCGATAGTTCCTCTCATTGCAGCAATTCGTCTAAGTCTTTGCTACAAATCAGACCCTCACCTTTGCTTGGAGCTTTGGTCACTTGGCTTGAATTTTGCTGTGATCGTGCTTGATAATCTTATTTCCTACTTCTAACCTTTTGCCGTAATTTAGACATAATCGTTGCTTTTTCGTTCAATTTTGAAGCTCAAGAACCCGTAAGGAACACTGTAAAGGTTAGGTCATTGCCAAACTGCCTAATTTATTTTACACGGAACCACTGGTACTCGAAATCGAATGTGCCTTGGGTTGTGCCGGAACCGATCACCAAGCTTCTGTCGAACTTTCAATGGACTCGACTTCGCATGCCATTTACAACCATCTCACACCGCTCCAACTGGCCCCGGTGTTTGTGGTCAGACATTAACTTTCGGTGAGATTTAGAAGGGGGTCCCACTTGCTTTTTGTACTGCTAACATATGAAGCCCTACAGCCACTCCATCTATCTTGACGTCATCGGCGAATATGAAGGTATATTTGTGAGTTCTTGTGCCAGACCGATGACGAAGAAGGAGAGCAGAGGGTCGAGCATCTAGCCCTGTGGCGCCCCGCCAGTTATTCCCTCCCATCTTGAAACGTGCACGTCCGACTTAGCACTACATTTTCGCCCCGTTAGGAAGCCAACTAACCAGCCCCTCGTCATGCCAACGATTACACAAGACTAACTTGTCTTCTGAAAGTCTCTAGTTAATGGAGTGAAAACCCTCTCTGAAACCCATTTACATGGGCTCTGTTGCCGTTTCTTCGTCCAGGCACCTTGTCACATCCTAAAGAAACGGCAGGAGATTCGTCAGACAAGATCGTCCTTCCACGAACCCGTGCTATGCTCTTTGTGTTACGTTATAATGAACCAAGTGCCTCCTTTACCATTCGTCCCGAGCACCTGCATTGTCCTAGAATTAAGCTAACCGGTAGGTGAGTTTCAGACCTTGGCCGAGGTCCCGTCTCTTATATTCCCACCACCGTCACCTTCCTCCGGCCTTCCGGCGAGTTTCTCTTTCTAGGTTACGTTTCTTGCAGTTGCGACACTGGAGCCTTTAAGAACTCCGGTAGAGGCCGAGTAATGGCTTAATGAAATTTATCTGGTCCTCCGGTTTCTTTTCTATTCAGAAATGACAGTTCTGTGTGCACCCGTTCTAGTCCCACACCTAGTTTGGGTGTTGGGGGCAATTACATACCCCCTTTCCTTCTCCTGTACTACTTACTGACCGATGTATGCTCTTGAAAAATTACAAGAGCTTGTCAGCCCTCTTCCATTCTCTTGGCTCTCGTCGCTCCCGCTCTCCTTCCAAAGTTTCCGCACCTCCTATCTGGGCTTTTAGGAGTAGACGTACATGCAGAACCGCTTGAGGTGTGCGCGGACAGGTGCTGCTTGCCTGCGCTCGAACAAATACTTCTCTGCTCTGTGGGTCGTTTGAGCCGTGCTTGTGGCTAACTTTTATCTGTTTCACTCCTGTTGGACTTGGTACAACTCTTGTGCTGCCCGCCGTTGTCCACAAATTTCTAAAGCCTTGCAGGCTTCGACCTTCCACCAAGAACGTCGATCTCTATCGCTACGAGAAAGCAAAGGCCCGAGTTCCTTTGTGATTTGGAGTAGCCCCCTTTGATGACATCCCAGCACTCTAGCGAGGGGTCATGTGGCTTTGTGTCCACTGTATTCTATCCCCTGCCCTCTGCAATTGTTCGATATCGATTCTGCCACAGCTCTGACGTGATGCTTTTTCTGTCGGCTCTTTTCTGAGGCTTACAGTAACCTTTAGGTCCTCATGGCCACTTTCGCTCAGTGGCTGTTTCATATTTACTTACGTAAGGTCCCCTCGATACCGCGTTACGACTAAACCAAGCAGGATGGAATTCGCTCCCTATGTTTGGTGACTTGCGGCCTATGACGCCTGAGTGCATGCAGCTGAAACCATTGCAAAATTTGTCACCTGTTAAGCTCCTTGGTGTGGTTTCTTTCATCCGGTTGACTTTTGGGAGTTTCGACTTCCATACTGGCAAGGTCCCCTCAACTGTGCTGATACAGCCCGCAGCTTCTTCCGCTGTCGCCTGAGGTGCCTGTAGAAGCAAACTACGCAGGCTGTTCCAGACCTGACCCTATGGAAGCATGGTTCGACCCGCACTTTAGCGCGGCCTACGGTTAACGGGGCTTCCCAATGGTTCAGTTGTGTCCGTATGGGCAATGCAGCCAAACTGCTTGTCCCTCGTCTTTCCCAACTGGCTTGAAAGCGGCCTGTCCCTGGAATAATATATTGTCATTCTCTGACCTTACCCACGTTTCCGTCAAGCAGCAACATCGGACGCCACCATCCTAGTCGTCGGCTTCCTTCGTCTACCCTGGAGGCTGCAGGCATTTTTATGCCAAACTGGCGGCTCCCTGGCCAGCGCTATCGATTCAGTTGCGCTTCCCACATCTGGCTTGCCCTCGGAAGCAGCTTGCGAGGTGATAATTCTTTTTTTAGCTCCGCGAGGGTCTGCAATACCTTATCCCGAAAGCAGCTCGTTGTGCTACAGTTCTCAATAGTTAATTTCATATCGGTCAGTCCCATTTCCGATCCCACGCGAACGGTGGGCATAGACTTCCTTTGCGCTGGAATATCTGTACCTTGGGTCTGGTTCGCGACAAGTTGGGCCCAGCTGGGGGTTTGCTGTCCCCTGACCCGTCTTTCTTCTAGGACTGCTTGAATTTAGTTTCATATAAATCTAGGTTGATGCCGGAGGTTCACTAGGTTGCAGTGCTGCGGTCCTTACTGGGCTTGGCGCCTTACTTCGCCTCTGGATTTTGTTCTAATTATTTACAGCGTCCCAAGATTTTTATCCCGGCGTTTGTTCCTACATGGAGGATCCTATTTCCCCATTTAGATTTGGGTGCTGGTCGATTGGGAGGTGACACCCGCGGGTTTGCGGTTTGGATAGCAGGTTACCCGAGGCCGAAGTCACTCACCCACAGCAAAATATAGTGTAAGTCATTTTCATACATTTTGGCCATCGAGTGCGAAATTAACCATACCCCGAGTACTTGCCTCCACCGTACAAGCCGTGGACAACAACATATACCTCACGTACACTCTGCGAAAAACCAATAAGTTAGACCGTAGCGGAGTAGGTTGCGGTCCTCGCTATGATCCTGTTCTATAGAAATCCACCGTCGGTGTCGGAGAGGTGGACTCTACGTTCTAAGGTCACAGGTCCCGTGTCGACGGTTTTCGATCCTTCTGAATACGCCATCGTTTACGGTCTTCCTCAGTGTTATGAAGTAACAGTGGTCTACTGATATCCATCATTACATCCGTGTCCCGGCGCTGTGGGAAGTTTCTGCGAGCTGTTCTGACTCATTCGAGCCACCGGTAGAAAGCCATTGGGTGTAAGCGAAACGATCTGTGAAGCTGGAGGTTCATCTATCCACAGTCTGCAGCGACGTTTTGTACAGTAGGCGGAGCATTTTGAAGAGCAGTTTAGCTGGCCTCTAGCGTCAGCCTCTTCCATGGATGTTCCGGCACACGTCCCGTGGTCTGGTTCGACAAATCCACCTTCTGAGGCGGAGGTTCACAAGGAAATTCAAGCCCTAGGAAGTCACAAAGCACCGGGCTTCGATGGCCTCTCTCCAGCCTTAATTAAAAATGGTGAAATGGAACTTGCTGGAGAACTTCGAGCTTTGTTCTCCAAGGTCTGATACTCAGAAAAAGGTCCCTTTCTGTGGGGGGAATCGATCGTTCTCCCCATCTTAAAGAACGGTTCGTGCAGTGACTGCGCCAACCAAAGGGGTATAAGCCTAATTCAGAAATCGTCGAAACTGCTAGTGCCTGTCATTCTTCGCAGGTTGTACAACGCGTATGATGAGCAAAACTCGAGAGGAACAGGCTGGGTTTCAGACCGGTCGTGGATGCATCGATCAAATATTCACCCTCTGACAGCTGTCAGAGCACCGTTACGCCTTCCAAAGACCAAATGGTCGTTTGGTATCTGGACATTCGCGCGGCCTTCGACTCCGTCGATAGGTCTGCACTGTAGTACTGTTTGTTATGGAATGGTGTGCCTGAGAAGTAAATGCCAGTCCTCAAAGAGTTGTATCGTTATACCTCAGATCGGGTTAGCGCTTATGGCCAACTTTCGACACCCTTTGCCGTCCCCAGTGGAGTACAACAGGGCTGCTCTATATTCTCGTTTCTTTTCAATTTTGTTATAGAGGATGTCCTACAGAACGCTTTGTCTGGTCTTACAAACAGTGGGATTGGACTTCTCCCAGGGAACAGAGTTTTTGACTTAGAGTATGCCGATGATATCGCCTTGCTGAGCGACAGTGCACAGGTAATTCAACACGCTTTGGACCGCTTGGCGATTGAGGTGCCCCAATATCGTATGTGCTTAGTGCCGTCAAAGTGCAGAGTAATTCTTCAGTAGCAGCCCGTGTCTCCACTCATCCTTAGTGGTGATCGGTTAGAGGTAGTCAATAGCTTTAAGTACCTCAGGAACCTGATCACAGCTGGTGGTGTTGGAGAGGAGATCAGTTCACGAATAGCAAGAGCTAGAGCAGTTTTTGCGAACCTGCGTCGCCTGTTCCCTCCCCCCAACATCCTGCTCTCTCCTTTAGGGAAAAGTTTGTGGTACTGCTGTTCGTAGTGTTCTTATGTACGGTTGCGAGACCTGGTTCTTCCTCCTTGAAGATGCCCGACGGTTTTCTGAATACAACGGCTGATATCTTTTAAACATAGCTTATGTCTGGTGGGAACATCAGGCGTTCATTGACAGTCACCCTCTGACAGACGTGATCGCTGTTCATCGTCTCCGGCGGCTCGAACATGTTTTTTAAGGGCCTAACTATAGTGTACTCCTTCGTTCCTTTTTTGCAAGTGCCTGGCACGGGTGGAACTACCGGTACGGCGGTCGGGCTACGACTCCACCCAGGGGTATGAACAATTTATCTTCGCTTCCCTTGTTTCCTTTGCCCCTAGAATTGTATGCCTTGTTCCAGTATTTTTTGGCTTCACCACGCATTTCTCATTTTCTACAAAGCTAGAGACCAAATTTGCTCACCTAGTCCTGATTCCACGACCTTATCCCCCTTCCTAGTCCCTCCCTAAGCATGCCTGGGCACCCGCATAGGAAAGCGAAAAGTTGGTCCACCTCTTTTTATGGATACGTTTCTGACAAGCATTCGGAAATATACCTCCACCAACTTCAATATTTAAGGGAACCCTGGTTGAACTGCGTTCCCTTCTCTTCCGCGTGGTCAGTGATTTCCCTAGCACCGCACCCCACTGCATGGTTGGCTGGACCCACCTCCAGCCTCCAAATTCTGTTACTGACGATCAGGTAGATATGAAAACAAAGGTTTCAGGGTCCATGAAAAAGTGTTTAATGAAACTTGAAAACGGTGCACTAGAAAAAGCTTCGCGAATGACGCTGCCTAGTATTGGCCTACATTGATGCCTTTCAAAAGATAAGAAGACAACACTGGAGGCTTGGGACCACTTGGTCAAGAGAATGAGGCGTTCGATCAATAGGCGGACTGCTTCTCTAATTACAACAAGTTGGTTTCGCTGCCGGATCTTTCAACACAAAAATCAGTGGCGTTATTTTGCACGACGTATCCCGGACCTTTTCGCAGCACCTTCACAAGTGGATACTGCAGTCAAGCTGATCATTTAGGAATGGGAAGCTGAAAGTTCATGTGAGAAAAAAAGGCAGAGACACACACCAGCATCTGATTATAATAAATAAGAAAAGCTACCAAAGCAAGGACAAAGTAATTATTATTTCTCGCTGCCTGCACAGTAGTGAGTGGCAATGGTTAGTTGCTAGTGCCTCCGTTTATCTCAATATTTGTTGACTACCCACAACATTAGCGGCGATGAAAGCCTTGCTCGGATTATCAGAAATTGGCCTCCTACATGTGTTGCTTGACGGATGATTTAAGTGTCCTGCGTGAGTTTGACGGCATCACTGGTTGCGCCTGTCCACTCATCGTCCTTTGTAGCCAAACCAGAAAATGTTCAGCGGTTCTATCAAACAGTTGCCCTTCCGTGCTGCCTACGTAGGTGGCTGAGCACTTACACCTAAAGCGATATATGCAACTGGACTTGGCGGGGAACGGCAGTGGTTCCTTTATCGATGGTATTTTCACCCGGGAGTTTGTATATAGAATGACAACGCTAGCCACGTAATGCGTAGGATTAACGTCCCAGTTGGGGCGTCCGCTAAGCAGGGTGTTAGTATCATCAGCTTCGTAAGGTATTAGCTCCAGCTCACGCCCCTCACCGTGCACTTCCTCCGACCAACAACTCCCATACGTTACCTAACCCTGACACTCACTTCCACATGAGTGGGTTGTCATTCATTTTATTTAACTCGCGATCCATCTTAAATAAGCTTCATCACTCAAAAAATTGTCATAACATCCAATCCTGACATCATCTTTATTACTGAAACCTGGCTCACCGAACACACCAGCACAAGCGAAATTATGCTTGAAGGGTACAAGGTTTTTAGGGTAAATAGGATCGACAGACGCGGAGGTGGGTGCCTTGTGTACGCACAACACGCCCTTTAAGTAGTACCCATTAGACATGCCACACTCGACCCAATTCCGGATTCTCTATGACTCACAATTCGGTTCTCAACTGTAGTCATGCACATTGGCTGTATCTATCGCCTGCCCTCATCTATTATTGCAGACTTAACCTCTTTAATTGAAGCCTTTGATTACCTTTCACTACTACCTTCGGCAGCGAAAATCGTAGCCGATGATTTTAACTGGCCTAAAATATCTTGGAGAAACCTCACGGCACCTCCCAACTAAATAGAATTTGTGTCCCATACTCACACTGGGGGCTGGGTGCAACACGGTAAAACCCCTACTAGAAAAGCCAACATCATAGACCTTATATTCGCCCACAGCGTTTCCCACTTTTTGGTTTCCGTTTTGAATAAATTTCCGGATGGCGACCATAAGATAGTGGCTGGTAATCTTCCACTCCATCCTTATTCAGCAGACTATCTGACCCCAGTCAACAATTTCGTCCGTTTAAATTGGAACCCTCTGCCCAATCTCAAACGTAACCAAGATTGGAGCGGTTTTTTTCCAGAGGCTGACCTCCAGCAAGCGGCTGACCACTTTAACCTTAACAAAGGGAAACTGTCTCTTGAAACGTAGCCCAATATCCCAAAACTCCTCCCTTAGTAAGTCCAAACTTGCCTCCCTCCAACGAAAGTACCTTAAGATGCGAAGACTTTACCTCCAAAACCGAGACTTCTCTCTTCTCATGAGACTAACGCGTCTTACCGATATTTTCCGGGACCTAAAGGAAAAACAGCTCCGATACGAAGAAGCCAAAGCCCTAAGACATCCCAATAAATTATTGAAACTTTCACTCCCACACAATTCTAGGAATTCGGCAACAGATACTATGATCCGATACGTTGTGTTACCGAATAAAACTTCGGCCAACTCCCCTTCTGATATCGCTGAGGCCTTCAACCATTACTTCGCCAATTCCATAGCCTCCACCTCAGATACAGCATCCACAAATCCTCTGGCCATTACCAGCTCTTCCTTATCTGCCCTAACCTTTGAAGTAGACGTTGTTTCCAGCCTCATTCCACGCTATAAAGCATCTGCGCATCCTGGACCAGACGGGTTGCCCCCAGCTGCAAGCATTAACGGTGGATCGGATCTTCCACTTCTATTACTGAACCTGTTCACCTTGCCACTCAAGTTTAGTTTGATACGGTCGAACTGGAAGCGTTCATTCATCATTTCATGGCACAAAATGGACCTGTCCAAGGCCTCGCTAATTACCGTCCCATCAACCATACCCCTATCGTTTCCAGAATAATGGAAACGCTTATCAAAGATGACATTACCACTCATCTTCTCGCTTTTAACATTCTTAGCGATAGGCAGCACGGGTTTCTCAAATCGCGATCATGCACCACATGTCAGTTTGACTTCCTCAACCTAGTCACTAAGGCTGTTGATAGCGGGAAGGCATTAGTAGTTGTCTACCTAGATCTGTCGAAGGCTTTCGGCCGTGTTCCACACCTGCATCTTATCTCCAAATTGCGTTCATTCGGCATTGGTGACCCGCTGCTTTGTTGGCTGAAATTCTATCTTGCTCCTCATTCGCAAGTGGTCCTCACCAACGGATATACTTCCGAACCGAAACCTGTTACAAGTGGCGTTATACAGGGAAGCGTACTGAGTCCTCTCCTATTTCTGATGTACATTAACGACGCATTGGATCTAGTACACCATAGCACGCCATTCTTGTCTGCAGACGATATAAAAATAGTTTACTCTTTTAATTCCAATGATGCTACCCATACTCTGCAACATTTCCGCTGACCTCGCAGCACTTGACCGCTGGTGCCACACCTGGAGGATGAGCTTTTCCACTGATAAGTGCGAGGTCCTAACCCACAAGTTCCAATTTCCCCCTGGATCCTTAACTCTTGGTGGGTCCTAAATAGCTCGTCGACCTACTATCCTCGATTTGGGCCTCAACTATTCCTGCTCCCTCAAATTTTCTGAGCAAGCTTCCATCCAAGCGGCCAAGGCTAAAAGAAGTGTGGCCTTTCTCTTCCGCTCCTTTCGTCTACGGGACAGCATCATCAGCATCTACAAATCACACATCAGGCCTTTGCTCGAATACTCTCCAATAATATTTTCTAACATGACGAAATTCGACAGAGTTGCGGTTGAAAGCATACAAAGGCGTTTCACCAAACAACTACTTGGTTGGTCCACGTCTTTAGGCTATAGAGAACGATGCCAAAATCTGAATCTTGACCCACTCTGGCTCCGCCGCTTTAGACTAAACTTAGTCTTCTTTTATAACCTGCTCCATAACCGGTCTTTTTCCTTTGACCCAGTAGGCTCCTCGCGTGAGATCCTCTACTCACTTCGGCACAGGCCTTTTACTGTCCCTTCTAGTATAGCTAAGTCGGCCATACGGTCACCTTTCTTCCTTCTTGTCTACTCTAAAGTCTGGAACAAGTTTTCCATCGCCCTTCGAGCTTCACAAACCAAGTCCCAGTTTCTGTCGGCACTCATCCCATATCTCAGCGTCACCCGTGCACTACAGTTATCTAATATGTGCTTGGCAGAAGACATAGTTTACGAGAGTGGCCTCGACTTCTAAGACAAACCCCTTCTCCGACCCTGCTCCCTTCAATTAAGAACACAATCAACGATAGACAGTTTCATCTATCTGGCTGAGTTCTCAACGTTAGACTACCTATGGCCATTTCCTTAATGAAACAAACAAATGAAAACGCCACTAATTTCACCCACTTTTCTTCCACCTAACCCTGTAGCTTCTGTCACTCTAATGCCTCGTTCTTTACTGGTTTTTATATGCCTCCATTAACCGTTGATCCGCAGCAGGGGCACACCCTGACTGCTGCTTTTTATCTGTTCTCCTTTCCCACGTAACCCCCCTTCCTTTGTAGCCCTTTTTCAACTCCTTTCATGTTAATTTTCACATTTTCAAGGGTTTTGTCTGTTTACTCCATCACTTGTAAACAGCTGATTATGCACTTGGCACGCCTCGGACGTCTCAGAAATAAACCATTATTATTCATTATTACATTATCATAACCCACAGCTGGAAACACGTCCAGACTGCAATCCCCCTTTATTTCAGGTTCGTTGTCTCCCACTATCTCAGTCGCAAAACTGGCTAACCAACGATGCCACTTTGACTCGTACGGACAGAGACTCAAGTGGAACCTACCATAGCAATTGGGACCGAAATCAAACCACACAACAGGAAATACTCCTAATTGCTTATCAGATCGTTCAACGTTTTCAAACGCAACCAACACGAGTTCCAGTTCACGCGCATGCCGATAATATACAGCCACACTCGACTGATCGACCGACACATACTTTGTCCTGCCAGAGGAACCTTACGCACTCGATGCCGTACTTTACCAGAAACGACGCTGAATAACACTGAAGGCAAATGTGTCAACACATACATATATATTTGTCAGTGAAACAGCATAATAACTCTGAAGTCCATGCGGAGATTTCCCACTTTATCATCCGTTACCATTATTTATCTTTCCTACGACCCGTAGCCGGCCGGAAATTGACTCTCCACTTCTCGAAGACCCTCCAGTTGCGCTTTCTTATTTCAGAATGGTATATGTTACTGATCCTGAATCTAAACTCGCCTTTTTATGGTCTGCTGTTTCTCCCACATCCACCAGTGTTCACTCTCACAAAATTGGTCTCGCACCCCCCCCCCCCGCGTCAAAACTCATTCCGTTTATTGAACTCCGGTAAATCCGTCATTCCGGGTTTGCATTGTCTTCAAGATCGCCATCCTCTTCGCATGCGTTGATTTTCCCGAACATACTTTTTCACAATTTTCCCCCCTTTTCCTCTTGCTCAAAAATTTACTCCATCTGCGTAACCTTGGTGGGCCTCCGGTTTCCTTGGCTTGCTTCATTCTCGTTCATAATGCGTCCTTGGCACTGCGTTAATGATTTTTCGATATCTCCACCGCGAACCAGTGCCCAGGCCGGATTCGAAACCGGTTCACAAGTGCCGAGCGAACCATTATCAGAATGATCCATTCAAATTGTTGCTGGCTTTGTTTTTCCATCTCTGATACTCTCGACTTTCATATTCTGAATTTGTGAATATTCCATCTTATTGAGTAACGTGTTACACCATGATCATGCGCTACAGCGTGTATCTCGACCATGGCCGAGAAATATGCCAGTATTATTATTATTATTAAGTTTTATGACTGAGATAACCCTTATTTTGTCCGAGGGTGGCTGTGAGTGTTTGGATAAAAACTTTTTGGTATCCGTTGGCTTCAGTCTGCAGATACCTCGAAGACTTACTTTACTGATATGAATAATCGAAGCCCACAGGAACTTCACCAATATGAACCAAAACGAATGACGTCTTTAACTGATCCTCACCTCGTTTCTTGCGCTGGAAGCCCCGTATTCCGGGATGCGTTATTCTCCTTACTTTCTGGTGAATCACATGAACCCCTCGCTATCAGTTTTTCCCTCCTATATCTGATAAATGGACCCATAACGACGTCACCAGCTGTTAAACATATTGGCTTTACTCCATCCCATATTATCTCGTGGTGCATGTATGTTTACCAGGCATTTCCAAAGCTAGAAAAGTTTCTCTCTCCGTCCAGGACTATTTTCGGTCCCGAATCAGTTAATTTTTAAGCTCATGATTGCAAGCTTTCTCCACACTGGCTGTACTGTTCTCCAATTATTCCCCCCAGCCCATCGATGAAAGGTTCAACTTAGTGATATGTTCTGTAAAGCAGATCCCCAATTGCAGTGGTATATTCAGAGGTACACTAACTGATACTTCCTCTGATAAATTTGTCAACTCTTGTGGCCAGTCTTCCCCCAATTCACCTTCAGGCATATACCACCCTTTGAACAATAAGCTTGCACAAGCGATGTCTACAATGCACGCATGCTTAAAGCTCAAGCTCCCATTTTCTCGCACTTCCGCTTTTGACCGCCCAGCTCTGCCGCTTCTAGCTCCTCTGCTTGGCAATCCAGTGGAAGCTACCGCTGACTCACGGAGATGTTTACTTAAACAAAAATCACCGCAGTTCGCTTGTTTCCCAATTTCATATTTTTATGTCCACCGAATTGATGTGAGTGCTTGAAATCCACCTGATCCGGCGCATAAACCGACGCTGATTAGTTCTGAATCCTGTAAGGCTGGGTAGGAGCTCAAATAGACCAAAAGGACTCGTTACCGCGGTTTTCTTTACACCCTTCAGAGGCATCCTGGATCCGCTGGCCTATTCGTACCAAGTCGATCTTGGAAAATATATTTGGGCCCTTGAGAGACTTCTAGATGCCGTGTATCGGATGAAAAGCACACGAGTAACCGAGCTTAATTAGCGACGGTCGCCACGTGATCACCAGCATAAGCAGCCCCTTTAAGCAGCATACGTAAAGTTGTGGCCGTTGGACCGTGAGGAGCACGAACGAAGTTTATGAAAGTTGTCAATCTCACGTTTGGCCACAGCCCTCTTGTCCGGCGCCAGTCTGGTGGTTCTTTGGCGGCACTGTAGGGAGCCATGCTACAGGTTGCCGTATCCGAGTGATTTGGGAGCTTGGCAATCGAAGACTTAAAGCCTCGGGGACGTTGAAAAACCAACCCCTGGTTCTGTGGGGAACAGTTTGATCTACGAGGCCAGTAAACATAATGTCCCAAGAAGGGTCGACAAAATGCAGCCAGCCTGGAGCAATGAGTGAGTCATATCGTCCTAGAAACTATTTCCAGCATGCTCCCGGGAACGTCTAAAAGGATGCATGTCCGGAGACGCCTTCGTCTCGGTCGCAAGTAGACCGGTGGGAAACGACAAAGACTTTGCGGCAGACGGCCAAGGCGAGGAAGCCAGTGGCCGGTC
The DNA here is from genome assembly GCA_948099385.1 of Fasciola hepatica. Taxonomy (NCBI): domain Eukaryota; kingdom Metazoa; phylum Platyhelminthes; class Trematoda; order Plagiorchiida; family Fasciolidae; genus Fasciola; species Fasciola hepatica. The sequence goes on from CANUEZ040000024.1 coordinate 6,701,414, forward strand.
TTCACCTACCGGCAAGACAGAAGCGTGGGCCCCATAATCAACTAGGAACCTAGCGTTAGTGCTTGAACTGTGTACACAAGACTAGCTGCCACCCCAAGGCTGGTTGCCGGCAAGTAAGCCGCCCTCGCTTGTCGGCATTGGCTTTCCTCGACGTGTATGAAGACGGCTGAGTGCATTTACGGGCATCTGATCCGAGAACACTGGGGAACCAGCAAAGGCCGCTGCAGTGTCTTTCTTTATTCTCAGGCCGTAAAGTTATTCCATTGTATTCACCGTCGTTTCCATAGTTCTGTTACTTCCCACTTTATTACCTTATAGATGTGAGCGCCGCTTGATCCGAATCACAAAAGCCACAAGCGCTGGATGAACTTCGTGAGTCCTTGCTTGCCACATGAATCACGGTCTGACCCGGGGACTGTCTGTGCCCGGGATGATAGCTAACTTTTTACGACTCCGCTATCCGGCTTTTGTCTTCTTTCTTCGCATTGAGCCGGTGAGCTGGTGTTTGCTGGCTCTAAATTTTTATGTCAAACCACAGTGTCGAGTGTATCTTGGGTTCATTTCAGGCCGATCTTCACCGTGACTACATGCCCAGGTCCGCCTTGCGCACTACACCACTGTTAGGCTTTTCTGGCTTTTCAGGTCCATACGAGGCAGAATCAGCAATGGTAGGCAGCAGGAGGCACCCATCCGTACAGTAGCTTGTGTGAACCACTACTGGGAGTGGGTATTTTCACTCTGTCTTCAAAATACAGCTGGTGGCGGAAAACTGAGTTCTCAGACCTCTTCAGTGAATCATCCAAATCAATGTCTCGACCATCGCCCGATGTGTCGGTTGCGAGGAGCCAATCCCACTGCCAGCACTCGAGATAATCGTGTCAGCCGTGGAGGCTGCTCGTTCCAAGGAAGAATCCTCTAGGACAGCAGCAACGGTGGTCTGGACAAGAAAAAGCGACAGATGCAGCCAAAATTCCCCATTTATACCCGAGTCTTTATCGGTGGGTCTTGCCGCAGACGGCAAGTGAGCTAGGTGGCTTCTGGGCTTCGTGCCATTGATGGAATGCTACACCACCAGCTGACCCATGTTTTCCCCTGGGATGGTATGAAGCGCTGAAAAAAGACCTGAAGATGACCGTACGGCAGCTCTTGTGGAGGATTCCAAACTTAGTCCCTCATCGAGACAAGGTCAATGCCAGGGGCAGCCTCTGGGGCACAGGAGAATCTTTGGCTTTAACCGAGGATCTTACATGCTTCAAGATGTAGCTCTATCCTAGACGGTATGTTCAAGCAGTCAAGGCCGTACACCGCGGCAGCGAACGTATCCGGGAGGAAATCCAGGTCAGGTTACGTCAGGCTACAAGAACTTTGGCTTTGGCCTAAATGATAATTTCATGTCCTTGGGTCAAACAGCCTCAAAAGAATCCCCCCGGAATACGACAATGAGCACTTCGGTGATGATTTTCCGGCCTGTTGGGTGGTCCTGTAGTGGCAATGGAGCATGAAAACGGACTGCCTTCGGTAGAACTGACAGTGTCGCGAATCAATTACCTGATCACAAACCTTTCTTGTCTCTTTCAGCAGGTGACCTTACCAACATCAAAAAGTTGAAATGTCAGTCATGACCGGCTAGGTCAAAAGGTTATCATCGTGAACTGTGGGCAGTGAAGGCCCGGACTTCGTTCCCGCGACAACCCACCTGACAGCCTTTCAGCGGTGGCTGCCCTCTAGCTGAATTGTTGTACTCTTTAGTGTAGTAAGTGAAAAGCAGAGAAAAAGAATGACTTGTTTACTAGTTTTATGACGGTGCTGGTAGAAGATAGGTGAAGGAGAAGTCAAGCAGCCAAAAATTATTGAAAGGGACCACCTCCGGGTCAAAAAAGCATACAGGGGCTGAAAATAAGTGGAGGCTGACGGCTAACACCTCACTGAAAGAACATTTTATCGGGGACGGTGTTAGAGACAGCCATGGACGACTTCGGTCAAGTGAAGGTTTAGACGGGCCTTGAACACTGCTACAGTATGGGGGACCGACACATCCCCGGAAGCTGGTTCCAGGAGCTCACCACACAACGTGCAAACGACTGTACCGTGGAACTATGATGCGCTGGTGGTTTGGCCAAACTCTGCCCATGCATCACGGGAGACATGTGGCCGCTAAGCAACTCAAAAGAGGAAAATAGCCGCAGTAGCCCCTTTAACTGCCTACATGCCTCGATGAGAGTTCCCCTCCGGCGCCTCCCTTCCAACGAGAACGGGTTCAGTTTTTCAGTCCGCCCGGATATGGCAGTTCTTTGAGATCCATAATGAACCTTTTAAAAGGCCGTAGTACTATTTCTAGTACAAGCTTGTCGCACACGAGTGGCCTTGGCCAAGCCTAGACAGCTTTCAAAGCGTGGTCTTACTATCGCCCTAGAGATAGGCACCAGTGCCGCAGGCTCCCTGGAACAGACAGTCCTGGCTAACTGGCACAGAGCTCCGGAAGCTTTTGAAGTCGTAGAAGCGCCTTGTGGGCCAATATAACCGGGTTCACGTGCGCATACTCCGAGGTCCACCACCTGCCCCACCACCTGGATTATATGGTGGATAGGCATGTATATGCGTATCCTCTCCTGTTGCTTGGCTGCTGGTAACAGGTATCTTCACTTCGGTACGCCTAGAGGTAGGTGCCATTTGTTTATCTACTAATGGATAAGTAATAAATCTCCTGGATGCTCGAGCCCGAAGGATTTTTCCATAGGGTTCGTCGGCGAACAGAAAATCGGGGCTCGTAATTTCCTGGCCTAACTCATTAAGGTAGATAATAAATAGCAATGATCCCCGCACCGATTCCTGTGGAACCACAAAGTGAAGCCCGAACTGGTTCGATTTACCGTCCCTTGTAACACACGTTTGAGCAACGCGTAGCCAAATTTGCAACGGATCCCGAAATCAAAAGGCGGTTATCCGTGATATTCTACGATACTAGATTATTGAATGAACAATGATACCAAAATGATACAAACCTCATAATGAGATCACAAGGTCTCAACAAACTAGAAACCGAATTGCAGCGTACGAGCAAGGAGCACGTGCGTCACGCAGGTCCAGAACAAGGATATGACAAAGTAACGCTCTGGGCGCGAACAAACAACAATTGGTCCATAAAAACAAACAGTTCGCAGAGACACGTCAATAGTGTAAGCAAGTGAGTGTTGTAAAGAAAAACACTGAATCGCAAGGATTTTAGGGGGATTTTCCAAGACCGGTCGTTAAACCGCCCACCAAAATCCTCCTGAATCCTTAGCAGAGTCAAAGGTTTGGTATAAACGTACTGGTTCTTCCTACCTACCTAGGCCCTGCTGTCAATGCGCGCGCCCAGTGCTCGTCGTCAACGTTCTACTCATGGTCGCGCCTAATCCGTTGGCCACATAGACGCCAGGCTATTCTACTCCTTCCACGAGAACAACTGACCGATGGTGGGCGTGAAGGGGGCACATAGATGCTCTCCTTGGAAAGGCCGTCCTGCACTGGCTGTATGTGCTTGCGTGAGTGTGTGGGCGCGTGTATGATGTAATCACCGCTACCTCCACATATGTAAAAGACATTTCAATGACGTCAACAAAAGCAAATTGCGAACACCGTCACATGTTTGACGGGGGTTGCGGGACATGGCGTGCATCGGGTATGTGCGTATGTGTCTGCATGTATAATGGAATCACAAGTGTCACCATATATCAAAGGAGGACTTTCTGCAACGTCAACGAAAGACTGTGAGCACCGTAACGTATTTGACGGGGACTGTGTGGCATAAACGAGTAAAATGTAGGCATGTGTGCGTGACCTAAGCTCCGCTACTTCTACATGCAATGTCATGTTGTGTGACAAACTAAGGTTTGGACAACTAACTCCGTAGTAAACCGTGAACACCGAATGAAATTAAACACAAACATACTTCGAAGTCGGTATGGAGGGTTGGGTCCTACGGGAGAATGCATGAGGAATAAATAAATGAATTCAACTTCATCTGGTATCAGCAGACATGGATATAGCTTGGTCTGTGGCGTCGACCTCGCCCACGTCACTGTCACCTCCAAGCAGACATATCCTACGGATATCTCGCAATACGTCTCCTTTGTTCGTTCTCACCACCACCGTGCGCACGAGGCCATCGGTTTCTGTACGAAAATCCTTGATCACTCCAACCGGCCAATCGTCTTTATGTAAGTGGCCCTCCACGAGGATGACCAAATCGCCACTTCTGAACGACTCCTGTTTGGAGATCCACTTTTGCCGAAGCTGCAGTGTCGGTAAGTACTCCCTCGTCCATCGTTTTCAGAAAGCCTGTGCCACGTGGTTCACTTGTTTCCATCCAACGATGTACGTTCCACACGGAGTTCCCGGTGTGGCTGCTCCTGAGTTTGACCGAAGTATTAACAGGTCGTTTGGGGTGAGTGCCGGTTCGCCTTCCGGGTCTGGGACGATCGGCACCAGGGGTCTGTTGTTCAATATGCGTTCTACTTCTGTTAGTGAAGTAGTCAGCGTCCCGTCATTGATGGTTTGTTGTGAGGTCAGGGCTGTGAGTATTTTCCTAGTCGATCGTATCAGCCTTCTCAGACGCCACCACGATGACTGGCATGAGGTGGGTTGAAGTGCCATTCTATCCCCTTTGCTACAGTCTTGTTTTGTATTTTGGCGTGGTCCAGGTGGTTTCACCATTTCTCCAACTCCTTATGAGTCCCAACGAAGTTCGAGCCATTGTCGGAGTATGTATTCTTGGAGACGCCCCGCCTCGCGATGAACCTTTGAAAGGCCACTAGAAATGAATCAGTGGTCATATTATGCACTACTTCGAGATGGATTGCTCTGGATAGTAAAAGTGTTATCAGGCAGCCATATCTCTTTTGGGTGCTCTTTTGCTGTCGTACAGGTAACGGGCCAAAGCAGACTAGGCCGATTTCCACGAACGGACACCATCCCGGTTGAACTCTTACGGCTGGAAGGGGGGCCATCATTTGTTGGCCTGCTACCGCTCTCCGGCAACGACAAGTGATGCAGTTGCCTATGACTCGTCTGACCGTCGCTGGTCCCTTCGTCACCCGAAATCGTCGGCGTATATGGTTCGATAAGTGATTCAAACCTGCGTGTCCCTCTTCTCGATGTACATGGTCTATCAGGCATCTCGTTATATGGTGGTCACCAGGGATTATTATGGAGTGTTTTGTTTCGTACTCTAGATTTGAATTCGTCAGCCGCCCTCCAACTCTCAGTAGTCCGTTGGTTCGCATGGGGTTTAGTCCTTGGATACTACTGTGCAACAGCCTGCTTTCTTTGGTGTTATCATCTATCCCGGCTAGCTCGCGCGCCTCGAACGGGAAAGCTTCTAGTTGCAGTAGAGGTACAACGTCGAGTCCGGCTTCATTCAGCTCGACCGGTAGTATCGTCTCCATATTCTGTGTGCTTTGTGGCCTTGCGCCTTTCATGACCAATAAGAGTGCTTTGTATTGTGTCCACCAGACCACGGCTCTTAGCATTTTTGTCCAGTTGGGAAATTGGCACAGTTTTTCCATTAGGCTTACGCTTCCCGTGAAGTTTGTAGCCAGTATCAGTCCTTTAGTCTCGATATCGCCATCATCAGCCTTAGGTATTAATAGCGTTGGCCATATCTCCTTCGCTGCAGTTAGGAAGTCCGGTCCCATTGTCCACATCCGCAACCTCTCCAGTGTTTTCAGGCCACTTGAGCAGAAGTCGGCTGGGTTACTGGCGGATTGTACATAGTGCCATTGATCGGTTTTAGTCGACTCGTGGGTTATAGTGAGTCTGTTGGCCACGAAAGTGTTTAAACGAGTGGAAATGTTGTTTATGTAATGAAGTACCGTGGCTGAGTCCATCCAAAAGTTTGGTTCTTAGTTTATCCGATCGAAGCATTTCCTGATCAGCGTCGCGGCTTTCACGGCCAGTACTGCTGCCGTCAGTTCCAGCCTTGGAATGGACACCGTTTTCAGTGGAGCCACTCCCGCTTTTGCGAACAGTATCTGGCTGTGCCGCCCACCATTTTCGTCAACCTAGCAGCCGTAAGCAACTATCCCGTAGCCTATTTCCGATGAATCAGAAGATAAGTGGGTTTGGTCGTCGCTTGTGCACTTGATTCCTGTTAAGCTTCTCTGCATTTTGATCTCACCAAGTTGCTCCAGGCTGTGCAGCCAGTCGCGCCATGGCTTATCGTCTTCATCCTGGAGAGGTTCATCCCAACCCGTCCCTCTTTGACACAGCGATTGCAGCAAGCACTTTCCCGGTAACAACCATGGGGAAACGAAACCTAGGGGGTCATAGAGGCTCCAGACTGATGATAGGATTCCTCTCCGTGCGACTGGTCTTTTGGGTAGGTCTAGAGTGAAATTGAATTTGTCACCTCTGGGTTTCCACTAACAACCAAGCGAGCGCCCCGTTCGTGAAGAGGATCCCAAAAGCTCACTCGTACACTTCCCTTTCTCGGACTTCGGGATAACGTTGAGCACCTCTTCGCTGTTTGAAGTCCATTTGGTGAGGTTGAATCCTCCGGCGTTTAGAGTAGCGATCAGTTCGGTCATATAAAGAATAGCAGTATTTGGATCGTCAAAGGAGCACAGAAAATCGTCCACGTAGAAGTGGCCCATTGCTTCTCCTAGAAAATTGCTGGTGCCGCCGAAACGCTTGAGGGTTTTTCGGAGGGCAAAATTAAAACAGAAGGAGATGATACCATCCCAAAGGGATGAACAGTCATCCTGTACTCGTCAGGTGCGCGACTTGCGTCGTTTTCAGACCATCAGAGAAGACGAAAGGCGTCCCTATCTTTAACGGGCATCTTTACTTGTGGAAACATTTCACGTATGTCCACAGAGACGGCTACTTTTCCTATCCGAAAACGACATAAAACCTCGACTAGTGGTGTTGTCCAGTCTGGACCCTGTAGTATATGGTCGTTGAGTGATATACCCTGACACTTCGCGGCACATTCGAAAGCCACCCTGACCTTCCACGGTTTCTTTGGGTTCACGACCGGGTAGTGGGGTAGGTACCACCTCAAATTTGCGCTGATAACTGCTGTATCTGCTCTTTCTATATAACCCAAGTCTATGTTATGTTGCATGGCTTGCGTGTGTTCTATCCTTAATTGTGGTTCCCGGAGCAGCCTGGTTTTGAGGAAGCCTAACCTTTTCAGAGCCATTTCTCGGCTGTTTGGCATGGGTTTCATGTTGGGTCTCCACGGGACAGGAACCTTGAAAACACCTTTTGCATACTTGACGTTCTCGGCTACCATTTCCAAAGCCAACCTATCTTCTCGTGATGGGGCATCCCTATCCATGCCAAGGTCGGCAAATTCGGTGTTATACAATTGTTGGAATGCCTGTTTGATGTTCGCCGTTTCCACTGAAGTGCAGTTGATTTGGATTTGTTTGCCGCATCTGCCGTCTGTACTACCATATAAAGTCCAACCGAATATGGTGCGTACTGCATAGGGTGCCTTGCGGCTTCCTATCCTTTGATCCAGGACCCAATTCGCTTCCGGTATATCACAGCCGATCAGCAGATCAATTTCGTTACTCTGCCACTCCTTGATCGTAATCCCGTCTAGATGCGGCCACTGAGTCAGAATCGATTGCATTGACTGAGGTGCTCTCATCGGCAGGTCCTTTATGGTGAATGCTTCTAGAGTTTCTGCTCTATCGTTGCCGACCGAGGAAGCGAGTTGTAGTTGCAGCTTGGTCGACTGGATGACTTCGGTGCCACTCACTGTGCTTACTGCTAATGAGGGTTGATTCCCACTGATCCCATATCTCTCTGCGAACTCCTTCCTTACTAGCGTGGTATCCGAGCCACTATCCATGAAGGCCAACGCTTTGACCACCCCAGTTGGGGTCACTAATCCCACGGCAACCACGCCTAAACGTACCGGTTTACTGACAGACCGCGACGTTGAACAAATAACACTGGGCTTGGTACTCGCCTCGGGTAAGGTTACTCTCGCCTGGGGCAGCAATCGATGGCGTCTGCCCATACAGCCCTCGTAACCGCATCGGTTCCTTGTCCTATAAGCTGCCGCCCGGTGCGTGGTGTTGAAACAAATAAAACACGCTCCTGCCATCCTCACCATTCCCCACCGTTCGTCTATTGTGGCGTTGCCGAACTTGGGGCGTTCTGGTAGGCCATGGCTAACACCACAGGATCTGCAATTTGGTTGTGCCGTGGCATCGCGTGAAATGGCGTGCGCATTGGCCCAAGGTTGGTATTTTGGATGTTCCCGTGCAGGGGTTTGAGCCTGGCTAGTACTGGGCTTGTTTGCTCGGTTGCTGTCCCGGATAAGTCGGCCGAACCTGCTGTCGCCTCTCTTGGTTTGTCTGTCCAAGTATTCGGTCAGGTCTTTGAAGTTAGCTTCCCTGTCGCTTCGGCTTATACGTTCTGCTTCTTCCGCCCACCGACCCTGTAGTTCGGGAGAGAGGTGACGGACTATGTTTTCCAAAGTGTGCATGGCATCTAGGTCAGCCTTGTAACCTAAATGGTCGAGGGCTATTGAGCAGTTCTGCATCTTGATCACAGGTCGGCCATGGTGTAGACGTCGCCCTTGGTTCTTTTTGTCTCTACCATCACGCCCTCTATTAGGTTACGGGATACTTTGAACGGTTGGCCAAACAAGTCCCTTAGAATCTTCCTTGCTCTTGTGTAGCCTTGTTCCGGGTCGAGCATGGTACACCCGTCGATAGCTTCTCTTGCCCGGCCTCGAGAGTAGTGATTCAGATAGAGAAGCCTTTGCCCGGGGTCGGTTACCTTATTTTCGATGAACGTTTCGAACTGCTTGGCGAACTTGCAGTAGTGTTCAGATCACCCGTCAAAAACCGTTAGTTCCACTCTTGGCAAATCGATCGATGGTGTTTTATAGCCGGCGACCGGCGTAGGGTTCCCTATATTATTGCACCCTGATCTATCGAAGTGTCATAGTCACTGGTCTCACGCTCAGGCTCTTTCTGGATACAATTCTGTTCTGCCTCCTGGGCCTGTTGTCTAGCCGATAACAACTGTTGTTCTAGGTCTAGTATTCTCAGCCCATGTAGATCCACATCCTTACAATCCATATTGCCCTCAGTGACACGTGAACTAGCATGACAGGACTAGGCGATCTAACATCAACTAAAGAATCAAATGTACCCAAAACCTCCCCAGTGACTTGCCGTATTATTTCCTGTCCAGATTCCAATATTTTTGATCCTTTTTTGGCATCTTGCGTGTTTTTCCTCGTTCCAAATTGATTTATTGAGTATTGTAACGAATGTTTGAGCAATGCGTAGCCGAATTTGCAACGGATCCCGAAACCAAAAAGCGGTTATCCGTGATATTCTACGATACTAGATTATTGAATGAACAATGATACCAAAATGATACAAACCTCATAATGAGATCACAAGGTCTCAACAAACTAGAAACCGAATTGCAGCGTACGAGCAAGGAGCACGTGCGTCACGCAGGTCCAGAACAAGGATATGACAAAGTAACGCTCTGGGCGCGAACAAACAACAATTGGTCCATAAAAACAAACAGTTCGCAGAGACACGTCAATAGTGTAAGCAAGTGAGTGTTGTAAAGAAAAACACTGAATCGCAAGGATTTTAGGGGGATTTTCCAAGACCGGTCGTTACAGCTTGCCTTATATCGGTTTTCGGGGTTTTGATAGAAGCCCTCGAGAAAATGTGATTTCCAGGTATATATCGGGAACGGCTTTCCCGTCCACTCCGTAGAACGGGACAAGGAGGCATATCCTGTGTAACACACTTTTGAGTAATAGGAAGCCAAAGTCGAACGAATCCCAAAACCAAAACACGACTGATCCTTAAATTCCACGATGTTGAATTGTCAAACGAGCAATAACACAAAACATATACATACCTCAAATGTGCAATCACACAGGCTCAAAATCGAGAACGAATTCTACGGCGTGCGAGAAACCGGCACGTGCGTCACTCAGGCCTAGAATGGGATATGGCAAGGTAGCACGTCGGACGGGAGCAAACAAAGGTTGGTCCACAGAGAAATGAAGTGTACGGAACACAAAATAGTGTTTGTGAAGCAGTACTACCACGAAATCACGGAATTAGTGTCTTTGGAGGATTCTTCCACGACCGGTCGTTACACAGCCCACCAAAATCCTTCCGATCCTAGCGGAGTCAAAGTTTGGAATACGGATACTGACTGTCCCTACCTGCCTAGGCTCTGCTTTCAACGCACGTAGCTACTACTGCTGACGTCCGTACTCTGCTCACATACTCAAGTTTGCACGTGATCCGGTGGCTAGGCCAACTAGATTCTCCTCAGAATAGTCTGGGAGAACTATTTCTCGGCTGCAGGAGTGAAGTGAGACGTGCAGACCTCGAATCCATATGCTGTCTTCGAGAGAGCGTTTGTGGATGAATACACGTTTGCGTATGCGTATGTGCGCTTGTGTGCAAAGAAACCACAGTACTGGTCATGTTCACAACCTTCTTCGTCTACGTCAGTAAATAAACGGGAAAAGATGAAGCAGTGTCATGTCTTGATAGTTATATGTAGCGGATCCGTGTTTCATGCGAGTGCGGGTGAGAGTGACTGGAGATGCATTTGGGCGTGCGGGGAAATCCTAATTATTACCACATACAGGAAAGCCCTGAAAAATGTCAACGACAAAGCGGGGGTTTTGGAAACGTATTGTCTTGTTGAAGGATTTTGGGGGAATCGTATTTCTCATGCCTACATGCGTGCATCAGTGTGAGTACGACAGGCGTGTGTACTGGAAACAACAATCACGATTCGTGGAACTGTCTCTTGTGTAGCACACAAATGTCGGGCAGTCAGGCGCCTTAATGATCTACTGGAATCCTGTGATAGATGTTCTACTAGCTCGGCGTGTTCGCTAACCAGTGTGGACGTTTAAGCACGAGTGCAGAGAATATTCATTATGCAAATGGGTGTTGTATTACGGTTGCGAGAGTTTGCTACTTTGGACCGGGATTCACATCTGAATGTTACTGAGCGACTGAATCAGCGGTGTCGACTGGCCCGTCTTTGCTCTCCGGCAGAATGATACTGCGCACGTCGTGGGCCGACTTTCCCTTGGTGGTCCTCGTCTTCACCTTTCTTATCAGCTAGCCGAAGCTGCTGAGAACTTCCATGACAACGCCCAAGAGCTACCTGATAAAATGAGTATGTTCGTTGGAGATCATTGTTCTACGGCCAACTTTGAACGGTCTTCATTTGGTGAGCCATTTTTGACGGGTTTACATGACCGGTAAATACCCTCGCAGCCACAGCTTCCAGAACACCCTGGCCAGATGGTTCACCTCAGTTCATCCGTGTAGGTGGCTACCCCTGAGGCTTGCCGGCCCCTTGAATCCGACCTTCGACCTTAACGCCAGCAGGTCCTTTGGGGTAAGCGCCAGATCGGAACTAAAGTGCGGTTGTTCAAGATCCTCTTGACCTCGGTCATCAAGGTGCTCAGCGTCCCATCGTCGAGTGGTCGTTTTTAGACTAATGACAGTAGTATCCGCCTGGTGGACCTAATCAGGCGTGCCCACACGCCACAGCTGTGAATGGCCTACGGGGGTTGGAGTGCCATCGGATACTATATGCCACGGTTTGGTTCTGCAGCTCATCTCGGTCTACGTTTTGGTGCCAAAGCTGCCATTCTCGCTCAGCGCCCAAGAAGTTCGAGCCATTGTTGAAATGGATATCTGATGGTACGCCTCCTCTGTTGATGAAGCACTGTAGGGCCCGGAGAAAAGAGTCGGTGGTCATCGTATGAGCAACTTCCAAGCGTGCTGCCCGGGACTTTATGAACGAAATGATTCATTCGTATCCCTTTTCTGTCTTTTTCCGCACTTGACCCACAGGGGGCCTAAATAGTCAGGGCCGGTATCACTAGAAGGTCACCACCCCGTGGTCTGTCTACACTCCGGCTGCGGAACCACTTGTTGCTTGCACGCGACAGCGGTGAGTCCCCTACATTGAAAACACCCTCGAATTACGCATTTCGCGGTGGCCCTTGCTCTCAGCGTCCAAAACTGCTTCCGAGTGACACTGCTCACGTGGCTTTCCCCGGCGTGTCTACCCACGGCACGCAGGTGTTGAATCATCAAGTCTATCACGGGTTGCTGAGCTGGTAATAATATACGATGACTCACATTATAACTTAGGTGAGAGTTTGTCAGCCTACCACGTACTCTTAGCAGCCCATGAACAAGTTTTGGATCTAGAGGTTTAAAATTTTTCTTTGGGGAAGATATCCTTTCGTCGTTTGGTCCCGTTCCTCCGGGATTCTCGAACTGTTGGAGGAAGGTCTCATTTTGTATCTACTTGAGTAAATCGTACTCTGCGAATCATAGTTCATCAGGATTCATTGAACCCACACTTACGCGGCCGAATGGGTGAACCTTTTTCATGATCAACAAGTGTCCCTTGAATCTGATCAAACATACCAGTGAATGGAGCTTCTTTATCCTAGGGGAAACCTAACTAGCCTTGGCAGGGTAGATGTCGGTTCGGCCGCTGCTACAGTCGTTACCGCGCATTCAATCTCCATTTCCGATTTAAGAGGTGGCTTCTATTAGTAAACGGGCCAGTCCTATTGAGACACGTGCAGGGATTTTGGCCCTTCCGCCCATGTATCCAGTTGCTGAAAATTTGCCGCACCTCGGGAATACAAGTTGGCCGGGCTGCCTGCGGACTTACTGTGCTTCCACTGGTTCACAATAGATTCGTCGTGGATGATCGTATGCCGGTTAACAATGAAAGTGCTAAAACGACTCCCGACCTTAGTGAAGCAGCTAAGTTCTATTGTCGAGTCCTTCTAAAACTTAGCTGTCGAAGTATGAAAGCCGAAACACCTCTTTATTGCTTGTGCCGCCCTCACTGCTAACATGGCTGCGCTGAGCTAAAGACCCTGGAACGAAACTGGCTTTAGCGGGGCAACGAAAGCATCGGCGATCAGAATTATCGTATAGTACGGTCCATCTCCCAAATACCATCGTCCGTACACCACGGCCCATATCCAACTTCGGAAGCATCAGAAAAGGTGTACAGCTCTCCCGTCTGTATGGTGTGATCAAAGAGCAGGCACCTGGGGATCCGTATGTCTCCTAGTCTCCTGAGTGATCGGGAATTCTTCCCGCTCCAGCCGATCTTCTCGATCTAGTGGCTGGTCCCAGTCGATTTTCTTACGACAGAGCCAAGGTCTTTCCGGGCAGCAACCAGGGGGAGACGAGTCCGAGTGGGTCGAACGGGCCACAAAAGGCGGAATGCATGCCACGAGGAGTAATTGGTTGGCCGGGGACTTTCAGCTCAAAAACGAAGTCCTCCGTTTCTTTATTCCATTGCGTTCCCAGAGTGCTTTCTGTTGGGAGTGGCGACTCATCCAGACCTGGAACCCTTTCGGCCCTCTCATGGTATGGAATGACTCTGAGCACTTCTGACGTGTTAGACGTCTATTTCGTGAGATGGAAACCGCCCTCTTTTAGTGTTTCTATTAGACACCTAAAAGGCGCCACGGCCGAGTCAGCGTCATCGAAAGACTCAAGGTAGTCGTCGGCGTAGATTCTGCTGACGCTGTCCACTGCCGACAGGTGGACCAGAGCTCCACGCTTGTTCGCAGTTTCTCGCAGGACGTAGTTCGCACAAAATGGTAATGTTATCACTCCGAAGCGGTGGACTGTCATTCTACAATTTATCACCGATTAGCTCATGCCTTTCCGGCCCCACCATAAGAATCGCAACGCATCTCGTTCCTCTACTGGTATTTTAACTTGGAGACACGTTTCTCTGACGCCGGCTGGCAAAGTCGCTCTGCCTACCTTGAAACGGCACAAGATTTCAGTCAATGGGATGGCCCAGTCGGGCCCCTGTAGCAGGCTATCACTTAACCACTTGCCCTGGAATTTGGATGCACAATCGGAAACCATCCGCGGTTTTTCGGGCTTCTCGGGATGGAGAACCGGTCGATGAGGCAGGTACCATGCCCCTCCTCGGCCGTCTGAGGTTTCAGGCTCCTCCTCTACGTAGCTAAGAGCTTCCTTTCGCATCTTAGCTTGTGCGTACCGGTTCCAGCGACCCTGATCCCGGTGCAAACTTCCTTTCAAGCGTAGTAGTCTTTGGACAGAGTGAATCCTGTTGTCGAGCAAAGAGTCTGCTTTTGTACGCCACAGGAGGGGTACCTCGAACTGGTGTTTCAGGCCTTTCGTATCATGTCTTACAGTCCTCAGGACAAGATGTCCCTCTCCAGACACTGATAGCCGGTCGTATCCGATCTCACTGAGCTTATTTTCGTGTAGGCTCTGCAACTCCATATGGTCCATTTCCGCTGACATGCAATTTAGGGAGCAACTTCCCCCGGCTTGGCCGTATAGTAGCCATCCCAGTGTTGTGCGTACGGCATGGGGTGCCTGGTGGCCGCCTAATCCCTGTCTGAGCACCCAGTATGCTTCCGGCACATCGCAGCCGACGAGAAGGTCTACTTCGCCATCCTCCCAGTCCGAGACGGTCACAAAGAGCAGGTGGGGCTACTTAGATGAAACTGCACTCACTGACCTTGACGCTCGCATTGTAAGATCGGCCAGTGTAAAGGCCCCCGTTGGTAGAATTTGCTGGTTGGTATCTAGGGCGATGAGCTGCAACCTCAGCCGACCTGCGGTTTTAACCTGGGTTCCGCCTACCGTAACCACCGCTAAAGACGTCGTGCTTTTCGCTAGCCGGTGTTTATCAGAAAACAGCTCCTTCACCAGGGTGGCGTCCGACCAGCTGCCGACGGAAGCTAGCGCTTTGGCCACCCCAGCCCTGTAGCAAATACCACCAGACTTATTGGATTGTCGGTAGACCGTGATGTTTAGCGGATCATATTGGGCTTGTGTGTTCCCGTCTAGCGTAGCTTCTTTCGCCTGGTGTAGAAATCGGTGGTATCTGCCCGGATTATCTTCGTGACCACACTCAGTTCTTGTTCGGCAAGCTACCTTCCTGTGTGAAGTGTTGGGGCAGATGGAACATGCTTCTGTCGTCTTTGCCAATCCCCGACTTCCATTTGCTGTGGTTTTGCTGAACTTCGGACAGTGTGGTAACCCGTGTCTGGCGTCCGCAAAGCAACACTCTCTTCATGAAAAGTTGGACGCAAAACTTAGCGCCACCGATAATAACGTGTACGGAAACAACGGTAGTTGAATAAATGCATTATTTGCATTCATGTTCCGCTGCAAGTTTATGATTGTCATAATCTCATTCCTGTTGGGACAGTGTCCATACTGAGACACGGCCTACTGCCGCTTGTATTTTATTTTTGTCTAAGGCCCACGCATCCCCGTACTCTCTTTTCAGCCCGATGATTCAGGCGGCCTATCAACGTTCCATAAAGAACCGGGACAGTTAGGCTCAAAACCCCACCCCGTGCCGTACTTGAAGACCTCAAGACAACCAGACCGCATGAAAATTGACACCAGAATTTAGTCACCTATGACAAAGCCCGCGGGATCCGGTCCAGAAACAGGTGGTAAACCTGGCGGAAGAATCCGAGAGACCCGAAAAACATGGTTTCTATGTACGTAAATCCTGTCGAATTAGGGGAATCCTTGCGAGCCTGATCTTTTAATTCATGGATGTCACGCTGGCGGGAACCAAATCTGCCGCGTTCCTTCATGGCCACCGGCGGTTCTCATGTTGACACGTTTATTTCAACCAATAAGGTAAGTGTTGGTTAGTTAGTAAGCAGTTTACTGCCAACTATTAGAATGAAAATTTAAGTAATATATTTGGAGGTACAAGTGCATCGTCTGTCTCCCAGAGCCGTACGAATGGTTGTCTGAGTGGCAAAGATAATCCTTGGTCCAAGGGTAATTCTTCCAGGTTTATTATGTTTGTAGTACCCGGCGCCTCTGGTGATAGTTCAGACGTGGACTTAGGTCGTTCAAATGCCACAGAAAGAGATAATGATTGGCCAACTTTACAAAGTGCAATTTCACAGTCGTCCCAGACTTCTAACGGACCAAATATTGTAAACTCAAAACCCAAGGATAAACCTAAACGTCGGGTGAGCCGATGTCGATACGGTGACAATGTTTTTTCAGAGTACTGCATCAGTTGGTTGTCAAGATGACATGGAACGTGGTGATACGAAGTCCCAGGTGATGTCTAGCACCTCCCAAAAAAAGAAGTGGGAGCAAGCGAATATTGAATGCATATTTCCCAAACCAGCTGGGTTTGATGGGAGCGGTCCATGCCGTGGAGCGAGGTGGAACAGAGGTTCAGGTAAGGAGCTAACAACCTCGATTATTACCGCGTCAGATCTGGCTGATCATGACAAAGAAAACCAGCACAATGGGAAGCTTTTCAACGACACGCCAAACAGTGGCGAAAAAACAGGAAACGGTGCAGTTGGATCTGGTGATCGGGTCGGGAACAATTCACTCCCTTCCAACAGACCACGATCTTTTGTTCGAGTCGTTCGCCTGAATAAAACCGGTCGCCCTCAGGTATGTACCCATTTGTACGTTGCTGAAGGGTTAACTCTGCATTCGAATCCTAGCATTCGGAATCTGAGTTCTGTAGGAGTTGAGTTTGGTATAAACGGAAGTTGCCTCATTCGCGAAATCAAACTCAAAACCTTCCAGCCACTAGGATTACTTTTTTTGGTTCTGTTAGAGCATACTTGGGTGATTTTTCGTGGTATATATTCAAATTATTGTCTCCGTGGTACTTTACTGTCCGATCTTGAGCTTTGAAATCTCGGTAAGCTTGACCTATAATTTTTCTCCAGAGCTACAATGCATGTGGTTTTTTTCACGGTGTTAGTTAGGTCAGGGCAGGTTACAGGACTTGAGGCTGGAGCCAGATAAAGCGGTCTGGATTCTTGTTGCAGTGAGTGTCAAGATGATTTCAACCGGACCATAACTCATGTTTGCGTTGTACTTTTCTTTACTCTTTAGATGAAACAGGGCTCGAAATCAGTTCGCTAGCGGGATTGTAGCAGTCCGATACATTTACGACCTGGGTCCCCCAAGCAGTCAGAAGTACAGACAGTGCTTAAATAAAACGCCAGTGGTGAGAGGGGCAGAAAAGGAACGCAATAGGGGGTGGTGCAGAAACAGTGAAACAAAAGTCAAAGAGCTGGCTATAATATTGGCAAATAGTGGCGACTAAATGAGGGGAGGGCGCTGCACCGTATTGCTTGTTCTCCAACGGATGGGCAAGTTCATGCATTTAGTAGATAGTAACTCACTCGTCCGGCCTTGAACTGTTAGGAGCTTATGTGCATGTCCACTCTAAGTCTCAGGGTCTGGTTGCCGGTTATACTAATTGTACAGTAGGCCTTCGTGACTGTTGGGTACACCCCTTCCACTGCACTCACACACAGGCATGTAATAAAAAAGACTTGCAAATATAGATCCAGTTAGCCATATCTGGTGTCCCTTTGTTCTGATTCATCAGAGATCCATCCTTCAGTCTTTCTTCTCTCCTAAGACCGCTGTTAAAGTGACCATCCTTCCGTTTCTCTGTCCAACTTGTTTTTTTCCAAAACGGTAGATAGATTTTCCCATGATTGTTTCTCCAACTACTATAATGTCCCCAAATCATTACGTTCTCCTGTTGAGAATGTAGACGCGTGCGGGATTTGGTGATAGCGTTGTCGGAAATGTTTTCTAGGTAGTTCGATGTTTCAGTTAGCCCTCCCGTAAACCAGTTTACAGTAGTGTGATCTTGGTACCAAAATTCCCAAATGCCTACATTGTTATTACAGGTTTGCACGAGCGCAGTGAAGCAGGTATATTCCACAGCCTCAAAGTCCTACTGCGCTATTAGGTATAGCCAGACCAGACGCTGAGACATAGAGTAGAGCACCACATAGGGTCCCAGTAAACCAAATATGATGCACCCTTTTTTCGGTACGTTGAACTGAACTCCGTCCCGACACACCACCTGTTAAATTCTGTATGATTCATTCTTCATAATGGAGGCAAGGGGCATCTCCCGTGTAAGCCTCATCATCACAGCTCAGTGACGTAGACTCATGCGTAAGTCGTGAGCCACCACCTCAGAAAGACGTCAGGTAGTCGCCTGGACAGTGAGTCATTGGGCTCATCCACCACTTCAGCTGGCAGCGCGTTCCATAGATTGGTCGCCCTCCGAGAAAAACGGTAAATCAACTGCTGCCTCTTTAAAAAAAGCGGATGTCCCTGAGTGCCGTCATGGTTGCGAAGAGGGAGCTTTGCACGTGGTTCTGGTCCAAAGTCGTCTCGGACGATACACCTGGTAAAAATCAGGCCATCTCGGACTGTTCGATATGCCACAAGAGGTAACCTGGTAATCTGCAGACTTCCCTCGTAGCCGATCCCAACAACAAGACAAGTTACGCCCTAATAACTGAAAATTGTCCTGAGTGCCGCGGGCTTTGTGCCACTCAGTCGCAAATTCGCCTGAAAAGGAGAACTGACCCATTCCAATTTTTTTTACACAAATCGAGCGCATCTTTTGCAAATTCCGTGCTTCAATGTGCGCATCACGGTCGATAGTATTTCGTTTGAGTGGGTTGCAATTGGATTGCATTAGCGATCCCACCACATCAATCTCAGAAATAATACATGAACTTGCTTTTTTATCATTAATATTATTTCCCCATCGGCTTGAAATCGAGCATGGTGCCACGTCAGTTACATAAATGAAGTGGGGGTGGATAAATGAAAAGTATGACAATCAATCTTTGTATCGATAATGCTTTCCGTGGTTGTTTGCTTTTACTTTTATTTAATGTTGTCCTCTATTCTGCCAACAATAGCGTCGACAAACGTCTTCCGTCTCTACGGCCTCGACCTCCACTCGTACCACTACAACTTCAACCTCTTTCAATGCGACGCACGGAACTCCGGGCTCTCGGTGGAGTTCTGGAGACGTCAACAACATGACCACTCCGTTGGCTTCTACGGGTCGTCCGACTCAGGGTCGTTCCGTTAATGCGCGCCTAAATCATGCGCCTCCTCACATTGTTCCAATCCCATTATATGGGTCAACCCCACAAACACCCTTGTCATCCACATTCCGTGAGTTTCTCGATTGCCTGAATTCATACATGACGTTTGATTTAAATACTTATTCAGTTCTTTCTCCGTTGCTGTAGAAACAAGGCTAGAGATATGATTAACTGATTTCACAACCCGTAAGAACCTAAGCTGGTTTGAAAGTGTTAGTTTTTGTTTGGTTTGCTCCAAGAGTATCATGGGGTTTTTCTTTTTAAATATTTTAGCTTCCCTGGGTTACCAGTTCCTGATGATATACCCAACACCGAGCGCCACTCCATTCGTCCCCGGAACCACGCCAAGCCCAGATTTTCATCTTCCTCCGACTAACCCAGAGGCACAGGCTCCAAATAATCCAGCCGGTCTCTTGCCAAGCTTGACTCCTCCATTGTCCCAGCCCAAACCCAACAGTGTTATAACACCAGGCTCGTTATATACGCCAACTTTATCACCAACATTCATACCACCTACATTTGCGGCCACACTGGCTAACGGAACAACATCGGCATTGTTCCCGGGATCACCACTCGTGCAACTTCCTTACCTATGTTTCCTCGCTAGTTCCAGTAACGACCCCGCGATCCACGTACGACATCAGATCCTGCACCAGGTCGAGTTTTACTTTAGTGCAGACAACCTCGCCAAAGATGTCTTTCTTCGGCAGCAAATGGATCAAGATGGTTGGGTTGCGGTCAGTGTGATCGCCAAATTTAACAGAGTAGCAACATTATCTTCAGATTTGGATGAAATAATCAATGTGAGTTTCACGTGTGCGAACCTATTCGACTACGATTGGCGTATCTTCGCGGTATAATAACGCTACGCATTTTTCGTTTCTTGAAATCCGGTGGGTAGACTTTTGCATTTCAGTGGCCACAATTTACTGTTGCCCGCGTCAGTTGTTACAGACGCGGATTACACCAACAGTTTGACTCCATTACCACTCAAATATCATCTATCTCACTTTTTGATGTTGATTATATTGTCGGGTAGCATAGCCCCCTGTGGTCTCCCACGTTCAACCAATAAATATGCAAGATCTCATTAGCTCCGAGGCCGTCCATTTGTCTTCGTACTGTGCTACTTTCGAAATTTTTTTGATTGTATTTCACGATGAACGCTTTTGCAACAGTACCTCTGTCTATAAATACTATACATGTGTGTATCCACGATTTCGCAATAAAAGGTAAAGTACCAAGGTACTTCCCCCAGTTATATTTCCGCTTGATGCAAATGCTGCGTTCTTTACAGTTAAGATATTCTTTCCCATTTCTGCACGCAATCAACGTTCGTCAAGGCGATCAGTGAGAAAGGGTCGTGGAATGCCAGTTACTGTTCAAAAGACCGTGAACAGTGCTTGCGGTATTTGCGTGTGCGAAGCACATTCAAACAAAGATAGACGAGGGCAGTCAGATGACCACTACGATAGCTTCCGTAGCACGTTATGCTGTAGTTTGACATACGGGAATTCATTATTGACTTAGTTGGTAATATCAGGCGCGTTTCTTATTGCACGGATTTCTGATATTGGCCGTTTATATACCAGAACCGTTTTTGTCGAGGTGCGAGTTCTTTGTGGTCATTTCTAGGCATTAGATCAATGATCAGGGATAGTGCCGAGTAGCCTAATTTTCTTCCTTATTGGGGTCGACATGTCGCAGTGACACCAGTGATAAAAAACCATCCTACCCACTTTCCGCTGCTGACATGTTCATTTCCATCCGGGAAACCGGGATTTCGTTCAGTTATCCTATTTTCGCATCAAGTGTGTGAATGGATGCTCCTCGTTGAAAAGCCTACTAGGGAGTCACAACTATGGTTCTCTGATGTTTCTTCGTTAGTCGCAGCTAACCAAATATCGAAGACACTACGGTCGCTAGCTGAAATAATGGAGATGAGCAGTATGTGGATGAGTGTACAAAGTTATCGCTCACCGGTGTACTCGGAACTCCTCTGGCCACTCATACTCATATCAGCACATTCCGTGGGTTTTTTCGATTGTCTCATTTGTGCTTCAGGAATGTGAGTGGATATTCGGTAAAGAGTCTACATGGGAATCACCACCGGGATTCTCTGAGTTCTCTTCATTAAATGCTCGCGCATACATGCAGGGAAAGGAAGCATGCCCAGATAACCTCAAAGGCATACTGCGCTATCAAGGAAAAATGGTCAGTAACCGTGAGACTTGGGGTGGGGAACCACACAAAGTCTAGTAGGTCATGCGTGGCAACGAGCCTGACGAGAGCAGATTGCTGTTTTCAACCAGAGTAACAGTTGGTGGCGGGGTTCGAGCCTCTGACCTCAAAACCACTTGACTATTACTTGTAAATAAGTAAGACGCATATGAAATACTAACTTCAGTTCATGTTGTCTGTCGTCGTTTTATATTGTTGGCATCATGTTTTCTAGTTGATATAAATACGTAAATGTGTGCACCATATGACGGTTTTTTTGTGATAATTCCGCTAGGCTATTCATGTCAGCCCGCTGTTGGATGTCGATGTAGCCAATGCACGTGTTCGTTGCAAGGACAGACCTACCATGTGGGTCTTGCGCGGGAAGAGCAACAATGCAACCAAGAATCAGGCGACAAATCTCAACCCAGATGCCCCGGAGTTCGTTCCTTTGCAGCCACCAGCCTCTAGTAGCACAGGTCAGTTACTATTTCTCATCTAGTATTAGCTACCCTTGGACTTCATCCATCGGTTTTGTTGCCTCCACTGCAACTGCTGTTGCTACTATTACTGTCGTGGTTCTTTTTAAGTTGAATTCGGTTTTTCAATCAGTCGACTGGCTGTCTATCGTTGAAAGAGTATCCCAAGAAATCGTCTCTTTCAATCCTTGCCTAAGGACAACCGGGGCCGAGTTTTTGCTTACGGCGATCATTTAAGAAGCTGGTGATCAATGTTCCCCTTTTCATGTTTTTCAGCTTTGTAATCAAGTCTCCTGCGAGTAACTCGATCCTCGTGTGAGAGCTGGCATCAGTCTACGTTGTAGGTATGTGAGGTCCCTGTCAGCATCCTGAAAAACCTGTGGCTTCTGCGAAAACTCCATCTAAAAAAATAGGGCGCATGGTTGCATACGCGTGCAGTGGAAGGGTATATCCTATGGTCCCGAAGGTTCACTGCACTATTAGGCATAGTTGAGAACCTGGGATGTGTAGTGGAATGCCACAACATGTAACGAAGAGCCGGACGAGAGCCGACTTTGGCCAACCGAGAAGTGACCAATAGCTTCTGAATTCAAACCTACCTCCAAGATGACACACCTAAACTACTACCGCCACTGGCCCATCAGGGGTCGGATGTGAATTTCGGCGGTTAAATAGTCACAATTGCACCCATCACGGAAAGACACGAAGGCTATCCGTGTTTCAGTATTGTCGTTTTGTCGGCGTTGCTCGAATGTACTGAGAACACCATATCAGCAGATTTGAGGTTAGTCGAAGGTCAAAGACGACAGGCAGTTCGTCCAGGAAGCAACAAGTACGTACGATAATCTTGACCAATGGGCTTGGCAATAAAGGCCGTGTTTCGCTTCCTGACCTTGACTCTAGACATGCCTGCTGAAAAGTTGAAGCTGCTATTATATAGCCAAGTGCCGTGATCAGCGATGTACTCGCGTTGAAACTTGCTTCATTGACTCGATTACCTTTGTACCCTAGTTGCTTGTTCTTTCTTCGACTCGACTTACTTCCGATTGAATGTTACTGTGAGGTAGAAAGGAAACCTAGTGCACCAAAGTGCGAGATTGATAGCTGCATGAGGACTGTTTATGTTTGAATCAAGAAATTTCATCATCTTTACTATTTCTCTGCCTTGATGACCTCACTGCAGCAGACTTGGATATTTCTAAGTAATTACGTCGTGTGAGAAGTACGTGCCTTTTCGCATGTACTGGGTAGGACGAAGTAAAAGAGTGCTCATGCCGTAATTGCAAATTCACCGGAAACAATCAGCGAAAACAGTAATTGGATCGTTTCAAGAAGTGACTGCAATTCTGACTCTTCCAAAAAGATCTTCAGTTACACCGGCTATTAATTCACTCAGTGCCGACCCGAGTGATCGATAGAAGCGAGCTTTGACGTTGTCGGATAATTGAATAATTCCATAGCCTGACTCTTGCTCCGCTTCTAGCTAGTACGGAGCAGGAGTGTACACAAAACGCAAATGAGTACTGTTCAACGTACTTGATAAACAAGTGGGATAATCGAATGCGACCTCTTTCCCTAAATGATAGTTGTAAGCTGTGGATTTCTAGTGCTGTCATCGAATGCGTCACATCCGAGATTGGAGTTGAAGAGCTTGTTAACAAGTATATCGAACTTGGAAACGACCATTGCCTACAATACGGGCACATCTTTATCCCTCGAGTTAAAATAACTCACTACCATTTTGGGAATCTTCAACATCGTATGAGTTTGTCTCATTATTGTCGACTTTGTGCAAAAGATGGCTGAAACGAATGTTCTAACGAAATTACAGTGGTTGATATTGACAAAAGACAGCTATGATTTGGGCTCTATTTGACATGCGAGTGAACGGTGGGAGTATGTTCAAAGTAAAAATAAAACTAAGGCAGATGCACGACATTCACCTCGGTAAACTGTTTTGATTGAAATCGTTTGTTTTTATCTGAACTGTTTCTCTGTTTTTTAGTTTATGGGGATGGACTTTAAGCAAATAATGTACACTGGATTTAGTAATGTGTGAGATAGAGAGAACGAGCTTGTTGATACTGCTTTTGAAGAAAAAACTTGCAGGTAAGGGGGACGGAAATAGTGAAAGTGGTCCACAACTTGATAGCATTTACACGGAACGGCTGAGATAGAACCCTAACGTTCTAGCAACGTTCTTTGTAATACCGTCAACCGTGTGGTTTGTGAACTAGGGAGAACGCAGGGTTTGTCAGATTTTTCTGGTCCTGATGCAAGGTAGGAAAATGTGGCTGTAGGAACAGGAAAAAGCCGGAAGAATAGAGTAATTTGGGTATCAAAATTAGAAGCGAAACGGGATAGGGAAACGGCTTGCTTGTGTAGTCTGCGTACGTTACCAAAAAAATTACATATGGGAGGCATATTGTGAAGCAGGAATTCCGGGAAGCTGCTTTGGCAGGTGACCAGAATATGCGGCTAACGAGACGGTAAACGAGTCCAAGCGTTCGGCTTTGCAGAAGTTGAAGCTTTCGTGGATTCTATGGTAAGTGAGCACTTGTTTCTTGCTTGTACGGAGCGGTGGTAAGGAATGAAAGCGGGCGGTGCCAGCGGCAGAATACTGAACGTTTCAAACAAAGAATACAGTTGCCCAGACCGAAGTAGAGGGTTGACTTAAGGGGGCCCCACCCCGAGCCTTTGACCAGAACGCCTAACCTAAAAGGCAGTAGAACGATATAGGGATATCGTAGCCCTCTGATTGCTCAGTTCATACACCCTTCAGATAGGGCCACACATCCTGGGTACCCAGTTC
Source organism: Fasciola hepatica (assembly GCA_948099385.1). NCBI lineage: Eukaryota > Metazoa > Platyhelminthes > Trematoda > Plagiorchiida > Fasciolidae > Fasciola > Fasciola hepatica. The sequence continues at coordinate 6,725,904 of CANUEZ040000024.1, forward strand.
GCCTCTCCGCCACAGATGCCGGCGAGCATACCGTTATACGCCACCTGTGATTTGTTTGGAATCAGGGTTCAGCCATCTCCCTCAGACTGACTATTAGTCAGCCAACCCAGTGGATCGCGCCGGGCATTTACTTTCATCCTCTCACTTTAGTGGGAACACCTCCGCCACGAGAAGGGCTTTCTCATCAGAGGCTGTAGAAAACACACGGTTATCTAAGAGCATTTCGAGAGGTGTTCAGGACGGGTACCCATCTCGGAGCCTAAAGCACCCACCCTCGACCATACTGATACATTTGCGGGCATCCAAGGGTCTAAGTTCTTCGGTACCAATGATACTTTTCTCTTCGTTCAAAGTAAGTTCGTATTTCCTCACCACGGTTATATTTTTAATGCAAGCGAAGGGTCCCCTTAGGCTCTCTCTATTATTGATTTTTTCGAAAGCTTGCTGAACAATACCACTTGTCATTCTGAGCGATGTCCAACATAATCGAGCTAAATTATCACATGTTTGAATGACTGTGTATGACCGATCTTGTTTTTCTATTTGGATTTGGCGATATGCGCTTCGCAAATCCAAAGCACCAAAGATGAATAACTGCAATATTTTAGATACCATGTCATCGATTTTGGGTAGTGAATGAGCGTCCAATAACATCCATTGGTAGTTAGGCTCGAACCTACTGCCATGCAACTTTCATGTCCTGTTTGGCGTTTCAAGGACTTGATCGCCAGGGAGAATTTGACGTCTCAGTGATCTTCAGAAGTTGCTGAACCTCCCTTCGAATGAATTTCTCAATTTCAGGAGCATGAGGTGATTCAGCTGCAATACGCTTACAATCAAATAGTAAGTTCCCCAGGATGGAAGTGGGTTTAATGCGTAAGGCTGCCACGCTATAAAGTGAAATGCAGCGGTTTCCAACCACTGCTTTGTGAGGTTTCATAGAAGTAATGTATCACCAGTGCATCACCACATCTATCATAGAGCACAGAGAGTATACTTGTCGTACAAATCGAGACAAAGGTCTTTTGTCTGAATGATTATTCTTTTGAGAACTATGTGGATGACGCTGGATGGTTGCATGACCTTTACACGGTAACGCTACCAAGGATTCAAATATAAAACTGTCGCTACCCGTAAATATCAGAGCTTTCAGGGGGATCTTATTAGAGTGTTTCAAAGACCATCCAAAGTAAAAGCGGTCAGCAGACACATCTAAATTGTCATTTTTTCTCGCAGTTACTGAAAACCTCATCCTTAGCGGGACATCTGAAAGAGATTGTCTGCTGTTCCCACAGAAGTAGCTTTCGGTTCTTACTACCGCTGACATCGTTTCCGCGAGTAAGCCGTTAGTTTATGATCAGAGGGATAATTGTCAGTTGATTTAGTGGGCGCGGACGCTGAAGCCGCATCGTGGGCGTTCCGAAGACATCAAATTGTTGTTGTGCAGTTTCCAACGATCGGGCTGATTCCTGAGCAGTTTACAAGTTCAGCGATTCATTTTCAAGAAAGCGCTATCATACATCCCCCTCATGAAGGGCTTCCCGAATAGCATCATTTTGGTTTTGCTCAGATGTCACGACCTGTAGATTGATCTTTAGTTAAAGATATTCGCTCCTTAAATAACTGATTGTATTCCTGATCCGTTTCATGTTTACATGTTGCTAGTAGATATCGCGCGAATACTTTATTCGACGTCTGAACAGTTTTTTACGATTTGAATGGCATCTACTTATGAAGTGTATTAAGCCACGTAATCGTGTAGGGTTGTGGAGATATAGTTGTTTAGGAGATCCAGCTTTTCGGGACTGTGTACACCGACTTTAGTGGGAAATTTCTCGGTCACGCAGAATCACTGTCGCCACATTTTCGAAGAAGTTAAGCTCGGATCGTCGAGTCGTTCCGGTCGTAGACGGCGTTCCATTTTCAAATGGAATGTATGTTAAAAGGTGTATGAGCTTGCGGTATTCGAGCGATTCAGATTGAAAAACGTGAAATGGTTTACGTTTTATTTGACACCATTGAATGGCAGGAGCTGGGCACAATAGATAACTTTGAAGAACAGTACTGTTAGAACTAGGGTGGATAAAGACAGCAAAATGGCAATGATCACCAATTTATCGCGGATCAGTTGCAGCCGGAAAGTGTGCGATGTCGGTCGAAAGTCGATGAAATGCGATCACGAGAAGTTATCCTGTTGACATTTAAAAGTTCATTAGGAAACCTTAGACGGCCTGAGCTGTGGTACGTGTAACCGTGTTTAAAATTTAAATCTAAGTGTTATAGTGACTGTCCAATTCCAGTACAACGGATGACGTTCGTAATATCAAATCACAATTCCCGATTGAATACCATACCACCGTCCCCAGAAAGGGCCGGGGGAAACATATTCCCGAGTTAGTTGACGCCCAACGAGCTAAAATTCGTAAGCAAGAACCACTTCGGTGAATGGATCAGTGAAAACCGCTCATGGATCTAGTTAGAAGTAGACCAACAAGCTAATTGACTAATTGCGAAGGCCAGTTGGAATGCCCTATCTTACCACACGTTCTCTACCGCCCTGTATGTCATTATCATGAAAACGTAGACATCTCGCCTGTTTTCAGGTTGATTAATAGCAGCAGTATTGCTCCTAACCCCAAGTCAAGAGTGACTGTTCATTTTTACTGATTGTCTGGATCAAATCGAGCTCACTGTTCGTGAGTTAAACGAGTTTGAGAAGCTTGTAGACGTTGCGATCCTGCCAGATCTGTGAGTGGTGGGTTAGTGCATGCATAATTCCAGGATTCTATGCTTCTATGCGTTTGTTGTCAGCATCCTAAAATACATTCGGATATAGTCATTAAAGTAGACACAATTGTTCCTCCGACGCCGTTAAACTACGGTGTTTGTTATAGTTTGCAAATTTTTGGAATTATTACTTTACTGACTCTCTTGAAAAAACAATCTAACAGTAGTGAGTTCATTCAACTTCAAATATCTGAACGTGAAGCGTAATGATATAAACTAACCAAAGGTACTCCAGAAGAAAGATCATCTCAATCCGATGAAGTTAAGTAGAACTGCATTTGGTCTTACAGGTCTTTCAGATCGAATGTTTTCCTCTTGATGGTCATGGGCATCCTACGTTGATATTAACAGTACCCGTGCTACAATGATCCTACGCGTGCTGCTTTTACTGCTCGACTGGCCATCATTTCATCTGATGGCTATTTACTGCTTTTATTACAGGCTGAGTCAACCCAGCAACGAAATTTCGGGTCTAACGAGTACTGCACTTCACTGTTGCCTTTCGCTTTGCATAGATTACACTTGATCATGTAGCACAGTCGTTTCCATTTATTTGGAATTCGGATTTCACGTTTTTTTGCTGAAATCATCACGCACCAGGTGTTATCCACAGTTGCATTCCGGCCACATTAGTTACCACTTTTTCTGTTATTCTCGGTTGCTATTCGAGCTTCCGTTTGTTACCAAACTACGAATCTGCCATCAACTTGTACCAACCTTTTCAGTATCCAGCACTAACTTGCTCTCCACGCATGCCACCCCAGACGCGCAGGAAGAACTCAACTTCAAATTCACAGTAGAAAAGCCCGTTTACACTGATCCAACACACGCCAGTAGAAGAATGTCCGGAGATCGTCTCTGCACTTCTGAACACGTAAGTAAAATAATGCCAAGGCTTCCGCGACTTCTGTGGCCTGTTTATCAACATATTTTTGTCAGGAGCTCTTGCCCTTTTTCGTTAGACACCCACGTAATAATTCTGAGACTTGATCCGTGATTTCATTTTGGTGAACGCATCAGTTGGGTTTTTTCCGAGTTTCGTTCACTTCGTGCTTGAAATAAATACACAAGCTCCTGCGCCGACAGCTTGGGCTCAGCCTAATCAGTTATAATATGTGGATCCTCGATAAATTCTCAGCATTAGTTTGAATTCTTCTACACGGATCGATGAGACCATTTTTCGCGGTTGTTTATGACTCGGTTTTCTGGGTTGTTCCCACATATCGCTTATTTCCCTAATGAACACATCGAGTACGATGGCTTATATTAACATTATTATTAATAAGAGTGAACCCATTTTAACCCAGATTGCTAGGGATAAGCATGGTGAATTTTTCATAAATAATAAATTTCTGTTATCTTATTTTATTTGATAGTCTAATGTGAGAGACTGAATCAGCTGCGGTTTGTGTGAGGCTTGGAAGGCAGCATTAGAAACTGAAATGAATGACGCTGGAAAAGTTATTTTCCAGTATTACATTGAAGGTTAGGGGTGCGCCCTCGGAAAAAACCGAGTGATACTAGGGACGTCTCTTGTACCAAATACCGATGAAACTTCATGATCATGTAATCTACACGCTCTGTTTCAAGGACCTTGCTACCAATCGCCAAACATAGGCAGCCGCAATTAGAAACACTCATGAAACCGGTCTATCCTCTCCAAGGTGAAGTAAAGTATTAAATTATCGGGTCGTCGAGTTAAACAAATTTCGACCCCATCAATATCTAGGTTTCACTAGCTGTAAAATGAAGTAGTTTTTCATCCTTTAAAGTTTACAGTTATGCTTTTGTTTAATTTTCAGCACCGTACAAGGACTTCTTCCACTACGTCCGAAGACGATATAGATGATGCCATGCTCTCAAATTTGCTGGTCATTGCCCCATCTTCGGATGGTCATTCCGTCTTGTCACACGTTTCAGTCTTACCCACAATTCCCAGTTCTGGCACACTCATGGAAGACGGGGACGCAGCGATGAATGCATCTCAAGAATTACCCAAGTGAGTCCTTTTGTTGGAATTGTTAGTCATTATCTGTACGGACCAAAACGAACTCGATTCTGCTAGAATCTCAAGAGATTTCCTAATCAGGTTACTTGTTGAAGCTAACACTTCGTCTCTTGCTATCTTCTCTAGTGCACCCCCTACGCGTTCTGACGATGAAACACTCAAAGCACTTGTCGATGATCTCTGTAGAGCTGTCAGCGAATCGCGTCTGCAACCCACAGTTCAGGTATTGTGCGATATCTTGATTATTATGATGGCTCGGGTTTTGACATTCACAAATTCTAATCATGTCCCACAACTCTTTGATAGGTGACCGAGACAACGGAGTCGCTGACCGTGTCAACCACTCCAGTTGACGTGGATTCTTTCACAAGACCAGAAGATCTCTGTTCCCCTGTGTCCGTGGAAGCTGTTTCTAGCGGTAATTATTGCGTCCACCACTCAGCAATGTTATGCCCCGCAACACTGGTCCCATTTAACCAAGGTCCGCTCAGTGCGCCTCCTCATCCAGCATCTTCTCATGCTCAGTTCTACCCAGGTAAGTACAAACTGTTCAGAAATGGATTTCCTCCTTAGGCTCAAGTATCAGATACTAAAGTCTTCATGCCATTGTTTTCCATGACAGGTCCCTGCATCCCATACACTCCGGCGCCCTTGAACGGGCAACCCCCATATGCCCTTCTTCCTTCAGCAGCGTCGCTACCATCACCCAATGCCTTTGTCCTCGCCCCGCTCACCCGAGCGTCAATAGCAGATCATGCTGCACCTTTGTGTTATGTTCCACCGTTTGCCCAATTCGCTCCAACTCCTGTACCTGTTATCAGTGGTTTCCCTCCAATGCGCCAACAACCACCGGTTGTGAATCTCGCTGTCGGTAATCATACATCTTCAACGAAGGATGATGTAGATCAGGTCAAGAGTAAACCGAGTTTCCAGTGCGGTCGCTTCGCTGCGTTTTATCCTGTTTCCCCTACGACTGACACGTTTTTCGCCAGGTCGGCGAATCGAATGGTAGGTTAGATTGTCACAAATCATTTTGACGTATTGCGTAATGCACTGCTGTTTAAACTGGCTCCATTTGCAGCGGTTAGAAACCCGTTCCTACTGACACTTATGGCACCGTCTTGTTTATGCATCCAAACACTACGTGTGAGTATATAGCGCAGTTCCATTGGTGTTAAAAAAATTTTTGAACCTAACTTTTTATTGCGCGACAAATACGAGACGCAACTTGGAAAAATAAATTCTCAAGGACGACACGACTGTTTATGAATTTGCTCCGACTTGAATTTGTTTTTGTTCCTGGTCCACTCGATATCAGGTCTCACGCAAGCGGTCTCAATCTGGCTGCGATTTCTCCAGTGCCATGCAATCGAAAATCGGATTCCTTCTCAATCCTGCGGCGAAAGACTCACCACAAGGGTAATACATTGCTAAACTAATGCGCCCCATTTGAAACTGTTCCTAATTCAGTGTTTTCTGCTCTTTCGTTACACAAGATTTTGGTTTAATATGAAAGAAATACTCGAGTTGTTCATGTGTTAATTCGTACTAACTTGCCATTGTAACTTGATGTAAGTACTGTACAGTTGCATCATTGTTGAGATTCATCGAGTTCAAACTGTAACTCGAATTCAAGAAGAATGATTTTAAGTGCTACACGTTCATGCTGAATTTTTCCGGCGCAGTTCTCAACGGATTACTTCACAAGAGTGCAGCATTTAGCGCTCAGCCGCGGTTGGCATCAGACGAGCTTCTAGAAGGCCTAGAAGTGATTCAAATCTTCCAGCTTGTTGGAAGTCAAACACGATTTTTTTCTGATAGTGTTGGGTCGACTGACCCTACTTTAGCCAATATGGGTTCATTTTGTTGTTTGCTGAGCCCCTTTATACATGTGTGTATGTTCAAAATGACAAATTGACACGACTCACTGTCATGAGCCATGTTTTTTGTGCTACAAGTCAGAAATCGGACTTGTTTAGACATTCCTCATGGCGTTTCATTCTGTCTTCCTGGTCACAGAATTGTATCGCAAGACTCTAATGAAGCAATCGTCACTCACCCACACCATACCCTGCTTCAAGAAAAAGGATTCACTTTCCACGTATACAATCAGTTCCGGGCAAAATGTCTGAAAGATCGTGCAGAAAAAGGCATCGGCCAGTCTCAAGTGAGTTCCGTTCTCGATGAAATTAGTTGCAACCAATTTCATGCTTCAGCTGAAGTCAGCTGTTTTATTTGCTCAGTGCGCATGGTTGCAATGGAAGGGGTATGTTCTATAGCCTCAAAAGCCTATTGCGCCAAAAACCGACAGTCTGCCCCTAAAGTGAAAAAGCCAACAGGTCAGATGTGGTAAAAAGCCAGACAACGAACATTTCCATCTCTGTTATTCAACTCAAAATGCGACGGGACATTTGAGGTAGAACGCCACTGACGCGTTGAGCACCCCGCAACCACTCGACCATTTTCATTTTCTTTTAGAGACATGTACAATGTTCACATTACGAACTAAGTGGTTTCGGCAAACTGCTGTACGCGATTTACCGTATATATTGGTATTCACAAAGATATCTGCACGTTCCGCATCATGGGTGTCGCCAGTGACTTGTGATGTCTTTTAGCATCAGGTTGCCTTTGGACAATCACGCGAGTTCAATCTGGACAACAACTAACTTAATGCCGTCGTTCCAGCAGCTTTCTCCGCAAGTATATCACTCCGACATCAGCAGGTAAGGGGTGTCATTTAGTGCAACCATTATTTCACTCAGTGAGAACTGATGTTGAAAAAAGAGAAATAAAATCGATCTTCACTGGAACCAATTAAACATCTAACAAATTTTCGCTATCATCGTCGAGGTTTTCGTCAACAGCGTTTGCTGAACAGATGTAGGGTGAATCTTGTTTGGAGCAATAGCTTCCCTCGAAAACCTTTGAGATTAGTAAGTGATATATATATATATATATATATATATATATATATATATATATATATATATATATATATATATATATATATATATATATAATATTATATACTCGTCTTCGAATCGTCACTCACCTCAGCGAACATTGCCCGCTGTTGAATCCGGTCAGGGGACACGCGCAACACGTTCCAACCATCTTAGCCTGGTGAGCTTAAGCGTTTCATCTGATGACTTGATCCTTGAACCCATGACTTTCCGCTGAACCTCAGCATCTCTTGATGTTCCCACCACATTCGAGCAGTGCTGCGAAGACATTGATGTTCGAATACCGACAATCTTCGTATATCCTCCATCCGTAGTGATCATGTCTCCGAAGTATATAGAAGCACTGGCCTGACAGCTGCAGCGTACACTGAACCCTTGATAGATCAACGTATGTCATGTCAACACCACAGGTGACTCCGTTTAGAAAAAGCAGAACATGCGCTCATCCGATGTCTGACTTCCAAGGGACATTCGGCTGCCCACATAACGGAACTTGTCTATCCGGCCTTTAGTCTCCCCAGATACTGAGAGGTCTGGTCTTGGACCAACCCAGTACTGAAACAGCATCTTGCACTTTGAAGGCGTGGGACGCACACCGAACATTGCTACGCAGTCCATCATGCTGTCTAGAGAAGCCTGCAACTCACCTGGATTTTCACTTAGAAGAACTATGCCGTCCGCATATTTAAGGTCTGACACTTTTTCACCCGATACAAGTTCAATACCACTGTCATCACCTGATAAAAGCACGGTTTCTACGATAATATGAATCACAAAGTTGAAAAGAACGAGAGAGAGGGCACCTCTGGCGTTCACATTTTTTTGTGGCGAACTCTGGTGAAAGATCACTGTAAGCCCGAACTCTGTTTCGACTATTCACGTAAGGGACTTTATGATGAGAATGAATTCCTCTTTTTCGCTCGTCAACAAGAGGAGGCGCCAGAGAACCGTGCGGTCATCTAAGCCGAGGGACGCTTCAAGATGAAAAAAAACGGAAATAGTGGGCCTACGTAAGGTGTGTCTGTCCTAAAATTTGTCAAAGAGCGAAGATATGATGATCTCCCTAACCACCTCCAGCTATTATCAAGCTTCCTAGGTACTTGAAGCTGTCAACTGACTCAAGTTGACCACACTCACGAAGTGGCTACAGGCACGAGCTCCTGCCAATCTTACAAAAGCACTCTGCATTTTGAAGGCTCAAAGTGCATACCATATCTGGATATCTCAATCGCCAAGCCGTCCAAAGCATGCTGTGTTGCCTGTGCATTATCACTCAACAAGGCGAGGAGTTCAACACCGTTTAAAGACCAGAAAAAGCATTCCATAAAGTATCCTATATGGCAAAGTTAAGAAAAAATGGGGATGAAATGCAATCTTCTGTCGTCTCCAATGAGGTACTACAAAAGGCAAAAGCTGGCCGTAGACCTTAACCAGACTGAAGATGTTACGATACAACTCTTTGGGGATGGATGCGTACTTCATAGTTACTCCGTCTCTCAACTACCAATTCTTTTGTACAGTCCTATCGCCGGAGTCAAAAGCCGTGCGGATGTCCAAGAACGCGCTGACTGTTCGTCTTTGGAAAGCAATTGTCAGAGGGAGAAGATTTCATCGTTCCATCCACGACCGGCATGAAACCCAGCTTGCTGCTTGCGAGTTTGCTTTTCGCGCGTCTGGTACAACCTGCAAAATATGACACGCAAGCAGCTTCGACGCTATTGGGATAAGGCTTGCAATCCGTTGGCAGCACAGTCACGGTAGTGCCCTTGAAAATAGGGAGAACAATCGATTCCCTCAAGGAGGGAACCAGCTCGGAATTTCAAAGTTCTGAGAACAAACGTGGAATTCCCTAGCAGGTTCACCCCACTATCTTAGAAAAAGGAAAAAGGAGGCCACCAAAGTCCTAAGAGCGGGATCTCCTTTCGGAACTCCGCCCCGGTAGGTGGATCTGTCGAAACGCACGCACATGATTTCATAAGGCATGTTGGGAAATCGTGAGTCGAATCGATGCTGTTTGAAGGTGGACTCATGTTTGTGCGAATTTCGTTCGGCAAGTAATGATACAATCAATCGCTCATCGCATTAATTTGCTGTTTGGTCGAAATACATGCCCAATGGCTTCACAAATTGCGGTGTAGTTTTTTCCTTCACGCATTGGCTTCCATTTTTTAAGTATCTGCTCACTGCATATATTTCAAATAAGCAAGTTATTTTTTCGCAACCACGCTCCAGTTTTTTCAATTCTTTTACAATAACTTTGACTTTTCCATGATTCTACAACGTCACAGTCCGTCAGCTTCCAAAGCTTAATATATTGTCGTTGTTAACTTTTCCTTGTAGGAAATGAATATCTTGTATAGCTTCTGGTCATTCTTTTTACGGGAACACTTTAATCGGAATATGTACAAAGATTTTCGAAAACATGCCGCCGAAGATGCCAGAGCGGGGGCACGCTATGGTATGGAGTGTCTTTTCCGATTTTATAGCTATGGATTGGAAAAACGATTCCGAAAGGCAATTTTTAAAGATTTTCAGGTATGCTGGTTATCTGATGTTACTCATATGTATTTCGCTGATTCGTATTTTTGTAAAAAGCATTGTTTCGGTTTCAACTGGGAATTATCCATCACTGCACCTTTTTTACTCTCGAAACTGTCCTCGGGGATAAGATGATTTTTGAATCGTAAATAATATGGGTACCTACAGCTCTTTCGGTTTCATGGAAAAATTTGATTGTTGACTCAAATGCAATAAAGTATTTGAAAGAATTCTTAAGTTCACTTTGCATGCGGACTACAATCTTCATCGGTGTCAGCTCTCGATGAACTAATGAGAAACGTGAAGCACTTGACAGCCTCGGCTTCGACGATTAATCGTTTGTCTGACCATTACGTATTTTCTTACTCGGTTTATGTATCCGTACTCGGTGTGGTCTTGGGTACAATTGCAGTTTAGGTAATTGATCGTTTACAACTGATGGGTCTTGATCTTCTCCCACCTGTTAGTTGTGCTGTTTGTACCTCCTGTTTTTAGTCTGAGAGATCAGTTTCACGTTTTATTTTCAGGAGGAAACGCTCCGTGATTATGATGACGGTCATTTGTACGGATTAGAAAAGTTCTGGGCGTTGCTGCATTATGGTCGAAAGCAACTGAAGGTTGACGACCGCTTGCAAGAATTGTTAGATACAAAGTATCGAACAATCCGAGATTTTCGAATAAACGTGAGTTAGATTCAACTATTCTTCCAATTCTACGTTTGTTCGTTGGCTACTTCATGATTCTGAGTTTTTCTAGGTATTCATGTAATACCGATGGTGGTCGAGTTGTTTAGTGCGTTTGATTGTTACCTCGGAAATCGGAGGTTTGAATCCCCGCCATCACCGATTATTTTGATGGTAGATAATGGTCCACTGACATCTGGCTGGTCGCCACACCTGACTTATAGGGGCTTCATGTGTATCCCATCACTCCAAGTCTCAGAGTCTGGATACCGGTTATCCCTGATAATGCTATGAAACTTTGTGGCTGTGGGATATACCCCTTCAACTGCACTCATGCGCAAGCATATGATAATAAACCGTCAGGTAATCCAGCTTGATTTCGACTACTGTAAATCTGCTGGTTCGATATCATTAGTTTCGTTCAGCGATATTACCTCAAGTTTGGATTTTACTGTAATACTCCACCTCCAATCCGGTTCTCAACCGTCTGCGCTCAACAAATCTAGATTGACAAAGTGGTAACTAATTAAGGTTCACACCAATACCACATTCAAACAGGTCCAACTGGTTCCAGTTAGTACACGAGGTTTACTATTGACTACGCGGATCGAATCACGTTAACAGAAGTCTGTGTGATATACTCGTAATTTTGTGCGACCTTCAACGATGGTTCACAAGATGTTCCGGTTTATCTGCTCATTGAAAACATCATTGTACCTATTTCGTTGTGCGACGCGTTTTTCAGAATTATTTAGCTCAGTTCGAAAGGTGCTAGGGACCTCATCGTACACTACTCCCACGGCTCTATGGTTATTCACAGAACCTCATGCGCTCATCATGCTATGGCGTCCCCGGTAAGCGACGCGTCGCGTCCCAGCGGTCGTGGTGATAAGAAAGCAAGCTGGGATTATTCGCTTCGGGATAAGAACACACGTAGCATGTTGGAATGTCGACGTTTCTAGACATCGGCCGCCGATGTGTCACCATGTGGACTCCACATGACTATGACGTAGAAATTGCCTTCCTCTTGAAGGTCCGCCTATCCAACTCTGGTAAACGGCGAATAGAGTTCCCGGGAGTAGGTACATCTTATTCGCTCTGTCATAAATGCCCGAGAGACAATTTCGGGCTCTACGGCGTCGCGTTTGCTCTGAACAAGGCAACTGATGATGTGATGATTTCTTAGAAACCAGTCTCATACAGACTCGCTTTGGCATAGTTTGAAGGCTTACAGCGCCCTTTGATGGTGATTGCGGTTTATGCTCCAAACAATTCTGCTGATGACGGAACCAAACCAAAATTCTCCGGTAACTTGGAGGAGGTAATCGGCCGGGTTTCGAGGCGTGACGTCCCAGGAGATTGGAATGCTCGAACAGCCACGGCCGACAAAGCCGCTCGCCAGATTCTCATGAAAATCGGTCTAAGTCAGCGGTGCCAGAACGGTGGCCGACAGATTGTTTTAGCCAACAGCAATGAAAAGGTTGTCTGTAGCACTCGATTTCAACACCCTTAGAAGCACTCACATCATTATCATCATCATCATCATCGTACGGCGTTAAACAGCAGGACAAACCCCATTGACCACTGCTTTTTTCGCCACGTTGCACGAAGTAATAGAAAGAATGAATATATAAGATGGACAGGGAGTGGACCTACACGGGAGAAAAAAAAGAACGCCCTAATGGCCAACACACGCAATACACAGTTTAACTATACGAACGCCTATTGAGCAGTCATTCTGATTCGACAGAAAACAACAACACGACCGCCGCTGCTAACGGTTCGCTGCCATATCCTTCAGTGTTTCCAGCCAATTGGTTGAGGATTCGTTTGGACCCCAACCACAAAGACGTGAGGCACGTAGTTTTCCTAAGTTCGCTGTACATTTTCTAATTTCCCATAACCACATCACCTGTTGACCTCCACGTGGCTTCCACTCCTTAGGAGGAGCGGAGAATAGGACACAGTACGGTAGACGTGTGTTCGCCATACGTAACACGCGCCCCAACCAACGGATTCTACTAAGCTGGATACGCTGTGATAGAAAACTCCCTGAACTGGTATCCAATACTCGATTTCTGACCTTAGAATTGCTCACTCGGTTATTCCATCCAATCTTAGCTATACTACGCAAACATCAATAGTCGAAAACCTGAAGACGACAAACATCTTCCGCACACAGGTTCAATGTCTCTCAATCATACGACAAAGCTGAACGCACCGCAACACAGTACACACGACCTTTCAACTTCAACGAAATATCAGGTCGGCGCTACAGGTGTCTCAGACCAGCGTACGCCGCTCGAGCTTTGTATATATGCGTGCTCACATCTACTACAGGTCTCGCATCCGTTGTCACGCTGCTACCGAGGTAAGTGAAGCGGTCGACAATTACCAGCCCCCCATCGAGCACCAAGCTCAGAACCGTTGACGTCCAGTTTTGTAACATGAATTTACACTCTGAAGGTGCAAAGCTCATGCCGAATGGAGCTACGGCTCTTGCGAGTCTATCTAGTTCACGTTGCGCGTGATCCGTACATACGAACAAGCAGACAAGATTGTCAGTTTAATCTAGGTCATAGATGTTCACTTTTTTTCTAGTTCGACACATCCTGAAGACTTCGCAAGACATTGCCCATTATCTCGTTGGTGACAAAGTTGAACAGGATTGGCGAAACGAGACATCCTTGTCGAACACCACTGGTGGTTTCGAATCGACCGGGTAGTTCACCGTAAACCGTTGCGCGGTCAGAAGTATGAGAATAAAATGATCTCAGTAGATTCAGGAATTTCTATGACATACCTTTTCGATGAAGAGCACTGAAAAGCGCTGTTCGGTTAACGGAATCGAAGGTGCCTTTCAAGTCAAGGAAAACCATTGTTGTCGGTCGATGATGTGCTTTGAAAGAAAAAATCTGGTCGATGCATCCCCGGCTTGTTGTTCGCGGGCATTCCTCTCTCGAGCCGGTGTCAGACGGGATTCGCCGTCCAGCGGCGTCGCGAATAATTCTGAACAGTCTTTGACTGTCACATGAAGCAGCTGTTATTTCCAATTCTTTCGCTATCTTGACCCACCAATTTTCGCGATCTTTCTTAAAGCTTTTCGTAACTTGCTTTTGTAGATGTCTTCGTATCTTATTCATCTTACAGTTCGAGAGCTGACGTTTTTGCTCCATTAGACTAAACGACTCTTGAGAAATCCAGTGTCTTTGATGGACATCGGATCTAAGACCAAAGGCGAAATCTGCTGCCACGTGCATCGCTTGTTTGATATGGGCCTAATGCTCATCTGCATTGCTGTTCGTCGTAGTTCCTAGCTCATGTGCTAATTTTTGTTCATAACTGGTGCAAACTTCTAGATCAGAAAAACTTTGTACGGTTAACTGGATTTATGGTTTGCGTCGATTACCGCAGAGCTGGAGCGATAATCACATTAAAACTGATGCATGGTCCGACTCTACGTACGTGGACCAGTGAGATCTACAGTTCTGAACAGAACTGCCCCACCGGTAGCCTACTGCGATATGATCGATCTGGCTTAGAGTACCTGTAGAGTTAGAGCGCCATGTCGCAGTGTGACGTGAGCTGTGTCGGGAATTTGTACTCGATGGGAATAACCGGTTGTCTGCACAAAACTGGGTAAGCTTATCTCTGTTACCAGTACGCTGAGCGGGTAAAGCCTAACGCCCACCTAAACAAGCCTCTGACGCACTAAGTTTTCCAACTTGTGCATTCAAATCACTAGCTTGCACTACAACGTCAGAACCTTTGCTGCTGCGAACGCGAGTTGCGAGTTCATCCTAGAACTAATCCTTGTGCATGTCAGAGCTGCAGTCTGTTGGGGCGTACGCCGAGATCACAAACAAATAGCGCTTAACACAACCATTCTTTCGAACACCAACTGACCCCTGGAGTCTTGCAACACATGAACGGCTTTTAACCGGGATCCAGTCTAAAGAGGCATCCTTAGATTTGTCAGTCGAGACTATCCCTACATCACGTTGACCCGCAACTTTAGCTGCTTTGTCTCCTGAAGTGCGCAGTAAATACCTTGATGAAAAACCAGGAGCAGATGGTTGAATCACGCTGCTCGAATCCTGGATACGCGTTTCACCTACGCAGCAGACATCAATCTTCAGAGAGTCTGTTGTGAGGGCTAGGCACGCCTGATGACCGACCTGCATGAGTGTACGCTCGTGAAAGGAGCCGAGATTCTGAGACTGGCGAGGCCTGAGAAAATGTGGGTTATGAGAATGAGGATTGTTTACGACACTATTTGACAATGAACCGTTGCGAGTGTCGAGCGTGTTATCATTGGGAACAATATGGGTAGGTAGAGGAGCGAAGGAGAGATGATTGTGGGCAGAAGACAAAGGTTGAGTAAAAGAGAGAAGACTCTGAGCAGTAGTTCACTTATCACTACCCACCTCGCTCGGTGCCATGGGCAGCACGGTCCTGATTATTCAGCTTGATGACAGATGCAGTATGGAATTCTTTGTGTTCATGCAATGTATGGGAGACGTTGGACGAGTATTGGTAAGGAGTCCAACCGCAAAGCAAGAGGACAGTTAGGGTTCTCAATCAAAGCCTTTAGTTCTAACAAAGACCTGTCCGCAAGGCAGCGGGGGATGGTTGAGTGAAAGCCTATTTCCTTGGGTCAATTATTCTTCCACTGATTTTGCCGACTGAGTTTCCTGCTCAAATCGACCCTCTACCCGGAGGAACGGAACTTGACGTTCTCTGGCCTCTGCTCACTGATTCATAGGTAGGGTTGCATCTTTTCGGCTCAAAGAAAACGTGCTGTGTATCTTTCAATCAAGGAGGCGCGTCAGTCATCACATCAAGCCAAGGCGTTGTGTCGTCTTGGTTGCAGAAGCACCCACTCACATAGTACTCCAGTGGCGGTTACTGCGCATTGACTCGACCATATCCTGGTGATATCTCGTTGGGCCTCGTCTGCGCAGGATTATCCTGCGTACCGTGCGATGCAAACAGTACTGACCGTTGAAGCTGCAAAATCCATCGGTCTACACGTGATACGATCTCCGCACCCTTCCGTGTAGAAGTTGCTGCCCTCGAAAATTGGAGAAACGCGAAGCGTTGTCACGAGTAATCACAATTCGACTGATCGCCGCAACCAGCGATCAAGAAAACTGTCTAAGTAAAAGGGCAGTAGACCCGAATAAAATCGAGAACCGAAAAAGCTGCATGGTAGTGGTCAATTTCGGAGACTGCAGTGAGAGGCTACACACTCCGCCAAGGCTAGTCGTAAGAGAACCCGGATAGAAATAGCCGAAAAAATGGAGACCACGTTGGGAACTGGTGACTCTGCTAAACTGTTCCGCCTCATTCGCAACGCCTCAAATAGGTGAAGCAAACAAGTTTCGCTTCTTCGTGATGTGGCTGGAAACATAATACCCGAACAGAGTAAGCAAATAGATCGATGGGTGGGACACTTCGGTGAACTTCTCAACCGGCCTACAAACCACCCGACGGACCAACCAATGTCAGCTCCTCCAGTCCAGTACGAAAGTAATTGCGACCTGCACAATATCGCAGAAATCACAGAAATAATTAACAAACGTAAGGATAGAAAGTCCGTCGGGGCAAATAACATCCCTCCAGAAGTACATAAAGCCTGTTCATCGTGATTGATTGATAGGTTATGCGCACCTTTTAGCTCCGTTTGGCAAAAGGAAGCATTCCCACCCGATTGGAGCATGTCTATTTAGAAGAAAGATGATAAATCGGCATGTGAAAACTACGGAGGGATTAGCTTGATTGATGTGGCCGCGAAGATTTTAGGTGCGTTGTCACTAAACTGTTTCTCCGAGGCAAGAGACTGGTGCACTCGTCCAAATCGAGGGGGTTTCACTGTGACAGACTGTGTGGATCAAATCTTCACACTGCGTTGAATACTGGAGCATCACTATAAGTTCCAACAACCAACGATTGCTTGCTTCAGTGACTTCCGAGCTGCCTTCGATTCGGTTAACCGCGAATCTCTTTGGACCATAATCCAACCTGATGGGATGCCCGATAAGCTTTTAAAGCTGTTGAGGGGATACTACTCGACAATTGATGCGAGGGTTCGTATGTATGGCAAAGAAACCAGTTAGTCCGCACTCACTCCCGGAGTTAGATAGGGCTCTCTTCTCTCACCGGTGCTTTCTAACTACACCATTGATTAGACATTGGGTCATACATTATATTGTAACAAGGACGACAACACACGGCAAGATACGTGCATTCCCACGATCACACAAGTCAAGTCATGGCACACATACAGTAGCTTATATAGGCCTTTTCCCAGACTGCGCGGCACCAAGATTGCTATTGCCGCTGCTTGAGCGCTTCGGCTGCGTTCTGTCCATTTTCCTGTGGCCGATGGCTTGCTTCTCTTGCCCGTCATTTCCCTTCGGTTGACCCGACTGTCTCAGTTGACGGCTCGATCGGCAGCCCTTCACCTGAGCTATCTTGCTGGTAGCCGGAGATCCCGCTGCTTCCTCCCCGGTCGTCTGTATGCTTCTTTTTGCCTGCTTCGGGACGCCTCCGACATATTCGCCAACTGTTATTTTGTCTGTGGCCCTCGTTTGGTTCGTTCGTTCGCCTTGATGTTCACGCCGTTCCCTCGCCCCAGCATTCCCTGTTACAATATGACTACCCGGGAGTTCAACCTAGTCAGGAAATATACGTCTCAAACCTGGAGTTCGCGGTGATATTGTGGTGTTAGGAGACTCACGTGCTATGCTTCAACCAGTCCTCAACCGAATTAATTATTTCGCGAGGCCTGTCGTGCTGGAAGTGAATTTAACCAAAACCAAAGATTTCACAACTCATCTAGGCCCGACAATTTAACAACTGTCCATTATTGACCGACAAGTCGAATACGTCACTTCATACAAATACCTAGGTTCAACTCTGCTTCTGAACGGCCAGGCAAACGATGAACTGATATTTCGGATCGACAGCTCCAGGAGAGCCTTCGTCCATCTAAGATGAACGCTGTGGACTTGCAGCGAAATCAGCTCAAAGACAGAAGTTCATGTTTACCGTACAGCCATCCGCTCCGTACTCATCTATAGCTGCTCAACCTGGCCTTTGCAAGCTGAGGATACCAGAAGGCTTGAGGTTTTCGACCACTGGTGCATGCGATAAATCCTCAAAGTGAACTGGCACGACAGGGTGTCCAGGGAAGAGGTAAGGAGACGATGCTCTGATTTCGATGTGTTCTCCTCGTCCTCTTTCAACGTTGATAGCTGCATTGGTTGGGTCATACCCTGCGACAACCAGAGCCTGAGATAACCAAACAAACACTGTGCCCTGGTTGGCGTTGTCGCCTTGGTGGACAGCTCAAAACATGGACCAGTAAAATAGAAAAGACCCAGAGTTCCTTGGTGTTCGGTCGGGTTGTGGAAATGAAAGATAGGAAAAGTTCCGGATCACAATGTGCACCGAGCTCGCCTCGGACCGCCGCACTTGGTCAGCGGTGGTCCGTATTATCCATAGAATCGACTTATCCTCTCGCAGGAGATTATCGGGTAAAAGTAAAAGTGAGTAATTACTCAATTCCAGTGTTTGCGGCGTCCAACTTTTCGGTGTGAAAAATGCGAGAGTATTTTCCATTGCATGAGATCCAGGCTCCTCGTACCAACAGTACATTCTATGGAATTCCTAATCTGTTTTGATGGTCGTCTCACTTGTAGTATAGTAGTCCGACGGTTTTTTTGCTAAATCTACTAGTGTTTGTTTTTCGCCAGCCCAATTGCCAGTTCTATGAGACTGGATGAAATTTCTAAGTCAATTTATATTGTCTCTCCATTATATTCGATATTTTTTTAGTTCCAACCACCCGCTGGTTTCTTCATTGACAAATCGCGTCGTCGAACAAAATCGGAGTCAATTGGACTTGTTCATACCTTTGAAACCCCAATGAGTCAACCGGTGAACGAAGATAGTGTGGACACATGACAACAAATCCAAGCATATATTTCGCAAATTCACTAACTATTTGGCCGTTGCGGTGGAACTCAACATTTACAATTCAACTTAAGAGGCTGTGCACTCAAGCATTCGGCATACTGCGTGACTTATTAGTCTCGGGTTTCCCTAATCTCTAGTCTGGCAAGTGCGATGCGATCGATCCTGTGTTGGTCGATAACGATTTTCCATTGCAAGACAATATGCACAGTTTATTGCACTTAGTTCGACACTTGCCTGCCATGCACCAGTAATCAATGCAAGGGTGACACTCATTTCGGAACCCATTCAGAGGCCTTTCGTCAAATATCGTGTATGTTGAACGAAATGGCGGTTGATTTATCTTGACCTCGTCAATGGCCAGCCCCCATTTACTGTGTTCGTGAAGCCGGTTTTGGTTGTCACCCAACACTGTTGTTATCTCGTCCTTCAAGGATTCAAATTACCAGTAATCTATCTCCTGGTTCACGTCAACCTCGAACGCATACTTTCCGTCCATCAGGCAATCGTGCCTCTGCTCTTTGTGTGTATATATTTCATGCTTTTCAGCAGTACCTCGGATCATCCTCGGTATTTTGGCGGTCATGTTTTTCGGTCTCTGTTATGAGATGGTTTTCGTCTCGATTTTTCACCAATTATCTGACATCCCGGTCAATCCATCCTGATATGATTCTTTCATTTAATCGGTCGATCTATCCGCTTGAACAAATCCCCTCAGCTCTTCCGTAAACATTGTTTTGGTCTCGATTGCGGCCCATTTGTAGCCACTTTTGGCGAACCTAGAAAATTCATATGAAAAAAACAGTTGAATGCGAAACTAGTTGTCAGTGTTAATGCTGTGTATCACTTGTGATTCGATTCCCTTGTTTTTAACATTTCGGCATCTTCAACTCAACTTAGCCCCTATTTTTCGGTTCGAGTTTGCTGTTGAAACCGTTTGGAATTTCATTCATCTCGGCCTACTTTTCTCTACAGATCGGAGCACCTTGTATTCATTTGCTGTTTTGCATGTCCTCATCTTACTCCATCTTGTTGCTTGGCTATACTTCATAGGTTCCCAGCTCTTGCAAAACTGTTTTGGTCATCCTCGGTTACATAAGTTACCAATCACTTCACTCCATCGTCGTTCTTCGTTTTCTGTACTGTGAAAATCTACCCGTCTTCTCTGAATCCACCGGTCGATGTTGAACAAAACTTGTATCGTCGTTTCTCTAGAATTGCTGGGTTGCTGTACTTGTCTGCATCGTCTTCTGCTTACATTCAATCTGGATTTATAGGATTTACTTACTACTTCGAATTACTCACCGTCATGGAGTCTCCTAATCCATTGTCACCAGTACGCAGTTGAGTCCCTACCACTAGCTTTCTCCCACACTTGCTGTCTTGTTTGCCTCGTAAATCCTGCCTGCTTCAACTCACCCACTAAAGCGTGGCGAGATTTTCATGCACTGTGCGACCCAACAACCTAATAACCCGGTCTTAGCCATTCCGATTACCCATCATCCGATTACAAATGATTTATGCGCAAGCGTTCCTGCGTGTGAATTTCGGAATATATATTTGGTTGCTGTTTCGTTTTTTTGTTCTTACAAGTTTCTTATTTCCCCAAATTAGCTATTTCGTACGGTTAAGACCTGCCTAATTCTTGGATAAATCGCCACCCAACGCTTTGAATACAGGTACGCATCGGCGTTTAGTCGTATCGTTATTGTTCAATAAAAATGTTTGGATTAGATTGAGGTTTAGTTTCTGATTTTGCACCCGTCATTGTAAAAGTCTAGACGGGCCAGCATTATACAAATTTCTAATCGCTAATACACGCCGAGTCTTACACAACGATTGTTTAAAATCTGCTCGTCAGTTTTGAGTAGATGCCCAAGTGAATGTTCCTAATGTAATGGTCTAATTTGGTCAGTCAATACCCGGTATAAGTGTCAGCACATCAGTACTTACTTACCTTGAGCGGTTGATCCGTAAGCTAAAGTAATGGGTGGAGTTTCACTGTTGTCTGACTCGTTACCACACCGGACCTATGGGGCCCCCAGGTGGCTATGCGCTCTCACTTCTACCGCCATGATTAGTGTTTCTCACTGACAACAATTTTTTCAGGGCGTTTCTTTTTCCCGCTTCATTCATATAAAAGAAAATTGACACCCGGGACGCCCTAGGAGTTTTTCTGCCCATTGGAGCAAACTATGTGAGCCGAGTAACAGGGAGCCTACCACACCGTTGCAGCTTCGAGATGGGAAGCAATCCAGTCACGGGTGTCCTAACACTAGATATTAGAAGGAGAGTCGCGTTCCGATTTGCCTGCAGACTGACAGTTCTTCACATAACAGGATTTTGGCAAGACTCAATTAAACAAAACAAACCGGTGGTGTATGCCCCGTTCCATTCGAACTGTAGAACGTTGTTGGTCTTTGCATGTCATACTCGAAAAGTGAAATGTATAAAAGTTGTGCAATCTAAACAATTCGACTTCCTCTTGATCACACTCATGATAAGGGATCGATGTTTCAGTCGACAGGTACACGTCACAATTGAATACTTCGAGGCTATATCACTTGATGGAGTGCGATGCTGTGTTCACTGTTCACTAGTCTAGCTTGAAGCGAGCTGATTGCTTCAAACGTGCTACAGTTCTAGCAAGGACTATAACGGTGTGGAAGGATATCGGCGTCTTTGGATGCTCCCGTGTGTTTAAGGCGTCGTGTCCATCAAACAGACCGATTCCACTGGACTGGAGAACCCCGTTGAGTATCGGAGGATGACTAAAGCTATTTCAAAGTCCGATGATCATAGCAGCATACTCAGTGTTTCGTCACCTAATATCTCATTCTGGTACTAAGGTGGCAATTGAAGACGTTGTCTCGAAATGCTACGCGACCCCCTAAACGACTCGACTGGGCTATTTTCATGTCCGAAAATCCGTGTGTGGCATGTATTTTTCTCATTTCAGCTCCCATTCTATGTTGAAACTGTCCACTCTCAAAGATTCGACGCGGATGGAAATGTTTGAAACGTTCGTTAAGGACGCATCGTCTTCGATTCAGTTATGGAATGGTGAATTGGATCAACTGATTCAGTCCTGCAAACAAGTCTCGGATGCACATCGTGATCTGGATTGTTTGGGTTCCGCCAATTTCCTTCCGTCTGATATTGATCAATATGTGTGGACCAATTCGTTAAAATGTAAACTTGGCAGCGCTTTGGAAAATTCGTTCGAGGCTATGAATCGGCTTCGTACTGCCAGCCTAGATGTGTTGGAGCGCATTGAATCGCTTGAAATTGTATTATGTCCTTCAATTGGATTGCCAGACTTACCGGATAATTGGGCTCATATATCTAATTGCCTTAGTCTGTTAAATCGATTTCGGACCGAATTGGCAAATGAATGTGATGCGATCGGATTGTATCACCTGCGTGCGGTTTTCAAAAACGATGACTCTCACAACCCGTCCGTTTTGCCTCCGTTTGACCCGGATTTGTCGGTTATTTGGAAATTGTGGATGGAGTTATATCTTCCTGTTCTGCGAACGGCCGTCCATTCCTAGTATATGGTTTCCACAACCGGTGTTTCTTCGATGATCACGTGCTACTGCATATGTTGTTGCACGCTTCGTTTTGATTGAAAACATCCTTTATGTTTGTTTTTCATGTTGAATTGAGACAACTGTATCCCGGTACAGTTCACTTGTTTCCTTGCAGTGTCAGCAGAACGTTAGCGATCATGTGCCTATTGGACGGTTATCACTGTTATTGTTTTGAAAGCCTCAATTAACCAGAATTATATGAAAAAGGCTACCTTACAGACAGGCAATGTTTCTTCGCTAGAATACATCATCTGGCTTTTTGATAGCCGGTGCGGATTCATTTTCGAAGTGTTTCGGTTCTTTTGAGGTGGATAGGATTTTCGCATAGCGGACGGTTTAATACCAGGTACGGCAATTTGTCTTTTATTTATTTTGTGCAAAAGATGGCTCTTAATATTGTTTCTCGGTTGGACAACATACCAATTCACTTTCTTGTCAGTTTGCTGTAAGACATCGCATTCAAACCGCAGCGACTGAAAAATAGTTCAAGCTTGTTCGCGTTCAGTGCAGATAATTAAAGGGTTCTCAACTTGTAAACAAATTTCGAAATAATTTTCCGTACCATGCTCTTTGATGACTGCAGTGGAAAGCAACAATCCATGACCTCGACGGTTCTCTGTACAATCCAAGAGAGAGAGACGGTTACCATGACAGAGTTTTAATGGTAAACCACGTAAAGGTGCAATAGTTCAAGCGCGACAAATGGCCGAGGACAATGGATTACCGTCCATCACCAATGTGATCGGTGGTGGTAATGTTCGGAGCGCATTTTCTAGAAGAGGTGTGAGCTACTCCGCCACGAGTCTTATCGTGTCGCCTAATTGCTTTAGTTGTGGATCTTGTTACCGTGTTCTTTATCTGGAGTAATTTTCATCCAGTGCTAGCTACTGGAAAATTTTGTTCCCCCAAAGCTTGCTTATCCATGAATAAAACGATTCATTTGGTCTCCTTATGGGAATTGGTGTTCAAAACTGCCCCAAATCAGTTGAGCCAAATTTATCACCCTCAGTGTGTATACAGTCTATCGAATCCATACTGGAAGATGAGTTTACGGTACTTTACCTCAGTGAAGGATGTGAACAATATTTTGATGGCTTAGAACGAATTACGAATGTGCGGCACGCGTTTCGGACCTGTGTGTGTGTGTGTGTGTGTGTGTGTGTGTGTGTGTGCACTGCAACCACAAGAATGAAGTTGGTTCGACAATAACTGATAACTGGCAAACCGAGCAGACGATTTTTTTCTGCTCTGTCACATCGGGCTGGGTGATCGGTTTTGATATCCGATCGCGATAATCTGTTAGAGCCAGTTTCGTCCATCTGTAGCATCGGGGTAACACCTTCATCCATCATGATATGCGGATCGAGAGCGATTTTCTGGTTGATTTATTGTCCCTCCGATACCATGGGATTTAGTTAAGAATAAACGTAGTTTTTCATCGTCATTTTGCACTTTGAAATTGTTCATTTACTTATTCTGCTCAGATAAACTTGCAGACTGACGGGATTCTTTCCTGTAGACGCTGTTGCCCGTGTGCGCTGCCAGCGACATTTTTCCACGTGGGGAAAGTTCAACTATTCTCGCATGACGATGTGTTGGTATGTTATTAATGAAATTGCACAGGAACAGCTGAGTAAGGGGTAAATCTGGTGTTTACCGCTTATCGTGGTGACTTCGACTGACGGATCACCGTTAACCTAAACCTAACTTTGGCTGTTCATGTGTAGGAAATTAACGAAAAAAAAGAATTTCTTCAGAACGGTGGTAAGCTTGGTCGAAATCCGCTGTGAGATCACGAGAGAGGTCCATGGAAAGTGTGACTGCAGTGGAGAATTGATCGATACAACCCGAATTCAGTTTAAGTCGGGTTCGGTCCTCATGCGAATAAAGTTCGCAGGTTTAAAATCAACCGACGGAGAATGATGTCAGCGAACAGTTTAGATACGACTATCCTCAACCCAGAAGGCAAATTCCCCTGAAAACCCCAGGCCGTTTTGTTCGTAATTAACAGCAATAGAACATGCAATTGTTGCATTCCAATTACTTGTAAGAATGTACGTGGAACCCGACCGTAGCGGCAAGTAAGCCACAAGCAAGCGAATAGAAGAGTTCAGGTATGTGTGCTTTCACGCAAAGGAAGTAAGGCCAATCGATGCAAGGAAATCATTATCATCATCACCGTACGGCGTTAAACAGCAGGACAAACCCCATTGACCACTGCTTTTTTCGCCACGTTGCACGAAGTAATAGAAAGAATGAATATATAAGATGGACAGGGAGTGGACCTACACGGGAGAAAAAAAAGAACGCCCTAATGGCCAACACACGCAATACACAGTTTAACTATACGAACGCCTATTGAGCAGTCATTCTGATTCGACAGAAAACAACAACACGACCGCCGCTGCTAACGGTTCGCTGCCATATCCTTCAGTGTTTCCAGCCAATTGGTTGAGGATTCGTTTGGACCCCAACCACGAAGACGTGAGGCACGTAGTTTTCCTAAGTTCGCTGTACATTTTCTAATTTCCCATAACCACATCACCTGTTGACCTCCACGTGGCTTCCACTCCTTAGGAGGAGCGGAGAATAGGACACAGTACGGTAGACGTGTGTTCGCCATACGTAACACGCGCCCCAACCAACGGATTCTACTAAGCTGGATACGCTGTGATAGAAAACTCCCTGAACTGGTATCCAATACTCGATTTCTGACCTTAGAATTGCTCACTCGGTTATTCCATCCAATCTTAGCTATACTACGCAAACATCAATAGTCGAAAACCTGAAGACGACAAACATCTTCCGCACACAGGTTCAATGTCTCTCAATCATACGACAAAGCTGAACGCACCGCAACACAGTACACACGACCTTTCAACTTCAACGAAATATCAGGTCGGCGCTACAGGTGTCTCAGACCAGCGTACGCCGCTCGAGCTTTGTATATATGCGTGCTCACATCTACTACAGGTCTCGCATCCGTTGTCACGCTGCTACCGAGGTAAGTGAAGCGGTCGACAATTACCAGCCCCCCATCGAGCACCAAGCTCAGAACCGTTGACGTCCAGTTTTGTAACATGAATTTACACTCTGAAGGTGCAAAGCTCATGCCGAATGGAGCTACGGCTCTTGCGAGTCTATCTAGTTCACGTTGCGCGTGATCCGTACATACGAACAAGCAGACAAGATTGTCAGTTTAATCTAGGTCATAGATGTTCACTTTTTTTCTAGTTCGACACATCCTGAAGACTTCGCAAGACATTGCCCATTATCTCGTTGGTGACAAAGTTGAACAGGATTGGCGAAACGAGACATCCTTGTCGAACACCACTGGTGGTTTCGAATCGACCGGGTAGTTCACCGTAAACCGTTGCGCGGTCAGAAGTATGAGAATAAAATGATCTCAGTAGATTCAGGAATTTCTATGACATACCTTTTCGATGAAGAGCACTGAAAAGCGCTGTTCGGTTAACGGAATCGAAGGTGCCTTTCAAGTCAAGGAAAACCATTGTTGTCGGTCGATGATGTGCTTTGAAAGAAAAAATCTGGTCGATGCATCCCCGGCTTGTTGTTCGCGGGCATTCCTCTCTCGAGCCGGTGTCAGACGGGATTCGCCGTCCAGCGGTGTCGCGAATAATTCTGAACAGTCTTTGACTGTCACATGAAGCAGCTGTTATTTCCAATTCTTTCGCTATCTTGACCCACCAATTTTCGCGATCTTTCTTAAAGCTTTTCGTAACTTGCTTTTGTAGATGTCTTCGTATCTTATTCATCTTACAGTTCGAGAGCTGACGTTTTTGCTCCATTAGACTAAACGACTCTTGAGAAATCCAGTGTCTTTGATGGACATCGGATCTAAGACCAAAGGCGAAATCTGCTGCCACGTGCATCGCTTGTTTGATATGGGCCTAATGCTCATCTGCATTGCTGTTCGTCGTAGTTCCTAGCTCATGTGCTAATTTTTGTTCATAACTGGTGCAAACTTCTAGATCAGAAAAACTTTGTACGGTTAACTGGATTTATGGTTTGCGTCGATTACCGCAGAGCTGGAGCGATAATCACATTAAAACTGATGCATGGTCCGACTCTACGTACGTGGACCAGTGAGATCTACAGTTCTGAACAGAACTGCCCCACCGGTAGCCTACTGCGATATGATCGATCTGGCTTAGAGTACCTGTAGAGTTAGAGCGCCATGTCGCAGTGTGACGTGAGCTGTGTCGGGAATTTGTACTCGATGGGAATAACCGGTTGTCTGCACAAAACTGGGTAAGCTTATCTCTGTTACCAGTACGCTGAGCGGGTAAAGCCTAACGCCCACCTAAACAAGCCTCTGACGCACTAAGTTTTCCAACTTGTGCATTCAAATCACTAGCTTGCACTACAACGTCAGAACCTTTGCTGCTGCGAACGCGAGTTGCGAGTTCATCCTAGAACTAATCCTTGTGCATGTCAGAGCTGCAGTCTGTTGGGGCGTACGCCGAGATCACAAACAAATAGCGCTTAACACAACCATTCTTTCGAACACCAACTGACCCCTGGAGTCTTGCAACACATGAACGGCTTTTAACCGGGATCCAGTCTAAAGAGGCATCCTTAGATTTGTCAGTCGAGACTATCCCTACATCACGTTGACCCGCAACTTTAGCTGCTTTGTCTCCTGAAGTGCGCAGTAAATACCTTGATGAAAAACCAGGAGCAGATGGTTGAATCACGCTGCTCGAATCCTGGATACGCGTTTCACCTACGCAGCAGACATCAATCTTCAGAGAGTCTGTTGTGAGGGCTAGGCACGCCTGATGACCGACCTGCATGAGTGTACGCTCGTGAAAGGAGCCGAGATTCTGAGACTGGCGAGGCCTGAGAAAATGTGGGTTATGAGAATGAGGATTGTTTACGACACTATTTGACAATGAACCGTTGCGAGTGTCGAGCGTGTTATCATTGGGAACAATATGGGTAGGTAGAGGAGCGAAGGAGAGATGATTGTGGGCAGAAGACAAAGGTTGAGTAAAAGAGAGAAGACTCTGAGCAGTAGTTCACTTATCACTACCCACCTCGCTCGGTGCCATGGGCAGCACGGTCCTGATTATTCAGCTTGATGACAGATGCAGTATGGAATTCTTTGTGTTCATGCAATGTATGGGAGACGTTGGACGAGTATTGGTAAGGAGTCCAACCGCAAAGCAAGAGGACAGTTAGGGTTCTCAATCAAAGCCTTTAGTTCTAACAAAGACCTGTCCGCAAGGCAGCGGGGGATGGTTGAGTGAAAGCCTATTTCCTTGGGTCAATTATTCTTCCACTGATTTTGCCGACTGAGTTTCCTGCTCAAATCGGTCCTCAACCTGGTGGACCGGGAGACTGCTTTGTCAGTCCTCCGTCTGGTGACTTTTTGGGTATCTTCTGCTTGAGGTAAGCCAACCTACAGAGCCATTTTGATGGTGGATGAGCGTCAGCCATCACACCATGTCAAGTACAGTCACGTTGCAACGGAATACACTGAAAGATCGATCAGTCAACTACGTTTGCACTGATGCATTACGAAAGATTAATACCACAGGCGTATATCCGTTCATGAGAGGGATGTGCGTTGGTGGTCCGCGTCGGATGCGTAACTGTAACGAAGCACAACATAGCCCATGTTTGACGCTCAAGTTCTTGAATGGCGAAGAAGGGAGAATGGAGACGAATTTAATTTCGAGAAGTCGGACTAACGATTTTTACTTATTAGTTTTATTCAGAAGGCAAAGGGGCTTTAATCCGGCGCCAGAACGGGACCGAGGCATCTGTCATTAAACTGTTTGTTCTGCATTCATTTTGCTGATTACCAACTCACTTTGCGGATCAGGTCTTTAGCTTCATGTCATCAGCTGGGTGTACAAACCTTGGTTTGGGATCGCTTACCGAAGGTGATCGATGGCTGTCCTGTTTCCGAGTGGAACACCAGATACTTCCTTTCTAGGACCATTTAGTAGGTTTTCTGACCGGCACCCGTTCCTCCGCTTGTTTAGTCCGGAGTATCCTTCTCAGAGATAAAATTGGTCGTAAAGGGCCAGTGGTTTTCCGCCAAATAGTCGAGTGAGACTGAACCACGTCTGACTTCTGCCCATGAACCTGTAAGGTACAGTTACATCTCCGGCCTAAGGAAGCTATCCAGCATAGCTCATTAGGTCACAGGAGCACGTAAGTCATCTCACCAAATCAAGGTGTAGTTTCTTGTAAGCGGGTGATGCGATTGGTTTTCCGGACTGAAACGGTATATTTTCCGAATCGAGAAAGTATTGCAGAAGGTCAGGTTTTTAAGTTTAGAATTGGTGTCGAGAGGTTGAATGGCCACGTCTCTATAATTGGTAACCTTCTAAGGTCATGGTCAAGCTGACCTTCACCTGCACGAAAACGATGGCACTCCAATTAGTGATGAAACGTTTGCAACCTAAAGGCCAAGCTCAGCGATCGAAAGCTGTTGAAAATGGTGTAAACATTTTGTCTGACAGGTTAGTAATGGTAAATAGTACTTTTCCATCGACCTCTAACTTATGATTTTGTGTCGCTTGCTCTATCTGTTGTAGCTGCATATGTTTTGTGGCCGTCCACTGGCCCAGGTGAGAAGAATTCTGGCTTCGAATTGTCTCATTTTATGAGCTCATAACACTGTTTATTTCGGGAGAAACAATAATTGCAACATAAAATGACTGGTTCAAACTTGCATCACGTAATCTCTTCCATTTGGTTGACAGGAATCCGTTCTTGTCTTATAAATCCGCTTCCTTGTTGTTTTCGAGTCCGTTGGTTCAAGCATCGACGTGGATTCTGGGCAAGCGCTAACATGCCGACTGCTGAGGAGACTTGGTAGTCTATCGACGATGAGTCAGCTTATACCCTTACAGTGTATGATCCTCAGTTTTGCTGAAATAGGACGCGTTGGTGCTTCTCAACCTGGTGTGCGGTACAATCATAAAGTAAGTTGTCGATCGTCCTCTTTCGAAGAACATCGACGTCATCGAGGTTTCCTTATTGATTGAGTAGGGTCTGATCTATACCGTTAAGCAAAGTGTGAAGGCCCCATAAGATTGTACGTTTTGCCATGAGCCTGTTGTTTTGGTATCTTGCACCGACCGCGGATTGTTCTGATCATAAGAGTTCTGTAACTTGAAATCCAACTTGGCTGAATGTTTGTAAGACTACCACACTCAAGAACCCTGTCTGACCTTGACGCCAGGTTTGAAAGTCGACTGGTCTGTTCATTTCATATCAACATGAACCACATTGTGCTGTTTTATTTGTGGGATATGCTTTGGATAACGGGCCAGAGGTAAGTGTCGTCCTTTGCTAAAGATCCAGCTTATGACAAGCAATACTTGATCTCCATCCAGTTCGACCCAGTCAACATTGTGGCTTTCCGAGGGCCGGATAATTCGAAGTCCATCATGTGGTTCACGCAGCCGTTTTCCTCGCTCGGGTGAGAACGATTGCATTGATTTGTACGTATTCCGAATAAGTGATGGCGTATCAAAGTCCAGTAGCATATTAGTACTTCTGATGCGAACAAGGTAAGACTCTTTCGAACGCCATCATACTTACTTTCTGAACAAGTCTGTCTGAATGAAGATCGGGCTGTATATACGTGCGTAAATCGGTATGTATGCATGCATAAATCAATGAGTACGTTTCAGTTGAAGTCTCAAATACCGGATCTCTTCCATCAAATGAATCAGTTTCATCGCGCAGCTGTCATACGACTTCGAAGACACGACCGATTGGATTCCTATACGGACCAAATTGGGAATCGCTTCGTTTTTCTACCACACAAAATTCGCGGAAAAAGCCTTATTTACATGGTTTTCTGTATTGTTCTCTCACTGTAGTGACAAATAGGCGCCTAAATTCACAAATCCTGTTAGAGCAAGAGGATACGCACAGAAACATGGTGGTTTGGCGGCCTAAGGCTGTTCGTGGGCCATAATGTTCTATATTCACTGATGGTTCAACCTTTGGCTCAGTTTATGCGGATAAACACAGCAGAATGTTTCAGCTGTTTTGTATTTGGACAAAAAAGTCAATCGGTTCGAAACACAAGAGGCACCATGTGTATATGCTTCCATGCACACAAATATAAGGACCTGCATACTACATTTTTCTTGTTTCTCGCACGTTTACCATGTCAACGTTTTGATTGATTTCTCATATTTAATTCCCACTGTGATAATTATTTTTACGATGTAAAACTATCCCATAGCGGGAAGAAGTCATATAGGTGTTCACGTACCACTGCGAGAAATGGGGATCCTCGAAGTGAAAAGTGTTTGGGATTTAGACATAGTTAACAGATCGCACGATTTCCGGTATCTGTTACTTTTCATTGAAGATAACTTTCCTTAGTCTTTTGACCACAGAATCTACTGTATGTTGGGCTTCATCACGTGCAACAGTTGCAATAATCAGATCAATTATGCAAAACCAAGTTACCATATCCGTTCATGACGATGGGAAACCTGTCCTTCAATATATTCAAGTCTGAAGTTGCTCAGGTGGATTGTTTTGTAGTAGATTTTAAATGATTCTGGACTGAACGAGTTATTGAAGAATACCAGAAATTGGACCAAATAATGAATTTCTGAGGGTTGTTTCACTGCATTCGTTTCATGTAAGCCTCAAAAGAGAAGTTGTTGATCGTGCGAGTCGACCATCACGCGGGTGTGACGTGTTGTTACCGTCCAAAGCCGATGAATAAAGCAAGGGCGGTGCTACATCAAATAGTGCTGACGCGAAACACACCGTTGAGAGGCAACACAATGTATGTGTGTGCCTCGCAATCATGCAACCCAAGTTCGAATCCTAGTTGGGGCTGGGTGTATTTGCACTACTGATGATGATTTCTTAACAAAACAAATGAACCAAATTTATAAAATGCTTCCATGGTAATGAATTATGTGCTGAGCATTGATAATACATGAATCATTTCTGCAAGTAGTCGATCAGGGGATTCATGTGAGATGAAACAGCTGGAACTGTTTTGGTCAAGTATTACTAGTGGTAAGCGGGATGACATCATTTTCGGGAACAAAACCTTAATTTTCATCAACTTTTCTCTCGCGTGTTCACTGGTCTGATCGAGTTCATTTGCTATCCGAATCAGTGGACGCGTGGGGTGGTGGGAGAGAGGAGGGTACCACATTGCGATACTTCCAAAAAGGAACATGTGATGGGTATTGTTCAACACCGCATATTAACATTTGTGGGTATCCGAGGGATTTGCTACACTGGAAGTTCGAGAGAAATATGCTGTGAGGGAAAAAGGTGGCGCATGCATTATTTTGTTTTAGAGCTCAGTGGTTTATTATAAATATGGCTCAAACAACCCCGGGGCATAATGAAATGCGCTAGAGCTATTTGTCCGACTCTGTCTGTCTGTATGTCTATCTGTCTGTTCGTCCGTATGTCTGTTTGTGTGTGTGGGCGCGTGCGTATGTTTGTACGTATGTATGTGGGCGTGTATGTGATAGTCCGCAGCAATCTCATTATGGTTTATGGAGCTGTTCTTCGCCAATAATATCGTGTATTCTCACATGCATAATCAACCGTATTCCTCAGTCGACCGATTGCATCCACGGTACTTGTTCGCCTAATTTATCTGAGCGTGTGACTAGTTCATAATAATTTGAGTACTACAGGTTCAATCGAGAGGTAAATAAACCTCATGATTTTCAAGTTGCCGTATTGCATTTTTCTGCTGTTGTAGCAACTTAGAATTCCTTGTGCCAAACGCAGTACTTACAACAGCTCATTTCTTACACGAATGCCGACAGATCAGGTAGCTCAGATGTGTGCAGTCATTTTTCCTCAGTTACACACTGTATAATGATAAAGTGCTAGATAAATCATTCGAAAAATAGTGCACCCATCCACAGAAATTCTGTAAATGGTAGGGTCATCAGAATAGTCGAGCAGTATATTTTCAAGATACTCAGCACTGGAATCTAGTTTGATGCTGAAAAAGTTACTGAAATCCAACCGATAAATCGTGTACTGATCTGCTGTGATATATAAGAACCACTGTTCCTCCGCGGGAAGTTGCCCGTGTTTGATCTGAAACAACAAAACCGCGGAAACTTCATTAGCCCAAAGCATAGCGGGTTCTCACACACTAATCGAACACTAATATGGTCGCCTACAGCCTGCTCACTGCACTATTCAACAAAAGCCTCTCCGTGACCAATCACAAAACAGCATTGAGGCGGTAAAACAACGGACAACCAGAACATTGCACAAAGCACAAGACCGCAGTGAATGAGAGATTTCCACAAGAGCTATGGATCTGCCTTTCTCATCTACTGATGTATTGGTGATTTCTCAGCTTACCGTTAGTTTAGAAAATTTTGATAAGGACAATTTATTTATGCTCTTGAATTTCCCTAAAAGAGGAAAGTAAAACGGATTTGTAATATAAAATGCACACCGTTATTAACAAGAGATAGCCGATCCAAGTGTCAGAGTCAGCTTGAACCTTGGAACATAGTCTCACGTGGGATACACAAAATTATTGACTGAATTTCGGGTCCATAATTTGCAAACTGGATTGATCGATTGACCGCGCCCTACCAGTGTTCGAAAAATCTCAGTTACAGATACAGTAACGGGTCATGGGCGTTTACTGGGTTACTCTTACAGTCTTCAGTGTTTTGTGGGTAGTTATTTTCCTGTAGTTCAGTTTTTGAAACCAGTAATATCACTCATCATCACAGTTAGGGGAGGGAGGCAAGCCTCATAGCCACCGGAACTCCCTGTACAATTGAATTGGACCGTCAGACTCAACCATGAAACTTTAAGCGGTGTACCACATAAGGTTGTATTAGGTTAAGCACAATAAAGTGCCAGGTGACATTGAATGATAGCGTAGTGAGCAGGTTGTAGGCATCCATATTGCGTTCGATTAATATCACTGTAGGATCCTGTTGATGCGCTTACTGAGCCTTTGTGCCCATGGACTTTTCTTTCCTATATTCTGCAGGTCGAACACAAACAAACCCCCGCAGAGGAACATTGATCCTTATATATTACAATAGCTATCCGGACTGTTAGCCGGCGGGGTGAAGGTTGGAACCTGCGACCTCAACGACTAATTGTATCACTCGACTACCACTGCCAGA
This sequence comes from Fasciola hepatica, assembly GCA_948099385.1. Lineage (NCBI taxonomy): Eukaryota > Metazoa > Platyhelminthes > Trematoda > Plagiorchiida > Fasciolidae > Fasciola > Fasciola hepatica. Next base: position 6,759,609 of record CANUEZ040000024.1, read on the forward strand.
AGGAACCACTAAATAATTTGAGTATAATAAAAGTAATCTCCTTCTTTCGAGAGCGACAGAGGTTTTTTTGAATCTAATTTCTGTCGATAGAGAGCCTTTTCACTCATTGCTCGTTAGCGACAGTTTTCTTTCTTTTTTCTGCTTTCTGCAACCCCTTTTCGTTACAAGTTTGCTCTCTATGCGTTGCTCTTTTGCTACCTCTGCGTTTATTTTACTGCCTATATATTGTCGAAATTCCTTAGACATCAGGATTTTTTGAAGCAATTACTCTCCAACATACAAAGATGCACCCTGGAAAAGTTTTTTTAAGTTACATGGAAGATTTTCGATGACTTCCTTACGCATAAGGAATAATTTCCTAATTTTACTGAAATCGTGGCTTTTAGCAGAAAATTGTAAATGTTTAATCATTGAATTTTCCAGTGGTTTTGCAAAAGTAAAATCCTATACTAAATGACTATTTGTGTCCACGTCTATAAGATGTACAACCTCTTGTAAGACAGGACCTGACGCATCATTCTACAGTGAACCAATCTCCCCAGAATTACTTCTGGTCTGATTGGCTGGGGACTTTTTGTTTCTTGAGCATGGGGAATTCCACATTGTTCACGATATCCCCAATAATTGCGCCATTAGTAAGTTTGGTCGTGAATTTTTGCAGCCCTTTTCAAACGGCGTGGTGGGTTTTGCGACCCCAAAGTCATTGAGCTTCTTCGGGAATTTCTTCTTACGACGGACGTGTTCGTGAGCCCCCTAATTCTCATCACAATTAATTCAACTTACGTCGATGGTAAAAACGAATCACAATTCGATTTGGATATTTTCGTGGTTGTAATATTTAGTCACTTTTTTTCTGTAATACTGGTTTTAAATCACTTGAAGGCCAAAGCAACTATTCTCTACTGTTGTTAGCAAATGCGACTGAGAATTTTTTTTTAATTTTTACTGACCTCTGGCTGTTATTCCTATCCCAATGCAGCGGACATCATTATCCAAGTCGGATATATTCATTTTTTGTGCACCACATTTTGTCATGACATCATTTTTACATGAAAAATAAGAAAAAAACATGTCATCATAAGAAGAGTAGGAAATAATTTCATTGCGGGAAAAAGTGTTGGATGGGCTCGTACAATTTTATCCCTCTCTTTAATAAAGTAGCGGAATTTTCCGGTAAATATTTCTGCAACGTAGTGAAATCAAATTCGATGTTTAACGGGCTGCGCTCAGGCAACCTCGAAATAAACCAAAGGTTTTTCTATGGTGAGGCTACCCTCACTGTGTGTTGGCTGTTGAACTGTTAGACAACATAGTATTCTCCATGTATATGTCCGCTCCGTTTTGGCTTCTTTCTGTTAGACAGAATCGTAGCGGACAATTTAGAGAAAAGAAACGTTTCCATTAGAGTCAGCATTTATTTCTCAATGACAGAAACCACCCATGCTGAATCTTACCTTTTTGGTTTTGACAATAAGGTCACACAACGTTTCTACCCGGTTGGGGGTGGTAGATATTTGTTTGTTACCACCCAGTTTGTTGCTATTCTCGGCCTACTGGAAACTTGTGCAACTCTTCAGCTCAAATCTGAAGGTCATGGTTGTCGGTCAGCCTAGGTAGTTCAGTTTGCGTTTGAGCACATAAGGTGTGTCCCGTCCAATGCACTTATGTTCGTAAACCAATACTATGATGGGAAGGGAATATGTTCCGTCACCAGAACCGGATAACAGCAATTTAAAATCTACAAACAGATTTGAACAAGAAATGGGTCATAAATTGATCAATCAATAAGTGTCAAGGTTAATCAGAGTCAATCGACTTGAGGCACGTGACTCATTGGCCAGTTTAAATCGACACGGACGAACACACACGCAACGAGTAGACAGCGTTCACTGTCAGTACACGGCACGACATGCTAGGCCCGGAAAAGACAAAACAGCACTCATGAGCAAGTATAGAATTAAAAGCATCAGCAAAGAACAGCTGCACTTGATAATATGGCCTACAGGGGTCAAACGGTCATCATATGAACTTTGAACCCTTCCTTCCTTTGCTCAAATTCTGATGTCACCACGAGTCCCCTTCTCCAATTAGTGACCTCTGTTTGATCCCCTCCCCTCTTCATAAAACATCGTACTATTAGGTTGTAATATATATATATATATATATATATATATATATATATATATATAAATTAAAAATGAAGCAAATAATAACGGATAAACGAAGGGACGGAAAAAAGATACTCCAAATTTTTGGGCAGATATGCTCTGAAGTTCATTCAACGAGTCCAAATCTACTGAACCTCTATCCCATTCATTTATTATGATCTGTTCCGTGTGTGAGGGGGATTTTCTCAATAAAAACCCAACCGTTTTGCACACAAACTGGGAAGGCCGACCGTCATTTCCCATTCCACGAGAGGATCATACGAAACCGTGTGGTTTGAATACCAATTTTCGTGCAAAAATCTACACAGTTGTGGCCGAACTGGTCGTGTGATTAAATTCGGTGGTACGACCACAAAATTTTTTAGTGTATATGCAAGCGGCTGAAGAGCAGCCCACTTTCATTCCAAACACCAGCGGGGCATTGGTCTAACAGCGAATGCAAGTGGGTCTCACCGGGGCTGATTGTATCGAAAAAGTCTCATTTGAAAATGACTGGAATGACAAGTACCGTGGTGACTGAGCTTCCGCAGTTTGACTGAACTCGTATATGATAGCGTTGTTGTTACTAGCATTGTCGTTATCCTTATCGGTATCCGGGTCATATTAGCTGGCGAAAAAGGTAGACATCTTGGCATGAGACAGAAACCCTCCCACCACCCAAGCAGCTAAAGTCTTTAACATTACTACCGACTGACCCAAATAAAACTCGACCAATATGGTTAGAACCAACCAAACCCAGGGGTTCAATGATTCTCTCTTGTTTTGTCTCATGGTTTTGCATAAGTGCGGTATCAGGGGCACACTCCGCAGGCTCAAAAGTCCACTGTACTATCAGGGACAGCCGGCAACTAGACTCTGGGGCTTGGAGTGGGGAACCAATAAGGTATACCATGCAACGTGCGGGAACAACCCAGAAAATTGATATCGTGTCGCTAGACAAAAGTGCATAACCGGTTTTGTTCGGAAGACGAAACTCTTAAATATAATTAACTGTGAAATGTTTCTTGTTCGGGGGCTAAAATCCCAATGAAAGTGTTTCTTGTTCGGTTCTAGGGGATTTTCTAAGGATAAAGTTTCCTTGCACTGCAAGTGTTTCCTACACACAGGTAGTTGTAACCTAGGGAAGTTGGCGTCATTGTAACTCAACTGCTTTCGAAATTTTCAATATTTTAACAGTAAGCTGAAATAGACAGTCGTAACCAACAACCGCAGAATGTAACTAATCTCTCGGAAGATGAGAGAGTTAATCAACGTTTTTTGCAAAAACTTCACTGTAGCGCAACCGAAAGCCCCACGTGCATAGAGTGAGTTTATCACATGGAGTTTCAAAAGTGAAGTTGTAAACTGCACGGTAGGGTTCGAAGTGGGTCAGGCACGTCAGCGAATCGGAAGAAAGCAGAGACGCCTAGCACTAAAGGATAATACACACAGATTTCTCTGCCGGGCGGTGACAGGGGAAAGGAAGAGACTGAAGGGGTTACCGTTCGCAATCACCCTCTAAACAATAGAGTTGTGTAGTGTTTCAAGTGATTCCGCACCTGGTCTAATGCACTATAGCATCACTTACCATACCCAGACAATAACGTGAGGCCGAGTCTTAACAGTCAGATCGTTCTGATACGATAGTCAGTACGTTATCTGCTAGTATTTGCATACCTTTCATATGTAAATGGGTTTGGGCCAATCAAGTCTGGCAGAATACATTCCTGCTTCTTTTTGTCTGGTCTTGTCAGTTCCTGGCACGCGTGGTCGGTACAAACTCGTCCAGCACATAAGGTTGGCCCGGTAGATTCATTTCTCACATTTGCGATGACGTTGTGATCGCTGAGCTCAGCGATCAGAACATCATGGCAACCAACAACCTGAGCCACAACCAACACAAATATTTAAAACCATTGGAGTTCTAACGTTTGTCGTCGCAGCACGGAATCATTGAGAACTAAACATTTGCACCCGAACCGTAATCCATTTGAGACCGAACGTTTCGACCTTTGGTGCGGTGTTCGTAAGAGAGTCAAGTAAGACCAGTCGAATTTATTTCTGACTGCAGGAGGACGCAAGTGGTATTCGCTGTTGAAGAATTTGGCGTTCCCAGATGCGTCTGAAAAATTACCGTCTGAGAAACTGAAGGAATTTTCGCTGAACCGTGTTATGCCAGTCAATTTCCAGGCGACCGAATGTGCAAACTTCAATTCACTGGTGCGATTATCGAATGTGTCTTGTTGCAGTTTATCCTCCAACTAAATCAACAGGTCGCCCGCTGTAATTGTGGGGATCGTTTGGAGGAAGTGCGATATGATTGGTTGATTGCTGGAATCAGCAATATCGCCCTACCACGGCGCTTACGGAGCCAGAAAAACTTAAATTTGCAGAGGCCCGCAGAATTTGTGAACAATACGATGACGTACACTCACCCACCACACCCGACAGAGAATGTTGAAGCCAGAACACCCGCGCCATAACTGTCGAATACAAGTTAATCAGTTAAGCCATTCCGGTACTACAGTTTTCCAGAGACTTGTTAACATATGTATTTCACGCCATTCAGGTTCAACGTGTCGGTTCCGTTAAGCAGTATGCCATGCATGTGAAAAAGCTGGCCATACGCGGAGGGCATGCCAAGAATAAAAGTGCAACACGTTGGAGGTGATCTAAACGAATGAAGCCGAAGATAACAGACCTACATACACACTGAAGAACTCAGGTCAGAACGTTCAATTTCTGTGCACAGTTTCAGTGTCTATTTTAATTTGAGTTCATTTTAGATACAGGGAGCTGCGAGTCCATTATCCCGAAGGTGTTGGAAATGATTTGTCTCAGGGCAACCATAAAACCCACCGATGTATGAGTCCATAGAATAACCGGTCACCGTCTCACAAAAAGATAACAAGAGGATTTTGCTAATTTTTATTGAAATTTTTCATACACAAACAAACACGTGAGTGTGTGCCACCACACCTCACAAAGACATCCAACTTGTTTGATGTAGAAAAGAAGAAATCGGCAAGAGCAGATGATTTACCAGATTGTGTTGTCATGCGGCACTCCGCTCGATAATTATGTCGTATTGGTTTTGTAATTTTTCGAATAACTCGGAGGTTTCCAATTCCGTAGAGTACCATCAGTAGCACGTCTTGCAATCTCTTTGAGTGGTGGTAAACTAGTTTCACGTGACTGACGTCGACCTACGAGAGAGAACAGATGATGAGCAGTGCTAGAGAATTCGACAGCGGTAGGAAAATTGATAAAAACAAATCTAGACACATTGGCACAAAAAGGCTTTGTGATATGATTTTTCTGTTGACAAATTGCACTTACCTTCCAGGTGTTTCGTGTGTCAACTTTCATTGACACTTCTATTTTGATCAAATCATCACCACGTCAAGAAAAAGATAAAAATTATCGGTGAAGTTTTGATAGACTTAGGGATTTTTAAACTGTACTAAATATATGTTTTGTCTTCAGTACTGGTATCGCTTGAACCCTTGCGTAAAACAGGAGTGAATTACCGCCAGGAACTGTGTTGTCGCTGGAGTTTGACGAAGCATTCGAATGATCAGTGGATGCATATTGCAAGGTACATCATTTCAATTTACGTGCACCAGAGTTGGAGGAATTTCGACTGACCTTTGACTTCTTAAAGTTTCACAACGACGAAAAAACGAGTTATCCGAGCAGTAGATACCCGAAACAAAATGAAAGCAAATTGTCGACCATAAGTCTAAAAGTTAAATGTAGTAAAACCTTTGCTCTCTGTTAAATCCATACCCAAGCTACAATAGTTGCATGACAGTCAGAAGTTACTGAATGTCACTTCTTTTACCTTAGTAACGTGATGACTACTGAGACTGCTTCGTACCATCTGTTTAGACAGCAGTTGTGAAAATCATGTCACTCGTTTCTCTCTACCTGGTTCTACTAATATTAATATTACTGTTTTCATAACCTAATACATGCAGCTGATAACAGTAGCTGTTGGTCAGCCTGAACTCGGCAATTACGCCCTGCAGCACGTTGTTTCCAGCAAAGCAAACGAAACAGGCTGCTGTAAATAATGTTTTCGTAAGTTTACCGTAAGTTTACGGGCTAAATAGAGCTTTGGAACTGCACAAAGAACTGTTTCATGTTCGTATTTTTGGTTTCAGTCTTCGTTTAGGAGATTCATCATTATTAGCTCAAATGATAGTAGTTTAATGGCTTTAACTAGGCGAAATTCCGTTGGAAATAAGGTACAGAACACCACAAGAGATAGTTAGATAAGCTGATGTCTGTGGCATAAAGTGGAAAGTATGGCAAATGCAAGCAGCTTCGGTGCCACTGGGATCAGGCTAATTCCCCTGAGGTTGGTGCAGTCATTGCATGATTCCTTCTTGAAGGTGGAGACGACGATCGATTCCCCCCACAAGGAGTGAACCTACTCAGAATTCCAAATCTTGGGGAACAAAATGTGAGGTTCTCTTCAAATAGAGCTTAAGTAACACCGTCGGAGCCGGGCGTTTTGTGACGTCCCAAGGCATGGATCGTCTTATAGATATCGGTCTCTGATGGTGGCACTGTTGTACAGAGAAGCGGTTCGTTGCAGAAGCCAGCGCTGCAGCCAGCTGAATTGAACTTTAAATTGCTCCGCTCAGCAATCGACACGTCACTGCTTCATATGAACTGATGAACTTCCAACTTCGCAGATCGTTTAATTTGGGGCACATCAATTCACACTGTAGAAGCTGAACACGTCTTGAGCCTTCAGGATCAATTATACTACTGCTGAGATATACGGAGTAGATTTGTGACCCTAACCGTGTCTTCACCAAACAGGATTTGAACTGAAAAATTTCGCAAGGACAAACCTCATGCAAACGCAATAAAGAGACGAGCGCTATTGTCTTGAATAATGCGATTAAAGTTTCTACTTTTCTATGCTGAGTGAACATTTTATGTAATGTTAAAACCAATCCATTTTTGTGAAACTCTAAGAGTTGAGAGAAACAACTGCTCAAATACCTCTGACGGCTCGTGGATTTGCTCAAATGAAATGTTGAAATATTTATTTCCAACAGACAAACTTTGATCTGCTTTCGCACTTGGTGCTCTTTGTCTGTCTCGACCTCAACCTAGGTGGAATGTTTTCGGTGGATATAACGGATGACTTCTATGGCTGGCCAGATAATTGGTGAGTGTAATTCACTCATTCGCACACACTTTACTTGCCTGTTAGTTTTGATCGCTTTCTGTAGCTGCTAATATCCCTGCAGCCAGGAGAGTTCACCGATGACGGTTAATAGGTTCAAATTTGTATTATTAAAGTCTTGAAATGAAGTTTTGAATTGCAAGAACCAGTTCAAAAAATAACGGGTTACGTTTACGATGGTTGAGTCAACTTGCTGCACAAAATTCCTCATCAGACGTACATCTGAAACCAGCATTCTATACTAGTTTGGTTGTTGAGCGACTGAATAATTTCTGGACAAAATCGAACTTCGGGTTCGAGCCACTTGTCAATACATCGGTTTTCTATTTGGGTGTCACTAAGTAAATAAACGGTTCGGTTTATTTAAGCGCTTCTTCTGGTCATGTTCATCGTCCTGTTCCCCTGGAGAGGTTGACAAAAAAGTAGATCACCAAACAAATTAAGAGTAGCTAGCCAAGACACCGCTGTGAACGTTTGTGGTTTATACAGTGCATTACGAAACGCGATCTGATGCATGTGGCAGGAAAGATATGTTTAAACCCTGTCATAGTTTTCAGGCCTTCACTAACTCGGCGATATCTGATAAAACAAATGTAATGTATCAGCACTAGTAACGGCGGCTGTTCCGATCCGTCCCGCTAGTTCCAGTGAGAGGACTTTCCTATTGGCTCAGGGAACACAGTTTATATAGGGGAAAACGATCAGAGTCGGTATTTATTTGCAGCGCAGATCAATTGGTTCAAGCTTGCATTGGGTAGCCTCTCCTGATCGGTTGATTGGTGATACCACTGGCCAACACTTGACGAAATTCTTTCCCCGTCTTATCGATCCTCCATCCTGTCGAACGTGAATCTGCTGGCTCAAGCCTTGACATCAATTCTAGACATGTGCTGTCTGTGTGACTAGGCCGTCTATCAGGTGTCAGGCCACACCCTCACGTCCTTCATTCTTTAATAGGGATGCACATTTCTGATTTTTCCGGGTTCATGTTTTTTACCATTCTCCATGACATTGGCAAGATGATTCTTCGAAAGATTTTTCGTCCGTCAGTGAAGGACAACCTTCAACCATGCATGCTCCTCACGGTTCAGATGAATTTAATGCGATGAACCTAATGTGAAGTGTTCAAATGTACGGAGCACCGGGTGTGCATACCTGATGAGCAGCAACAACCGCGAAACCGGTCGTGTGCTTCCGGGGATATTTTGTCCTGTCATCCAGATACAATAACATACAACTTACATCAGAGATAGCCGCGGTTCAAAGTTTGTCGCCATGTCTTTTAGTATTTTCAACCACTTCGTAATCGATTTTTTCAGACCCATACTAGAAAGACAAGAAACATCGACAGCCACTAATCCTTCGGCACACCTCTTCATTCCCCCTGCTCACGTTATCCAATGGTCAGAGTTCGTTCATGACATTCAGTCGTGAGATCCGATATTGATTCCGGCCATTCATATTTCAACTGCTTTTCTGAAATTGGATGGGTCACTCAAATCGACAATGCGTGAGTGGCAGCGCCGAGTTCTGATTGGATAAGGTGAATGTTAATGGCGATTGTTCAGTTCACGACAGATTGAAGAACGGCGTACGATTCATGTTCACCGGTTGTGTCGCCCGGCAGAAAACACGATAATCTTCACAGTTAGATTTTATCCGGTTAACGCGTGTTTGTACAACACTATCCTGAGCTCTTTATGCAAGTGTACACGTGTGTGTGTGTGTGTGTGTGTGTGTGTGTGTGTGTGTAGGGGGGGGGGTGATGATTCGGTATCCACGAGCCGCGCCTCGCCGTGGTCAGTATGACTAGTCAAAAGCGTTTAGAGACAAGCATACAAAGGTCACGAGGCACATGAGGTCAGACTGCTCCCGGAGCTATCCTAGCAGGAATCATACACGCAAAACAAAACAGGAGGACAACAGCCTGACTGATTTTTCGACAGCTGTGAGAGACTGACCAACCATGTGGGTTGCCCGAACTCAGCACGTTTAGATCCAGTTGGTGATTGTTAGTATGTTTTCTTTGAAGACAGCCGCCTGAATCGGGTAGATCCAAGTGGAAAATTTGACAGTTTTGCAAGATCAATCGTGAACAGCTGTACCAGCCGAATTCGTATGTGGACTTGTTGTTGTTGCTGCCGCCGTGAGTGAGTGAGTGAGTGGACAAGTTCACCGGAGTGAAAAAGCGAGTGAAATCGGACAAAAGTCCAACCTTTTCGTAAACGAGACCAATTGTCAACCGGATATTCAGCCAGTGTCTACGTTCCAGTCAAACTGATATGAACAAATCACCGATCGACACACGAATTCTCAAATCATGGAGTACGTCTACCATCATTTTTTCTACCACGTTCTGCTTCGAAAACAGTTTGCAACGCTGACATACTGGTTATACGTATGTCGATATGAGAGCTTGCACATGCAGTCTCTTTGTTCGTTGGGTTAGCAGTGACCCAGACACGAATAACTAAGAGAAATCACAGTTGTGATTCCGTTGTGGGCTCTTCTATGAAGAGTATCCATTCACACTCTAGACGATTCAAATTAGATCCCAGTGACGATATAACATCGAATTGTGAAGATGAGTGGGCAGAGGAGTACGGGGTACGCATACCTGACGAGCGGCATCAACCGCGAAACCGGTCGTATGCTTCCGGGGAAATTCAGTCCACACGTTCAGATACTAATTACCATCCATCCATATATATATATATATATATATATATATATATATATATATATATATATATAATATATATATATATATATATATATAAAGGCGGAAATACTGTATGGCCATTCACTTCATTAACTTGTGGCATTTAGACCAGGCCTCTCCGGTGTGCGTGTTTGTGCCATTGACTTAATCAGATAGCAGGTTAGATTTTTTATGCAGTGTCGGAAGAGGGCTGTGTCAAGCGGTGCTTAAGTTCAGTAAACCCTTAAAAGTCAGCGCGAATAGCTTGGGGGGGGGGGGGGAGGAGGGGGAGGGGGGTTGGTGTTCGACTCACGGTCGTCTACCTCGGGCTCGAGTCCTGCGTGGGCTCGGTGGATGTGCACTGCTGATCATTCCTAACAGCGATGAAACAGCTGTATAGTGCCTCAATGTTCTAAACGTTCACACACGATAAATCCTATTATATATTGATCAGACGTTCGTGAACCTAATGAGATCATTGTATTCTCATACTTCTGGCCGCGTAAGGGTTGACGGTGAACTATCCGGTCGGTTCGAAACGACCAGTGGTGTTCCGCAGGGATGCCCTTTGTCTCCATTCCTTTTTAACTTCGTCATGGACGAAATAATTGAGAGTGCTTTGCAAAATCTTCAGGATGTAGGCGTCGAACTAGGAGATAGTGAAAATCTATGTGACCTAGATTACGCAGAAGACGTTGTCTGTTTGTTCGAATGCACGGAACATGCTCCGTGTGCACTAGATAATCTCGCAAGAGCTGTAGCTCCATTCGGCATGCGCTTTGCACCTTCGAAGTGCAAGGTGATGTTACAAGACTGGACGTCAGCGATTCCGAGCTTGATGCTCGACGGGGAGGTGCTGTCAGTTGTCGATCACTTCACCTACCTCGGTAGCTGCGTGACGACGGATGGGAGCACTGTAGTAGAGGTGAGTACGCGGATATCCAAAGCTCGAGCGGCGTACGCTGGACTGAAGCACTTGTGGCGCCGATCCGATATTTCACTGAAGTTGAAAGGTCGTGTATACTGTGCTGCAGTGCGTTCAGTTTTGTTTTATGGTTGCGAAACTTGGAGTCTGCGTGCTGAAGATATTCGTCGTCTTGAGGTTTTCGACCATCGATATTTACGTAGTATCGCTAGGATTGGGTGGAATAGCCGAGTAAACAACGATGAGGTAGGAAAGCGAGTATTGGGTACTAATTCAAAGAACGTTCTGTCACAGCGTATCCAACTTAGTAGACTTCGTTGGTTGGGGCACGTGTTACGTATGGCAAACACACGTCTACCGTACCGTGTCCTATTCTCCGCCCCTCCCAGGGAGTGGAAGAGACCACATGGAGGTCAACAGATGACGTGGACGCGAGGAATGAGAAAATGTACAGCAGACTTAGGAAAAGTAGGTGCTTCACGTCTTCGTGATTGGGGTCCAAAAGATCCGTCTACCAGTTGGCTGGAGACACTGAAGGATATGGCTGCGAACCGCGAACAGTGGAGATCGTGTTGTCACTTTCTATCGAATCAGAATGTTTGATCGGTGTACGTTTGTACAGTTAGACTGTGTATTCCGTGTGTTGGCTACTAGGGCATTCTTTTTTTCCCCACCCATGTAGGTCCACTCCCTGTCCATCTTGTATATTCATACTTTTTAATTCAACGTGCAACATGGTGAGAAAGGCAGTGGTCAGTGGGGCTTGCCCTACTGTTTAACGCTGTACGATGATGATGATGATGATTATATATTGATCGAATAGATCAGTCACGGACAATTGCATTAAGTGATCCCTGATGGGTCTGAAAGTTGACCTGAATCATTTCTAATAATTTAGTCTTTGACTTGCCATAGAATATCACGTGATCCAATCATCTGAGGTCCAGAGGGCATACACACTATGAGAGTGCCATTAGTGACAAAATTTGACCAAGTTGGAGCGGCACAACCATAGATTGATTACGGAAAATGTTTGCTGGAAAACTGGAAGTGATCATAAGCACGACCGTTACAGTCAAGTCTGTTCAACCTGCATCAATTCACTGGAAACCAGCTTTGATGGACAAGTTATCAACTACATGTACTAGAATCGGGGCTACCCGAGTCTGTTTGGGACTTCATCATACCTGAGGCTTCGGGGTCATATGAGGTGCAAAATGTAGATCAAAAAGAATCTTTATTATTATTATTATTATTATTATTATTATTATTATTATTATTATTATACGGACGTCTCAAGGTCCTGCAGTCGATAACGAAGTGTTTCTGAATAGATGCGGAACTCCACAGACCAAAATGGAACAGACTTTGGTTTTTCTTACTATTTCGGGGTCTATATAAAGTTTCATTTTGCTTTGAAAAGCAAAGCTAGGTCTTCAGGGAGGTCGCTTCTTGGAAAATTTGTGAAAGCCGCTTCTTGAACCAGTCAACTGTATTTATTTTCCGCAGAGTCTAGCTTCATCTGGAAAAATTCGCACTTTGATTGCCGTCACTTTCTCTTCAGTGGAGACACTCGGCAAACCATTTCACAACCCGACCAAACCAGTTAGAACGTAGTCGAGACTTCTCAGTCCCGGTGAGGTAGAACTTTCCGAGCACACGACTGAGTTATCTGGAATCGAGTCTTTGATACAGATAAGATTGCTTTACACACGACGTTATACCTGTGAGAAAATTTGATACCTTAAAGGCCATCTTTGTGACTGATCTCCCACTGTCTAGTCCACGACATGGCAAAAAGATACGAAAAACCCTATCAATGAATTTGGCCGAGTAGGACGTTTTAGGCCTCCGGGCGTGGTCCATAAGACCCGTGGGCCGGATGGCTGGGGAAATTAGGCGATATGGCTAGGTGCTGTGGTCAGTGGTGCAGTTGCACTCGGGTAGATGTTCTCATCCTCATGATTTTAACGCACAACCCTCCTACTCGCTCGTTTTTTTTTGCTCCAGTTCGTCTTGCTGTCGACTGGACGATGCTGTGAATTAGCAATCAGAACCAAAACCGGAGCACGGAGGTGCGAGGCTAATGGCTCACAGGACCGAATTGAACTGAGCGGATTCGGCGGAAGTGAGATGAGGACCGTGTTGTATCTGAAGCCCACATGTTCTGGGTTCGAATCCCCGCTCGGCCGCCGCCGCTAGTTACTTCGCCATTCGACAGCCTCTAAATAGTCGCGACAGCCTTCCTGAAATGTTGTGCAGTTTACACGTAATAAATAAACAAGAAAACTTTATACATCCATTCCGAAATGTTGATTGGTTTTCATCTAACGCCAGTTTGCCGGTCTATTGGAGGGGTAAAACCCACAACCCCATTAAGCTACTACTACCGATCACTTTTCCCAGTTGGCAGTGATAAAGAATAAATATATCTGGGAGAGAAGCTGACTGTTACCTTGACACTAAGAGGGGTGAGCCAAGTAAGACCCCAGAAGTGGTAACGAGTCAGGTGACAACAAAGTACTGCTAACTGTCGACGTAGACCGGCGGTGGTCAGGTTTGATTCTCTAACTTCAAATTTGATAGTCAGGAGCTCGTACCACTGTGCTATCACCCAACCAGGAACGGTTAAGCTAACCCTGATCAGCGCCATCTGATGTAACTGAGAAGTAACAGTAAGTGGGCCCGTTCACTGCTCTGTGGCGTGGATTCCTCAACTTCAAGGTGTGTCTGTGTATGAGTGTGGTCGGGCGTGCGTGGTTGTCTGTGCTGACGCACTTGTGTGATAAATCTATCCAGGAACGAGCGCACATGAACGATTCCATGGTGAAGTTTTGTCAAGTGAACCGCTTTTTTCTACTGGTGATTCTTTGATTCCGTTTAATTTACAGGTGAAGTAACCAACTGTCCCAGAACCCGAATCGTAACAACAATTTTTTCTCTTCCCCAGGGAACGTTTATTTATTAGTGCTTGGATGTACGTGTGTGTGTGTGTGTGTGTGTGTGTGTGTGTGTGTGTGCATGTCCTCTTATGCAATGGAGACGGCTTTTTGGTTCGAAGTCCACTATATAGCAACACACACACCCACGCACGCACACACACGCATACACACACATACTTGTCTAAGTGTCACCACAGTATTTGTGATTGGACCAGACTGGTACGATCAGTGAACACTGCAACTACTCAATCAAGTTAATATGTTCCCACCAGCACTCTACTTTGGACAAGTGGGGAGCAACGAATAATGCCGCTGAAGTGATTGCAGTTTGTAGCTCACATGTTCAATCATAGGTATCCTCTCTCCCATCTTGTCCTGCATCACCGCGGTATTTAAGGTTAAACTATGATGTTAAGAGCACGGGCGTACACTGGAGCATGCGTGTGTGTTTTGACTGAACTAAACCACAACAAAGGTGTGACGACCCTGACTTTACTTTAGTGGACCCAGAACGTTTATCAGGAGCGGCTCCGAGATGTCAACAGTACACTCCCGTATGGGAAAACACCTCTTTCTGTTTACAATCGCTGAATTTGTTGCCCGGTTAAGCTCCAAAAACAGGTATATATATATATATATATATATATATATATATATATATATATATATATATATACGCAGAGAGACAGACAGGTAGGTGGGCAGACAGAGAAATCGGAATCAATCACTGAAAGATATGATCAGACAACTGAGAAAAATGCTGATAAAACTGTACACACACACTCACGATTGGCCACATGTTCCAGCTGTTTTAGGCTCACTTTGGTTGGATAAGTAGCCATTGTGTTTTTGCTTACAGTAACCATAGGCAGACTGGCTCGTTGTTTCGGTTTCTGATAGCGGTCTGAGCCTTAAAATAGAAAGAAAATGATGATTAGACGGTAATATTTTCTTCCCCTCTGACCATATGTACAACATTTGATACGGAACATTTTCCGATTCCGGAGATCGTCTTGTCACTATTTTCGCACTCAATTGGTTGGTGAAGTGCTTTTGGATGACGAAAACGTTTGTCAGGGCAAGTCACACCGGCAGTCCCACAGAACAACTACACGGTTAGTTATGAAAGGATTTCGAAGGGTAATTCTTATTCACTATCGACTTGGGGTTGTTGTTGTGAATCAGTTTATAGCACTCTAATAATGAGTTTTAGTTAAATTAACTGTGTGGAAGATATTTCAAGACAAGTTGATCTGTTGGCATTGATTCAAGGAACCCGACACAGCTTTGTATCTATGATGTTGAACAGGTTTCAACTAATCAGATGCATTCAGATCGCATTTTGATTAGTTAATGATTCTTATAAATTTGAACGACACTCCTTCATAACTTCTAGTCTTATCAAACTGGGTGGGCGTGACGCTTATGATGTGAGGATTACTCAAGGTTGCCGGAATAGTTTGAGCATTGCGCGGTCATACATATGATTGTTCGTGCACGTCACTCATCTTTGAAAAACTTAGCTAACCAACTCGGGTTTCAGCAACGCGTCCGTATCGTGCTCCAATCGGATCTCCAGCCTGGCATAAGAGATCGGAATTCGATGATCAGTTCTTTGCAGTCTTTGGTTCCCTTGATCATTCGCTATATTTCAATCACCAAACCAAGCAACTATCTAATCAATAACTAACCATCAGATCTCAAATATGTTTTCGATTCAAAGTTATTTTCAGTTTTGCATATCTACTTTCAGGTGAAATTCAAATCTAACAGTTAAAACGCTAATAAAGGATTAAAATAATCAATGACTGTTACTAATTTTGTCCAAACTGGTAGTTCATAACGCTTAAATGCAGAATAGTTGGTGTTCATCCGTGGTTACTACATGTAAAAAACAGGGTGCTCAATCTGTAATGTTTGGGGGAAAGTGGCATCTGATTGACAATACCCAGTGCACGGCACAATGATTGGTTTACTGGCTCCAAAAATCGGCTCGGTCTATTTGTCTCAATCTCTTTGATTATTATATAACGGAAAATCCACTTGCATTTTTTGCATCCAAATGCCCAACGGAGCTAGTCGGAATCGAACCGCCGACGTCTCGCCTACTGGGCAGACGTTCTACCAACCGAGTCACCGCGGTGCGACCGGCCGGATATTAACAACGCAAGTGAATATTGAATGTCGCGCGAACTACTATCCTAATGATAGGCTGTAAATGTCCTGGTTTTACACACTGGACTGGCTTCGTCGGCCACTTCCCAGTGGAGCAAACAGCACACGACTGAACGTGACCCACTGGACATTGAAATATATTCATAGAATTTGCTATTGCTACGAGGAGCCTGGATCTTAGGTGATAGCAAATCCTTTTGCATTTTGCACATTCGAAAGTCCAACGCCGCGAGGCGGAATCGAAGACTCAGGCTACTCGTGGCAATAATATATTTTATGAATACTTGGTAATTGGCAAGATTAAAAAACTTTTTAAATTCATTTTCGGTTTAGTCGAGGTCCCGTACACATCCACGGAAATATGAGTCCTCTATCCCTGGTTATGCTAAGCAGGATAACATTCTGGTAACGAAGAAAATGATTCGGTTTTGGATGGTGGTCGTGACGATGGCGATGCTTATAATCATGGTGGTATTTCTATTGTCATTAGTATTATTCAAATGCTAGTGAAATATCTGCAATAACGTCTCACGATCCACTATTCGCACTACCAGGATATCAATCAGTGTAAATGGAGAGGACGCACATTGAAAACCGTCTCATCTAGATGCTGGTATCAAAACGGATCGACCATTGTTGAAGGTCATCTTCGTATCTCAAAGCAAATCAACTTGAATTCAACAACCGTACGGTCAATCGGTCATTAACAAAGACACTGAATTTCTGTTCTTATTCAGTCAAATTACTCGGTTCTTGATATCTCTCATATCCAAAATTCTGAATTCAATTACCTAAAAAGCAACCCAAAAGACAATCCAATTCCTCTCGATTTGCCGACTCTCGTCTATTAGGTGGTACTTACAAAATTACTTATTTTTTAAAGTGACACTTATCTGTCTCTTTCGAACGGGGTTCTGTTTCAGACCGCGATAGCACGGCCGTGTTGCAGGATCGCCTTGATTCTTTGACTCCGTTAGGGGAAACATGATCAAAGTGTAAGCTCACACTGCTTGTTATGAGAATTCGTGACGGCTTCTTTGAACATTCTCATTCATAGACTTGTACCGCCCATAGAAGATGACAGATAAAGAAATCCAGTTGATTCTTAGGCTAATCCCGGAAGCGGTCAGATTAGGTTCTAGCCGGTAAATATTCAGTGTGCTATTGCAATTTGGGTTGGTAGCTAGTGTGTTTTACCTGTGAAATGTTTGAGTTCCCTTTCGTAATCCTCTAGTTCAGCATGTGGAGTGTGTTTATGGCAACCAAAAATGTGGGTGGTATCCAGTCGCGAATGCGAATTTCACAGAGCTCAGCGACTTTCATTATTATTTGGATCGTTGGAACAACTGTCACGATCTGCTGAATCCAAGGTCAGCAAGAATTTTCCTAATTTAAGAGCTAAAAAGTCGATACGCGGATAAGAATTTAAAAAAATGGAGGTGAAGGAGGCAGACAGCGCGTGAGAAAAACACGAGTCAATTTATCTTGACGAAACTACTTATTTGAACCAAAAGAAAGCGGGAACATTCCGTTTAGAAAGAAATCGGCCTGCGCGTTTGAAGCAGGTTTGATAATTTGAAGATCTCCAGATGTTTCCCTTAGGTTTGCTGAGCACAGACGGCTACAACTGCAAATCCTCCGGGCTGCTTTTGTAAAAGCCATGGAAACACCCAGGAAAACAGAAATTTGATTACATTTTACCGATATCATGATTCAATGAATGACCAGAATAGAGATACACAGTAAGCAGTGGAAATAATACAGCGCAAGAATACAAATGAAGGCGTAAATGTTAGTTGGTTTACTAGATCGGATGAAAGATAGATAGATTTTATATAACATACAACCTATGGTGATAATTGCACATTAGACTGATTAGTTTCTGGCACGCATTTTTACGCAAAACATATTCCATGTAATATATCACTGACTTGTGTTATTCTTTCCAAAGGCGTTGTAATTGGTAGGCTGACGTAAGCTGGGGCGTGGTTCCAAGTTGGCTGTTCTGGGTCCCATTGTCTGTTCACACGCAGCCGTATACATATTTATGGGTTTTGTGCGTATATTCTCCAGCAGGCTGCATGAAAAAAGAACAATTAGACAATCAAGGAGCTCATATGTGGAGGTGTTAGATCCTTATGTAAGCCCTAAAGCCAGATACGTTCACTCGGAATCCCTATTGATGGTTTATTTATTTGACTGTGTACCCACAACTTTTGTTAAAGGCAAGAAAGCAGAAAATTTTTATTGCTGCTGAAAGTTTATGTCCGGTGATCTCTGATTGGGAATTATAGAAGTCTTGAAGGAAGCAAGAGCCACTCAAAAGCCTGTCACCTATCGACTGCTGATTATCAAATATAGTCTCATATAAACTAGCTGCTAAGTTTTAGTGCATGTCAAACAACCGAGTGTTGCAGTTCAGCAGCTCTCGCAGATGAACATGGACACCTGAAGGGGCGGTGGCAGCGTCAGCAGCCAAAGCTCACGGAGGCCTTGACGAACAAACTGTCCCGCTTATCTATATCGATCGCATTCGCACAGTGGTTGGTTTACAGTCAGTCGGTCACACTGATAGCAGGTCCGTATCTGCTTAGGTTACCGACTGCTGCAGTGCTACTTTGACTGCTGGAAGCGATGTATGGTTAAAAGGTCCGAATTGTAAACGGTAAACGTTGAATGGATCCACACCTGGAAATAGTCATGGGCTCCGGTAGAGCCGGAGCCAACCTTTGAACTCCGTTCAGGTTTCCGTAAGGTATTCACTCTGTTAGCTGAGTTACAAAGCCATGCAGGGGGCCTCGCACGCTGTACCAAAGCTTGTTTGACGTCTTTACGTTGCACATCTAGTATAAAAGTGTTGTTTATATTCGGGTCATACGGTAAGGAGAAACGGAACGTGATCCACGTGAAGTAATCGATTGTCATCAGGCCGGTGACGATTGCCTCTTTTTGTGCTGTTTCAGAGCACGCTACTTGTGTTGTAGCGAACCCGGGTTCGCAAGATACGGAGTGCGAAGTCACGGATACCTCATGCCTCACGTAACGCTATCAATTTGTGCTACCGTTATCCAAGTTTATGGACAGTGTTGCTACGTGCTTTCCAACACAATTTCCACTGACGGCTTCAAGAGTTCTTCCTCTATGTCACACTACAAACTTGCGACCCTGCCAGCGGGATCGAGATGAACGGGAGGCCTTGGTAACCGAGTGATTCTGAGGCGCTGTGTGGCGGACAGCAATCTTTTGAGTAGTCTACCCGATGGATGGAACCGGTGAATCGAACACTTCTGGTTTGTTTTTGATGAAGGAGTATAAAACACTGCGGACAGTATTCTTCCGTTCAGGAGCAGTATAGTGATCGGGCTGTAGACAACAATATTGTTTTCGGAATAGTGTAAATTTAGGGACCCGTTTAAAAACTTACTGTGTTTCTGTTGTTTCAGGCCGAACACAAGCAACCCTCGCAGAAGATCATCGGTCATCGTACATTACAACCGGAAATACGGCGTCTGGATTGTGTTTTTCATTGATCACAGCATCGCTGATGATTCCAAAAATGTGAACAATTCCGTTCAGTGTGTGCTTCAAAACTATTTATTTCCAATTAGTCATTTGACCTCTATTTCAGTCCGAGTGAACATTGCACAAGAGGTTGACTCTATTTTACCGTTTTTACATAAACTAGGCATTTGTTAGACAGGATGACAAAAACTTGCCCATCATCCGCATGAATGATACTCACGGGACAAGTAGATCTAAGGGGAGGTTTAATGAAGATTCATTTTATGATAAAGAATGATCGTTATGCCACCAGAACAGTCGGCTATGACTTTTCTGCATTGAATCAGAGCAAAACGAAGAGCCACACATCAACCTGAGGTTCCAACAGCTGACCACGGTCGATCCAAAATAAAATCCACTGAACTCTCAGAAGCAAACAGTGAATCAGCACGAGAATCTGAAATTGGGCATCGATCACCCTCTGAGGTCACACTGTTCAACCCCAGTATTGGAATCAAACTAGCACAAAGCCGACCACTGTATTCTTTTAACCAGAATCAGTAGCAAGAAAGAATCAAAAACCAGGCCAATAATTCAAAATTAAAAACCAAATATAACTATAAAAAAATCAACTCTAAGAGTCGAAAGCGATAGTTAGTCACAGGCGAAGTGATTGTTTGAAATTGTATGGTGAATCATTGCATGCACAAATGAAACCCCCTCGGTGCTAAACTGATCGATGGAAGACTGACTTGATGTTTTGCTGCTCACGATTGTGTTTTATTTCACTCAAACGGAACAACGGTAGGAGTCAACTGTACCAATCAATAAGTTTCGTGATTCAGAAAAATTTCTGGATTTACTTTGTCAAAACTAGCCACCGTGTGAGCATTACAGTCTAGTAAATTGGGCGTTTTGAACTATTACGAAACGTACCGCGTTGGCCCTAAGTGGTGCATAATGACACGCAAAGATCAAAGATAAAATTTGACTTTTCTCCACTTAGATCACTCTTGATATAGACGGCAACCTATAGTTACTAGGCTTGTTATCACTCTTGATCTATTGGAACCTGGTGCGGTTCTCTTTTTATCCAAGTGTCAGTG
Source organism: Fasciola hepatica (assembly GCA_948099385.1). NCBI lineage: Eukaryota > Metazoa > Platyhelminthes > Trematoda > Plagiorchiida > Fasciolidae > Fasciola > Fasciola hepatica. Next base: position 6,780,312 of record CANUEZ040000024.1, read on the forward strand.
TCAGGTTCTCTCAGATAGACCATCAGGACTTTGAGGCTATATGGTATTGTAATGAGAAGACTGTTGGCAGGCATATTATTGCTCTATTAATGTAATTGTGGGTTCCCGATAAGACACCTACTAACCTATGATCTCAGGGAGTTTCCTTTATTCTTGTCGTTTCAGATCGAACTCGAGTAACCTACCGCTGAAGATCACTGGTCCTTGCATACTACACTATATGCTTTTTCTACTGTACTCCTGAACACATACAGGATGAGAAAAAGCAAGTATAACGCAGTTCCGATTCTAAGGGGAAAGTTACAATCGTGATGTCGACAACAGAAGATTCTTACAAACAAGTTGAATAGTACATTCCAAAATAAATAAACTGAAGTTTCAACGCCAGAGTAAACAGATTTTTGCAAGTAAATCGGTGGGTATCTCCTCCGTTCATCCTGTAGACACGATTGTTTGGGCACTGTGGCACTTGTGAACTATTCATTCGACACACGTGGAAATGTTTCAGTCACAGAATACCCTTGACGAAAAATTTTACTCGTTTTTATACAGCTACAGTTTTGTCCCAAGTAAAAACGGATTCTATTATAAAAGAAACGTTCGCGGTATGAGATCAATGGCTATGATTGCTGAAATGACCGGCCCTAGATCTTCCCAAGTCGAAGCCCACAAACGGTGCTTGGTTTTATTACGATTCTCATGGAACGGTCACGTGTTTCAAACACTGTATGGGAACCAGGTTGCTTAATCAAGTGAACAAACGTTTTTCCACGCAAACCTTTGGTGAAAATACACTACTTACAGAAATATCAATTCTTCGCTTCCAATCGATAGTCAGCCCCGTACTTTACTGATCATTTCTGGTGTTCCAAAGAGTGAACTAAACGAAGTCCGGACCTTGGTTTAGAAAATGACGGGATCGAAATGCACCCAAGTTCTCCATATTGCTTATTTTTTGCAACCGAAGTGCAAACACTTCGAGAGCACCACATGATTGATGGTCCTTCAGATTCTATGGTTTAGTTTATATACGGTATCTACTCAGGCTTGACAGTTATGGTTGAAACATTCCACCATACAAGAATCCCTTATCCAGTACGTCTCCAAGTTGGAAGTTCTGTCAATAATTTTAGTCAGAAGGTCATGCTGACGTGTGTGTATGTGTTATAGTTTTTCACTCCGGCCTCGAAGACAAATTAGCCAAATCAATTTAGTTAGTTTTAATCCGTCCAGGTGATCCTAGTAGGAAGTCTTTCCTGGCCCCGAAACATCCCACTTTAATCGCGCACAACACATTGTTTACTTAGGAAGAAACAGTCACTATCATCAGTCATTTCAACGCAAACTAACTGACTCATACCTGGATCAAGTAGGCTGTCTTCTGACTGGTTGTTTGGTAAGACGACCAGCTACCACTTGACGAGAATCTCTTCTAGTCTTAACGAACCGCCTTCCTGTCGATCACGAATTCGTCGCCTCAAGCCTTGACCTGGAATCTGCACATGTACTGATGTGCTATCTGCAAGCATCATTGGGCCGCCTAACGAACGATGCGTTAGACCATACGCTCACAGTTAGTTGCCTGATAAGTCTTAGATGAACTGACTCATGATGTGAAACCAACAGAATGCACAAAGCGGTGAATGTGGTCATTGCAGATAGCGAAATCATGAATAGTGATGTGCACAATCTATTCTCGATCATTTCATCGCAAAATGCTCCGTTTTCTATGACTTCTTTGTTCGACTTCTTGTTCAATAAACTTTGCTTTCATGTGAATAATCTTCTGATCAGTTTATTATGAGGTACACGCAAACACACAGATTGGAAGTGACAGAAATAATGCGGGCAGCCGCGCTGATTTCATAACGGCAGATAATTGAATCAGCTCAATCCGGGACATAACATGGTACCGTTAGATAGAACTGGTACGCCATAATCAGATGCGTACAGATAGGCTCCGTATTTATGGCGGAACAGAGAGAGCACGCTGTCACATACGTACTACCTAATGTATGAAATGCAATATTGGCTACTAGCCATTTTGCAAGCGCACACAGTCATCATATCAGTGGGAAGAATGCCTTTGCAGTAAAATCAATGTTCGTTCAACAGTGATGGGAACCGCGTTCATGGTCTGATTGTTTGTTCATAAATGATATTTTTCCATTTGCGTACTTTCTGCTTTAGGTAGTTCTGTATAGTAATCTCGGTCACTCAGACTAAAACGTCAAACGATTAAACTGAGTACCTAAGCTATACAAAGGAAACTTACTTTGAGTTAAGTGATGCTGTTAGACTAGCTGCTAATATAAACTGGCGGTAGTGCAACGGTCATCGCTGGGAGCCTCAAATCCGGAAGTCCCGGGGTTCGTGTCCCACTGCCAGCGCCGATCTCTTCCCCATTTGGCAGTCACTGAGTAACCGCGACCCCTCTCCTGAAATGCTGTGCCATATAGTTAGTGCAAATCACTCAATACTGACATACACACATACCGATTCGTGTATACGCGCATACATACACACACACGAACAAACCTTCCTTACTTATAAGGTTCCATTCGATGAAATAATTGTTTTCCAGTAATTCATTCTCAAGCCGTTTGCAGAATACATGAGCGACAAAAGATCATGCAGATAGACATGGGAGCAACATCATTCATGGGTAGCGGTTTGTCAGTCAAATTGTCTTTGCCATGTGATTGGGTTAGCTTGCTGATATCTTCTAGGTCACAGGATGACAGATTCATTTAGCCTTGGGAAATCCCAAGTCAGTGTGTACAAATGCAGATAATCGTGTCTCGCCTACGCACGTGAGCGTGTGTTTCTGTGCTTCTCTTTCTTTGTGTGCTTGTGTGTGTCTGTTACTGTCGGTGTTTGAGGGCACCCTCGAAGGCTTGGAGTTTGAGTGATCACCACCGGTTAAGTTGCAGTTCAGGTAGTCGGATTGAAACACCTGTAGGTTTCATCTGGTTGGAGTCACAACACCGCGAATGTTTGAAGGTGCTTGGCGTCAATAGTCATTGTCAATTTCCATGTATAGAGTTTTAACATGCACAATCTCAGTGCACTGAGGTTCCGAAACGGTCTCGGTCAGTCGAACGCGGCTGGTGTCTGGTCACACAAAATCCACGTACAGTCTGAGAAATAGTTCTTTCTGTTGACACTGTGACATGCGTTTGTTTATTCGTTGGTGTGTTTGTCTGGCTCAAACTAACAATGTGATGAGGTATTTTAGGTTTCGAGAAAACCCCAAAATGTGGCTTTTACAGTTCTTCGATAGGCGCTTCAAAAGTAACAATACTGTCTCTATTTTTCACGTGCAAATCTCCAGATTGAGCTTGACCATCATCCATAGTTGGGGGGGGGGGTAATTTCGTGTTTGATTCTCATAACTACTTGACAGTTCAGTAGCTCAGCTGTAGGCTCAGGACAAGACACAATGAGAACCGGCCAACTCCGATCAGCGAACCGATTATCATACTGAATGTTTCGTTTTCAATATTCCACAACGATAAACTGATAGGATACAAACTTAGAGGAGCATTATTTTCAGGCAATAAGGAATTAATGGCTGTGCACGGTAACAACCCTAAAGACTGTGACGGAAGGGCGCCATAGATCGTATAGTGTTGGTCAGAAATGACCCACTGATAGTCACGCTAATCTCCTACTACTCATACACACCAAGCTGTGCAGGTTTTTTATGAAGCAATGCTTTTGTTTTCCTTAGCCCCGTACTGAGAGTTCATTCATCATACGAGTCAATTTCTCCGCGGTCAAAGGGGTGTTATCGTTTAAAACCAGTGACGGAAGGATGCTACATCACGTAGCGCATATGTTCAACAAACGACTGAGACCCACGAGGTGTAGCACGATGGTTAGGGGCTTGACGCATGAGCGTTCACTACGGGTTCGAGTCCTCGTGGGGGCTCCGTGGATGAGCACTACTGATGATTCCTGAAGAGTCGGGCGATGATCAATCTTGCTGGAGTGCGGGAGTGAAGAGGGGCCATTTAAACAGTCGCACGTTTCTTGTCTTTTTTATTCGTCTGACCCAGTTATTGCATCTGTCTCCCACACTTCATCTCTTCTCGTCACGATACTACTGACCGGACAAGAAAGGCCTCCTTCCTAACTTGATGCGAATTTATACGTGTGAGTAAAACAAGAGGACGGTATACCAGTTAGTGAACGTTCTGAAAAGAAATACCCTTCTTTTTGGACGAAAAATGGCTCGTAGATAAGGGTGATAGGAATGATCCAGATTCGAAAAACAACAAAAATGTCAAACTATGGGCCTTATCATAATGCACCATGTTATGTGTTCTGACACAAAGTTCATGTAATGGGATCCTGCTACAAAAATGACAGATGATTTATTTACTTATTGAGGCAGACTGCAGTAATGTCAATTTCCCCTGTCCGTTGGTGTTATATTGGCAACGAGACTGACCCGACCCGCAACAGACGCCCCTTCAGACAGTGTAATATTGAGGTTTGCTAGCTATAGCTTTCAGCTTGCAAAATTCGAGTCCCAACTTGGACATTTTTCGATGTACCTGGTGGATAACTTCTATGGTCTCAGTACATAAGTATTGCTGGGCCTCAAAAGCCTTGCAAACGGGGCCGTAAAGTGAACAGGAAGTTCACACATAAAATCTACAACTTGGGTGTATGAAATAAAAGTTCTCTGTGACGTTCATGTGATCAACCCGCAAGCGTTGAGGTCAGACATGATCGGGGCCAGTTTTAAACGCGTTGCGACTAGGTGTGGCATGGCAAAATGATGATAAACGACGAAAATTCGGTGTGACTGAATGTTGGACCTCACTGCGAACATCGCGCAGTACTGATTGTTGTTTGCGGGATGTTTTCTATATGTTCAAGACTGTTTGTTGGTGCAGCACATCCGATTCGTCAATACGTTGTCCCTGTGCTCGTGTTTCAGTTTGTATTGTATTGTAACGTGTGAATCGCTCGTTTCGTGGTAGCATACGTCATGTGAGTCAGGGGGTCTATCAGTGCACGACGAATGAACAAAGTTTGAACTTGAGTGTTAGCTACACTAAATTCGTTTTTGTCAGGGGTGATAAACAACACGGAACGGCGAAAGTTGGTAATCAATTGTTATACTTGGGCGTTGGTTGATGATTCATTGTACAACAACTGGTTTGGGTGGTATGGCCACATGAACTGCTGTATCATGGCAGTGAACGGTTTGCGGCGCAAGCTAAACGGAAGCTCATATACAACCGCGTTCTTCATATTTGGGACATGACGTGGGTTTGAAAATCACACTTAACCAAGTCACTGATATATATATATATATATATATATATATATATATATATATATATATATATCGCAGTTCTCTAGTTCATGAAGTCTTTAGGCAGTCCCATAAAAGATCACAAATAATCACGTAGCTGAGTAACTTTGGAGTTGCTCTGTGGTCCGAGACAGTAGAAGAAACATTTCATAAACTCCTCTAATACTGTTCACGATCAGCTGTAACGATTGATGAGTTTGGGCACAGGTATTAGTCGATGATATACAATGTTTTTCTGTTCGGAAGATGATTTCCAACTGTTCACAAACTGGCAATCGCCTTGAATATCGACTTCAAGGTTCATCCTGATTATAACCCTCATAAGGAAGTGACCGACGGCAACTGCTTTACTCAGACGGAAAATCTCAAGGTCTAAAGTTCCCCCATGGTCACCGCTGGTCGGATATGTAGGGTATTCAGCATATGGGGCCGCTTCATCAAGTCGGTTGACTGGAATGTTTACCAGATAATTTGACTAAAAACTGGAGTTAACTGTTTATTTTTGACGGAGCATAAGATTAAAGATAGACGGACAGGAATTGCACCGTTCAGTGAAGCACCTGATGTACGACAGGTTGTGTTTGGGTAAACTATCGGGCTTCTGGTCGTGAACCTCAAGTTTGAGTCCGTTGAAGACCTCGTTGTTTTGATGAACTGCTGCTAATCCTACATCCAGTATAGTTCTCCTTCTCCCCTCCCGCCCCTTAACCGTACCCCGGACGAGTGGTCACCTCCTCCGCGCGAACACATTGTCCCCGTCTCGACTGATTTTACCACTGAAATACCTCAGGTGACTACATCTCTATCGAGTGAAAAAGATCATTGGGATTGCAAACCTACACATCGATGGAAGCGCCACATGATCATGGGCTGGGGTATGCTCCTTGGACCTTCTGTTGTGACAAATGTCAAATGTTGCACTAGAATACGCACGCCTGAATGTCGTAGGCCCTTTAAGTTGTTCACGCAAGATAGCTGGAACCATTTGAATAGCAATGTCTGCGGTTATTCGGGAGTTTTGCATACACCGTGCACTTCCAGTCAGCTGCGGTGGAGACTATCGTACTTTGGATTTTTAGCGTTTGACCCCAAGCCTGCTGAGTTCACTTGAAATTATCACTACAACTTTTACATCACGGCAGTTGAACTCGCAATCGCCTATAGATAATGGTACGACTGTCAACAAATAAGACATGCTTAAACCTTGGTGATAAAATTATTAATTTGCTTGGGAACGGAGATTCCGTCAGGAGGATCGCACCCCTAATTCGGTGCAGAGAAACGTACGTCTATATGATTGTGAGAAATGAGGCCAGTAACAAAACTACTTGGGACCAAGGAACTTCAGATTGGCGAGAAATCGTGCATTCACGTCTCACTCACTTCATTGATGTCAACAGCATTGTCCACGAGTAGCTTCCGAATTCTCTTCGGAATCATACTCAAGTAACAAGAGTGTGGCTACAAGAACAAGCAACAGAAGCTGCTCATAATATGAAGTACAGTGATTTTCGCGAGCAACGGCTGTTTGTACAATTTCCAAATGTTCGGTGAGGCTTCATTAATTTCGAGTGAAGAGCTATGAGATTGACTGGAACGCGTTTATACGTTGTGCAGAGATTATGAATCGACGAACATTTTTAACTGTAGTAAGTCTGACCTTTATCTTAGAGCCGTTCCAACACACAGCTTGGTTTTGAAAGGCTATTCTAATATCAGTATTCAAAATACGAACAAAAGGTGACCATTTCCTTCCATGCTGAGCTACTGCATAAAACCGCAATCTTTATAACCTTGCGTACTCTAAGCAGATAACTTTTGTCGCCATTAACAATTTATGTCAGGCGAGAACACTATTTGTATCAAAGACGCGCAATTGATAGTCACTACCCGAAGCAGAAAATACGGGAAAGAAGCGAGCTGCTGACCGGAGACAACAAATTGGGTAACAGTTGCCAAAATAAACACATTGGTCCCGTTATTTTATCTACCTCGCAAACAAGCTAAAAGAAATCTCAAAGATTTCCACTACCACTGAGAGCCCGTCGACTGAGTGAATCAGCTGAGGTCGATAAGTTTGCAGTCAACATTGGACGGAACAACATTAGAAACGGAGAAAGGGAGACGGAAAACGGTAAGTGGTGATAGTGACTATGACGGTCATAACCATGGTGGCGATGAAGATAACGGTAATGGTGATTCGGATGATGATGATGATGATGATGATGATGATGATGATGATGATGATGATGATGATGATGATGATCCGGATGATGTTTCTGTTGAAAATTCGGCTGATGTGTATTACGAGGATTTTGAGATTATGTGTATTATGTTGAGATCGTTTTTGATGGTTATGAGGTTATTCATTACCCAAAGAATATCTCAGTCTCTTTGCCATATGATATTGCACCGGGTTTACTACTCACTGTTCTGAAATAAATTAAGTTTGAAATTTTCCAAAGCCCTTTCAGCGGTTTGTGAAGAGCTGGCTTTCAAAGCACTTATTTTCGTGAGATATTCTTCGGGTGGTTATTTCTCATGTAATGCCAATAATACTCGATCAAGGGAAGCCATAATAGGGGAACAAATTTATCTCCACTCTGCAATTTTCCTGGTGCAAAGCATCTTTCCCAGGGTACGGCAATCTGAATGGTAGGACTTGTTCCATTTGCACACCCTATTGACTGACTCTTTGCAGTTAGTTCCAAGCCGATAGTGTTCGATACATTGTCAACCCGTCAAAACATTCCGATGCCATTGATCAGCGAAAAGATCAATTAATTGATTGATTTCTGACACAGTAAGTGCGACGAGAAAATCCTAATAAGCTCTGCGGTGATACTTAAGGTTTTAGGTGCGATCAGGGAGGACACGCTATCAAAAATGGAAAAAATTGTTGTAGAGTAAACGTTTCCAAGAAAACTCAGCCAAATTAACTTGATTTGGACGGCTCTGAATAACGTCTATTGTTTTTGGGTTTAGCTGAAAGATGACAGAACGATTTTACTAAGCTGAAATAGATTCCATCATCGCGGAGAACGAATCATGAGATTGTAGAACATGCCTATCAGTTTGTCAAAAAGGTCACAACACGAATAGGTTTATTTTCGATGTGGAAAATCAGTTATTTGCGTTTATATTGCTGCGTAAATGCGAAGAGTATACGTGCAGCTATGAAAGAGGGTGGGTGAGCAAATGTGCAACAAATCCGGTAATTTGGGAACACTGTTAAAATGTGGCTAACCAAATCCGGTAATTTACTGATGTGAGGGGGAATATAGATATATAATGCGAGTGTAGATGATCAAAAGTATGGAGGTAATTTAGCCCTCCACTTTGAGGATGGTGTAGCCCTGGCACTGTTGGAAAAAGTCTGTCTAAGTTCGTCGGGAATCCTTTCGCCACTGCACACATCCTAAAATGTGAACAAAAGCAACGCCATTCATTGTTCGTTAGTTTGAAAATGGATTGCTTCATCAGTCTCCGTCTTTTGTTCTGTACCAGTTTGTGATATTAGAACATGTCCTCGTTTCTCTCCGCAAAGGAATAGTGCGGCCTATCAATAACGCAATGTGACAACACCTGCCTGATAACCGACACCAGATCTATCCAGTGCCAGCTTTCAAGTCAGTCCCAGCAATTCCCGAATTTCACATTAAAGGATTACGCAGGCGTTCGTTCATACAGTTGTTCAAATGACAGTTGCAGGAGTAATTAGGTCTCGCTGTGTTGTCGAATTATCGGATTTTATACATACATACTCACCCAACACTATCCATAGCTGCACACATATTCTCGTTGGACAGTGCTATATGCGTGAATGCCTGTGGTGATATATATATATATATATATATATATATATATATATATATATATATATATATATATATATATATATATATTGATAGTAAGTAGTACGTAAACGTGCGGACAAAATTTCCTCGGAAGCACACGACAGGTTTCGCGGTTGTTGCCGCTCATCAGGTATATATATATATATATATATATATATATATATATATATATATATATATTTGTTAAAAGTTACAACTATATCTGAAACTCGAAACTAGGGAATCTCAAAAATATAGAAGGTTGACCATTGAACAATTCAGGTTTTCAGCGAAAATAAACTTACAGGACAGTTGCTACATGCTCATTGCTATATTTATCAGGAGAGAGATGTCCCACTGCAAGGCTCGCGTTTCTGGAGAACAACCTTTGTGATCACAAAGCCTAGAACAAACATCTTGATATCTCCCAGTAATCTTTTACTGAGTAACCTCCTTGTGGTGATTTTGTGATTGATTCAGCGTTCGAATTTTAGTCCAAGACAAAGTTCATTTAGTCCGGCACGTGATCGATAACACAAAGTTAATTTTCACACGACCAACATTGTGTGAAAACGGTCCGTTCCACTTCAGAATGTGAGCACATACTATGCCCATCGATTGAGAAAGTCCCCACGTTCGATCGAACTCAGTCGTCTGATAATATTCAATTAATTTATCATGACTACTCATGCAAATGCGATCCGAATCCCGCTAGCCTATGAGTTCCTCTGTATTTGTATTGCCTATAAAATCGTCATAATTTGCTTGCTTATTGAACAATACGTTTCTGTGCCAGTTGGTGTGATTTCTAATTTCATTTCAGGCAATTTGATCATCACACTCCTATTGACTGATTTGAGTAATACAATAATATCGTAAATATGGCAGTGTTTACTGATCATCTACATTTTACTTTTCCTTAGCAAACGTTCAAAATGCGGTAAACAAGTCACCGAAGCGTCCGATACAGACCATAAGGAACCCGCTGGGCTCTCGTTACACTTTTCCAACGATAAAAGTTTATTGTGTTCTAATAATTCGTCATCCAGTAGCACAAAATCGTTTGTTTCCTCAAATTGTTCACTTGTGTATTAACGCCTCTGTGTGCATCATATTCTTCCGAAAGCAAATACACCCCGACGACCAATCTCGTATCAGGCGAATGAGTTAAAGGCCATATACATCAGTGGAGCCACGTGGTGACCGATCGAATGACTAGCCGACCGGCTGGCTCCGATGATTGTGAAATGTGTTGTGAGAACAGCTAATTGATGATACTTGCTGAGCGAGTAATATCCATATGAAGGAATAACCGCATTCAAACAGTCATCTACCGAGTTAAATTAGGCTAGATTATTTGAATATTTGTGTTCACATTTCTGTGGTACCGAGTGGTAAATATAAAGTTTTATCAAGTATAGTTCTGGAACAGTGAGTAGGGAGTAACTAGGTATAGGAAAGCAATGGGAAAACTGAAAATGTGAAGAGAGCTCGGTAACCGAAAATGTAGGTTGCAGGATATAAGATGTATTCGTCTTATTTTCACTTCTACGGTAGGAAGGTAATTCATGATCCGATTTAGCGAAGTAGATGCTTTTTATAAGTTTTAAATGATCTTGTTTATCCAATTCGATTATTATGCAGACTGTCTCTGGAAGGATGCCGCGGTCAGCAAATTGCTGTTGACTGGATTTGTAATAGACTGTGGAAAACTTCGGAACTGGAGGCCGCAAAGTCCTAATTTCATCATATTAACAGTTTAACCGTGCTTGGTTTAACGACTAGCCGTTTCACATGATGACAAACAACATTATGACGGTCTACCACATTTCCTGTCCAGGGAAATGAATATATCTCTTATCTTTTCTCCTATTATCCAGTTATTATTGTACCACATTCCAAGCGATAAGAATTCGGTAAACCCGATTCTCTAGTATGTTTCCTTTTGATCATTCCTATTTTATTTACTTCCTATTTGTATTTAAAAATGGTACAGTATACCAGTTAGAGGTTACCACAAAGCAAATGAGCCATAAGAGTGTTCGGAAAGAAATCAAATTTTGGGTCCCTTTGCATTCCCCAGGACGTGGTAGTCACATTCATTCCCAAAGGCGTATCTAAAGGTAAAGCGTAACTCTGCAATCCATGTATGCCCAAGTACTACAAGATCAGGTTAGTATGTCATATGTTACATAAGGAGAACCAATTAGCCATGAAGTTCCGACCGTGAGCAGTCATAATCGGTCGAAATCGATCAAACTTTGAAATGGGTCGACAGAATCGTTCACTTTTGAAAAGGATAAAGTTCAGATTAATTGAATCGATCGTATTTGAAGAAATCGAAGTAAAAGTGAAGGCAAGCTATTTTAATGGAATTTCAGAGAAAGACAACTTAAAAGATGTTGGGATATTAGAATTGCTTTCCGTCATTTGTATTTATTAGTTATGTCTAGAGTTTTTCCTATAGTTTTGCTGCAAGCCTGGAGATGAACTTCCTCATCATACATGAAGATAAACATAATTGTACTTAGGTGCACGACCAGATGCAACTGTATAGCTGAACTCGGATTATCAGGCCGAAATGTTATTGGCTAGAGTGTGCGCATTGGCACACAAAAAGTGATCAATAATCACAAATGCGAACTCGCATGTTGCTTTGATTGGTCTATTAATCGATCAGCCAGCTGACAGTTCAGATAGTGCGAGTGCGCTAGCCAATTTACACACATTCTTTCAAGTGGCGCAGTTGGCGTTAGTTTCAGTCAGTGATTGCACCCCTGAATTGCGCACACAAAGTGCCTGGTTCAATCTGTGTCTTGTGCCAGAGTGGAAAATACTCTGATTTATTCAAATTCTCAAAGGGGTTAAAAAATTGTCAGCCAATCAATGTGAGAATTTAGCAATGCTATCATAGGGTTTTTCACCACTGATTGGTCTGTTGGGACGGAGATTTAACCCTCGGAAGTTCAACTACCAAAAATTTGGAAACAGATGTTTGCCGAAACTGGCCATTTCAATTTCTGTATGCAGTTTTGTTACCTCGATGCGTGCAACTTCATCGGACTCTGTGACATACGGCAAATGTTCAAAACGTAGTATAGTCAGGAGTACTGACCAGAATATCGTGTATCAAGTACAAGAAAAGACTCTCAAGATGGCAGCAAGCTCGTAAACCAAGGTCACAGTGACAGTCACACTACCATCATCAGTCGACAACAATCACTGCGGAAATCTTTAACACTTCCGACAATTAGTGGACTGTTGTCAGGAATTTTAGAAGCTTTAAAGTCGTTAATCTGATACGAAAAGTTCTCAGATCTTGGCTTCATCGGGGAGGTTGTATCCAATGTATGCATCAGTCAATTGGTATGCGAAAATAGACCGTGACAGGATAGCTTTCAGTAGAGTAGATAAATTCTTTCTAGACAGGTTCAAAACAAGTTTGTTTGCTTGTTTACTAAGAGTATAACACACATGTATGATAAGACGTAGTGATCTGGACGGATCTAAAAATGCAGTTGATCATTGCCAACAGTTCTGGATGAAGGGAGGGGGGTGCGATGAGGACGGAAAACTAGGTAATATATAGTCCACAACTAAATAAATAGGTTATTCCGAGATTAAATCAGATTTTTTACTTTGCTGTACTTAAATTCGCTTCTAATACGAAAAATTAAAAATACTTTGGTGATGTATACTATTGTAATTAGCAGGACATTTCGTGACCCTTTGGTAATGTCCTGGCAATGATGCGACTGAAACAGGAAAAACACAGGAAAAAAGGTAACCTTATACTTTACAAGTAATGAGATAAAGACCGACGAAGGTTCCAATTGTAACGGCAAGCTGTAGACCACCACATTGATTTTCGTCTAGTTTAAATGTGGGAACCCAGTTGATGCACTTGGTGTGTGAGCTTGGGCTCGTGAAGTATCCCCTCACTTTATATTTTCACAGACTGGAAACGTGCAATTTCCATCAGCTGGACACATCTACTGCAGCATACTACACGGTTACTATCATTTAGCCGAAAAAGGCTGTGCCAATCATTTTTGCATCTTAAGTGTGAAAAGCCTCTATGATAGATCTGTGTTAACGGGAAAGCCCATCGATATTTGTGTTATTAAGTCTACTTAGGGACTAACCAAAAGTGGCACAGAAATTCGGTGCCTGTTGAGATTTCCACAGTTTGAGCGTCGCACGTTGATCAAGGGTAGTTGGTCTTGCAAAGTGGATATTCTTCTGTTCACTGCTGAAAGCTGTTGGTAGCATTGTTGAGCTATTTCTGCAGTTCGTTTATGAGGCAATGCCTTCGCTGTACTTAGGCTCCTACTGAGAAGTCATCCATCATGCGAGTCGATCGTTGTTCGGCAAACGGGCTGGCGCCTTTCAAAGCCAGCGACTGAAGGATGCTATATCATGTAGTGTGTACGTTCAAAAAACCATTGGAGGCCAGCCCGAGCAGCCTGATGGTTATTTGTTCGACCCACAATCGTTCACCCCGGGTTCGAGTCCCCATGGGGGCTCGGTGGATATGCACTAACAAGGAAGAAGCAGATGTACAGTGCTTCCATGGTTTCAATGGTGAGTTCAGCGTTGAAACTACATGATGAAGAGTATTATATTCCATTATTATGGAAGTGATTGAACTCCCGAGATTTGTAGGCTGTGAATTGTGCTGACCGAATGAGTTATATTGTAGATAAGAACGAACATGTAAAATATTCAAGATCATACATGAGTGTGAGTATGTGCGTGTGTGTGCACGTGATGTGAATTGAGGTTGTGGACTGAGTGAGTGAATCGTTAGTCGGGCCAGATCATCATTTGAGGAAGTGATAACCAGTATGGTGAAAACACTGTGAGAAAGGACAAAAGTTCACAGATAAGAAGTGCAATGAGGCTACTCGCTACAGTTTACCCACTCGAATTGTGATGCAGCAAGCATCCACTATTTAATTCTTTAGTTGACCACCTTGGGTATGCATTCCAATATGCGTCATCCGTTCTTCACTAGGTATACTCACAGGCATGGTTTGTTCGTGAATCTTGGTACAGCAAATATTGTTTTATTCATTATTTTGGTAATTACCGGTGGTAAATGTCTTTCAAGCCCTCTGTTTATAGATTCAGACTTGGTGTATCTGGCTCGAACGGTTGACGTGTGTGCCGTTAAGCAACCAGGCTGATCTTCAACTGCTTGCTTCACGCCAACATGTCCTGACAAGATTTTCTCTAAAGGTTCACAGTGTGAGGAAGCTGCAAAAAGACCTCCCTGAATAAAAAAACGACTTCAGAAATCAGCCGAATGTGCCAAGCCGGGTTAACCAGTCGGCACGCCTCAACCCAAGCATTTGACTGAATCAGTCATGTGAATACTGAAAGCCATCTGTTCGACCTATCTAGAGAAGAACTCAGTTAGTTAAGCCCAACAAGGCTACTATGCTGCTGGACAGGCACGCTCGAGATTATTCTATTTTCGCTTTAAATAGTACGTCATTCTTTCACATCAATACGCTGTCATTTGGTGCGCTGTTTTGTCGCTTTCTAATTTATATTAGCGGGCTTGTGCTCTAGGAATCGCAATGGTGGAAAATTGTAGAATAAAGACACGAGAGACCATGACACACCTTACAGGACCCCTATTGTCTGAGCGCATCTCACAGATGTCATGAAAAAAATTCGAGTGTGCAACTTGGTACTAGTATTCTCATCGTCGATCGGCCGTGTCACATAGATTTTCAACCTTGCTGGACTATGTGAACGTCTCTTTGATCTTTTGTAGCGTTTGAGTGTTTGGTTTAGGTTACGTGTGGTGGATGCAAAATGGGTGCAATGCGAACGGGTTGAGCATTCATGAGTTCGGCAGCTACAGTATCCGAACTAATCAATAATAATGAATAGCCGAAGATCGGACTTATATATACTGCGACATGTAGACAAGCTCTGTGTGTTGTTTATAACGCAACGCCTTCGCGGTGAGGTCGTACGTAATAGAATTGGATCAATGCACTGGTGACAGGTTGTTACTATCTAGAAAGCCTATGAAGGACGGGCCCTATATTATGAAGTGTTGATACAAAGCAAGGCGTTAGCAACCAGTCCGAATAACCTGGAGTTTAGGTAGTCGACTCGCAAACGTTCAGCGCGGATTCTAATCCCAGTGGGGGCTCGGTGGATGTGTGCTGCACAGCTGATGAGTCCTGGCAACTCAGATAAAACAACCTTTCCAAATGGGGAATTGAACTGTGAAGGATCATACTATGTCCATCCATTCTTTATTAGTATGATGAAGTGCCCAAACAGCAAGCGTGGTCTCCGATACGACTCCACCGTGAATAGAATTAGCCGTCAGTCCAGCTGATTTGAAGTTTTATGGGTTCGCGGACTTAGAATAGTGAGATTCGGTTGACAAAAGATGGGACAAGACTGAGAGTTATCACAACAAGCTGAAAATTTTGGGCCAAAGAGCTGAATATTGACGGGGAAAGTAGACAGACTCCAAAACCATTACGATAATGAATAAAAAACATTCTGGTAAGAGTGAATCATAATTGGAAGACGACGATTCTAAAGAATGTAGGAAATGTGAGCAGTAATAAGAACCAAAAGTTTCTCATTGGTATCGATGCATATCAAAGCCCAAAATTTGCAAGTTTAAATGTTTCAATAATCCATACAACTGAGAAATAATATCAGCGCAACAAACTGGCACTTGCAGTAACCCGTTCATCATCAGAGGACTATAAACTGACCCTTCAGTAAACTTGTATCAATATATATATATATATATATATATATATATATATATATATATATATATATATATATGCACTGACAGTAGGTAGTATAAAAGATGGATGGACAAAATTTATCCGGTAACACGACCGGTCTCGAAGTTATTTCCGCACCACAGATGTGCGTACTCGGTACTCCTCTGCTCACTAATCTTTATACGGGTACACTTCGTTGGCATATAGGCCACAAAAATCTGATTTGGTACTTAAGGAGTGTGAATGGATATGCTTCGTTAAAGAGCCCAAAAATGAATTACCTTTGTGATTTCTATTAGTTATTGTTTTCTTCATCACTGCGAACCCAGCAAATAACCAGGCTGCATGAGAAAATGCCCATATTGATAGTAAGTAGTACGTAAATTGGTGGACAAACTTTTCCTGGAAACACACTGCTGGTCTCAGAATTATTGTCATTCATCAGGTATACGTGGCTGGTACATATATATATATATATATATATATATATATATATATATATAATGTAATGACAGAGTGGGGGTAATATTACTTGTGCCACTGAAGTCTACTCTGTGTCGTGGGTTCTCAAGTCTAGTTAAAGATAAACATCGCTTGTTGGGGATCCCTAAATATCCCAAAGTAAGTTAAAAGTGGGAGATCCATGACACGGTTCTAACCATCTTGAGCTGAGGGCATCGTGCGCAGTCGGTGTGTACCAGCCGATTCTAATCCAACTGAGGTGCTTGAGGCCGTTCAATGCTTCCTAATGATCACGACACTCGTCTGCTGCTCGCTAATCCAATATACCCTAGAACTATGCACGTGTGCCTGAACAAGATCGGCATTACCGATGAAGAACAGTCCAACAGGACGATTTCTTCAACGCAGAACAATCTAATTCCCAACACTGCTCATTGAGAGAAGCTCATCAGCACCTTTTATCAAATATGCTTAAAGGCATAAATGGAAAATGATGAAGAACTGTCGGGATATGGGAAGACGACAAATGAAAACAGTATTTGTGAAAATTATAACTCCGACGATAATGAGGATGATGATTTGGATCATGATGATGACGGCCGGCGGGGCGTTCAAATTTGGCCGTGCTCTCCGTTACATATCCGCATTTTATGCTACTTAACCATATTATTTTGTCCTGCTTTCGCTTTCACTTGTCAACAGTTGTGCTTTTATAGTCATGTCAAATCCTGTGTCTTGTTCGACTGGATTTATAAAATCTGTAGAACTGTCGATTAATTGGTCGCAGCCGTCTTTTGAGCAATCTGTTAAGAATAAAGTGAAACGAATTTTCGAGAAGATGAACAACCATCCCCGGGAACATCGCTGCGGATGGATGTTCGCTTTGTGAAAGAAACCTTGTCAAAAATGTGTTTACCCATCCTAACCAGTTTCAACGTACGTTCTCTACTGGGAAATTTGCCGGAATTGGCCGATTTTATGCAAAGACATGAAAATGAATTAATGGGGGCATTTTCGTTCAAGAAAGCTTGCTTCACACTGATATTGATGACGAATTAGTCAAAGCTGACGGTTTCCTGCTATTTCGCGCAGATCTTCCAGTCCCTTGTAGAAAAACAGTGATTTCATAACGTACGTAAAAGAGTGTTGGAGTAATGTTTCCCGCGATCTGTTAACTTTCCCCACGGCCCACATCAGAACACCAGTTGTTAGTTGCGTGTCTGAACATCTCAGTCACCATCGATCGATTATACTGGTCAACATCTACGTTTCCCCAAGATGCCCTGCAGCTGAACTGGTTAAATTCTGCGACTCTAATTCTTTCATTTATCAGGTCATATTGACTCTTCCTTATGTGTATAGTATGCGGCGACTTCAACAGGTTTGATATGAGCCCCCTCGTCAACTTGGGCCTGAACAATATTGTCACTAGGCTGGATGCTCATCTTTACCTTTGCCTTTTGAACACCCCCAACTTGTTTCACATTGCTTGCCCCCTCCTCCCATAGGGAGCTCTAATCATACCGTGGTGAAAGTCTCTCCCATGGTTTGTGATAAAATTAACCACAAACACTTCCCCTAGAGTCGAGATCGTAAGACCGTAAAGACAACCTTTCCAGACTCAGGAACATGACAACCAAATCTGATCTGAGCATATTTCTTCAGTTCCACCTGTCCTTATCCTGTGGACATTTACCAAACTGCTTAAGCTTTTGCTACGATCTAAGTTGTTCAATAGAAACGTTATGCATCCTTTCCGACAGATTCTGATCTTCATATTTGAACCTATTACGTCGGAAAAAGGAGCGAACTTTTAACGTCAGAGACCATGCTGCTGTCTGTATGCTACTCAAGTCTATCAAAATGAAATTACACAGGCTCAGTGCCCTAAAAGCACGATTCTTCACTTCCAATAGGAACTTTTGTAATACCTGGAAAACTTTTATGCAGTTAGGTGGTTTAAGATTCAGTAAATTGTAGATGTGGAAAAAACTTAGTCCAAGCTTCACTGCTGCTGCTCAGTCAGCCGTAACACTGAATCCAGTTGCAGACTCCCAACTGAACTCTGTCTCGGATTCTATTCCCTCTTCGAATGTGTTCAAAGAACTAACACAAATCTCAACAAACAGGTCAAGCAATCCAGACGGTCCACCAGCAGTAACTCTAAAGAACTGCACAGGAACACTATCTCCAATAATGTCGGAATTGTTCACCAGATGTTTGGCTCAAAAACACGTTCCTGACTGCTGGCGAGTGGCCTCCATTACTCTGGTACCTAAAAAAGGATCATCAAAATTACGCCCCTTTACCCGTAAATCAGTTGCTCTCAAATTGTTCAAACATTTCGTTCTGCGTAGGTTCTCACCGCTTATTATTGTCCCGGGTCACTGCCAGTTTACATACCGACGCTGCAGCTCGAAGCTGAACGCTCTAGAGTCATTTACTCACTTTATTTTATCCTCACTAGACCACAAAAGTCAGGTGGTCAGAGTGTTTTTTTTTGACTATGGTGATGCTTTTGATTGTGTCAACAGGTCGAAACTACTCCAGGTTCTTAAAGACTGCGCAGTCAATACATCTGATATACATTTACTGTCTGACTACTCTTACAATAGCCAACAATTCACCAGGCTTAATGGGCAGACCTCGTCATTGCTTCCTTCTACAACGGGGTTTTTACAAGGAACCGTTCTGTCACCCTTCCTTTTTTCTAAATATATCTCTTCCATGCGTATATACGATGAAAGTTTGCTTTTTAAGTACTCTGATGACGTAATCCTTGATATATCACGCTCTTTTATCTCTTATCAGACACTCTTGCAGCAAAGAGTCACTGGTCCTCCCGTCAATCTAAAAGTGAACCTTTCCATTTGCTCCGATATCTCATTTTGTCTTCACAGTAGCGTCAGATATTCCGACCTTCTTGCATCCTGTTCCAACGTACTTATAAAAGGTGTGCAAATTGCTAGACCATCATCTCCCAAATATCTCGCAGTTGCTATAAGCCGTGATCTTCCCTAGAGGCATCATACAACCGCAGTTTTTAAAAAATTACACATTTAACATTTTATGTGTTGTAAAGACCGGATTGGAAGCCGCTATCTTGTAGTTCATTTAATGTAGGTGTTGGTGCCTGATGATACACTTACTGGGCCTCGGCTCATGGAGATTTTCCTTCTCTTATGCTTTTATGAATCACACACGTGCTACCCTCGTCGGAAGGGCACTGCCCATGCGAGTTACGGTGTTACGTTTGAAATCGCTTTCTACTCTACTCCGCCTACTCAAACATCTTATATCCTCATATATCTTACCATTGGCTTTATGCTTCTCCGGTTATCTTTCAGGTTTGCTTCCCAAAGACCTTAAATTTATTGTCAGATCCATCGGACATCTTTCATGTTGCAGTGGGATCTTCTGTGTTCAGTACTCTCAACATATAATATTCCAACACCAACATCCTTGCAAAATGTTTGTTTCAAATACACTGGATGACCAGTCACATCCTCCTTATCCTGATCTCAATAAATATGTTTCTACATCCTCAATCAAGTCCAGCTGCAAACAATTGCTTGCCCTGTCCACAGCTTGCAAGTCATAAACGGTTGCTAACCTCACCAGGTTTCCCAATAACCCTAACATTGTTACTAACGAACCGCAAAACCGAGCTGAGCTGAATATTCTTCACATTTTCCAAGCATTTTTCTACAAGTATATCTGTATTCAGTGGTTAGGTAGCTGCTGAATATTCACCTTCGGGTACGTAAAGCAATTGGTTGACTCGATTTGGTGAGGATGATGGTGAAGAGTATTCGGACGATTATGATGATGGAGATGATTTGGATGACGATGCTAGTGATGATGATGATTTAGATGAACATGATTTGGATGATGACATTGATGATGATGATGATCATCATAACTCGGATGAAGATGATGATTATTCGGATGATGATGTTGATGATGGTGAGGAAGACGGTGATTCGGATGATGATGATGATGATTATTATTATTATTATTATTATTATTATTATTTGGATGATGATGATGATGATGATGATGATGATGATGATGATGATGATGATGATGATGATGATGATGATGATGATTCGGCTGACGATGATGATGGTTCAGTGAATGACGTTGATGATTTTACCAGTTCCCGTGGTCAAAGAATCTTATTTTACCTTCTTGTTTAATCACATCTGTGTAGTTTTGGAGCTGTTATGCTCGGACATATGCCACTGTGATTGGCGGACGTGGAAATGCTCACTAATCCGTAATGTAAGGCTAGACTACATCCATGGATAGCTAAACTAAGTATATGAGTGAATACCACTATTCGCTTTTCTGTGGAACTCGATTAAACAACTCAAATTTCAAGGGTGTATAATTTTTTTAAATTTGTTTCCTCTACCTCAGTCAATACGTGCTGTACGGTGGATACCCTTAAATTTCATGTGCATCGGTGATTGACAATTTTAAATAAATATCTGTCACACTTTAGTGTAAAATAAGATTCCCTCGAGCTATCACTCAGTGTCCATTACTCACAACATAATAAAAGTTGATCGTCAGTCTGCTGTTGGCGTACCTAGCCACGATAATTTAGCCGTCGATACATCTTTGCTCTAGATCAGGTGTTTCCAGCTCTCAGGCCAGGAGGGAATAAATCTTTTCATCTCCGTTTACCACCTTTCTTTGAGCAAGCTGAGTAACCGTGTACGTTCTTTTTATCCGTCCGAAGGTCATTTATAGAATCTGATCATAGGAGACACCTGCTTTTTCACCCTCAGATACAGTTTCCTTTTCAAACCTCATTTTTGTCCTGCTTTTATCATTTTACTTCATCCTCAGTCTGCCTTCTTGTTACTGATTGACAAGTAATTTTGCTTTTATCTATTTTTACTCATTTGAGCTGTGTTTTCGGTCGCACTAAAACACAGATGACAGTGTGGTGTCATACTGGTATTTTAAGAGTCATTCTCCAGACCCAGATAGTCTTAAGCCTCGAGACATTTTTCTGTTGCGACAAATTAGAGGTCGCTACTTCTAATCAGAAGTTATAGCCTAGGCGAAAAACGTGCACGAACCACGCTTGACGGTACCACCTTTCAGTAGCACATGACTAGGCATCCCTGTAAATTGAAAATGAGGCACCCATGGCAACGGTCCTTGTATTTGTAACCTAGTTCGCTATTTTTATCATTCGTCCAGAGGTAGGTTTATTAGTATTTCGCACTCTCTGAAGTCCATCATCCGAGATAAGCGGGCTCAGTTGGGCCAAGCCTGAAATCCGTGTGCATATTCAATATTTTGTTGAGTTGTTACATCAGCTTGCCAAAAGCGGACACCCTATGTGGTTCGATTGAAAAAGAATGGCAAAAAAGCACAAATAGGAAAAGAACAGAGTTAATAGCATTTCGTGCATTTTATGTTACGATTTTGCCGTGTGCTCGGTCAGTAGTAACGTAATCTGTTGGGCAAGAGTGAGTTCGCTTTTGGAATTTAGAATTGTATTGAACGGAGCTTTTCTCACAGCTCTTCGATGCCAAGCAGACTGGGCAGCAAAAATCGAATGAATCACTTTATATTTCGAATACAGTTTTTGCTACACTCAGACCAGTGCAATAAAGCCCAGTGTCCTTATTCGAATGCCATTGTAAGCGGCCCGATGTGCTATAGAGCCGTGTCTTTCAGCCAGAAGAGGACACAACCAAAATTTGGTCAACCTGATAAAATTGGATTGGAGTTGTAATTAATCAGTGTGTGTTTCAACAATGTTGTTCCGTTGGTTCATCTAAAAATGGGTGTATTACGAAAAAAAATAATGCTAACTGCATTACACAGTGACTACTCCGATTTTTTCAACTACTGGTGTGTTCCATCACTGGTACGAAATTTTCCAAGACATGATACATTCCGGATTCATCTAGGCATTGGGATTTCGCTGTAACATACTGATGTCACAACCAACAAGCGGTTGTTTAATATTTTGTGGTATTTGAGAAAATATACCACCGTATCGTAAACCTTGTTCATAATTTATTATAGTGTGAGGCACCAATCCGAAAATTGGGAAGAATAAAAGGTACGGGGTAATTTTCTCTCCAAACATTATTGTGAGTCATCTGAATCTCTCCCTGTCACCCTCTCTCCCTTGTGACGATGCCCTAATATGTGTGGAGTTCGAAAGATTCTTGGTCCGTAGTAGCATTAGTACTACTGTTAGTAGTGGTAATAGTAGTAGTAGTAGTAGTAGTAGTATTAGTAGTAGTAGTAGTAGTAATTGTCGTTGTTGTTTTTATTATTGTTGAAGGGAGGCAAGTATGTGAGAGTCAAACTGCTTGGCCGCCTAACGGTTCCCGTATGGGGACTCGCAACCTGGTATGTCGACGGATTCCAGTCCCACTGAGGACTCGGCGAAAACATATTGCAGTCTACTCTGAGTAAGACGAAGTGAGATGAAACAACCTCTCGAATCACGTCCATTTGCGAGATGAGTGTGGAAATTGAGTGTGTGTGTGTGTGTGTGTGTGTGTGTGTGTGTGTGTGTGTGTGTTTGTGGAGGGGGATCCATTCGGCTATCGAAACGAATAAAGTCGTTTTGGACCGCATAGATTCGTTATCGATGGCGATAAACGTAAAACCATTTCTATTCCTGCTAAAAGCAATGCACACCAGGGGTGAAAGTCCAATGGAAAATTCACACACAGTGTTACCGTTGTCTCGGTTTTAACAAATCTTGTCACTTTCACCTACCTCTTCATCTGAATCAGTTCGTTGCGTAACTGGTCATTGTTTTCCCGCACGTCTACCAAATCACGGAGTTGGCGTTGGCTGTTGATCAGTTGTGAGTCGAATGATCTAGAACGAATGAGAGAATTGTTGAACCATAGTGGTAAAGTAAATGGTTGGGATTAGTTAAGAGCTTAACTGGAAACTATTCACAAAATGGACTGCACAGTATATTCCGTGGAAGCTGTCCACGTCTTTACTAATGCTAGCTGCAGTCACAATGGGAACTTTTGCGAATGCTTACACAAAACCGAAATTATCCCACATTGATTCAGTATAATTTTGAGAAGCGAAACTGTTAATAGGTTAGGGTTATAGTGACCTCGATCGGGATGGGAAAATGACCGTTTTCTGGGCACCATTTCGGATTTACTTTCTCTACCGGCTTTTCTGACGTTTTATATCGACCTCATTGTTTTGTTCGGTTGTGTACATTTTACTGGACTGACTTTTCTAGAGAATTCCGTTGACCTCGTTTTGAATTACTTTCACTTTCGGTTTTTCGCCGATTGTATGCGCTCGCAGTTCGTTCATTTTCATTCGGTTTGTTTCTCGTATCAGTACTGTTTAGGTGCCACGATATATAGAATACACTTTTGCATCTGTCAACCGAATTGCGTCTTCTCTATTAGTCCGTTAGAGGGGATTACGTTGGTATTTCGCTGTGAGACCGAATAGAGGGCTAGTTAGTTACTAAGGCAAAGCACACGTGATTGGCAAATTTGCAACTGTTGAAGGGTGGCTAATCATTCTGATCTTCATTTATCTTAAAGATGATCAGTTGCTATGGTATGGTATTTTTGTGAAGTAAGAACGCTCAGTCAACCGAAAAAATCGTGCAAGCTGTTTTTCTTGACTGGTGAGAAGTCATTGGTAGTGATACAGTTCTGCCAAATCCCAACAAAGGCCCGAATCCCCTAAGTGAGATCCTCTGTCAGGCAACACACATTCCTTGGTAAGCTACCCGAACTGGCACTAACTGGCCTGCTTCACGTCAAGGTTATATCACCAAATGCTATGAATCCATCCATGGCCTCGGGGTTCAATACCAAGTCATCAAATGTTTCCTATTCCTCTCCAGTTTGTGATATAAACGACCACGAGGGCTGCATTTAGAATGAAAGTTATTCATCTCCCACGAATGTTCCATAATCAAAGATTATTCACATGTGTATTTTTTCTATGAATTCAATGGTCTACGCTGAAATGAAGTTGATTAAATTCAATCTGACAGTGATCGGTCAGGAACATGAGTCCAAAACTTTGTTGGCCTTGTTGAATTCCAGCTTGGGGACCACATAATCCGTCTGAAGGCACTAAGACACGGTCATTTACTGCGGACAGGGTTACCCTTAAGATCTTTTAGATTTACACGGCATTTCACCTATCTTTTCTTCAATGTGTTCGTCTCTCTTTATTCTTATAAACTCCCAATTGTAGAGTTCTGTGTTTACGTCGCAAAGGTTTCATCCGTGATCGAGATGACATTATGAGAGCACACTTGAAGTTCGCATAAGGTCATTGGTCTGCAGCAGTTCACAACCCGATTCACGATTTCAAATAAGCGTATTTCGCCGCTGTCAGTCATTTAAAAATGTTGTTGTCCTCTTGGGAAAGTCAGTGTAAATTGTCCAAAGCAACGAAATCACGCATCGCAACACGAAAACCGTATTTAGCTCCTATGGGCTAAAAGAACAAAGGAATTGAGATAGGCAAACATATTCACGAGCCTTTTTTTGAATGTGGGGTACTATCCTGACTTTACTTTGGTATCGACTCGGAAAGATCTCCTCAATTTTTACGTCACAAAGCGAGTTACCCCGAGAACTGAACACACTGAGATCACGCATACGAATAAAATCGGCTGATACAGTTCTATTTGTGAAATCTTATTCATTTATGCAAACAGACATAAGTGACTTTATTAGTGTGAAGCAGATTGGCTAGTCGCAATTTATTCGATGGACTATCCGGTCGCATTGGAATAGTCGCGTTGCTGGGATGAGAACGCACATGATTGGTCGCAGCCAAGTTCTTTTGATTGGTCAACGCGAATCTGAAGGGCATTTTAGGTCGTCCACGGTTGTTTCAAGAGTTTCAATAGGGCAAATGACAAATCGAATTTACGATCTTCTAAATCACTATCTCACTAACCGACAACGTTATTTTTCAGTTAACCTAAATCCCTTGCGAAGCCAGTGTGATATTCACCGCTTACCCGAGACCGAGTACATTGCAACTCCGTCCAGGCATTCTGATCTCTACGGCTGTTTGGTATATCGGGGTACTACTACCTTGTTGATGATATCAACATAAGTTTCCAGAGCGTAGTGAAGCTTTTGAACAAAATACTGCAGGTTAGTTGACCAGACACGGTGGGATGACTGACATCGATGTTCAGTGGGTAGCAGAACGTAACCCCAGTACCACAATTTTACCCTAGTGAATGGCTGCAATTCTGTAAAGTTTTGCAGCCTACATCATGAAGTAAGTTGAGAAAAAACCGCTAGCTGACTAGTTCCCGTCCTACACGGATTCTAGATTTATCCGTTGTTTGCAACTCGAGCGAATGTGTTTATGAACTCTTGGGGATGAACGCTCTTCTGCTAAATAACCACCCTAGTACAGATGTAAGAACATATGCAAGTGAAAGACGTATTCAATACAGCATATTTTCAGGTCACTGACGGCAATTTATAGGTTCCTGGAAGCCTATCAGGAAAGGAAGTTATATAGGAGTTGCGTGCGTTGGTGTTTAGGATGCTTTTAGTTTAGTTCAGTTCAGCCGTCGTCATCGCACTTATATGCTCTGGTTTCGGTTGTCACCTCGCAGCGTCGTCCAGTAAAACGGAAAAGATCCAGAAAATCAAAGTAATAAGCTGAAATCACGAAGACAAAGATAGAGTTCGAATGCAACTACACCACTGGCCTCAGCACTCACTCCAAATGACTTAATGTATTCAGCCATCTGGTAGGCTGGTCGGTTGAACCCCTACCTGGAAGTCTAACTCGTCCTACTTGACCAAGTCCACTGCTCAAGGCTTTCATACCTTTTTCCCATATCATGGATTGACCACCTTAACCTACCTCCCAACTACTACCTGCCTCGGAAAACAGTGTACGCCAAGGAAGTCTGTGGGTGGGCATGCGCGACACATGTTTCAACCATCCTAATCTATTCACATTCAGTACTTGGTCTAGAGACTGACATCTGATTCCCAATACTCTATGTCTAACCTCAGCATTACTGATACAGCATTTACACCACACTCGGACAGCTGTACGGAGACATCGATGCTCGAATACGGGCAGTCTTCTCCTTTCTTCTACTCTTAACGGCCATGTTTCTGAGCAGCTTAAAAGAACAGAAATAACCATCGCATTTTACACTCAACCCTTGACCGACAATCGGATATCGTGTCAGCACCACAGATGACTGAGGTTGGCCAAAGCCAACACATAGTCGATAACCAATTACATACGATACAATCTAGACAGGAGGGAAGTGACTGGGTAGCCGGGGTCTTTCAAGCCAACCTTGGGGAGGCATCACGATACATGACATGCTGGGTCAGAAAGTCACGGGGTATTTTACTTCACCTGGAACGAAGTATGAGGGATCTGCGAATGAGTTAGAAGTATACTACAGGCAAACCAAGGAAACTGGCCAATCTGCACTGCACTTTAGTAAATATGAATGCCTGCCGCTGTCTGTGTGTAGGGAGAGCAATACGCCAGGTCACTTAAAGGAATAGAGGTCGACGTCAAGACAGAAATGTCGGTCACTCAGTTTTTTGCTCTTACAGGAGAGGCCAAACCGTAAGAGACAGAAAGAAAGGGAGGGAGAGACAGAGGAATAAAATTGCCGAAATCAGGCATACCAATAGTTTAGACAACGGGCACATCTTTTTAGGGAAGAGCCATCATAAACTGAAATAGAAGAGAGTTAAGTAGAAAACTGGAAAAGGTGATGACGACTGCCTAGAGCTCATTAGAGCACCTCCCTTAAAGGGGACTGCTGAACACGTTAGACTAAGATACTCTGGGAGGCAAAGCACTGTTCAGTCTGGGCACGCAGTAGGTAGACTTGGGATCTAGAAGCCATGTGTCCGTTGTTTTCTTTAACTCTCTATCAGAAATGATACTGCGCCAATTTCTGCTTTTCCGAAAAAAAATAGTACGCAGTGTTGGAAGATACGAAAACGCACAGACAACCGCAACTATCTGGACAAACTGTTGGGTTCTAACCGTACACACTAAGGGGGAAAAGTGAAGTTAACTGAATTGAACTGAAGGTGATATTTCTTTTGGGTATTGATTTTATTCCACTTACAGTTATATCGGCGAGCATAGTTAACGTGCCATCTGCTTAGAAACAGAATACGGTAAACTAGAGGAAAAAAATCATAAATTGTGTAATTGGAGCAGGCTTTACCATCAAACGCCCTAACAAACATGTGAAAGAAAAGCTCAGTGAAAATTGGCAGACGAAATGATCCATTCATTTTAGTAAATTTTGTTCTTTCCTAATCCAGCAACTTTCTTTTTTTTTTACAATCCAACCCATTTTCAAATGTTTGTAGAACCCCAGCTGCGTGATACGAGTTGCCTACTCTTTTTTGCAGCTATACTTGTCTTGTCTCAAGCTCCCTCTCAAAATAATCTGCCGAACTCATCGAGGTATTTTCCCCTTCGAAGCAGAAACTGCTCATGGACAGTTTCTCACCCAATGCAAGATATACTCTTGTCATTGAATTCGACGCATTTGTGTCCGATAAACACGTTCATCTTTCACACTGCAAAAAATCCTGTATTGATTCGATAGACAGTTACCGGGACACAGTTCGATACATCTTAGAGATCACATACAGTGAGAAGCACCAGCCAATCGAGATTAGTTAACAGGTACTTCGAAAGCTTACTGTCAACTGACGATCTACCTACCAGTTTGCACTTTTTATTTTACATATATAAACAAGTTATACTGCTTTGGTCTTCTTGATATTTTGGTCTACGTAGTTTTGGTACGACCTGTCAATTCAAGTATTCCGAATTGTAAGCATCCTCATCCATGCGCCGTAAAGGCTAGCATATAGGGAAAATTTCTTTTAATAAATCCCTTCAGGAACCGACATGTGTAAATCCACAAACTCACAGGTGCGTAGATAGCATAGTTAGTAGAATGTATCGTCGTGAGTGTATCACCATACCTGCAGTCGGAACAACGACAAATCGATCGGATCAATTAAACAAGTCAAGAGAAAAGTGCAAGTTCCAGAGTTGGTGAAAGTAACGCCAACACAAATGGTACACTCACGATGTACTCTAAACTCTACCATATTTATGTATCTGTATGCATATGAACCTTTATTTGCAAATCTCTGAAGCAAGGTCTTGAAGAAAAATATCTCCGCCTTATCAGCGCAGTCATTTTGCCGACAAAAATGGACCAATTCCGGTTGATCGTACTCGAGTGACTACAGTTCGTGCAGGAACGGTAAGCTCAATCTCGCGAAAAACTTAGAGGGCAAAACAGTCCAAAACAACACCGTTGTAGTCGACTGGTCATCCCGGATAGCTGTGCATCTTGACGTCCCGGGTTTGAATCTTCCTGCCACGGCCACCGGCCACTTCCCTATTCGGAAGCCTCTAATTGGTCCCGTGCTTCTTGAAATATTGCACCATTTTTGCGTAATAAACGGACAAGAAGTAAAATTATTGTTATTTTTGTTTGTAAAATGTATTTGCGGCAGAACATGGCCAAGCTTCACTTGTGAGAACTTGTGTTCGGAATCGATGAATTTTTGTAGTACCTATTACAGGGAATAAATCTTGTGATCAGTCTATATTGAAAGCTACCTGTAAGCCGTTGTTTGTGTTTTGTCTAAGATTTCAAAACCCAAGACTCAGAAATTTGTTTAAAGATTGAATAGAATAATTTCCTAATGGATATATGTGGTCGTGAATAGTCGGACAGACTAGAGCAAGGCATTAACTTCCATCCCAGTGACATAGGAATCAAGAAAAAAGGTAACCATGGAAACCAAAATTGTATTGTGATGTATTGTATTGTATTGAAGGCCTCTGCAAGTTAACAACTCACAAGTTCATTAAAAATTACGTACTACCAACACAACTGTTCCTGTATGATATCTAGAGTATCTGTGTTGACAAGAAAATGGGTCATAACGTTCAACCCCTAAAGGTTTACCGGAGACATTCTACAAGTCATGTATTAGAATGAATATCGAAACTTTCCCTTCATAGACCGCTGAGTTATTCACCCTGTCCCATCCACTGATCCGAATTCACGTCCTACTAGTTTGTTCTAAGATTCACGACGATAAACTGGTTGTTAAGCGGCACTAAAAACAAGATCTAGATGCACGCCTCATAACAGGTGATAATCGATCGGTTTTCTGCTGGTGCTAATGGTAACAGTTAAGTGAACCGATTTACTTGAACTATATGATTGTTGAAACAGTGGCTGACGTCTCAAAATGGACCACAATTTTCCGAGAACACGATCAAAAGACGTCAAAACCAGACGTCTCAGACACAATGAAGGAAACACAGAACACCAATTGGACACTCTGCCACAGACCCTTGACAGTAATCGTACAACACTTTGGCAGCAAGCCAGAATACTTTACGGGTGTACAAGGACCCAAGTTAGACCTCGAATTAGTATGGGAAGAGATACGCGGTACACGATAAATGCACACTGGCCGCTCAGTCGGACACGAACAAAAACGAGTCGTTTACGCTAGGAGCTCCAGAGAATACATTGTGTTACTCAGTCAACGAGGGAGACTGACCACGTAAACTGATGCGAAAGTAGGGGAGTCAGCCAATCAGGAAATGACGAACGGCTATAGGGAGTAAAATTCAAGTTAACCAAAATACAAAAATGTAGAAATATTCGAAAAGTAAATATTTTCAAGGGACCATAACTTTAGGAATGGATTCAGTACCTCGTTGATGAGGGGGGGAGGCGGGGCGGGAAAGACTCTGCCGTCTCCGTAACAGTGGTGGAATAAGTGCGTAGTTTCCGAAGTTTACTTGGTTGGACACTGTGTTTCAGTGTAAATCAATTTTTCGTGAGCAGTGTCAAAGTTTTATTGATTACCATCAAGATTTTAAATCTCGTAGCAAACCTTTGGGACCTGGGTGAAGGTGGTGGTGGTGGAGCTGGTGCTGGTGCTGGTGGTTTGACATCGAAAATCCCGTGTCGAGTTTCAGACTCATCCGGGACACGGTGAATGTGCAATAATTATGATTTCTAAAGACAAGGAAATAGCAATACAGTGCTCTCAAAGATCTTTCATGATATATTTGGCTTTGGCAGTGCTTGATGAACCACGGTATGGAAGTTTTATTTACTATCTAGATTAATAAAAACTCATCAGTAAGCACGTTGGTTGTATTCAGGCAAAAGTCAGTCATCAACGAGCATTTTTGGCTTTTAAAAGAGGGTTCAAAATGCTTCCCACTTGTTTTGTTTAGACATGTATCAATGCGGAAATAAATTATTGCCACTGTGGTCGTGCTCTCTACAGTCCTAGTTGTCCCTAATCGAATTCAGGCCGTAATAATCTTTTGTTCTTTAACGCGCGGAAAAAGAACATTTTCATGATAGATACGGCATATGAACAATGATATTCATTTGGTTGTTTTGTGGTCACTTCTATGGTGGCCACACGGGCAAAACATTTCAAGGGAATCATTGACGCGACTGACCGAAAAAACGTATCTAAACGGCTGGTCACGCACGCAAGGGATGACCTTTGGGTGTGCTCACACTACCTGTGAACCCATTTAGCTCCTTTTTGCAAACCTGAATATATATTTTGTATTCTAGTCTGCTACTCCGACTGGGTTAGGTGGCTGAA
The DNA here is from genome assembly GCA_948099385.1 of Fasciola hepatica. Lineage (NCBI taxonomy): Eukaryota > Metazoa > Platyhelminthes > Trematoda > Plagiorchiida > Fasciolidae > Fasciola > Fasciola hepatica. Next base: position 6,811,405 of record CANUEZ040000024.1, read on the forward strand.
ATCTCGGCACCACTCTGTGTGATCCTGGTTTTCGGGTGATTCCAGTATCGGTAAATCTGGACAATTTTTTCTGTACTCCAAGATCATGTCATGATAAGAAACATTTACCAAGCTTTTCCATTAAAAAGGTATTTATACAACTCCCATTCAGAAGGGACTACGGTGCTAATATTATCGGGTGTTGATTGGAAAGCCCCGTGGAAATAAGGCTTACTCAGTGCAACTCACACCCCTTTAAGAAACTGACTGGTAGTTTCAACGAACGGATTTAGGTTGACGTTTGTGTCATCTTAAATGACAGCGACTACTTTGAGTATCTTTTCATCTATGCGGAAACAGAACATTGACTGTCCGTCTGAATGAAGGTACTCGTTCCAAAGAAACTCATACTTCAAATCGATAAGCTAATCGTGAGTCGTCCCATCATTGATCCTCCTTTCACTTAAGTTACCGAGGGATCTCCGGAATCCGTTGTTAAACTCCACTAACCATTCCTTAAATTTTGATCTTAAGAAATCGACTCGTAACTACTCGCATCCAAAAGTCCGTTATGCGGGCCGGAATCGAACGGACGATTTTTCGCTTACCGGACAGCTGCTCCATCACCCGATCTATCGCGGTAAGGCTAATCAAACTCGAACAATGCAAACTGATGCATAATCAATATCCCCTCAAAAAAACCATTGTTTTCAGTTATTGTGGGGTACTCTCTGTGAATTCAACAGTTTCCTTTTGGAAAACCGTTTACATTCAGTACGACCAGTTTTCCTCCACAGCCCTCAAATAGCTACACCGAAGGGATGAACTTGCAAACAAGTTCAGAAAAAGTATCAGTGAAAGACCTCTCAAGATCAATTAGGGTATAGTTAATAAGACTCAGCGAATACTAGGCAACAAAAGCTATCACGAAATTAAGAAAACGATAAAACTGTTGCGCGGAATTTCACCCGCCGGTTGCACACCAAACATGGATTTGAGTTTTACTAATACGAATTGTTCATTTCCCACTGTAGGCGTGGAAGATGCTTTTTTACTGGGTTAACTCAAGCATGCTTTGGATTGGTCGGAAGTCCACAAAGAGTTAATCCAAATGACTTCCAAAAAGCTAGTCGGTCTGATGGTGTGTCTCCAATGATACTGAAATAATGTGCAATAACATTAACTTCAGTTTTACCCGGGGTTATTCAATCAGTACCTGTGTTAGAACAAAGCTGCAGACTTTTGGAGAATGGCTTCGATTAAACACATACCAAAGGAGAGCATCTAGAAGTCCGAGCCTACAGCTTGTATATCCGAGGTCCTAAAGGTACTCGAAAAAGTGTTGTTGCCAACGTTGGCACCACGACTAAGCGTTCTGGGTCCCGACTAGCATGCTTATCGCAGTTCACAGTCCACCGCTGGCGCCCTTACCTATTTGACACGGTGTATTCTGGCATCACTAGACAGGAAAAGCAAAGCTAGCAGAATCCTCTTTTTAGATTACAATGACGTACTTAACAGTGTCGAAAGGGTGGGGGGAGCTATTCCACATTCTTGATAGTGTTTCAACTTCGACCACGGATTTATTGTTCCATTTCTTTGCTGAAAGCCAAAGCTACTGTGGTAGGGCTTCCTTCATCGAACCTACAGAGGTGGGTGTTCTGCACGGTGCAGTCTGATCATCATGTTTCCCAAGTATTTAGCCGCCATGTTCATTTTCAACGACCAACTGCTCCTCACAAATACTGACGACGTAGTATTTGGTATACCTCATTCCAACGACTTCAACCTTCTTATTCCGCAGTATGGTGTCTTTGACATAGCTGACAGGTCTTCAAACCACAACCTAGCTGATAACTCTTTCAAATGTGCTGAATAATATTTTCCTTTTCTAAAAGGTAGTAGGTATTTAAACATTATAGAATCCACTCCATGTGGACTTTTTTTTATCAGAGATGACCTTCCCGGAACCACGTCAGTAAGATGACTTGGCGTAATCCGAAATGATATGATCTGACCATATTTCCGCCGTTTTTTGTAAAAGTTGTAAGAGTAACCTTTTATGTGGAGATTTTTAAGAATTTCTGCAAACCATTTCGTCCAACTGAACTTTTTTCTTCTGCTCTTACGTCATGCTACACTGGCATTAGGGATCCCATGTTATCCAGTTACCCTATTCACAGAGAGCATTCAGCTTGCGTCCAGGTCCCTCAAGCCCATCTCCTAGATACACCGGCATGCTGAGCAAACATCTTTCTCCGTACCTTTTACTACGACATTCCAACTTTTCCCACAAAAATCCTGGTAAAAAATGAAAGCCGATAACGCGCATCTACTTCATTGAAATCGCATCCAGTGCGTTTCTGATTCTTTTACTCGGTTAAATTACAAACCCTTATTTGCTCTCAGAAAAGCTTACACTTTCTTGTTGCACCTTATTTTGCGAGATTCTTTAACAAACCGGATCAACAAATGTGTAAGCTGCAAATCACGCCTCCTTGTTTTTTTATATGTCATGTGATCTTGTCACAGCTGAATATTCACCAATCGGGGTACGTAGAACATTTACTTGACTTGACTTGCACTTTCTGACTCTCTTAGATTCTCTTCATCGATTTTACTGTTCACAGGCAGACTAGGCCGAACGGCTGATTGCTTCGTTCCATCAGTATGCATATATTCCGAGTGGTAAAACAAGAAGTCCTTTGACAGATGACATGAAACTCACCAAATAGACGCTGAATGTCTATTTCGATCTAATTGACATTCTGGTTTAACTGGCTACTCGGATAGACTGAGCATACTTGTTGACCACAGGAGACATGAATTCCATCTAGCAGATTGAAAAATAAAAACACACCGATGCCATTTTGGCAGAACCCATATTGTTTATCGGCTAAATGTTCTAACCGAGGCGACCACAATGCCAACAGCACTCATACCACTGGACTAACCAAAACGAGATTCCGTGTGGACTACGGACCCTTGTTGATTACAAAATTGGTAAATGAAGAATGCAATTTCAACAACATCAACAACTTCGTCCTAATTCGATCTCCTTTTGTCCTTATCTGAAAATTTACTGCATGTATCAGTGATGTAATCAATTAGATCTTCGTTTGGACGAATTAGCGACGGCCACACCTGATCAGCACAACAGATGAGCAGATGGAAAAGAAACAAAGCGAATAAGCCAAATGGAGTAGAAAACTGTCTTTCATTTTACACGAGGAACGCGTTTGAATTTAACTGCGGGCATCGCTGCGCTGGTTTCCGTGTCCTTGGCTAGATGGATGGCGATTTTACTAGCGTGTACCGTTTCAGTATTATCAGGCCTATGGAATGCTGACTCATAATTAATAGTTTGCTTAGGTGACAGTTCATCGACCCGTCATCATTAGGCGGTGTGTGTGTGTGAGTGGGTGTTTGCTACTTAATTTGTTGCAACTCGAGTGAGTCACTCATGCGTCACATGTCCAGGTTGAGAGCACGCTCGTGTCCACGCTTGCGCGCGAGCGAACCTTATTAGTCTAAACAATATGGTCAGGTTTTGATTCAGTAGTATGCATTCTGGTCGAATGAAATCTCTATTAATCAACAACGTGTCTCATTTCTTTCATTGATGAGGTCCCCGAAACAAAGTAGCTAGCCGGCCATCCAGCAATTTAAAAGGTCAGTTTATCAGTTAGTTAGTCAATCAGCCAGTCAGGCAGGCAGTTAGTCAGTTAGTCATTCATTCATTCATTCTTTCGGACAGCCATTCAGTCAACCACTCATTTTATCAAGCTATCAGGCTGAAGATGAGTCAGGCAATTTGTCTTGTAATCAATGAATAGTCGAACTATTCTTTAGTGCACCAGCCAGCCAGATCTAGTTTAATGTAATGAAATAGTAAATATATGAATTGAACACGTTCGTCATGCTAGTAAACGGTTCATAAATATCGAATCGTACTCATGCTCTTCGAAACTGTGATTCTTTATAAGATCAAAACAGACACCTTCCATGGATATTATGATACTCTGAACTGGTGATCAGACTTTTTTTTACCGAAATATAACACAGAGTGAGCTCTTGTTTCTCGACTGAAATTGTTTTTCCTGTATACCATTCGTTTTCGAAAAGTAAGATTTTTCAGTGGCTGGTTGCTTTCATCACACTATCTGACTACCATCCCTTGTTAGGTGGAATCCAACATTGCCCCATATACGTGTTTCTACCGAAATCGAGTGAAATGAAATCTGCCAGCTTCTCTTTAATAGCGTTTACTACCTCTGTATGAACAACTGACTTCCGACTGTTTTCAGAACCGTGTTTAACTAGTTACCTGAACGAGAATACTTTGATCGGACTTCAGTTAAACCTCATTCTGGTCCTAGGGCAGTAGGCATGGGACCGGCGAACTACGGATTACCGACATCCGATGAGAGTAGTATCTGCGTATGGATCGGAAATACTTATAAGAAGATCTGGATCAGAGTTGCGGCTATTGCAGCACATCCGACCACATTCGAGATGCACAAGTTAGACTGCCGTGAATAAAACACATACGGAGTATGCAAATCTAGGACTGAATGGAAAGAGTATTGTCGGATGCGCATACCTGATGAACGGCAAAAACCGCAAAACTGATCCAGTGCTTCCGCAAAATTTTGTTCACCAGTCTATAGATACTACCGAGGTCAGGTACTCCATCTCGCCACCGCAACGTCGTCGTTGTTGAGGTCAGCTGTGGCTAGGCCACATAAAATTATTACCGAACAACAGTTGTGCTTCCCCGGTGAAAGCTTCGGAGAGGTGCATCCATCCACAATCTAGATGCGCAAACTAGATCGTTGTGATTGGTTTTTGTAGTTCGTCATTTATCCACTCGTTTGATTAGAATTTGAAAATTGCTTTTCAATTTCCTTTGGCAGTGATTTCCTTTCCGATTTCGTCACTAATTCTAGACCGCTTTGCATCTGAAGTAAAATGATCCCTGAACACGACAGTTCCAGTTTGAGAGCAGATTATCGTATTCTGCTCCGTGATATGCTTTTTAAGTAAAGGATGAGTCGATATGTGGTGATCTTTTGGGCCCAACACTATCTACTACGACGGAAAACTGCCGCACACTTGTATCCACCATTCGTCTAAATGTTTGATAACAGCTTGATGGAAGGAAAAAGCAAAAATAATACTAATGGCGACCTCGGAACTTTGAAATAACGAAAAAATAAGACTAGGAAGGCTTTGTTCATTAATATATATATATATATATATATATATATATATATATATATATATATATATATAATGAGAATGGATGTTATATCCAGTAATTCAAGACAGCATTTGTCTATCACATTTGGAATTACCCACATGAGATAATTCATCCAACCAATTTTCTTTCAGTCATTTTTATCTCTTGTGATTTCCTGGTTACTTTATCTCAAGGTCGCATGAAAAATAACATATGGCTTAGTTCATTTGCTTTAACAAAGAAGTTCAAAACCATGGATCCTATGCAAGTACAAAGTTTATAATTCACTGCCGACATAGAATACACTAACTATACTTTTTACAGGGCGCGACCAAAATGTAGGAACTTCCTACAGATTCCAGCATAGTTCAGCCTTTGTATTCCCCATAGAAACCATATCTGGTCAGGAAGACCGAATGTACTGTACGAAACAGCACACCATATTTCATTTCGAAACTACATGCTGCATGCTAATTCGACCAGATAACGCAAAATAGGTGACAAAATTCTAAGACTCCCTATTCCCATGGTAATTTTCACAGAACCGGACGGACCACTAAGCCTGGCAACAAGTTAATCAGTTCAGTCTGTGGTTTTTGATGATTGTAAAATTCATGAGAATGGTAATTACATGAGTCATGTGCGCTGGAACATGTGATACACTGAAGTATTCTAGCCATTCATTTGAGTTGGCTGCACTTATATACCTCATAGAACCCACAGGGAATTTTGTCTGCGCAATACCACATAGGAAGACACTAACAGGTCTCGATAAGGGTGAAATATCAGCCTTCTGCCAGATGGGACTCGGTTTGTACGAAATCGCCAGGCAATGCAAGAGATCGAGAAACTTCGTAAGACGGTATCCTGAATATAACGAGCGATTTGAGCCAATAAAGGTGAATTGGTAGTCCAAAAACAAACTGACTAGTTTGGACGAAAACAAGTTAACTCTTTTGGCCTTCAATAACACAGCTCAAGTCGAAGTTGAAGACTTTGATCGGAGTCAGTGTTTCGAGACGAACGTTATAAAAAGCTGAAGTTTGTGCCGTGGATGGCGTACCAGAAAAGAAAATACATATTGTTCTCAAACATCTGCTTGAAGAACAATGTTTATTACGGGTTGAAACACAAGTAGCGTGGACAGAGAAGTGGGAATATATATAGTTTAGTGACGAGAAAAATTCATTTGGATGAACCAGAAGCATGGAATTGTTGCTGGTATTATATCAGAAAAGAATAAGGGATTTTCAGTCAGAGAAACTAACGAAAGAGCTCGGTGATGGTTTGAGTTGCCTTCTAAGCCAACTACCAAAGTGAATTAGTTATCCCCGACGAAGTACACGATTCCGTAGCGCATAGTTGTACGTTAGGACAGTATCTGACCCCATTACCAACCAGCAGACTATAAGATGACGTCATATTCCAACATGATAATGCTACTATCCAATGCTCATGCACTACAAAATATTGGCTGTTGTTACGTGATATCAAAGTCGTGCACTGGCCAGCCTGCAGCCCAAATCTAAATCCAGTTGAGAACCTGTGAGGCAAACTTGGTTGGCAAAAGTGAAAGTGTTCCATGGTTTGCAGGTCCTTAATCGAGAATGGGTGAATACTGACGAAGGGACAATCACGGATCTTGTAAGAAGTATGCCAAGAAGATGCATTGAAGTTATCAAGCAGGATGGCATTTGCACAGCATTTTAATTAGTAACTATTAGAGCCCAGCTGGGGTGGGAGGTCTTATACTTTTGTCACTCCCATGTTACACATTCTATGATCTAACTAGCATGTTATAAATTATTTCGTAATGAAATTTTATATTCTCAATCGCAATGGGCATTCTTTCGTTCTAACTAGTTATGGTTTCGTTAGAAAATACAAAACAGGAAATGTGTGGTGAAATGAGGGGGGCGGTGGTCCCATACTTTTGTTTCACGCTGTATAACCCGTAGTCAAAACCGTTGCGTAGATGAACAACAACAACAGAAAATGTACCGCAATAGCGATCAAGGCTAGGTACGGACGGTGCCCTGGTCCAGTGCAAATCTGATTGGTCGGCTGGCCACCAACCTTCAAGGTGCGACATTGATCATTCCGGTTTCAGCGAATCCAAGCTCTGGGTGCGACCGCACACCTGAAGGTCAATCGGTGAACACGACTGGTGTAGCTGAACCGGTACTGCTGGGTCGATTGTGATTGCGGCTTCCGTGCAATCTCCAAAAATTGAACCCGCTATTTTTAGTCAGTGTTATGGTGCATTTTACTGTACTTTCTTTGCCATTCACTTTCAGAACACCGTACGGTATGATTATTTTAGTTTATCTGTTTTAGCCACCATGAGAAACGCGAAGACCTGGAAAACTAAACTAAGCGTGGAAACTTTTTCAACTGGATTAACTTCAAAAGTCAGTGTTGAAGCTCTATGCAGTTGAATGGGCGCGGATCATAATCTGTTCCCCGTAAAACAAAAGTAAACAGGAATTCACCGCGATTGAATAACCTATCCGTATTTCTATGCATATGTACTGTGTAAGTACGTGCATCTAGTTCGTTCTAATTTATGGTTCGGAAAGCGAACGCAACGATGAACAAATTCCCGATAAAATAAATACAATTTTAACTTCGGATCAGATTTTCTACGCTTGAATATCATGCCGAAACTTTTGAGTGTTATTCTTTGAAAACGTCAGATCAGTATGATGTAAATGAATTGAAGTGCGTGATCTGATTTTCAAAACTCGGTGAAGGCTGCTGCAGTCTAATAATGTCATGTCATGTATTGCAATGTTTTGACACTAGCCATTCTCTCCAAGTAGTCTGTTCTGGGGGTTGAATCAGTATCATACTTGAAAAGAAGACGCTCATCGTCCAAACGAATAATTTTTGGACCACCGGTTGGGTAACATTAAATGCCAAGGTGCTATATCGTGTTTTCACGTGAAACAAGTCTTCTAGAGATAATCCAAATGGCTTGTAGGTTCCATAATCTTGCCTTCTGGGTTTGACACCGAATCTTGGCTCGATGGTGCATTCCTGCTTTACTGCATGAACGGTCAAATAACTGCCACAGAAACTGCAAAACGCTGTGCAACCCGTTTGAAGCTTACCTCTACTGTTTATGTACTATTGCATCGATGCAAAATAAATTGGCCCGGGGTCTTTAGTGAATACAACCTTTTGGATTGAAGGCATAAGTGCCCAAGTGATCCTGAGGTTGCATTTATTAATTGTTTTCTTTTACTTTAAGCCTTTTCTTGTAAACATATATTTCAATAAATGGTAACTTACAGTCGTCAGAAAAATCGGATGCTACCTACTCTGTGAAAAACTCATATTTTCTGGCCTAAGTTCAACGGATGATTTACAATGCGTTACAGGACTTAATTTCCGAGATCAATATTTGTCGGATAGAGGAAATGATCCTGCAATATCACAACTTTGTGAGTCGTTTATTCATCGTTCACAGTACGGTTTGTCATGCAATATTGACGCCCAGCTCATCATTGTAGACTATGGAAGCACTGTGCAGCAGTTCCATCCCCGTTAGGAATAATCAGCAGTGCACATCCACCAAGCCCGCCCACAGGGACTCGAACAGGAGGCGAACCATTTTGAGTCGAACACCTAACTACCAGGCTATCCGGGCTGACTCACAGTGTTTTGTCAAAGAGAACCTGAGCAACCCTTCCAGAGGTAGATTTTATAGCAACTGAAAATTCACTACCGATGACTTCACACCACGTGGTGAATAAAGTAGCCAAATGCAGGAAGCCTCGTACAGCTGCTGGAAACTTGATCAAATCGTGTTAATCAAAAAAAGTAAAAATCGTTCTGGGAAAATAAGCTTTAAAGAAGCTTCAATTAATGCAGCTATCAAATAGCGTTATTGAAAACCGAATTAGTGACTTGAATGTGGCCATTTTGGATCAAGTTGTCACTGACAACGGAGCATGCCCCTAAGAAGTCTCCCTCCGGTTGGATGAAATAGCTGATGTCAAATCGCAGTCAACTGATTGCATTGGTAAGGAATAGTCGTGGTAAGACCATAGTGGAAGATTTTCCCTTTCTGTGAAGAAGGAAAAACAATCAATAAAAGAAAAGGGGTCTTCCAGTATGTGACGGACTTCTTTGCTAAGTATGACTTCGACGTACAAATTAGTCGTTCTGTGTGTACTGATAGTACGCCTGCTGTGTAAGGAAACAAATGAAAATTTTCTCTGATGGAGAAACAAAGGATTCGGCATTCATAAGGAACCCACTGTTCTCTTCAAGTTCATGCTCTGGCATCAAAAACATTAACTCTAAGGATAATAATGTCCTTGAAGCTTCAGTAATAACCATCAACCGGACTAGGGGCCACTCTGTGATTCACTACCTCTTTAAGTTGTTTTGGGAGGAATTGGGAACTGAACTTTCGGTTCTGATTTTCCATACTGATGTCCACTGGCTATAGCTTGGGAATGCTTTATCACTTTTTTAACTGTGAGAAGTCGAAGCTTTTCCAAAGCAGGGAGACCGTCATCTAGAGGAAGAAATGAAATTCCTAGAATTCAAACAAATGCTAGCCCATATGAGTAAGATTTTCATTTGTACGAGTGACTGAAATATATCTATGGAAGGGAAAGACGTAAATATATTGATATGCTAGGAGGATGTAAATGATTTCAAAAAAAAGTTACAGCATTGGTATCGAGGAGTTAGAAGAGGGGATCTTTTTAGATTTCCACCAATCAGAAAGTGCCTGACTCCAAGTGCATATGAGGAAATTCTGGATTACTTGGAAGTAATACAAATTAAAATACTTAAAAGGTATCCTAAATGAGGAGGAGGACAGAAAGCCTGAGAAACACGAATGGTATCCTCATACTCTGTAAATTTTGATGTGATGTGGATGCTGAAGAACAGGAGGAAGATCTTTTAGAACTGCGTACAAATCGTGTTCTCGCAGTGAATATTGGAAGCTAGACTTTGGAACAATATTTGTGTTCGGCAATGAATATGTTCCCAAGACTTATTGGAAATCTACTATCTGTGCTCATTCTATTTGCGACGACATACCTATCCGGGCCGGAAGCGCACTGAAGCTGTTAGATCGGGTCTTTTGTACGGCTCAGAAACATGGCCGTTAGGAGTAGAAGAAAGGAGAAGACTGTCCGTATTCGATCATCGATGTCTCCGTACAGCTGTCCGAGTGTGGTGTAAATGCTGTATCAGTAATGCTGAGGTTAGACATGGAGTATTGGGAATCAGATGTCAGTCTCTAGACCAAGTACTGAATGTGAATAGATTAGGATGGTTGAAGTACGTGTCACGCATGCCCACCCACAGACTTCCTTGGCGTACACTGTTTTCCGAGGCAGGTAGTAGTTGGGAGGTAGGTTAAGGTGGTCAATCCATGACATGGGAAAAAGGTATGAAAATTTTGACCAGTGGGCTTGACCAAGTAGAAAATGTTAGAATTCCAGGCTAGGATCCAAGTGACGTGCCTACCAGATGGCTGAAGACATTAAATGGTATGGCTAGGTGTCGAGACCAGTGGCGTAGTTTCATTCGCAATCCTTCTTTGTCTTAGTGATTTCCGTTACTTAAGTGCTCTCAGCTCTTTCACTTTATGCTTCTATTCGTTATGTCTTTTGCTGGACGATGCAGCGAGGTAGCAACAGAAACCAGAGAACTTAAGTGCGTGGTTGATGACCGAACTGAACTGAACTGAAACTGAAACTACGTGAGTGTGGATTTAGTCGATTTAAACAAAATTCAGAAATCGGTTGGATGCACAAGCAGATATGCGGAATGTTATTGAGAAAGAAGTGCTACGATTTGAAAAAACTTATCCAACAAACAGAAACATACGAGTTATCAAATTTGACCATGTGACTTTTTTATTGGAAACTGCTTTTCGGGGTGCGAGATCATATTTAAATGGCTTGGGGTTGTGGGACATGAAAAAGTTTTGGAACCGTGCACATCGTGATATAAAACCCAGACAACGGGTTGCTTAGGTGTTAAACTCGCAATAGTTCACTCAGTGTCAGAGTCTCAGTGAGTGAGGCTCGGTGGATGCGAGTTCCCACCTTTACAGTCCTTCCATACCTTTCAGAGACGAGTTTAACACTGACTCAATGTGATGAACTCTAACAGAACCGATCTGATGGAACGAATCGCATCAAAAATTGTGCTATGCATCCCTACATCGTTCGACTTTTTCCACAGAAAATTTCTGCAGTCCACGGTGTTACGAGTTGCAACGTACCGACCCCCTGGAGTAGGACTGAACGGACTCAGAATACCAAATAGTTAGCCCTGCAATGCAGGTAGAAATAAGGTTACATTCCAAAATTATCCGTCCATTAAGGCTGATGGATAAGAATCCTAGACTGATATGCTTGGAGAAGTAAATGAGACAATCCGCATGCCCTCGGTGAAATAGCGCAAGATTTCCGTCTAGACAAGAAGAACGCTACGGATTTAGTTACCACGATGTGAGACAATCTTCGTTCACTCATAGCTCGCACATGCACACCAGCTGTATGTGAAAGTCATGAAAAGAGTGGCAGCCTAATTTATTCAAATAAAAGGACCACAGATGTCAAATGCCCACAAAATGACCTTGATCACTACTAGTTTTGCTGAACGAATCTGTTGAGGGTACACATACTATGGTATTGCCGTGAACGGACTACCTGCTTGAGCAGTTTACAATGAACACATAGTTCACAAGCTGTTGAATATGTGTTCCTTATCTTACCACAAAAATGAGAACAACAAAATCCAAAAGACTCGAAACATTTTTACTTGAATCATACTTGAACAAATCATCATACGAAATGTTCATCGTAAAATGGACTGGTTTGAACCCCACCAACGGAGCATAATAATACCATTCACAAATTGATCTATGCAGTGAAAGGCAGATTCGCAGAAAATACAAGCATACCAGGTGCCAGCTGTGACCAAAGGATGGCCATAAAGGCCGAAAGTTGATTGGAATCAGAATAAACAACAAAATGCTTCTCAGCTGAGTAGCAGACGGAGCAGATTTTTCTAACTCCATCTTTCGGGCTTCTTATTCAGTCGGCCAGTCAGTTTGTCAGTCCGCGAAGGACTTCAGTCATTCAACCAATCAATCAGTCGATCAGTCGGCCATTATATTTGGTTCTTGTTTTCTTCTAACCTACTTGGATGTGAATCACCGAAACCCAATCTTACGTATTATTCAATGAAGTTGGTTTACGGGATTGATTAGTGAAAACAGAACATAATACACCGTACCGGTTCAGTTTCCACCAATCAGACGAGCTCAACTGCTGTCGATCAGGTTGCCGTAGACTCATCACTTAGATAAGCGGCGCAACCGGGAGGCCCTACGGTCAGCTAAGAAAAACCTGTAACCAGCTGCTTGAGGGAAATACCGACGAGAAAACCGGTTGGGATTATGTGATGGACCGGATTATTTATGAGTCGCGTTGGTTTGTTTGGATGATGAAGTTCTGGCGCTGGTGGTGATTCAGCTGTCAAGGAAATCTTCGAGAATTGAACCTCCACAACTGTAGGTCGACGACGAACGGTGGCCCGGTTTTTCCTCAAAATTATATCTATCTACGTATCTATCTATCAATGTATCTGCCTACAGATTTATTTATCTATCTACCCGTGATCTATCTATCTACCCATCTATCTTTATGTTTCACTTTTTATTTTTTTTTATTAGACAACTGACAGTATTCTTTGAGGGGTCCGTGGTCAATAAGAGACTGCCTAGTAGAGAAGTGACTATCGTTGGCTGGAGTCGAACTGGGGTTGTCATGGTTTCAATTCCTAGACGATGATTCTTTGACCACTGACAGAGACACTGTGGAGGAACACCGATCCTCGCGTACCACAAATTTCTAGCATTAAAATACAACTCGCAATACAGACGCATTTGGTGAATACTATGCTGTTTCGAGATTCGGTCACAATTTCGTGATTGACTGAAAGCCCATGGAAAAAACACTATCGGTTTATTTGAAATGCCACACCTTGATACGGTAATAATTCGACAGTGGTCCAGTAAGGATGGTGAAGAAATGTGGAATCAGAAGCCGAAAATTTCACTGTTTTGGTAAGAAAGAGATATCAGTTTATGATAATACACCAGGCAAGAGCTTTTGTGAGAGATAGTGCTCACAATCGTTCCGTAACTGAATAGGCCTTTTCTTCGAATTGGACACGTGAAACAATGTCACCAAATGACGAAGTAGTTACGAAACCAACTTGCATAATGACGTATTCCGCATTACGATAAAGATGACAAATACCATTCCATGGAAAAGATTTCTCGGTAAATTCCGATATACCATTGTGACCAAGGATGCTGCGTGGTGAGCTGTTTCATCTTTCGGCCTATCTAAAACTAAGATGGTACACCCATAAAAAGGTGGTCACCTGATGCAGTCGCGCGAAAATTCGAATGGCATCATCCGTCGTCTTGTTTATCGATTTATTCTCTATGTTCTACATTGAGATTTAGAAAGCTAACTCAAAAATGGCCCTTGATAAGAAGTTCACGGAGAAACTCACTCGAATGACAGTGAGGTTGTAAAATGCGTTGCGAAGGTTAACATAGTTTGTATTAACACATGCACATCCAAATTAGGGGGCTTTATCCACGACAGTCTGAACAAAGCAGATTTCAGCGGAATCAAAAAAATGATCGAAAATATTTTCTTCAGTCTATCAGATGAAACGATTTTTTTAGGGACCACTTTGCCGTGGAGTAATGCGTCAAGAGGTTGTTCAAATGTCCATTTGTTATTCGCCTTTACAGTATCGAAACCATGAACCCGTTAAAGATTCATTTCCAGCAACTGCCTCATAATAGACTTGGCTTGAATAGGATGGAGAATTTATTTATTCGGGGAAATAAGTCAGTTCACTTTCGCAGTACTGAACTTCGAAGGGAAAAATGATGTTCACAACGGGGCACAGGATTACTAATAGAATTATACTTGATATAACAAATTCAGTGTTAAAATAGCTGGAATAAGTCAAAATGTACGTGGTCGGAGAATGATAAACTCGTTGGAAATGATGGTAGAAGTTTGCACGTACATGAACACCTTTTGGTTTTCCATTTATGACTCACATTCTAACGTGCTTGTGCGTGGACACTGTACATGAACCGTTTTTCACAGGGAGGAAAGATAACCCGGGAAGCCTTCGTTTTTTGGCATTCACCAAGTGGTAAGAGCACGTGACGAAATGTTAGTGTCATAGTGCAAGTTTATATGTGGGAGATAGATCAATTGGGCACAGTCCGATTTTATTGGAATTTGGACTGAACATGTGTGTACTTAATTGGTCGCAATGTAGATGAAATTATCTCGACCAGCGATCGTTAGACTAACGTCGTTACATCTACAACTTGTTTCCTTTCCATTTCGGTTTACAATTGACTAAAATTCACGTGCATATCTCTATCCGGAAGTCAGTCAGAGAACCGAAATAGATCCGGATATATTGTATTGCGATTGGAATTATCGGGACCGATTATTAGACGCAACGGATCACCACAGAATGGGCTCATTGATCAAAAGCCCTCCCACTACCCCCACAGCACACGGTTTGCCTTAATCGGCTACTTGAATTGGTCTAACAAACCAAGTGTAAATGGATGACGTGGTGAACAAGCTCGTTTTCAGTTATTCGTACTTATACCAATGGATATATATATATATATATATATATATATATATATATATATATATATATATATATATATATATATATATATATATATAATGTGTGTGTGACTCACAAAATAAGGAACGGGAATAATGATCTAATTCTGTCTCTGCACGCGCGCGTGTGCATGTGAAATTGATCACAGTGTGGAATGGTCAGGTAGTTGCACGCGTGTTAGGGACCAAGAAGTGGGTGAAGGAAGCCTAAGTGGGTGCACAAATTGTTTTTGAGTGCACAGGGGAGAATCGTATAGACAAATACTCACAGATTCATGAGTAAACGGTGAAGCGGAACTTCGTGGATTGTTTTCTGGGTAGTACCAAGGGGATTTGGTGAAATGATTCACCATGCCATATCAGGGCTCTGCTCACTATTGGAAACCATGGAGATACTCACTGGGCAGCTGCTTCATCAGGCATACCAGGAAATTTTCCTGCTCTCTAATTCTAGTAAGAAGACTCCTCTGCTCTAGGACCGTTTCAGTTCATTAGCACAAAACAGCTTCCGGGGTGATTTCGTCTTGTGATCCTGATACAAAGCATCCTACTTACATCAAAAAGCACACAATATTGTTTCTGTAGGACGAAGAGGCACCAACATCAACTGTTGCACCAAAAACTAATTGGTTCGAACTGGCATTGGATAGCGTTCCTTCTAATTGGTTGGCCAAACGGTCAACTAACATCTGACGTGAATCCTTTCCGGTCATATCGATCCTCAGCCCCGTCGTTTTCGATTCCGTTGGCTCAGACAATAACCTGGATTTTGGACAGGTGATGGCAAGCTTTCTGCTAACGAGACTGGACTGTCTGCCGAAGAAGTGTCAGCCCAAACCCTAACAGGGACCATTAAAAGCAGAGTTTATTCACCGAAAGTCCCACCTGGAGGGAGGGTGTGTCCGTGATTGTGACTTCAACTGTTCCCTTCTAAACCATCTGAGCTGTGACACTTAAATGAAATCACTTTGCGTCTGCACCAAATAACACTACACCCTGGTGTCATTGACTTTGAACAGTAAAAACTTGCACCATTCAACTAACTATCATAGTAACCACTTACGCTCATCTTCATCCAACTTAAGTTCGGTAAACAATGCCACATTCTGGCTGCATTTGTCCTTTTATGTCGAAATTGTGAAAAGGATACGGAGAGTGGGCCCTAGTTGCCACAGAATACAGTAAGAGTGACCTACTGATCAACCCGATGCTGTTGTGCAATGATATTGAAACCATTCAGGTCCAAATTTCACTGGACTATACCGTTGCTCACCATTTGCCCCCTCCACCTTCAGGTCGTAAATGTTAAAAAATCACGGACTCTGGACAGGAATTGGAACGATTCGCGGACTGTAACCAACAGAACGAATGAGTATGAGATTAGCCACTGGTGACTGATGAAACAACCATTGTGTCAGCGTGTGCACTGAGTGCCGTTACCTACGCCTCTTTCTGAACACGACCAACGGTGACCGGCGGTAGTCCAACGGTTGTCATCATAGACTTTGGACGAAAATAACTCGAGTTCGATTCCAGCCATGGGCGATCAATTCCCCGTTTGGCAGCCTGTCATTGGCCGCGACCCCCTTTCTGAAATGATGTACTTCGTAAAAGATAAAACAGAAGTAAAAACGAATATTTTACAAGAATATTTAGTTTATAATATTGATCTCCCGGCACTTGTTTATGCCCAGTCCATACAGCTTTCGTGTTCAGAGATGGTCTGATGCTTTTTCCAAATCCATTTAAGCTAGGAGTCGCACTTGATCTCCGAGAATCTTGAACCGTATTCGGGCAGACAGACATACAACACAACATAGTGAATTTCTTTTCGAAAAAAATACATTTTACCACCTTCTGATTGGAATACAAATATGGTTAGCAAGCGCTGAGTGGTTATAATAATTATGTACACTTTTTCACAGCGATCATTAGCCATAATCCGCAGTTGTTTAGTCGCCACCCACAATCCTTTAGTCATTACTCATAATCTTTTAGTCACAACCGACAGCCTTGTAGCTTTGACCCACTACCTATAACCGTGCCACTGAAATCGAGTCAGATCCAGAGTATCGGAATATTATGACGTCAAGCAATGTCGGAACAATTTATTTTTCTCAAAGATTGGTGTAGCTCAGCTGACCGGACAAACGAGAAAGTGTAATCGTCGTACGCCGCGCAGTTGACCTTCCTAATGGTGTCAGATGTTGATGTATAAATGTAAACTAATGACTGTGACGGATATTTGTACGATGTGGTAGACGAAATCCCCCCGAACTCTTGGGGAAATTGGAGGGGAGGATGGAAAAAGACTTTCAAGGCACAACAGTTAGCAGGTCATCCATTGATCGATTGTTGGATGTGTATCACTACTCGATTATGAAACTGACCATTCAGTCTGTGGAACAAAACTCGGACACAGTCAAATCCAAATGAGCAGAATATGCCGAGTGATTGCAAGGATCAGGTACAGCAACTATCAGGCTATACATCGATTAAACCATCTACATCGTATGCTGCTATCGGAGCTATAGAAAAAAAATGTTCCGATATTTCTTGATATCAGTATATTCCGATACTTTTGATTTGACTCGCTTGCGTTGGCATGGCTAAAGGTTGTGCTTCAAGGTTGAAGAACTGTGGATTGTGGCTAAAGAGTTGTGGGTAGTGGCTGACCGATTGCGGGTTTTTGGCTAAAGCTTGTTGGAAAAAGGCGTAGTTGGTAACCAAGAGGTCAGAAGAGAAGTGATTTTTTTCATCTCCGAATGTACTGTGTGATGGTGGATTGCACAATGTGTTCAGGGTGGCTCAGTGCAAATCCTCCAGCATTATGTTGTGATTCTGCAGTGAAGGAACCGCTCGAAATGCAATGAGGATACAAATAAGCCGGCAATGGATTCCTTAAAGTATAAAGCACAACATTTTTATGGGCAGAAATAGTTTACCAGAACAAATATCCAGG
Organism: Fasciola hepatica; assembly: GCA_948099385.1. NCBI lineage: Eukaryota > Metazoa > Platyhelminthes > Trematoda > Plagiorchiida > Fasciolidae > Fasciola > Fasciola hepatica. Next base: position 6,829,316 of record CANUEZ040000024.1, read on the forward strand.
CGGCAGTTGACCTACCAACACTGTGGTTTGTTGTCATGAATGTAACGCAAACTGTTAGATGATACCCAGTCAGATCGAACGAGCGTGGCCAAACAGATGTACAATTACTAAAAATCAGTCACAAGTCATCACGGGTAACGTGTGGTGCACACGGCATAACTTACCGCATATGGAAAGCAAACCGTTTTTGGTAAATTATAAACGAAAAACTTGTGGTGTCCATCCTTATTTGGGTATACTCCTGTGTGGTTAATTTTGAGGATTCATTTAGGAATACATTCACAACGTCGAACTACTTCGTAAAAGAATCAAACACGTGCAAGGCATAAAGATGCAGTCGAAATTCCCGAGACATCAGACGTTTTTGAAGTATTCAGCCTCATATATACAAGGTAGCAACCTCGTGGAATTTCCCAAGTTACTTGTGAAACCTACGGCTACTCCAATACAAAGTAGCAAACTCCTAATCTTAGGCAAATCGAGACTTTTAGAAGTAAATTGTAAAAAAATCATCCAATTTTCCGCCGGTTTTGTTACTGTAGCATATTATAACAAATGGATGGATTTATCCACTTCCGCAAGGTGTGCAGCCTCGTGTGAAATATGACCTGGGGCATCAGTCTATGTGAGAGAATTCCCAGGATAACTCCTGGTCTGACAGACGGGATCTTTCATCTCTTGCGCTCGGTGAATTCTACGTTGTTCATGATATCTCTAAAAAAGCACCACTAACCAGACTGGTTGTGGATCTTGCAGCCCATGTCAACCGGTGTGATTATTTTCGCTACCTAAGTCACAGAAATGAGTTTCTTCAGACATTTCTTTTTACGACGGACGTATTCGTTAGCCCCCTAATTCTCACCACAGTTCTTTCAAAGTAAATCGATGGCCAGAACAAATATCAACTCGATTAGGGTATTTTCGTGGTTGCAGCTTTCAGCCACCTTTTGTTGTTCGCACAATACTGGCTTTTCAGTCAGCTGAAGATTGAAACAACTAACTTCTCTTCGCTTTTATTGACAGGCACAAGAGAATTTTTCATCAAATCTTCTCCCGGATTAAATACTTATTACTCTCCGGGAGTTTTTTCATCCACATGGGGACAACATCATTATCCGAGAAGGATATCCTCGGTTTTTTGCACACCACATCTTGTTATGACACTCGTTCCACATGAATAATGTGAAAAGTACGTGCTGTCATTAAGAAGAAGGGAAGGACATATGTTTATCACAAGAACAAATGTCCGATGGATTTGCACAATGCTATCTCTCTCCTCTTTAATGAAATAGTGGAATTTCTTGGTCTTCGGTAGACTTCTCTTCAACTTAACGAAAACAAATATACATGTAACGGACTGTGCCCATACAACATTGAAACCCAAGTCACGCATTAAAAAGGAGCAAAAGTTCCCCCTAATGAGGCTTTCATTCACCGTGAGTTGACTGTGGAACAGTCAGAGAACATCAAAATCCCCAAAATATGTCCGCTTTGTAGTTTGCTTCTTTCTGTTCGACAGAAATGTATCAGACAATTTAGAAAAAAGAAGTGTTTCCAACAGAATTAGTATTCAATTCACGATGACGAAAACTACCAAAGGTGATTTTTGCCCTCTTGGGTTTACCAATAAGCCGTATCTATAATTTAACTAATTTCGACCTTCTAAACTTCAGACCAAAGTCACACAGTTTCAATTGTCAACGAATCGCAGCAGATCTAAAGGGCCTGATATAAAGTTCTATAGAATTTTATATTTCAGCCTTATGTTGTGACAAACTACGAGAAGTTCCGGAAAGAGGGAGAATTACAAAGAAGGAAGATCATCTAGAGAATTTCGACAACTCTTGTACAACTGCAGACATCGTTTAAAGTCTTCGTTTGCATGTTATTGCATCCTGTTATATGGTTAAGTTCTATTTCACTAAAGAGGCTCGAAGTATATTGAAAAGTGGAGAGGTAGAATTTAAGAAACACACGGTGACAAACGTGGCTAAATTCCAAAGGAAAGAACGCTCGGGACTGACACCTGTTTGGAGAAACATTTACACATCAGTCTGTATGTCTGACTGTTTGCCTGTCTGTCCGCCTGTCTGTCTGCTGCCAGTCTGGTCATTCACCAGATATTAAAATCTTTTGAGATCCACCGGACAGCGAAGTGTTGTTTATCCCTGAGAAAACAACCCCGTCGAGTAACTGGATGAACCATGGCACAAGGTACCACATGAAAAATCAATATTCGAAGTATATATTTAGTAACAATAAGAACTATCAGTATTTCTGTGCCATGTGTCACACTACATGGGAGTTCCATGAATTCATATTACAGGGTTCTAGGGCGTTTGATGGTCTATATCACAAATATTAATTTTTAGTCCTAGATTTTACCAGAGTTAGCCACTATCCATGTACCCAAAAAGTAGTTGATCTGTGCATTGACCTAGGAACAGTTTGCTGTTATTTTCAGTGTGTGTGTGGGAGAGGGGGGGGGGGTAATTACTCAGCCTTTTACGGTTTAGTTCCCTTAAATCAGTCATGTTTAGAGCAATAAACAGATTTGTTGACAGATTTTTCCACCTATTCATTGCATTGTGGTCGTAATGGAAAGCATATGTCTGTTTTGTTTTGTTTGTCACTTGATGGTTCCTGTAAGCACAGCTATTTGCAGAAAAAAGTCCTCCAGTGTGTGTGTTCGTGTGTGTGTCTATGTGTCTGTGTGTGTGTGTGTGTCTGTGTGTGTATGTGTGTGTGTGTATGTGTGAGTGAACCGATTTGCGTTGGTTGGTTAGTTGGTGTGCAAGTGGGTGGTGAGTTTGCTAGGTGAGGTTTAAAGTTACTCGATTGATAACCCCTTTTATCAAGATACCTAACTATACTATAAACATAGAATGTCTTATTGACAAGACGGGCTTGGATCATAGATATTGGAAAATCCGCTAGCATTTTTTCGCCTCTAAAAGTCAAACATCGAGAGCCGGAATCTAACCTGTGACCGTCCGCTTACCCGGCAGGTGCTCTACAAGCTGAGTTACTGCGGTGCGGCTACTAGGGTGTGACTAAAGCAAATACCCAGTGACTCGCAAAGACCGTTGAGCCTGATATGTATAAACTGAACCCAAATGGCCAAATATCCCTGCAGTTCGTATCACGATATGGAGGAGGACAGATCAGCAGGTGTCACGCAACAAAGACTGAGAACAGTAATACTGTTCTATTCAGTTGCAAACAACGAATGATTGTTCAGTATGACGCTCCAATTTAGACCAAAGGGTTAGCGGAATCAATATTTTTCTGATGCGCACATCAGGCCTTTGAGATTGTGGGCCCACTTTCTGCCTGTCACGCGATTCCCAATCGGTCATTTAGCATATAAGTAAAAATTCTCATCAGCCTGATGGTCTTTGTCGAACGAAATAGCAACTATTGTGCTTTGATGGATCACACTAGAGCAAAGGTCACGGGGACGAATACGAAGTCGTATGGCATTAGCTTTAAGAGATATTCCAGATGGAAGTAATACGACACATTCGACGATCAGGTACAAAACTCCGTGGTCTAATAGTTTGTGTAAAGGCAATTTATGACATAAACATTGATCACGACAAGTGAGATGAACACCTTGTACGAAGCTTCAGAGGTTTCTTATTGTGGTATTGACGCGATTTCATAACAACTCATTTTGCTCGATTGGAAGTGTCCCAGTGATTCCACTTGAGGGAAAACTCAAGTCTTTCTATTGGTTACATTTATACACAGTCGGTATAATTGATTAAGCCCAGACTGTTTTGGATTTGACGTTCTGTGTGTAGTCTAATTTCGGTGAAAATGATGAAAAAGATGCTCCAGTAACAGAAGGGCTATTTGCGTCTACTTCTTATTGTGCGAGACCTGTAGTCTTCGAGAGACTTCTGTAAAATATGGTTCGAAAAATGACGTTTCTCCACTTCCGAGTCGATGTTGTGTAGTTTACACCTAGTGAGTGTTGTCGATATTCGCTAGATATCAGGGTTTCTCGAATTAATCGGCCTCCAGCATGCAAGGTTGCACCCTGAATGAATTCTCTGCTACATGGGACAATGGAGATAGCTTATTCCTTAAACACGAGGAACCTTATTCAAATCGTGGCTGTTAGCAGGAAATTGCAAGTTTCGAAGCTCCTCAGAAAGCTTTTGCTTGTAAAAATAAATTTCCAAATAAAATCCCTCCATTGATTTTGTGATCACAAAACTAATCAAGTCAGTTGATATACGCTGCAGAAAACCACGATCAACTTTGTTGGTGGAGCATCCTTAAAGATACTCTTAATAAAAGCTTTATTCATCGGGCTCCACCAATAGAAGTTCCAGTCACTTAAAACAAATCATTCTAGGAGAGCTGCCATTCTGTTAAATAGTGCAGTAGGTCCTGTCCAGCTCGAAGTTGTTCATCTTATGCCTGTGGACACATCTATCCACTTGCCATAAAAGCTAACATTAGCAAAACCACCAGAAAATTCAGTGGCTACGTTCACCGCTTCCTGATAACTGCTACGATTTGAATAAGTTTAGGGATTTATTCTTAATGCAAGGAAGAGGTTATCAAAAAGTTTCCATGTAACTTTCATAGTTTTACTAGGTGAAAGTTGCAGATGGATTATTTCAAAAACTCTTCAGGTCTAGGGAGTTTTGACAATACCTGTAATGTTATGTTATTAACCGTCTCGCCTTCTGCCAACGACGGAGGTCTGTCGCGCACGTGTTGTCAGTGACGTTAGTCGTAATGTATGTAGACGGTAGATAGTTCAACTGAACAGACTATAGCCACATAAATTGAAATAAGAATTCCAATGGGTTGCTGACTTTTCGTCAGCCTCCTTGATAAACTTCTGTATCGGTAATGTATTAAGAATCTTTACGGGATTATCGACTTGCTTTGCACTGACTTCACTGAACAATCCATGAAGGTCGTGGTGTTGATGTGAGCCCATCAGCGATCCAACAGTGATAGCATAACGAATAAGGAGTGGAAATTTTGAACCTATTTTATTGAGTTGGAATTCCAGTTTTTGCTAGGTCGAGAAATATCACAACTAGTGATTCCCAAGGAAACCAGATAGAGCAGTTGTACAACAAGTGATTTCGTGCATTTTGAATGATAGACTGAGCATTTGTAACACAGAGAACAGGAATACACATAGATATGCTTTGTTATTCAAATAATCAGGATATTTAGCTTTCATTGAAAGCAAATCTACAAACTGAATGCGTCGTACGCCTACGGAGATTACCCTGCACCCATGAAGAAGTCTACCACATGCACATTACTCAACTGGTTACCAGTATCGTGAAGAAAATAGCAGGAAAAACTGTACAAAAAAGGAGGGACTTCATTTGCCTACAAATTGAAGGGATACTAGTGAACCAAATTGAGCAGTAGACGATGATAATGATGACGATGATGAAGATGATGATGATGATGATGATGATGATGATGATGATGATGATGGTGATGATGATGATGAAGATGATGATGATGATAATGATGAAGATGATGATGATGATGATGATGATGATGATGATGATGATGATGATGATGATGATGATGAAGATTGTGTTCAGTCTCACATCGTGTACTCTTTTGTTTCCCACGATTTGCCGTGCCATTTTTCCCTTATTCGAACTGTTTGATCCATGTTAGTCCACCTGCATCCATTTACGTTTCTATCTGTGAGCCCTCGGAAATTTCACAAAGGACAGTCGAAATAAAATTGTAACTTCCTAATGTTGGTGCGTAGGTTGCGTAATTCTTGTGATTTATTCTGAAATTTATGAAGCCTTTTTTCGTGGCCTCCCACCTCAGCTGATGGAGCGCAGGTGGTACCTAAGCGGGAATGATGTCAATGCGTGTGTTCCAATTTCGGCGAAATCTGCGACTTTTCACAGGCAGATCATTTCAGCAAATAGCTATAACATTAGTATTGCTTACAGCGATATTTTACGTCCTTTCTATCCAGAATCGATATACGTTTTTAGTAAATTCTTGCGATCAGTTAAAGGTTACCAAAGAAAGCAGGATAATGGTGGTGTCTCGTTTTGAACTTGGTAAAGATTCGTCGATCGCGGATGATGGTTCGTTTCTGTCGTCATTCGAGTGAATTTACTATTCTCAACTATTATTTTATGATAACTTAGTGAGCGACTTATTCGTAGCCGTTTTTTCTCTCATAAAATAAGGATGTAGACATATTGCATTGCAGGGTTTCCCGTCGTTACTCAGCCTTGTTGAACAGTTACTAAAAACTGTCAAGTCACTTCCCAGCCGTGTACAGTAAACGAAATCTGAGGAACTGAACCCTCGAAATCAAACTCATAAGAGGAGCACGTCGAAAGTCACGTTTGCTGAATGGGAAGTGATATGAAGAAAACTGAGTATTCCATTGTGTACCTCTCATGAGTTCAATTTAGTGAGCTCAGTCCAGCAGATTTTATGTTGAAAGTACTTACTGACTGAGAATTATCATACCCGGCGGGAAAACCGATAGATTCAATTTCACCCACGTATACGGCCAGTATATCTTGTACACTTCGGATCCGATGTCACTGGAAAGAGGCAACAATAGGAAAAATGCGGACCACGTCAGTTGCATTGAACTTCACATTCCCTTGATTGAGTGACCTCGACTGGCCCGTATTCATCAGCTCCAAACTGTTTCACAAACCCATCTTGGTCTACCGGCCACGAAGAACCTGGAGGACACGGAGAATAGCACGAGTCTCCTGGCCCCACAAATGTACAAAAGTACAAGAATTTCTGCCCCTATTTGTGGCTTTGTCAGCTGGGAACATCATGGTGGACACGTGGTTGATTGTCACGTGACGTACGTGAATTTTTTCCTTAATTTTAATAGGCATTACCGTGAAGCCATATTGATTGAGCTCGCCAGATCTAAACCAAACTAGTGGGAAGTTTACAAAGGCGCCTTCAATCAGTATTTTTGTAATCTTGGAACTGAGAGACGAGGATATTATCAACACGGTTTTCTAATAAACGGAATAAGGCCAACGAAAGTATCGGCAGATTAATGGTAAAAGTGGTAGTCTTAACGGAGATGGTAATAATATTCACTAAATTATCCCATCTCATCAGGTATAGAAGACATTAGTGAACAAGTTCATTTTTTGTAACATCATCTTCGTGGCTAATACAGTTACATTTATAGGTTAGAAACGCATAAATTATGAACTATGTTCTTCTATCAAAACGTGACTAGGCAGTCAAGAAAAGTGGTGTTGTGTAGTAAGGAAAGATAGCGTCAGCATGGTTGACGACGGGATACAGAAAATCCATTGGCGGTACAACTGTGACACACCTTGCGGACATTAGACGTTACGCAAACGACGAGTTCAAAACGGTCTACAGAGTCCTTATGAACCCACCGAAAGTCGCTCAAAAACAACATCCAGTAACAGCAGAGGCATTAGCGATCAGATTATTCCATCCATCGTTTTGTTCCCGAAAAAGTTCCGGTAAAACACTCAAACTACCCTGGCAGCGATCCGAGACCAACCCTTGAACTCAGCGTGACTCAAAAGCCGAGCATCCGGTTGAAACCAGAAGTGGATAATCCCCGAAAGCTATGTGCATTGTTTCACTGATCCTCTACCCCACCAGGGAACAACAACATTTCCCCTCTTGTCTTTCTTAACTACGCAACACCAGTTTTGACGACAACATAATCACATTTTGACAAACAGGCACGGCTCATAATTTATGCCTTTCTAACCCATAAATGTACCTGTATCAGCCACGAGGATGATCTCACCGAAAATAAGCTTCCTCGCTATTCGCTGTTTTTCTGTAGATAATGATAGTATTAATAATCATAAAAACAACAGCGACGCATTACTAAGATTGATGTATATCATGAAGAAAACTGAGGTCTATAAAAACCACGTGAGTCAAAATTGTACACGTTGTGATCGACACGGAATGTGCAATCGATTGCATAATGAAAATTTGCACACGAGGACTGCATGTGACTCATATTTATGGATTCATTACAAATTGGTATTCCGTCGCGAACCCAGACTTTAAATCAGAACAGGTTACTGAAACATTTCATCTACCCTTACTTAGTACTGATTTCCCGAGAGCTGTACCGTGAATTGACAGTAATTTTGTCGTGGTTTAGCTATTTATTCGGACAGTAACCGCTACTCATATATCCTCTTTTGATATTTCGTTTTCAGTATAAATATGCACACAATTAAGGAAACCGATGATGATACAAATCAATTGATGCCATAATGGACTGTGATACGAATTTGATGCACAATGAACTATGAACAACTTTGTAGAGCTCCGTACAAAACAAACCCCATTGTTCAAACTTTTCGATGATGAAAAGTTGTCATAAAAACCGTCCATTACCATGGTGATCTACATCATCGAGGAAATATGTAAACGTCTAGACAGTGATGGGTGCTTTGACGGGCCTTTCAGATTGACGGTTCCCGTAAACTATGGACTTCGGAACTTGGTGGTTGAATTACAACCACTTCGTCATGAGTGCATAACGATGATCCCACCGTCACTTGTGGTGAAATGTTTACGAACTAAACTCGTAGATTAGACTCGTAAAGAGTATCGTGTATTGCCGTTTGGTGTACACGAATCAGGAAGGTGCGATTCCAATCAGCCAGGTTTGTCTAGAACTCCAGCAGTAGTAAGATCATTCCAATGCAAACATCAGACATGCGGACTGGTTAGTTTATTCTTCACCAATCGTTTCACATGTTAATCTGCGTTCTGGTTTATTAACAGAATTGAGTACCGACCAGTTTGGGTTATATTCAATAGATAAATCTCAGGATAGACCATTTAAAACCATTTGAATTGGGTAAATTTGTTGGATAGAAATAGGGCAGAGCGGCTGAAGTGAGCAGCTTCTACAGCCGAAGGGAAATACAACTGGCGTACAAAGTCATTATTAAAGAATGGAAACAACAGAAATTGTTTTCACAGTAAAAACAAAACAGTGAGTAATTTTTACACGAAGTAGATAGCTAGAAAAATTCGTCGGAAATTTAAGTTACCAGAAAAACAAAAATGACTGGTGACCTTTTTTCCGTAAGAGGACATGCTTAGGACAATAACTGCATTTTGATAGATTTTTAACCATCGAACACTTTGTTCTGAACTTTTTTCTTACGAGCGAGAAAAGTTTGAGAATGGGGAGATAAATATTTTGTCAAATCGCATTTATTTTTTGCAGTCGGAAAGTAACGACTGGTAGCTGGCTAGCCAGAGATCCGTTCTATTTTCGACTGCCTTGCCCATTTTTATTATGCTTGATGATTGGGCTAAGAATGGCAGTGATACTAAAAGTTGATCATGGATGGAAGAAGAATGGATGTATAAAAATGGTTAGAAGTATATAAATGGTAAAGCTGCTATCCGTGACTTAATTCCGGCAGACTTTTGAAAAGAAATTAAAGAGTTTAGAGGCTCAATAATCAATGTTTATCTCACAAATTCTAATTCTGGGTCAGTTCCTCTCATTTATTCGTGTTCATATTCTTTTGAATCTTATATGAGTCTAAAAAGAAATCATTTTCATTATCTTCCTCTTTTCTTTGCATCATTAATCATGCCCCGACGCATGCAGGAGAACTGATTCCATCGGTCTGAGTACAGTGTGTCCGGTTTTGGTTAGCCGTGAAAACCTCCGCCATATTTCATCTCATCGTACCTGTCTCAGCCGGTGAAAAGGATGGGCACAGTACGGTACAATCAACTGTTTCAAATTAGGTCAGACATTTCAGGCCCTTGGAGCACAGAGTTATTATGATAGTCAGACAGAGATCCAGTCGAACTTGTCAATAAATTGTGTACCTCTGTGATCCGTTAACGACGTCGATACTGATATATGTCTAAATAAAACCGCGCCATCTAAGTGGGTCTTATGTCAGCTAAATGTACGCGAATATTCATTAATTTCGCACTAGACTAAACCCATCCGGTTTGTCGGCTGACCGAGTGGAGTGGCTGATACTGTGTACTGATCAGCGAATCACGTGGCACACCAGGATTCACTCGATTAAGCTGTCTCGCAAGGGGTTTAGTGTGGATAAACACATGACGTCCATCATATGGCTGCGGTGAACTCAAACCCATGCAGTCTTGTGAAAGCAAAGCCTAACGCCAGCATTCTTATTACCATCATCAGATCCGGCTTACACATCACAATGCTAGTGTAGTTGCCAAGGCCAATTCCCAAAGCACTCCACTTTATTATTCAGTTACCTAACAAAAGGGACCATGAAGTTCCACCAAAACACTGTGTGCTCTGTTTACTTGGCAAATAAACAAAAATGTTTCAAGCAAAATTACATGACCTACGCCTAAGTATTCTTCGGGTTTATCGCACAGATGTCCGGTAAGCGGAAGAAAGGTCACCACATCGTTTCCAGCCCGCGAAGTGGAGATTGGGATGTAAAAAGTCCAAGTGGATTTTCCGCTCTTAATTCTCCTTTTTTCAAATTTGGGTTTAAAACAGAGGCATTCGTGTAAAAAGCTGTCAAATATTGCTTTCGTACTACCCTATTTCTTATGACTCGTTCGTTCAGCTGACATTCTAAGGGTAGATCAACATCACCCAGCTTCATTGTGTTTTGATTGGCCATCACTTGGCCAATCATGTTCGTTCACGTATTGTACTGAGGTCATATGTGTTAAGCGGCATGTTCTCATCATTAAGTTTTCGATAGACGGCTGTCCAACATCGCTGTTGTTCTGACTTGCGTGTTTTCGGCTTTGGCAGTTTCGTGACGTGGGAGGCTGAACAGAACAGTCACTTCCATTAAATTTAGGACCTACTCTTTCTACAGTTGTAGACATTATTAGAACAGGAACAGAGGCAAACATGGACGTTCCAGTTGATGACTAAAAATATCAGTGTCCTTGAGCAGTTCCCAGACCAAAACGAAACCAGAACAGGGATTAAAAGAATCATTGGCCACCTGAATCCAGGATTTCAGTTATGATGCAAGCAACGGAACGGTATTAGCTTCCTGGTAAATAAGATATGAAGACCTATTTCTTATGAATGGTGCCACTCCGGATGAAGCAGCCATAGTCCGTCTACTGATGCGGAAAATGGGCACTCCAAAACACACTCAGCATAGCAATTACATTTTACCGAAAAGCACACGAGATCTCACTCTAAACGGGACCGTTTCTCATCTCGCGACAATCTTCGGCGAAAGAACGTCAGTATTCAGCATTCTTTACAACTGTTTGAAGACCATCAGACCAGCTGATGAGGATATCGTTGCATACACAGTCAGAGTAAATCGTGAGTGTGAGAGATTCCAGTTAAAACAACTGACCGATGGTCAATTTAGATCATTGATATTTGTCTCAAGCCCAGTATTCCCTAAGACAAGTGATAGAACAACCCCGTTAGCTTGCTCGGTTGGACCCAGCAGAATCATTTACCTTACAAGACTTCACCACTAAAAATCTGAGACTGTTAAACCTAAAGAATGGCTCTCAAATCCCTCAGGCTTCAGCGTCTAACGCAGACTTTTCGAAAGTGGATAACATTTCAAAGTCACACTTTTCGCCTCGTGAAGAACAAATAAAGTCAGACTTTCAACTGCCATCCTCAGCTTGTTGATTCTGTGGTGAGTGGCATTATGTGCGGTATTGTCGGTTCCAGTGCCACAAGTGAGAACATTGCAGCGAGATAAGACCTAGAGAAGGTTACTGTGCAGATTTACGCAAGTGAACAGGTCGCTATCGAAAGCAGTCATCTGAATTCGGAGATCCATCTAGCCTTGTTTGCTACTTTCGACAAAAAAGTGCGTCAGTGTAGAAAATACAACATCCTTTGGATTCATGCTTCTTCTATGTCCCTGCAAATCCACTCCACCTGGGATATTTCCGTCATTTCGGAATCTACCTGAAAAAACATTGGTAGTCCTAAACTTGAACCAAAGAGCCGCAGAGTTTGCGATATTTCACTGCAAACCATTTCATTTCTTGGTGAATTGCTATGCTAGTTTTCAGCTCTTGGTTTTCATGTCACTGGAATTTGTTACGTTGCCTCTGCAATTGACCTGAACCTATTAGGAGTGGACTGAATAATCCTTATTAGTTCAGTTTGTAATTCACTCATCTCATCTTTACCGCATTTTCACCCATCATTGCTGTTACAACTGTCGATTCAAAATCACAGAAAGACATTGTGTCAGCATTAGAAGTAAAATGCTCAGACACTTTCAAACCCAGTTTAGGCTTATGCACAAAAGCGAAAGCTAGTTTGTACATCCTTTCAAGGAGCACACCCATTTTTTGTCCCAATAGACATGTTTGCTATGCAGCCACCCCACAAATCGACGTCGATTTGGATCGTTTGGAACGGGTAACTGTAATAAGCAAAGTCACATATTCTTCCTGGGCCGCCCCCATAGTAGCTGTTAGAATGACCAATGGCGCTGTACGCATCTGTAAAGATTTCTCAACCGGTTTAAACGGCGCACTCAAGACGCATCAGTATGCACTGCCGGCACCTGAGGATCTTTTTTGCCGAACCAAATGGAGGACACGTACTTTCTGAACTAGACTTCTCGGATGCCTACCTGCAAGCAGAAGTGGAAGACTCCTGCAAAGAACTACTGGCAATCAAAAATCACAGATGGTTTTACCAGTATAATCAGGTCCTTTCGGCGTTAAACGCGCACGAGCGGCCTTTCCTGCTCCATGGCGTAAATGGACGATGTCATTGTTGTCAGCACTTCTGTAGATGAACATCGAGTACATTTGGAGGAGGTTCTCAGACGTACTCAATCATACGGTTTCAGTCTCCGAATGCAAAAATTTGTGTTTCTGCTACCGCGTATGAGTTACCTTGGGGCTATAATAGATGAGAATGGTAGGCTCCCGGACCCCCATAAGATAACCACAATTCAAAGTTTCCCTGCTCCCACTAACGAGACAAGCTTCAGTCTTTCCTAGGCACGGTGAATTATTACAACAATTTCACACCCAATATGCAGTCCTTACTTGCACCTTTAAATGATCTTTTGAAGAAGGATACCAAATGGTTCTGGTCATCACTCTGCCAAGACGCGTTTGAGAAGATCAAGAAAATACTTACATCCGATCTTGTGCTAACCCACTACAATCCAAAGCTCCCTATCATTGTTATCGCAGATGCTAGCGACTACGGAATAGGTGCAGAAAGAAGTATGTCACATGTCTCGTGTATTGATCACTACTGAAAATAAGTACATCTGAATCGAAAAAGAAGGGTTAGCATTACATTTTTCCGCTAAAAGTTTCACAAGATGTAGTACGGAGGCCATTTTACATTGTATACCGACCACAAGCCGTTACTCGCTATTTCCCCCCTACAAGAAAGGCGTACACGTGCATACGGCTAACAGACTACAGCGTTGGTCTACTATGCGAATTGGTCATGATTTTAAAATACGCGGACTCTTTCATGTCTTATCACGCCTGAAAGGTGCCAACTCACCAAGTCAGTCAGACGAGGACGTGATCATTTCAGTGATAAATGTGGACGAAAATGCTGACCACGTATTTCACTATTCCATACGCAATTTGTCAGTAACGTTTTCTTCTATCCGCAATGCAACTCGAATTGACCCCACTATACTGCGAATGCTTTCTTACTTGCGAGAAAGCTAACCAGCCAATGTTACGGACCTTGAAATTCGGCAGTTCCACAGATGGGAAGAAGTGTAACAGCCAGATTGGAGGCCACCACCTTGTTGTCCGTTGAATGTAAGTGTTGGTGCCACTTGTTACACTTACTGAGCCTCGGCACATGGAGTTTCTCCTTCTTTTTTGCTTTTGCAGATCACATTCATGCAACCCTCCCTGGAAGAGCATTGCTCTTGCGTGTTACAAAAGCACTCAGAATTTTAACTGACTACCGGATGTTGTTAGAAACAAGATCCTTCGCCAGCTACACATGGGCCATCCAGGGATGACGCGAATGAAAACTATCGCGCGCTGCTACGCGTGCGGGCCTAACCAGCTCAAACATTGTTAAACTTGTCCGAAATTGCGAGCAGTGCGCTCTAGCGAGCAAATTAGCTGCGAAATGTGAGCTTCACGAGTGACCTTTATCTTCTGAGCCTTGGGTTTGAATCCACGGAGACTGCCCCGAACCTGTGAAGAATCAGTAAGTCCTAATTGTAACTAAAGCGCACCTTAAATGGCCTGGACTATTTCCTGTGGCTCAAGCATCCACTTTCACTACGGTGACCGCACTCAGTTGTCCTTTCTCTCAACTCGGCTTTCCCTTAATTGTTGTTGCGGTTAACGGTGTGGAATTTACTTCAGCCAAGTTTACACTGTTTTACTACCGTACTGGTACATAATGTGTGTAGTCCAGTGTACCATCTCCAGTTGAATGAACAAGTCGAAAGATTCGTAAACACCTTCAAGAATGCTCTCCCTAAATTGCACAGGGGGTGGGGAAACCTCTGGTTCATTTTGGATGCTTTCTTCCGGACCTATGACTTGACACCCTACCCATCGGCGCCCAATGCGAGGTCACCAGCGGAACTCTTTTTGGGGCGACTCATGAGAACACCACTTGACGCGATACTGCGAGCTGCTTCAGCTGGTCCCAGAAATTTCATAATGGGAGCTCACTGTAATCGGGCCCACTGGGCAAAGAAACGGTTTTCCTAAACAAGTGAGACAGTCTAGGTGCTTGTTTTCGGTGAATATCAAAGTAATTGGATTCCCGTGATTGTTTAGCATCGGATTGCCACTGTCATGTGTAAGACTCTTTACTTTCAGAGGGAGGTAGTATCGAGGCATTCGTGTAAAAAGCTGTCAGATATTGCTTTCGTACTACCCTATTTCTTATGACTCGTTCGTTCAGCTGACATTCCAAGGGTAGATCAACATCACCCAGCTCCATTGTGTTTTGACTGGCCATCACTTAGCCAATCATGTTCGTTCACGTATTGTACTGAGGTCATATGTGTTAAGCGGCATATTCTCATCATTAAGTTTTCGATAAGCCGCTGTCCAACATCGTTGTTGTTCTGACTTGCATTTTTTCGGCTTTACCAAGATTCAGTTCAGATATAGTTAACACTATCCTTCATTTCGTGTTTGCTTTTCTATGAACAAGACTGATCTGAATAGTACCTCGGACCGGTGGTTTACCGAAACAGACTGTGGTTTTCAGCATTCGCAATGAAAAAAAGCTTTTAAGAGTGCTGTTTGGGCAGAACATGCTCTCAGGGAGACTGACGCACAGGTCTTGGAAACCAACAGTACGGCAAAATCTAGTTTGTGGTGGGGTGATATGATATAAAGTCCGAGTATTATGAAAAAGGGTGCACATTCAATCCCTGAGAATTCTCGGTTCTGGGTCTGTAGTCTCAGTCTTTCGCGAATTTCTTCCTAGAACCCAACTACTAACTAACTGTCCACTGATATTCCCACAATTTCGTAGGTAGTTTTCATTGCAATATTTATTTCTTCATATGATTGTACACCAAACAGTTAACAAATACAATATACCAACTTTCCAACATTAATTTACGATGTATGTAGGTAACATTACTACGTTACATTCTAGCACCCTGGGAGGTATAGCAGTGCAGTGCTGTCTACCGGTGTACCATTCGATTCTTGTTCATGGTTGTTGTTCGAACAAAATTCGAAATGATGTTACAGTGTTTTTGGGAGTATTTTTGTGGGCGTATTCAAATTTATGCCATAAAAATAAGCTTTTATAGACATCATTTGAACAATCTTCGAAATTCACCGTTTCTCACAATTTTCGTGTACCCTGGTGTAGTGAGCTGGCTGTAAGCAGCCATATTGGTGTTCAACAGAAGTAAGTGTAGGATCCTGTTGATGCACTGACTGAGCCTTTGTGCTCATGGAGTTTTCTGTGTTTTTGTATTTTGCAGATCAAACATGAGCAACCCCCACGGAAGACACTGATGCTTGCATACCACACTGGTAACGTTAACAATTGAATTTTTCAGATCCACGGATTCCTTCACAGGTTGTTTTGATAACTAATTCCTAAAGTTTTGTCCTTTTCGCTATCACGTTTTCTCTGTTTCTTTTCAAAAGCTGTCTGTTAAAACATTGTAATACTTTGTCAGAAGACCTCTAGAAACAGCAAAGGGCATGTTGGTCAGGAGTATGAGATACGTCAAATCCTTTTTCCTTTTGAAAAGACCATTGAGCGATTCATTCCCATAAGATGTCACATACAGGTCAAGTGATTCTTTCTAGTTCCTTTTTTGTGCTGTCACGTTGCATATTCCATCAGAGGAAAGACAATAATGATCAGTTTGGCAATAAGTAACTGAAAATCTCCAGAATAATAAACAGGAAGATATGATCGCTATTTTGGTCAGATTTGATAATCGATACGACAGTGGAAGTTTCACTCTCCTCAAGATTTCCCTCAACTGTAAGAAATAATCTACTTTTCAAATAAATAAGTCTGTTTTACTGACTAACCAACGTTGTAGGCTGAAATTTATCATCGGGAAGTCTTCACTTGGTAAAGTCAAATGTTCTCGATGGGGCAGTTTGTGGACAGAGATAGTGAACAGATTTCCTTCAATCCTTGGTTTATTCGCGTAGGATGAAATTGAGGCTTAAGTCCCGGATGAGGCGGTGGGACCCAGCTGCGAGAATCTCGAAGTCACCAGTTGGTTTCCTAGCCTAGAATGTGGCACCTACACGACGCCGGAACGTCCGTTGAATCTGATTGTGAATTTGAACCGACCTTCATGGTGCTATTATTTCTACCTTTTTTTTTACTGTTTGCCCCGTTTTTAATTAATTTTAAATAACTACAAAAGTGAAAACCCATGAACATTAGTAACTGGTGAGATAAATCTGTAAGATTTCCAAAGTCCCAGGCTGTGTGGTCTTGCAGCTACACTTGCTGCACCCACATCTGATGCACAGATGAAGCGCATCTGTGTGACCACTAGTCCCATTAGACCATCTTTTTATGAATCACCATTACGGAAGCGATGCTATAATTTGCTCCTGTATACTTCTCATCTTGAATTTTAGCTTCAAAACTGTCCGTATTTTGACTTTGAAATATCTCGGTTGGTATGCTTACCAATGGGGCTCTAATAGAGGCTGTTGTCTTTGAGTCACACGTGACCACTAGGTTATCCCGGCGTATGTGGACGTTAAAAATTCGTCAAACTAACAAAAATGAGCAAATTCTTCGACGGTTATCAGTGAGAGCCTAAATGAAACGACGGCGTGGCATACGATACACAAAGTCTTACTAGTCGATCAACTTAACTAGTATGAGATCTAAATTGCCTACTATATTGTCTAAGATTCATAATCTTGCACTGCGGGTTCGAACCCAGTGTAAACTCGGTAATTATTTATTGCAAATGATCCCTAGTTGGGAAGAAATAGCTGCTCAATGCATTCGGGGTTCTTTCGACGAAGAAACTGAATTTCGGCTCTACATGACGAATAGCTTAATAAATAATCCAAATCTCCCCTAGCTGAAATTGATCAAATCACAGTGCATTGGTAAACCCTAGAAGCAGTAAAAACCCGATGGAATACAAGGCGTGATGACGGCGAATGTTGCCGTTTTCTTCGAGGGGATCGAGGTGGACAGATCTGCGGGGCTGTCCAAATTCACATACGACCTTGCGCAGGGGACAATGCGCCGTTGGAACTAGAACTGGAAAATTCGATCACTTCTTGTGGCGAGCCAGACTGGAATACCGATCATTGGAACAAGACTGCTTTTATTTGCAGCTTCGCTTCCGTCAATTTACGTACTTACAGTGTCCGACTGGAGCTTCTCTGAACAAACTAACTACCTCGAACGGAAAGAATGTTAGCCTTTGTTCCCGGTTAAGATGTCAGAACGGTGCTAGAAAAAGGTCCTAAGAAGACCATTCTAGGCGAATAAGTGCTCCTGAACTTGAGAAAAAGAAGCAGAAAAGAAAGACCTAAGGCAGACAATACTGGACAACCAACGGTCTTAGACTTGAATAGGTGATAAACACCCATGACCGAAAATAAGAGGTTCACCAATGAAACTATCATGCCATCTAATGGTAGATCTGTTTCGTGCGCAAAGGAAAGGTAACCTGAACGGTCTCTTGCAGTACAACGTGAAAAAATGGGGTTATCACCCACGGGGTTTGTACTACAGCAAATACGATACCATCACCTCAGTCATCACTGAAAAACCACTGGTAACCTGGTCTCTTTACTTGGAATTATCAATGGACTACGTTCACAGAGCTTTCACTGAGGATCGTCACCCATTACAAGGCAATTTTGTGTATACACGTATTATCACTGAGCTATCCGAGTCAGCACTCAACTGTTTTTTTCCGTGTAACACTTTCCTTGCTTCCTATTCTCTATTCAACTTAGAAATGGCCTCGCTGTCTCACAGATCATGCAAAGGACCGAACAGGCTCAGGTTCGGAAAAAAAAAACCAACTGAAAGTTCCCGGCCCAACAATGTGCAACGAAACAGCGAGATTTGAATTGTACATTAGCTTCCAAGCATGGTCTTCATAATAAGCGTACACTGTACGTGATCAGTCGTATACAGTACAATAAGTGGACAGAATGAAAACTCACTTTTTGAAATTATGCAGCTCATCATGCAACAGTTTATTTTCCACGTTGATTTGCTTCTGGGCCTGACATAATTCGTTGTAGGATCTCTCGAAACCACATTTCTGGACCCTGAAAGCAAATAGCATTTCGTGTGGGAAAATAGAATAAACTAAACTAGGTGACGAAATTCGTTAGGGGACCAATCGCGTGGTGAATTATCCTAATAATGGTGATTCGGATGATTCGGTCGATAATATAAGTGATGATGATGATGATGATGTCGGTGATGATTACATTTCGAAGGATAACAGCAGCGAGAAGGAAGGTTAGCCCGATGAAAGGCTCATCAATAAGACAAAATTGCCTAAAGTGAATTGTAACTTGAATAAATTCATCTTCGTGTATATTATGGTGTGATTGTGTTCCCATGCTGCACAAGGAAATAGTTTTGTCAACTTGCATTACTCTCTGTAGTCCCATTTTCTGTTACGCGGCTCTATTGAATCATTCACCCTTGATTGGTAATATTTTTATTTCTTCATGTGCACCTTCTATCTCTTCCTCAAATGTAACTTAGTTTCCTTCGTTCTTAAAACGGTACTTGTTGTTGACCCGGTTCATTCGTCCTAGAGACACAAACTTTCATTTACCTGCTATTGCTGAGGCTCACTACTTTCACGTGCATTTCAAATTGTGATTCTATCCGGTGTTTGAACTTCATTGATTTTTCCCCAGCTTTTTACATCACTTACACTTTAGCTGCGAGGGGGGGAGGGGGGGGGGGGAACGAAGTGGCTATCTCTGATTGCTTCTGAGAAAGGAATCCGAACTGCCTTCCCGAGGTTCGACCGCGAGACTTGATAATCCTTATTCAACGCTATTCACCATTCGACCATTGTTTGCCAAACAAATCTCGTGTGTGTGTGTGTGTGTGCGTATGTATGTGTATGTGTGTGTACTCTAGAATAAAACGATTCACTTACCGTAGCATTTTATTCTCTTCCTCGAAATGGTCGACCGCTTTGGTCAATTCCTCCACTCGTTTGGTCAATTCGGCGACCGGATTTACTGTCCTGTTATTGTTGAAAGCTTGTTCTGAGTTTTGCGTATTCTCGCCAACTGTTTGTTCTAGAATTAAAGATGGAAAACTAACCACCTATACGTTCCAAATGAATTAATAGTACTTTGGAGAACCATTATAAAGCTGTTGACTTTATCGTCTACATGGATAATTGTGAATGACTGGGGGTCTATCAGTCTTCGAAGCAACCAGGTTTGGCCGATAGCTCGAGGATCGATCGTGGTGAACTGCTGGCGTGAATACAGACTATTTATACTACTGCACGTGTCTTATCAATTTGTATTATCTGGCTCAGGGAATAAGGCCTTACCGTGCACGGTCCCGCTTTTCATCACGTTATAGTTGACTGCAACACGACTGCAGGCTCGCTATGTCGGACTAACCACGAGGCGATATCTCTGTGAAGCATATTGGTCCAGTGCTCAATACAAGCATATGCGTGCATTTACAGTGCAGCTCATGTTCAATGGTAGACCAGTTTTTGTGGATTCACCTTTGTGTCAACTCCTCTTTTAAATCGGAGCATTACACAGAGATCAAAGATAATGGGTAATCGCCAATGCTACTGGTCACAGGTTTCGACCAAAACTCATCACGAACTTGCAATGTTACGTGCTTTTACAGCATCTGGATAAAATACCTCCCGGTTTTGCTCCTCATCCAGAAACTGATCAGGCAATCACACTTCCCATATGATTGTACTGTTATAGAACAAATATAGAGAGGTATGAATAGCTGAGACTCGAAAATCATCCCAAAACCGTCCGTGTGAGAGCAAGAAAAAGGGAACGTTTTTAGGCTGATACTCAACCATCCATCCGGGATAATAAAGCTGGAAAAATTCTGACCTCTGCGTGAATAGTTACTTTCTAAGAGTTTCGTAGCACATGTCAGAATTTGTGATATCACATAACACAATCCAATCCCTCAACCTACAGATCAAAACGGACATCAGATTTTGTTTTTTACTGATCGATAAGTCAAATTTTCCGGAACAGTAGAGGTAGTTATTACCAAGTCTATTCTGCTCGGTTATCAATAAATTATTAAACTTGGAAATTATACTTTTTGCTGGTTTCTTTTCTTTCGAATGTTCCCGGTAGTTTGATTTCCCACGCTTTTGCATGTGTAAGAAGCGTGTTTTTATGGCCACAGTATCCCCACTTCACAGCCGGGGAAGAGGAAAGGGAGGGGGTGGGGGTGGGGGTGGGGGCGGAGGGATATCACTATCTTAGAGTGTCTTTAGAACCAATAGACGAACGAGGCTCTTCCAGGTAAGGTGTGCCAATAATCCGAACGACCAAAGTGCAGGTTGTCATCAAAATTGACCTGTGATGATGGGGCTTGAACCTGCCATTTGAAGACAGCGCGGATCACTGACTTAAACTGTCAGCATACGGGCGAGTGGGAACAATTAACGGCTGTGTTCTGTCAAAAAGTGTCAGAGTGCAAAAGCACTCCGGGGTTGCAGTTTTCACCGATCCAAACAACTGCTTTTTCGAAATCCACGTTCACTGCTGATGTGACCTGTGTGACTGACCACGTGTAATTAAACAAGTCGTGAACAGGTGTACGAACCATTTAAAGCTCTCGTCCAGATGACATTGTACCCATGTCAACAAGATAGCATCTCCAAGAAGTGTGTGCACCAGTCGTAATCACCTTTAGCTCGGTAACGATCGTCAGTATATCATACAGATAAAGTGGATAACTTCACCACTTTTTTTGTCAGCCATGTGTGCAATCTGCTGACATCTATGGCCCAACTTTTACTTCGTATCTGGGGTACCGACTTCCCAGGAAAACTTTCACATCAAAAGGTGACGTGTGTGGTACAAAGTGTAATGCAGACGAAGAGAGGGGAATATAGTCTGAAATTGTGGTTTAGTTGAACGACCCAGTGCAGAAGCACAGATTGGTCTGTTTCTATTCACAAGTGACAGTCACTTTGGGAATTTCCAACCCGCGAATATGGGACTTGAACAAATTTATGGATGCTTCAGTTTCAGAACCTACAACTATAGTCAAGCTGTCAGCTGAGGCACACATCACATTCCGAAAGCCTAGCTGTTTCCAAAAAAAGATTTTCCTCGTACAAATGATGGCAAATATCACACAAAAATAGGTCAGACGTCAAATTTGACTGTTCTATGGACTAGGATTTGTCAAATGAAGACAAGATTCACAGTTGACTGTGCATTAGGTGAACAAAGCTAATGCAAAGGTCAGCCCCAAAACGGCCAAAGGTCACGGAAGACTGATGAACCAATCAAAACGCCTACCAGGGTCAACATTCACTGTGGTTCAGTTAAACGATGAAGTTAACGCACAAACATTCTGGTTAGATACGAAGAATGCGAGTGGAAAGCCAACACGAACTTGGTTCACATGATTTCCAATCAAATGGATAGGTCGAAAACAATCGAAAAATCGATTGGGCATTTTCGTAAAGGCAATTGCGGCAGTGGTACTAGCAGTATCAGCCATAATAATAATAGCGTTAGTAGCGGTAATTAGCGATAGTAGTGTTATAATCCAAAAGATGGATGGGGCAGAACTCCTAAAGTTAGACTAAACGTGAACGGCTCATTTAATTCAAAAGTAAGAAGCCAACTATATTCCTGTGCTTGTTCTTTTGAAGGGTATCACTTTCTTCTGTTCGGTGTGTTCTGTCCAAGCGAAGTCACCACTTTCCTTGTCGCCTCATAGTCCATGGTTGTTTTCAATCAAAAATACTAATTATTCCTTGGACCTACATACTACAAAGTAGAGGTAGTAGTAATAGTAGTAGTAGTTGTTGTTGTTGTTGTTGTAGGGTTATGATTAAAAAACCTGCCATATTATAGGACGTTTACTAGGTGAACCTCTTTTGAACCACACTCAAAGGAACTAAAGAGAGCTATTCATCTCATTCGAATGAAATTTATAGCATCAGAGACAATTCAGCCATCGTTGGGGAGCGGAGTGCGATCCCACTTTCCGTATGCTTGTACTTCTTGTTCTATCCCACTTTGTTCTGTCGACGGGACGCCGCCACTTCCTAATTCGGCTGTACACATAATTCTTGTCGATCATGCGTGCTACTTGCTAGTAGTTTATTGTGTATTTCACCGGAGTAATTATACTAATCACAGTGATGATAAGGGAGCCTCAGAAGACAAGATGAGATACGATCTGTGAGACGAGCACAACTATGTGGTTTTGTGTCACGGAAAACTCACTTTCCATGTAAACTCTGACCGAAGTGTAAGCACGAACCCAAAAGAAGTCATACAAATACAGTACAGTACAAATTAGTGGCAAAACTACTTTCTCAAGAACACTGTCTTTGTTCTACCAGCTAGCGGATGACTAGGGAATAAACTCAGTTGTGAAGATAGTGGGCTATTAATGTCTACCGTAGTAGTGACACTGTGGTCTCCGTTTGTACGGGCATGCACAATGAATTAGGTGGTCATCATTTGAATGATGATACTTATAAGGAAAAGTGAATCTGAGCTTCGTTGAGCTTAATATCGACATCAAAACTTACTCTTGTGCTGTAGGTTTTCCGAAATTTGAGCAGCCAGGTGGGAATTTTCGTTCCATAACCACTGCAGTTCTTGTTGCAGATTGTCAACCGTCTGTTGAGTGACAGATAAATGGTGCAAGAGAAGTTTCGAAGGAGTTCATATGTAAAACTACTGAGTGTTAACATCTTTACCGGTGATTCATGCATCAATCAAGATTGTTCACGACCAGCTTTAACCACCATACTGGAAAATGAATTGCTTTCATTTAAAAGTCAACATTTTTATGAAGTGGGGAAAATACCAGTATTGATCACTTCAGCTTCATGAGAATCTAGTTTCGAAGTGATTAAGTTAATGAGTGAAATTGCGGTCAGATAGACAGTTCATAAGATTCATTAAAGAAATTCCGTCATTCGCGACAAACCGGAAAAAATAGCATTTGATATATCGCCAAGCTTCAAATGAGCACAGACCGATGGAATGACTGAGCGGCTGATTGACTAGCCGGCTGACCGGCTGACCGACCGACCGACTGATTGCCCAACTAACAGTCTACCTAGCTGACTGATTGACTGAATGACCGATTGCATCACGAAATCAGAGTAGAAATTCAAATTAGCCAAACATTACGGAACTGCGTTAAACGTGAACCATATTCAACGTAAAAGATGCAAGCCTAATACATTCGATTAACTTCTCACCATCATTTGAGGACTCACCAGTCCAAACTGTTACGAAATAAAAACAAAGATTTCGTTAGCACACCTGTAAACGTGGTCATCTGGTGGAATATGCCAACGAAAAGCTGGGTAGTGAACAATTTCGTGGGTTTAGATGCGTCTTGCTTTGGTTTGCTCGTTTCACTAGATTGATTTCATCGTCAAATTTGGCTTAGCTGATCTTCATGTATGAGATGGAATTGAACCCAGAATCGTTCCCTGATATTCAGGTGTAAGTTTGATCAGCTGGTTGTGCTTGTATGCTATATCCAGATATGAATACTGATGTGAATTTCCATTCGAAACAGCTTATTGTAATCGCTATATACCGACAGGATAAACTACCCCACTACCCCGTATGAAAATCATAAGGTATCTGTGTAAAGCAGCCAGAATTAGGTATTCTTGCGCAGAATCATTGGTAAAATGGTACTTTGTATTCGGGTTTCGGATCACTTCTCTTGGTACGGTTCATTGGAGAAAAATCTCGCAGTTGATGAATTACAGTGCCCGAGGCATTGCATCGTACCGGTACAAGAGGTATACCGATTTAATCAGGGATCGGATTATAATAATTTATTCTCTTCTAATGCCGTGATACTGGAGTAACAAAAGTTTTTCATTCCAAGTCTTCTTTTTAACCACGTCATTGACCGGCGGGGTTCGGATGTTTTAGCGCGTTTGATTACCACCTCGTAGGTCCGGAGGTTCAAATCCCCTCCAGTGTCGACCGCTTTGGCGGCACGCGGTAATCCCTACTGTCTTCCGGCTCGTTACCACACCGGACCAATTCGGACCTTATGTGGTTCTCCGTCACTCTAAGTCTCAGGGTCTGGTTGCCGGTTATACCCAATCATGTGATGGGCCTTTGAATCTATTGGGGGGGGGGTGGTACACACCTTCTAGTGTACTCAAGAGCAAGCAGTAGTAAAAAATGATTCTGTATGTTTTTCTGATTTATGCTGACGCTTAAGTACTTGAAAAAGTGAAAATCGATATTCCCCATAACGAATGCGCATCACCAGGGGAGCATGATTGCCCTATTACCACAAAGAGTACCAATAAGTCAGACCTGGTACCATTCCTGACTGAAAGAAACTGAGATCAACCAATCAGATCACTTGACCAGTTAAGGTGGGTTTCGAACCGGGTCCGTACCTTTCCGTGGCATGCGGAGTGCACTCGAGTCAAGTCAATGAAACAAAGCTTTCATGCGACGGACGTGGGATGAACTTCCAGCCTATTCATGATACACAGTGGTCATGGGAACAAAATGAGGCAGGAAATACATTCAGATTAACGACGAGGGTGATCAGTGTGCCCAATGATTACTTGGTTACGGTCTGCTAGTATACGGGCAAGGTAAGGGACGAGGTCTTTTCAGTATCTACATTTGCATGGAGACAGTAATCTGAAGGACTGTGTTGGAGAGTGCAGAATGAAGGTACTGATTACTGCCAGATACTAGCCCGTTTATGAATTTGTCGAAAGCATCAAAAAGCTTGCTAAAGATGAAATCAGTAGTTGTTCAAAAAGATTGCTTTAGACTTGTTGTACACCTTTGTTTACTCAACGGAAGTTTCAATCTACTCAGTAGAATTTGTACAACTTTAAGTCTTATTACTGAAACGCCACATTTAACCAAGGGCTGAAAATTCAGCACTACGGAACGGGTGTGCCCCTGCTAAACTCAATACAAAGTCACCGATGATATGCACTAATCATTTCATTGATCAGTTTACTTCAAATTGA